>JAOTQQ010000063.1:9254072-9287603 GCA_026546715.1 Gallinago undulata | reverse complement strand
GTCTACACGTTTCTTAAATACCTCCAGGGATGGTGACTCCACCACCTCCCTGGGCAGGCTGTTCCAGTGCCTGACCATTAATACTACGTGAAGGTCAGTCTGCCAACATGTAGCACCATGACAGTCCTTTGAGGTCCTTCTAAGCAGCTCTATGGCTTGGGCAGTGCAACTGGCAGATACCTACCAGGGTAGAAGCTGCAGAACCAGGCTGGGGGCTTAGGATTCCTCCCAAGCAAGCTTGGTTTTGGCAATTGAGACAGAGGGAATTTGACCACTTACGGAGTTTAAAATTTTAGCACTTTCAGGTATGTCAGCAAATGAACTGAATGTTCCTTTTGTTCTGATGGGTTTTGTCTGGCGCTTTAATTAATTATGAGGTGAAATTCTGTTTGGACTGGGTCCAGGCATGCTTGCTTTTTGTATAAGTACTTCAGTTTTAAAAGTAATTTGAAACTTGTTAGGAGGACCTTGAATTTCATCTGTTTCCTTAGCAGTTCTCAGAGAAGTAACTAGATGTGGTAAGCTGGTGAAATGCAACCAGGTAATTACCTGTGCACAGTCACTGGTGTTCCATATTTAAATGTCATAGGATCATATATTATATTCCTGAACCGTACTGATATGATGAAGCATCTTGTGATTGTATAAAATTGTGTTTGAATGAAAATATATGAAAAACCAGCAGCTTGACAAATTTCCTACCTATTTAAGGAATTTACCAGGAGTGCATATATATACCCTCTCCCAGCAATACTAATTTTTTGCACTTACTGTATAAAAACTGAAATCATTCAAAGGAGGAGAATTTTTCCAATAACTAGTTATTTGAACTTAAAATAGAAACATGTTTAATAAAGAGCAAAGGGAAATAGTATCCATTTCCACTTTACAAATGAAGAATAGATTATAAACCCCAGACAGAGTTGTGTAGGTGTTTAACTCTTATAAGGAATGGACACTTAATTATCTTTGATGGTCTGGGCCTTAGAAACTGTAATTTCTTTACTACCATAAACAATTCGCCCAAAACTGTGATTAAAGACTTAAGGAATGTGTACTTAACTCATAAAAATATGTACATAAATTTTGCTGATTCATTGCACTGTAAAGCACATCCTTATTTATTATTATAAATGAATCTCTAATGTAGCTCATGCAAAGTCTAAATGAGTGCCATTCTTTTTCATTAGGTAGCTCTTTAAAATCGATAATATTTTCTTTAAGGGAAAGCTTTGGCTGTTACTAATTTAAATCTCATTAACTTTTGCCTTTTTTTTTTTTCCTAAGGTTCAATTTGAACTACATTTTTCATTTAGATTTGAAGCTGCAGGCTACATGTAATTCGATTAAAAACCCAAGGTAGGCAGGAATAATGTTGGGTTAAGAGTAATTTAGAGAAAAAAAATTTCAGAATATTTTGCATGCAGCCTATACTTGTCATTTAGAATTAAATGGCCTTCCCAGCACGAGGTTTGGAGATGCGTTTGAGAAATCCTTTCCTAATTAATGTAGAGTTTGTAAAAGCAGGTTGAAAGTCACTCTTTCCTGCACCATATTCTTTTGATTTAGGTACATGAATGTGCAGTGAAAGTTTGTGCATATTCTTGAGACTCAGGAGTTGAAAACCCAGTCCCCTCTGTCCGTGCCTGTGTTTGCACCTCTGTTGGTTTGGGTCTAGTGGGACACCGCTGTCATTCCTTCCATCCTTCCAGTGTGTTATCTGTGCTCTATAGAGTGCCAAGACTATTTTTGAATAGATGGGAGTAGAAGCAAAGAAGCGCAGTGTCCTTTATGCCTGCTGAGTAGATTTGTCTCTTCTAACAGGAGGCTGCTATGCAGAGAAGCAGTCCAATGGCAACTGGGCTATTAGCAGTGGGTTTTTTTATCTCAAGCTTGTAGCTCATTAATAAGGTTGTATTGGTTTATCTTTCTTACTGAAGATACACTGATCAGTCCCAGGGAAGAGGAAAAAAAATCCAATTCTCATCATTTTGATGACATATTTTGGAATATTTAGTATTAAACAATAGCAAAAAAATGGTATTGTAAAGGTTTACACAGCCCTGGGCAGCCTGGAGATTGAAAATTTAGCACAGTGTTTCAAAATAGTGGTTGGCTGGAAGGGTTTTGGCACCATGTTATTCACTGCACATCCAAATTAACACATCACAAGCAGTGGTTATTTTCAATTACATAAAATCAGATGAGTCTTCAGAGAGATTAAAAATGGGATTTGTAATCACTTAGGAGAATTTTTAAAATTGACAACTTGACACAGCATGATTTCAGATTATGTGAAATCTGGCATTAGGATATTTATATTTCTGTTTGCAAAGATTCTGTTCAAAATCACCATGATGGAAATATTTACAATGAAGACATAATAATGTCTTTAATATGCAAATCATTCTAATTTAGTTTCATACACTGTCAAACTCTCAGTGAAATATCATTTATTTCACAAGTGACACATGAAAAAATATGATTGCATTTCTGATACCCTTAACAGAAATACAATGGTAAGTATCTTCAACTTTGAAGAACTTCTCTTTATCAGCAGTTTCCCTTAACATAGTTTTCATGGCATCTGCATCTTTTTATTTCTGATTCCTACCCCTAGTTCTAACCCCCTCTCTCTCTGTTTTACCCTCCTTCCCCTTTCACAAAGAGGTTTTATTGTAGGGATGTGCTCCCAGGGGTATCGGGTGTGGAGGTTGTGCAGGGTGCACTGACTCCATGGGAGCTGAACACCATCAACGCCTCTAAGGCTGGACCTTGTATCTTCTGAAAACAAGGCTGATTTGTTGCCATCCAATTCTACTTTAACCTTGATGAGAGTCGATTCAAAGTGCTTTATTTGTGCACCGGGAACACGTGTTATACTATCAGAGACCTCGCTTCACTTCCCTGTCTGTAGCCCAAATTCCCTGCCCTGCAGTCACATGCCTCCTGTGTGCTCTTTCCCCTCTGGCTGGGTACAGTCGCTTTCCTCTTCCTTCAGATGTAGACCTGGACAGATGACAAGTTCTGTCATCTGAACTGAAAAATCTGTCATTGTGAACTGAAAAAATAACAAAGTCAAAAAAACCCCAGTAAAATAGACTAAGTTGAATTAAATAGAACATTTTTAATGTTCCTCCCCCCATCCCCAGCTTCCCCACTGAATGTTACTTGCTGAATTCAACTTCCATTTAGCAGGGGTGGTGAGAGAAGGTTGGGGAAGTGGGGGGCAGGAGACCCCCAGCCTTGAGCTGGGAGGCAGGAGCCCTCCCCACGCCTGCTGAGAGGAGCAGGGACACCCTGCCTGCCCCGAGCAGGGACAGGAGTCCCCAGGGCACTGAACAGTTGGAGCCACTCAAACTCATTGACATAACTGCAGCCAGGCTTGGAAAAGAACACTCTCTTTGTGAAGAAGATGGATGGAAGAAAAAGGTACCTGGCTTCCTATTTCTGTCCTGTCTTCCCTAATCATTGTGACTTTTTCTGTTCTAAGAATTTAAGTACTGATTTTCCGTATCTTAAAACATGGTTTCCTAAGTGGAAAACATAGTAGTTTTCTTTGGGGTGGTCCCTGCAGAAGCCAATCCAGGTGTAGCCACCTCAACGCTTTGTTGTATTAATCATTTAAAAATGCTACTTAAGCACTTGTCCTCAAACTGTTATGGCAGTCAGTTCCCAAGGCTGGGAAAGTAAATGATGACTGGGGGTTAGGTCCAGAATCTGGGAGTGAGCAAGAGCATGATAGAAAATGGTCAGTCTCCACATTGCTACTGAGTGTTGAGTAACCAGTCAGTACAACTGGGGAGACATAAATTAGAAAAGTTACTCAGGTAATGTAATTATTCTGGTTTATCAGTAGCTTAGGTGGTGGCTTTTATGATGATTTTTTAGAGTTGTCTTTTAATGTTGAGCTGTGATGATTTAATAATGATGACCTGATGGATGGTGAGGCTACAGGATGGTGTCCCAGCTGGAGGACATGGTGACATCCAAAGAAAGGCCTCAGGCGCCAAGGGCCCCCCTCCCGCATCCCAGGTCCCAATTCCCATCTTTGCCCGGGCTCGAACAACTTTCCATCTTCACATCCCCGTCTTGGGCACTGCTTGGTGGAACACGTGGCAGCTACGTGTTTTGCAGAGTGAGTTGAGGCCATTGATAATGACAGGAGGCCCATGAATAAAACACAGACCTGTTTGTTTTGTGCCATTCTGAGCAAATGATGTATTAGTAATGAAGTATTTGCAGTTAGTCACTTTTGCTTACCAATAAATGAAATGTTCCTGCTGCCAGATTTATTTCTGGCTCATGAGGTTACAGGGAAGTGTGAGGAAAAAGGCTGTAAACTGGGCTGGTTTGGGGTCTGTCTACTTCATGACAGTTCATGTTTAAAGAGAAAAATGTTGCCGTTCTGTGTCAGCTCAAAGCAGTGCCAGTTTCTGTGGGGTTTCAGTTGGCCATTGACCCTGGTCCGAGTCAGGACTTAGGAAAATGACTGGAAGTGGATGAAGTCCCTGGGAATGTGCCCATGTGGGGAGCTGCAGCCCTGGTAATGACGGAGTGGCCCCTCTCCCCCACGGAGGGACCATCATTAGAGCTGGGGCTGGGGAGGAGCGAGGCCCCAGGAACAGGGGATGGAGAGTGGACTGAGAGGAATCATGCTGGTGGTGACAGGATCTGCTCAGGGGCCACTGCTCACAGCTCATCTGGAAGGGAGCTGGGATTTTGGAGGATCTGGCAGATGGGGGGGGCTGCCTTCACAGCCCCCTTTTCATAGTCTGCGTTTGAGAAATGGAAGTGCACATGGTCCCACAAGTGTGTTTTCACTAGAGACCCATTACTGGGGTGTGCAGAGCTGCTGGTGGATGTGGTGCTGCAGGATGTTACACCAGACAGCTTTTAGAAAATGTATGTATAAATGGTAAAGGTGCACCTAAACAGAGTGTTATGGAGCACAGCACTGCATTCCTGCTTCCTGCTTTGCTTAGAGAGCCACAGCTGTAACACGGGGAGCTCTTGGGATGGTTCATTTTTCAATCATCCTTCATTTTTTTTTCTTACATGTAATTATAATAGCTTGCAGTAAGGATAACTCTATGTTTGTTTATTTTAAACAGAAACAAAAGTCTTAAGAACGACATATACTGTTTAAAAAATGTCTTGTTTTGAAAGCATTTCATAATTCACCAGTTACAGACATATTTTAGTCAAATAACCCTCTAACAATTCTATTCATGGTTATCCTCTAAAAGCAAATATTGTTTTGATTTGTGACTATTCATTTTACTGAATGAAATTCGGTGTGTTCTGCAATCAGGAGGGTTTCTTATTTAAATGCTACTGCATATGTGCAGCTAATGAATTAAAATGAGAGGAGGAATTACAACCTAGGTTAGAGTGTGGGTCACAACCTTTTCAAATAGAGGTCCACCTGTCATGCATGTGGAAATGGTAATTGGCTCACTGCAGCTGAAATTATCTGTCCCGGATAATAGAGGGAATGGCACAGCAATTGTAAAATGGTGAGTGTGTCTAGATGTGCAAAGGTAAATGTGTAGAGACAAAGCAAATGATCAAAGCTGGTTATTTATTGCAAGTAAGTTCAGATGAACTTCAGATGTTCCTTTCTATTCATGAGCATGTCCTGATTTAAAGTTGTCCATTCTCTCTTTTATTTTTTTAACATTGCAATGTATTCGTCAAGTAGATTACAAATGTCCGAGGCCCAGAACATTGATTCTTCCTAGTGTGTTTATAGTGAGGAGCTAGTTTTGTAAAGCACTTGGTAATCTTCTGATGGACTGACGGCATCTTTGTAAGCTAGAAAATAAATGAGTAATGAGTAGGGTAGAGAGCGTGCACACCCAGATATGGGCATTCATGCGAAAGGCTCTCTTTATGTGTCTGCAAATTGTGGCCAGCAAGAGCTGTGTTGGTGGTAGGATGAAATCATTGAGGTCGGATAGGTTGGAAGAGCCTTGCAGAGGTTCAGAGTCTGGGCTTTGCCTCAAAGGCCTTGCATGATGGCACAGTTGGCTGTGCAGGCAAGGCATGTGCATTGGGCAGGCATGAGTTGCCCATGATAAATGGGGAATTTGGACTCCCAGAAATGTCCCTGTTGAGGTGTCCCAGTGAATAATTGCTTAAACCGTACACAAATACCATGTAGCTCATCCACAGCAACAACCGACTCCTACTTTCCTCTTGTGGTGGGGTGTGATACTATCCCTGGGCTCTTCTCATAGTCTCCTTGCTCTCTCCTCCTGTTGACCAGTCAGGAGTCTTCCTCTGCCATGAGTGAGATGTAGTAAGAGCCCTTACAGCAAACCTCTGTCACTCAAGGATTCCCCTCTGCAGACAGTAGAGGAAATGAATTCAGTGCAGTGTATTCAACAGGGAGTCTGTCTTCCTAACCTGATCCAAACTCAAGAGGATTCTGCCCTCAAAGCAGATAATCCAACTCAAACTGTCTACATGCTTGAAAAACAGATGAAAAATAAAATAATCTTGTGCATGTACACCAATCTCTCTGCCCCACAGGGACCAGGAAGTTAATAGAGTTTCATTCTCTTTAATTTCAAATTCTTATTATTCACAGCTCTTTCCTACAGTTCCCTCCTGGGAATAACAAGCACTAGATATAAAGTTTCCTAATTGTGTGATTACTTGAGACTGCAACTACCTGATCTGGGATCTAGTTTCCATTTACTTTACCTTCAGTAACTTTATTCAAAGGGACTAATGAAAAGAGAGTCATCAATTATTGAAATGAATTCAGCTTTGTTCCCAAAGTTTGCATGGTGCTAAAGACTTTAAAACAGAAGTGTGTGAAAGTCTCCCTGGGTTAATGTGGTTGGCTGGAGAATATTAAAACTGTCTTGGAGAGTGTCCTTAAAGAGCTCATGTGTAGTAAACACCACTTGAAATTCTAATTGCATATACCTTCAGGTGTAACGCATCTTTCCAGTGTGTTGTTCCCAAAATCATCTTAGGATAATTTCCAGTCTATTTTACTCATTACTTAAATTACTTATTGTTCTCCCTTTTCCCAAATAATATTCATTCTTTTTGTTTTCTTTTTTGATCTAATTTGTCCAAAGGTAGTTCTGTGCACCAAAGAAGTGTCAGAGATGCTGGGAAATCTCTCTCTGTGCTTTTCCATCATTTATTGACTTCCTCGGGAATCCAACGAGCTAATCAAAACGCCACTATTCATTGTAGATGATGTTAGAAAAAATATTTTTCCCCTTCCTGGAGCTTAGAAAATGCTAATATTTTTATTTACTAGTTTTTGTGGGTATTATGTGAAAGAAAATATTGGTGTTCAGAGGGATTTCAGTGCTGGGTGAACAGCTGATTTATAGTCTTTATTGAGTTCTGTGTTTGCCTGAGTTTGTTTATGGAATTTAAATGTTAGTATTTAACAGGAAAGTTTTGTTACTTGTTCAGTCCAAGAAGCAGATGTAATGTCACATAACTGATCTGGCCACTTCAATTTAGAGCAACATACATTTAGTTTAAAGTAATGTTCCCTTCCTAGTGCGATAAAGAAAAAAGGGAGCTGCGCTGATTTAATGGTGTTATTTCATGGCTGACTTTGAAAAAAAGGGGATTAATTTAGAAGTCCACAAACCAGAGATTTAATTGTTCAGATAACTTGTTCAGTGCAGATCACCCACTTGATTTCTCTGGGAGCAAAGGCGGAGGCTGGGCAGAGGCAGCAGCTTTGTAAATGAACTTTTCCACAACTCTTCCGAATCTGCCTGCTGTGGTGTGAGAGAAGAACCACAGTGGGAAGGGCAGGGGGTGTAGGAGGGGCTGAGAAGGAACAGTAGGCTGGGACACAGTCCTTGAACCCACCTCTGGGACTTCACAAAATATACAAAAGCATGCAGCCATGAAGTATCATTTCTTTGTTGTTCATGTCCTGGATCTACTGCTGTTGATTTTCAAGGTGCCTTTCACATTGTTTTCTAACGTGGTGACAGCCACGGAGAATCACGGCATTACGCTGAATATTTAAAACCTAACCACTTTATAAGTTCCAATTTCTGTACTGTTTACTTCAGCACAGAGTCTTTAAAAACCCACCAGATATTGAAGTGATTAGGAGACCAAGGTCACTAAGCACTCATTTTTAGGGTAAATATGCTGCATTTTAAACAGTTGCTTTAGTGCCCTCCTCTTGTCTTTCTCTGTGCTCAGCAGAGCAATCCACTCCAAAGCGAAGAGCACAGCTTTGGAAGGGCACCTCAGTTCATGTCCATCTGTCTCCAGCAACATCTGACTTGGAAGAGGAAGCAAAGAACAAGATGAGACCAGATATTTCCTTTCTATCACGGAATGTGTTTCAGAGCTCCCTGTCTCCAGCAAAATCTAACCTGCCAGCTGTGATTTGCTCTCCTCTCCATCAGCAAACATTCCCGAAAATCCCTGTGATAAGGTGCCACCTGAAAAGCTGGCTCTGATGAGTGCTACGGGATGAAATGCCCCTCTCCAATAAATTCTACTGATACTACTTTACCATTTTTGTTCTTCAAGTATAGTTTCTAAGTCTTGACCACATTAATATGACATCATTCGTGGAAGCTGAAAATTTGTTCAGGGTCCAAGCTAGTTTTTTTCTCTCCCTAGAGAATTTTACGGATTGGTGATCTGCTAGTATGTTTTTTGTTTTGCGTTTTCAGTGTAAGACTAAAGTGCTTCTGGCTCCATAGGCATGTGTAAGTCAGGACAGAGCAATCCGTTGTTATTTGGACCTCTGGCAGTATATATTTGGAGTTTGTTTGACCTCAAAGGAAATTTTGAGTGTTCGGCTGGAATATTTGACATTTCAGTTGGGTTGTTTAGCTGTGGCTCATAGGAAAAGCTGGTAAAAAATAATGATCATATACAACTCTTAAAAACCTTTCAGCTCATCTTACAGAAATTTGAAGCTTTGATCAATATTTGGAAAATGTTCAGCCAATATATAAGGATCAGTAAATGCATTTTTCCTTATTTATGAGCCAGATTTGGGGAAATATGTGTGTGTTGCTAAATCTAATGAATTTTTTTTGCACTCATCATTATTTGATTTAGTAATTTTGGAGTATTTGCGCTTTTACATGCCTTGAAACTCCCAAATGTTTTTGCCAGTAATTTCAATGGTCTAAATCTTGCTAGAAAACATTCAGAAAATGGAGATCAGAGTAGAGAAACCACAAAGTTTGTGAGTGATCCTCTTAGATGTTGCATTTCTACAGCAAGCTACTCTTGGTTGATGATTGCTGAATCTAGATGTGACTGTGATAGAAATGAATTATTTAAAGTTGTTAACAGGAGAAACATTTGCAAAATTCACCCTTGTTGAAACAGGATAAACTTGTGGTTTTTTTCTCAAAATCTAAGGTGGTTTTCTGAGTGGTCTCAATCTCTAACAGATACATTGTTTTGATTTACTATATCCCTCAGGGAATAACTATTTCATTTTTTTCTAAAATGCAGTCTAAAATGTGAGCATAGGCAGAGTCAAAAACTAGTGTTCACTTGACTCAAAGAAGGGTGAAACTGTAACTTGTAGAAAAGAAACATCACAGATGCCTTACCTGAACTTCCTTCTTTCCTCCCTGGGCGCAATTTGAGATTGGCTACCCTGCTGGTGGAGAAGTCCACCCTCCTCTGAAGTACCATCAGTGTAGGCTTCTCCTCCTCCCCTGTAAAACTGGGTAACTTGCTCTCCATGTCAGAGATACCAGCTCAGATGTCTTTCAGTAAACTGGATTTTTATAAATTGGTATGAGAGTGTCCTTTGACCATTCAGTTGGGTAGGTCAACTAAGATGAGGGAGCTCTACAAGCAAAGATCTTACCTTACTTTGGAGATGAGAACCATGATTTTGAAGAGTGCCCAGAGTGGTCAGTAGAGTGTTTTGTTTGAAATGTGTTCTCTGAAGAATCACAGATTTGGGGGGATGGGTTTTGCTGTCAGTTTTTAGGTGGCTCATCTCCTGGACTCAGCTCATGGCGTAAGGAGCAGGGAAGGGCTCTGGGAGGAGGCAGGGTGGTAGGGGATCATGCGCTGGTCTCAGCTGATGGACAGGTCTCATATGGCAGCACTGGGCTGCAGTGAGATGCTGGTTGAGGTCTGCAAGCACCATAGCAGAATTAGCACAGCACAGGCAGAAAGTCAGAGATGTGAAACCAATTATTTATGGTGAGCCTGATCTAACATCCTGACCCTTTGTGAAGATCACGTCCAGCCAAAGCTATTAAAAAGATTGCTGTGTTTGCTCAAGCATAGGGTGTCTTGCCTTTTCACCAGAATCAAAATCTGAAAATACCAGTTTTTCAGTTGCCTGAGGTTCATGGGCTGTTACTGATTTCTCCCCTTTAAAAGTCTATATATTTGCATCCCTTTTTCGACTTCCTTAATGGAGTGCATCTATTGTTGCTATGTGTCTGAAAACCCTGAGCATGATGGGTATCAGTTGCTGGACTCTGCTGCTCTCTGGCTAATATATAAATAAAAATATAACTTCTGTATCAGAAGAATGGCTGGTTTTTTGTTTTGTTTTGGTTTTGGTTTGTTTTTTTCCTTCTGACTATGTATTTACAGTCACAAGCATTGCTTGCTTTGTGAAGCAATGAATTTAATACATTAGCTAGTATATTATTTTTTAATTATTTATTTGTCGATGATTTCAATTTAAAATGAGATTTTCAGGTAACAAGGTAGGCAAACATGTTTAACAATGCCATGATATAAATTGCTGTAGGTGACAGATCCCTACAAAAATTATTACAGGCAGATTCACAATGCAAAAAATTATTTAGATGACAGCAAGCAGAAAGACACATTACTCAGAGACTATGTACATGCTCTTCTGTAATTGCTCATAAATTATTATGGTTCATGTTAAAATGCATCTAGACTCCCTAGACAACTAGATTTATTTAAAATAAGAATAATGGGAAATTACCGGGAAATGTTGGGGAAGGAGATGCAGTACACACTATGGGTGATTGCTAACGTAAAAGTACAGAGCTTATTGTCAGCCAACTTAATCTACGATTTGCTTAATAATTCTGAAACCTTCATTTTTAATTCACCGTCTCCTCAGCTTAGATGGATAAATGGGATGGGCCCAGTGGGACGCCACCATCATTAATTGCTGCTGTGTTTCCCTGCCCAGGGGGACACATCGGGACTCTCTCCTGCACCCATCTAGGGCTCTTGTGTACCTCAGCGCTGTCACCTTCTATGAAATAGGATTGAATTTAGTCACTTGGGTCAGAAGTTACACTAATTGGGTGGGGGCACTGACAGATAGATGGGCAAACCTCTTTTCCTTAGGAAGCTGGGCTAAAAATGGGACAATGTTTTCCATATCCACTCAATGCTCCAAATTTTAGGAAATATTTCAAATAATGGTCTTTACTGAAAGTGTCTAAAATTCATCCACAATAAATAGGATTTAATTTGAATGGGCTTTCAGTCAGGCAGTTATTAAGGATCAGCTGATTATTGGGTAGCAGACAAAGGACGTATATACATTTATTATATAAGTGCCTCTCTCTAATGCCATTATTTTTCTCTTCTTACCACCCTGAATATATTACGCACTGAGAGCCAGCCCAACAAAAATGACAGCAAACTTTGTTCTGGGTAATCAAGTGCTAAGCTCCACCTAAGCAGCTCCAGTCCTTTGTAGTGACAGCTTGGAGAATACTCCGAACGCATCCAAGGGTGCTCACGCTCCAGTGACTGACAGCGCGGCAAGAGGAAAAATTCCAGCTTCCACGTGAGCACGGGGAGCCTGACCTAGATTTCTAGATTTTTAGCCTCTGCAGCTTCCTAAGAGAAGACATTCTTGACTGTGTATTTAACAAGAAAAAAAAAAAAGGCAAAAAAAAAAAAGCAAGTGGGAAAAGTGATCTCCTGTTTGATTAGTCTTTCTTCAATAATTAAGATTTAGTCAGGGCGCTCTGTGAGACTTCTCCCCTCTGCAGATGTCAGCAACCCTATAATGAATAGTTACTCCTTTCCCTGTGTGTTCTCCTCTCTGTAATTACCACCTCCTGGCATGCTGCGGGGCAGGCAGGGGTGGTGGGCAGGCGGCCTGCCTGCACCTTCCCCTTCCCCTGTGCCGCTTGCGTTGGGGTCAGCCTGACCTTCGGCTGGCTGCCGAAATTCCTCCGTTCAGATACTGAAAACGGGAAAAATAATGGGAAAAAGGTCTCGTGTAACTCTCCTTTTTCTTTTCTGTTTTGGAGATGCAGGCGCTGGGCTGGGGTCAGGTCACCGTGGCCGGTGGCTCCACAGGAGCGCTGGTGATGGCCAGCCGTGTGCCAGCCACACACTCTTGCTCTCCACTGGGGGCAGCTGGAGATGGATTTTAGCCACCCTAATGACCTGGCTGTAAATTACCATCCAAATGCCTTTCATCTGTTCCACTGCGCTTTATATGTTCCAGGGTTGTAATTTTGATAATAAAATAGTAGAGAAGTGCATGCTAGAAAAGACATTTTCAAATGAAAGTGGAAGATGAGGCAGATTGAATGATGCTGAAGGATGGTTAGTGTTTGTTTGAGCTATGCTTTGACAAGTTGTTCAGTGTGGATGTGGGAGAAATGTTACTGGAAGCAGAAGCATTTTCAGCTTCCAAAGCTGGATTTCCATATTGGGTCAGTACCTAGCTCCATAACTCTTCCTAATTGTGACTCTGCTCTGTGAAGTAACTGGAAAACTGGCACCTTTCTGCTTGACCCACAAGCTTTCCACATGTGTCTGGATGTCAGTTATTCTTTGCTGTGGTTTAACGGTGCTGAACCAGCACAGGTTCAAAAGCATTAGATGACATAACAGGATTAGACTAACAGAAGATTGACAGAATTAATTAGATCGTCTGAATTAGTTTGGATCTAAATTCCAGTCCTGGGCACCCCTATTCATTTCAGCTTACGCCCCTACTTAGGCTTTTGTGACTTTGCCGGAGCACAGGAGGAGGGGTGCCTTTGAGAAGGCGTGTATGGCCTGGGGAAGGGGGATGAGCCATCTGGAGAGCTCAGTGTTGCCGCTCACATCCCTTGCTGAGAGACAGCGGCTGTGAGCTCTGCACCACTCTTTAATTGTAAGCTCACACCAGCCGAAAGAGCAGGCCTTAAAAAAAGCACAGAACTTTTGTGAGGAAGCTTTGTATGGAGTACATTGATACCCACTCGATGTAAAAGCTTTCAAAGCCACCTATGTCAAATAATGTATGGTGTCAGAACCAGACTTTAATGTAAAAATTGATTGGATGGGTTTGGGAGACTTGGGTTCTTTTTCCAGCTCTGCTGCTGATTGTCGGTGTCCATGTAACACCGTCGCAGAGGGAGGTGAATGCAGTGTTTCATGGGGTCCCAGGAAGAGACTGGAGTTGCGGCGTGCGGCTCTGGTCATGGTGAAGGATGTTACAAACCTGGAGAGGATGCACTGAGAACAAATACTTCAGTACATGATTTTTGTAACGGTTATCCAAACTTGTCCTGTTCTGTGTGCTATTAAACTGTGAGAGGCAGAACACAGGAAGATGTGATGCTGCAGCAGTGAAGAAAAGGAAAGTCAGTAAATTGCTACTGGCCTTTCATTTTATGTCATTAACAGTAGCTGCTAAACCCAAGAAGCAATGAATTTTCATTTAAATCAGCAGGATGTTTTCAGGAAAATGAGTATGGAAATGAAAATTTAACTGAAACTGTGTGTACCTAACTTCAGGTGAATGTTTTGGTTTGGGGGCTTCTTTCGTTGAAGTGAGAAGTCAGTTGGCACAACCAGCTGCTGCGTTTGCATCGGCCTGTGGGGTGGGTGGCAGGAGCAGGTACCCTGATCCACACTATGGTACCATCTCCCTTCACCTGTCAGTACCCTCATGACAGTAGAAACATTAAAAGAATACTTTGGAGTAATGGGTTTCCCTTCCTTCTTGAGCCCATGTTAGTTTGTTTTACAAGATGTTACGTGGAAGTTTCTGTATTAAAAATGTATGGAAGTGGTCAAGCGTCAACAGGTTTAAAATATGGTTCAGTTGCATGGTTCCTGTGGTTACAGTACAATTAAGGCTGACTTACTGCAATGGGGAAATTAAAACCTTCCATTTATAATGGTTAGTTTTGAAGGATTCAAGAGAAGCCTGAAAAAATGGTAGACATAATTTAAAGGCAGTAAAAGCCATGAAAAAAAAAGGATTAGGTCTGATATTCCACCACGTGTAGAAATTTTGGCTCACTACCTTTGTTTAGGAAGTAAATAAGAAAAATCTTTTAATGAGTGAATGCTGTAGAAGATGTGTATGAAATGATGAGTGTATGAGAATATCTAATACTCAGAGTTTGAGAATTGACACTGTAAATGCAGAAGAGTCAACTTGAAGCTTATTTGGATGAATTTGAGGTAGGAGTAAAGATATTCTACTTACATGTAGCTGGATATGATCAATAAATTCTAAAACCTATGCATTTAATTAATTCTATTCATTTTAGGTAGTGTATTTGCCTATTGATCTGCTTTTGCACTCTTTTTCTTTTTTCTTTGGTTGTATTCTCAGTTTACTTTCAATCTTACAGTTTTCCCAGCAATAAAAGATTCAATTAAAAATTCTCTGATGTGAGGGGGAGTTACATGTTGATATGGATGCATGTTCTAGGATTATACTGTAACTAAGATGATTTAAAATAATGGAAGAAAAAATTGAAGGGAGAACTAATCTTTTATTAAACTGGCTGACATTAATTTTTAAACTGAAGTATAAAGAAAACTGTTTCAAAAGTTTTTGCTGAACAGAACATCAAAAGATCACTTTTCATGTTTGTACAATTCCTGTATTAAGCTTGATTGCATAGGTAGCATGTTGTAACTGTATCCTGTTGTATATAATATACATCTCTACAGTTTGAGTAGGCTGTAGGGGTAAAAAAAAAAGCTGTGGGAAACTGCCTTGGAAAGAAAATGATAAATGTCACATCTGTTAGTTGTTTGGGGTTTTTTCCATATAACATAATTAGCAGAGGTGAACTGAAAAGTTTAAGCAATAAGGTTGGTATCAGATACCAATTTACATTTTCCTCCTATAAAGAATTAAATTCAAAGCTGGCTTATTGGGGCAAGTAGTTAAGGTGAAAACACTTGTTTTATTTATTAATTTTATTTTTTTTATTTATTATTTTTTTGAGGATGAAAGTAATGTTTCTCTAAAGAAATGGAATTGAGACAGCCCAGTGTGGGCTATTTATTGTCTGCACATTTGTATTTACTTGTAATTGAAAAAGGTATATAAAATCCTTTATTGCCAGTAGCTGCTTTGGGTTTTTCACATTGCTATAAACCAAAGGTTCTTTTATTTTAATTAATTGCATTGTATTTCACAAGCTGCCTTTCACTATCTTGCAAAAATGTTTCTGTGTCTAATATGTCTTTATTATTGTTTTGCTTTCAGTTGATGGTTGCATTGACTGGTCAGTGGATCTCAAGACATACATGGCTTTGGCAGGTGAACCAGTCCGAGTGAAATGTGCCCTTTTCTACAGCTATATCAGAACTAATTATAGCATGGCCCAAAGCACAGGTCTTAGGCTTATGTGGTACAAAAACAAAGGAGATTTAGAAGAACCCATTATATTTTCTGAAGTTAGGATGAGCAAGGATGAAGATTCGATATGGTTTCACTCGGTTGAATTGCAAGACAGTGGTTTCTACACGTGTGTTCTAAGGTGGGTGTTATGTTAAAGTCTAAGTAAGAATGTATAGATTGACTTGGTTAAAAAAAAAATGCTTAAATTTAGGATTGAGATATTCTTCCAGTTAATATATACTCATTATTTTTATTCTTATAGTTATATATGTCACATAATGCTTTGTCTCAAAATTAGTTTCGCTAGTAATTATAGTTACCTCTTCCAATAGCTATAATTAAACATGTGCTTTCATTTAATTACTTTTTTTTTCATTCCAACATTCACAAATTCTCAATTTGCCATAAACCTTCAGAACTGGATACTTCTTAAATCATGAAGTGTTTTGGTTAACTAACACTCTTTTTCAAGTCCTCTGAGTTACTCAAGAGTGAGACATGGTTTGAATTATTCTGATGGAGTTAGGCCATGGGGAGTTACAATTCTGTCTGGTTTTGAAGAAATGTTTATTTTGCTATGCAGTTATGATTTGTCATAAATTTAAGCAGACCTTGTTTGGTAAGACACTGAAATACATGTCTCAGAAGTATTTTGGAACTGTTGGATGAGCCTTAAATTAAGCATGTGATAGAGCTCGTGATTTTTGTCATGTGGATGTTGATGTCAGCTCTGTACCTAAAACTGAGGAGATAAAAAAGGAGGACTCTTTAAGAATGAATGATTAAATATCCCTTAAATGATTCAGTTTTGAATTAAAAGGAATTTACAGATAGTTTATGTGATTTAAACTATTTAGTTTCAGAGAATGAAGCTTGCTTCATATTTGTCTGCTATTCCATAATGAAATTATACCCAAGTTTGGTGAATTTAATATCAAATATCTGCAGCAAAACAACAGCACTGTTCAGAGCCCAGAATTTCCTCTCTTGCCGTCTCTGCTAAATCATGCTGCCTGTCTCAGCTGCCTCTGTTCATTTTGATCCTAAAGAACACTACTAAAATAGAAGATTGTGCTATGATACATGGTGGTTTGTACTGGGGACCAATGTCCAGTTTAAGTATCAGATACATCTGCCAAACTCACTATTAATTTTGTGTTGCAGCCTTTGGAGTTAATTATTCTTTTATTAGCTGCTCTTTCACAGGTTAGGTGTAATGTGAACTCTGTGATTTTGAGATGTTATGGGAAGATAATGATTTACATGTTTCAAGGGAGCTATACTTTTTTCATAAGAAGTCCCTGTTATGGTAATCAAGTTATTAGTTTCCTACCCTGGAAATTTTAATGCAAATCCTATGTGAAAAATGATTAATTGATCTTGGAACAATTTGGGGGGGCATATTTTTTTCCCCCAAATTTCAATATTTTTTTCTCATTTACATGACAAAGTAGTTTTGGTAACAAAAGGGCAAGATCTTAATTCATGTGTTCTCCTCATTTTCAGATAAAAGCTATTTCACATGTGTCTTGGAAGTCATCACACAGCAATAAGATCTTCCTTGTCAGTTATGCAGTTTTCCTGCTTTGGCTAGAACTTTCTTACATAGTTACAGATACTTTTCCCTTTTTCAGATTTATGTCTCAGTGCAGAATGTAATATATAATGGTTACACGTGAAAGACTATATTTCTTCTTTTACTGAATTAATTTTTTTCTTCCAAAAATTTGGTAATGTATCCTTGCTGTTATTGTTTATGAAAACATAGGTGACTAAAAATAGCTGAGGAAACAGCAATAGTAATTTATTTAAATTTAATTAAAGTTGGGCTAGATGTAATGTTCTGAAATATGATCACACTTTTGTAGTAGACTATCCACACCATTAACTGTGTAATTTCAGCTTTATTAATCCTTTTTTTTTTTTTTTTTGGAGGGGGATAAGCAGATGTTTGTGTTTTAGTCATTAACCAGGATCACCTGCTTTGTGAGAATTAAGAGGACAGAAATGAGAGCAGTAATTCTAGAATATGATTTATTTTCTAGAAACATTAACAATTTCTGTTACAAATACCTTCTTTCATAGACTGAATTAATAGAGACTGGTAGAGAGAAAGTGCAGCGGAAATGAAGAGGTGACTGTCCATCAGTGTGGAACACTGGGTTTAGGGTTGCATGCGTAATTGAATCTTCTCAATTCTCAAAAAAATTGGGGAGGAAAATGCTTTTATTTCAAGATAAGTGTAAAACTTTTGAAGTTTTTCTCAACAAAGAAGTTTTCATTTATGTCCTCTAAGAGAAAATCAGAAGCAATTAAAATCTAAATTAATGTCTTTCTAGCCACTTACCAGAGATGTAGGAAGACCTGGTGTAATTCCCTGTGTTGCCCAAAGGGTGAAAACCCACATTTGTGTGTCTCAGTGGCCAGTGTGTCCTGCGTTCAACCACTTCAAGTCTCTTGCCTTAGAACTGTTCTGTCTGAAGTTCATACTTGTTTATACAAAACACTTGCATGGGAGCGAGATGCTTGGATGTGGTGCTAAGGCTAATTGGGGACAAGAAGTCCCTGTCCCAGAAGTTTATGGCTTGAAAGGAAGGATACTCTCAAGCTGGGAAGATCTTCTCTGATAGAAGGCAATTGAACACCAAAGGTTTTTAGCCAGTCATACATCAAGGGTGTCACAGACACCTCCCCAGCTTCACTTTCCCCCAGCTTGTTACTTTTTTCCCAGTCAAAATGGCAAATAAGAAAAAAGGAATAGGGAACATGGCAATTTCACATGTCACTGAATTTCCTATTTGTTGAAAAGATTACTCACAATTCTAAAAAAACCCGTGCTTTTCAAGAAGCTGCATTTTCTGGTTGGTCTCTGGTGCTTGTGAGGATCAAGACATGAGTATTTTTGAAGAAATTGGAAAGAATTTTTCAGAAGCTGCTTAAAAAGAGTGAGTATGAGCATGAGCAGGTGAACGATAGGCTGATATGACAGTGATTTGGTGATGGGTAAAAATTAAGTGTGTCAGTGAATTCTTTCTCATGCAGAATTGTCACTTCAATAATCATAATGTCTGTTTTGTCAATGCACCTGTAATGCTGAATAAAGTTAAGGAATATTAGAGCAGCATTAATGAAAGAGATTACTTTTCCAGACTTAAGAGGTCTGATATCATAATTTAAATACTCCCTCTCCTTTATTAACCAGTTAGACATTGTTCCATAGGCAGGTGTGGGGGTGTTTGTATAATAGGAGGAAATTACTGTTGCATTAAAGCTTACTTCTCTTTTCTCAAAATACATTTTGACATTAAACTGACACTCAGGTGCAAACCAAAGTGTAGTATTTTTCTCCAGTGTTAAGCATGGCTGTAACATATTAAGGGGTCCTGTTAAGAGTGTGGAGCTGAGCTGTGTTACTCAGTCCATGTGAAATCCACGGATCTGCCTAGTTCACAAGTGCCTTTTCTGTGTCAAATCAGGGATAGTGCTGCAGCAAGATCCAGTGACATCCAAAAGTCATCCCGACTATTGGACAGACGTGTTTCACTCAGTTCCCAGATAAATACTGGGACATATGTATCACAACTTTACTGGCCAATACGGAAATGCTGCGTTCTGAAGGTCTCTTTGCAGTTCAGGTCCTGGATATGCCATTAAACCTCCAGCACCCACCAGTACTATTTCAGATAAAGCTGTCAGCACTTCTGATACAGAGGTTTGGTATTCTGGGATTTTCACATCAGCAGTCTGGATCGAAGCATTTTCACTGAAGGATTTGGAGATGAGAGCAGCAAAGCCAGACATGGAAACTAAAATAGATGTATATGCATAGGGTGGCCCTAAAGTTCTGAGGATGTAAGACAGTGATTTGGCAGATCAGTAAAACAGTAGTGCATATTTGCTGTTAGTTAACTGTTGATGAAGTAAAACAACCCAATTCCCATAATGTGTATTAGGAGGGAAGAAAGCCTGGGCTTTGTTGGGGTGCGGGGAAAGCAGGAGGTGGAAGTTTGTGGTCGCCAGACTGACTGGCAGAGCTAAGCCTTGATTTTTGTACAAGATGCAGAATAACAAGGGAGTGAGGGCCTTGAATACCTATGAGGAAATATGCCTGCAGATCTTTAATACTAGCATTTCATGCCAGAGAAATGCCAACAAATCAAGTTAGGAAATCTGCACATCCTTTTTTCCCTTACTTTGTCCCTATCTGCACAGTTCTTAATGGAGAGCAGCATTGCTACGGACATGCACAGAAGAATCAAGCCTTTGCCGAGCCATTGGTGAAATACTAGATATTACTTTCTGAGCAGTAATAAAATAGACTGAGAGTAGATTTTAAGCCTTCAGGCTTCTGAGTGTCTGTGGAGTGCATGACCAGCAAATCAAAATCAGATTTAGACAGCCTGGAGGGGCTGTCAGTAAAACTTCATTTGTGGCATAACCTTTGTGCTCTCGCTTCAGTGGGTGTTAGGAGGAGCTGAGGAACTTGTTTCAAATGCTCACAGCCTGGACTGCAGTACTCACCCTTCATCCCAGGAAAAGTTTCACCACTTTCTGAGCACTGAAAGTCTGACTTCCAAGCAAAAGGAAAGAGTTTTTTTCAGGTCCAGAGACCAAACAGGAAAGTTGGACTAAATCATGATGTGAAAAAGTGTAAGGGGAGGGTCACTTTCTCTGCAGCCTTCTCTCATGGTTCTCACAATACGTGTTTTAATACAGTTACTCATTTTGTTGGTGGCAATGTCTTCTCTATGTTCAGGTGCTTTGGTTTTATTCAGTGCTTAACTATTCATGACAAAGGTAATTTTGTATCTCAAATCCCTTTGAACACAGTGCAGTAATTCCAGTTTAGTCATAGCATAGCTCCTTACATGTGCTTCACTGCAAGTCCTTTTTTTTCCCCATAGACTTTGAAAAGATCCAAGGATGATATTTCCTTTTGGACCAGTGTCTGTAATTATCAAATGTGCAAGAGGAACGCATCTAGGTAGCTGATGGATTACACACCTCATAGTTACCTTTCAGACTTGCACACCAGTACACAATCTGCTTTCATTTCACTGTCCCCAGCATGTTTGTAGAAGCCAGCTAAATTTCACACTTCAAGCAAGTGCATGGATTCAACATCGCATAGTCTTCCCAGGCTCTGTATGGCACTAACATTAAATGTCACGCATTAAAACTCTGTGACGTTTCCCACATTAAAAGTGACTGATTCTATATAAACAAAATCCCTGTGATATATGGTATTCAATACTTGAATACAGTGTTAGAGCACATACAATATAAAGTCAGTATGATTCATGCTGAAATAAAATCTAACTTACTGAGATATAATATTTTGGCATTATCAAAATGCAGGGGAAAGTAGAATCAGAATTCTTGTACTTTTCTATCTAAAATTGTGTAAAAACTGATGGTGCTTCTGCAAATCATTTTGATGGCATTGTCTTTATTGAGAGAAATCAGTTCTATCTGTTCTTTTGACACTTACACTTGCAGAAAAACAAAGATTTGTTTCTTTTCCCTGGTGATATATGTATTTCCGCTCACTCACCCTCCTTGTCTAAACCTTTAAAAGAGAAAATACTTATCCTCTGTCTTTCTGAAAGCCAGTGTTTACTGTTGCTGAAAAGCTGCAGGAACAGTCAGGGCTTCAAGCAGAAATGCCCATGTTGCTCTGTGCTTGGAGAGCATCCAGTGACTTCCCCATTGCAGCAGCACACACAAGGATGAAAATGTTGTGTTCCTTCAGTTTTTCTCATAGTAAAATCCCAGCTTTAGATACCTTTAAAATGTCTGGCATTACCTTCTAGTCCCGACAGACTGTCATAGCGAAGGCTCCATGTGCTGCAGTGTATCAGTACCGTTTCAGCTCCCTGTCACCGGTTCCTCATGGAAGAAGTGCCTTCCCTGGTGGGCTTCAGACCTTGCTTGGTGGAGAGAAAGGATGCGAAGTGAAGCGACTGCTTTCTCAAGCAGTCAACTTTGTGTGCAGGAGACCTGTTGCTGTTCAGCCCTCCTCAGCCATCTTCTCTCTAACGTATCAGTTTTCACATCCCTTCTGTTCTCTGTATAATATTGAAGGAGAATGTGCTTACCCACATCAAGCCAGCTGTAACCATAACATCTCAGTGATGTCCTGTGAGTGGACAGACAAATGTAAGGTTTCCTGAGGAAATCCATCATGCCCAAAGCACAAGGTGACAGAACCATAGGGTATTTGATAAGTGATCCTGGAGGATAATTTCTTCTTTTCTAGCAAACACTTAAGGGAAGACACAGCCAGGAGGACTCAGCTGCAAGACTCAAACAGCTCTCCCTGCAAATTGGTAGAAGGACTTTCACTTCATCATTCCTCATTATAGCATTCCTTGTATACCCTATGAGATAATAACTTACCCACTGGCTTATGTGCTCAGTTGCCTATATACAAACAGAGTGGGGCTTGCCTTTCCTCATTGCATCTACAAATAGGACTTGCATGCATGAAGAAGGATGTGCTCCACGGGTTTTGTTCCCAGAGGCAACAAAATCAGTGAGGTTTACCAATACAGACAAGTCTGCTGGGCATCCTGAATGCAATTTTATTTTGTGCGCTAGATGTCTAATAAAAAAAAAAGCATAGAGGAGTAGGTACACTAATTCACCTACTGTGTGGGTTGGAAGAAAGAACGGGGAAAGTGTTCAGTACTCTCAGAAACAGGTTATTGCAAATACAGAATTATTGGAAGGGGATTTCTTAAAACTTTCCTGGGAGCACTTGTCCCTGTGCCTCAGATTTATGTCATTCGTAATGGGGCTTTTCAGTAAGACAGTATAATTTAACGGTAATATCCAGAGTTCTAATAGAAAATTATTAGGAAGTAAATGAAAAGGGCTTAGTCATTTGCAGTAGCAAACTTCAGGGCAACTTGCTGCCATGAAATTCTTAAGGGCGAGGAAGAAATTTTCCCTGAGAGCAAACCCAGCCAATTACAGAATTTCTTCTGCTGGAACAGGATGTGCTGAAGCTGATAGAGACCAGATAGTTCATGAACTTACATGTGATACACTGAGATTACTTGGTGTTCTTTTGGCTTCTGCATTTCTTCTGTAATTCTGTTTTATATTTTCATATATTGATTTCTAATAACTAACACTTTTGAAGACTTTAAGAAAAAAAACCAAACAGGGAACACTGTTGACCCGTGTGATTTAATTTCAATGCTAGATTTTCCCCCTGTGCCTGAGCAGTCCCTGTTAGAATGACCGACTGCTGGTTTGTTTGTTTTTCAATTGCTTCTGTCATGATGCAGAGGCCAGCAGGACCAGTGCATGTGTGTGGGAAGGCAACCAGAAAAGAAATATCTCCTGCTGACCCTTAACCATGTGCAAATCAGGCTTTCTGTCACTTATTATTCTCAGAGAGGCTTAAGAAACATGATACTAGAGATTATCACTGAAATTTCACATCATGGCCTTGCTGTTATGGGCTGTATCACTGCCTGTACTAGGCACATCCTGGCATTTTTGTGTCAAATTTCCCTCTTAATAAAGATGTTAGGTGAAGTCCAACTTTAAATAATCTTGGATCTACACTTTGGTGAGAGAGACCCAACAGTGAGAAACTCTACCCAACTGCCAGATCCAACCATCTTTTCTTCTCTGTCCCATTATCCAGGAAGCCTGAAGATACCCTAAACAGGGCTGAACTCACAGTGAGGAGTACAGGTCTTGCTTTTAAGTGCCTCTGGTGACAACTGTGTTCCTCATGGTTAAATTGAAGAGGCGTCCCTGGATATCTGTTTTTCAAGCTGTCACTAATGTGAACCTTTTAAAATTACCTTTGAGTGACTTTGCTCAAAAGTCGTTTGTTGTGAATAGTGAAGGTATAGGCTTTCTTCATTGTAAAACATGGACCTCTGGGACATCCGGGATGTTTTAGTCAAGCTCAAATTGTCATCTTGTTTCTAGTGACTCTTGTGTTGTAGAGTAAACAACACAAAGAGAAAAGAGGTACAGGTTAGCTCAGTGCAAACTTTTTCTTCTTGAAGGGAATGGGTCTTTCAGTGGTACCTCCATCTGGATTCACAATGCAGGTCTTTGTTGGAGGATCCAAGGAAGTAGAGATAATGCAAGAACATTGGATTTTTAACATTGTATTGTTTTAGCACTTCATTTTTCTGAGATCAAACTTCCATGATTTTGTCGTCTTTTACTAGTAGGATCTTGAAAACCAATCAGACATTAAAGGAGAGTTAACATGGGATTAGGATTTTACTTTATCATGCATTGGAGTTGGTATTAGGATTGCAGTTGTAACAGCAATGAGCAAGCAAAATACATGACAGGAATGTTTGGAGTTGTGCCAGGGCCACGTACCACACATGGAAGCTACAAAATCACTGCATCTCTTGGCCTGTGGTTCAGGGAGCAGCTACAGCAGTGCCAACCATGTGTTGAATGTTCTTCTTCAGGCATTGCTTTCTCACTTGACAAACTGATAAAAAGAAAAAATCTAAAAAGTTTGAGTGATCTGTGATTTGTAACCTCTGAGAGTGATTTACACCATAAGCGGGAATTTGATAATTTCCAGACAATGACCCCAAACATGTAGCAGTGGGTGTCAACAAGAAATAAGTTAGTACTTGAATGAAAGCTTGGAAGAGAAAGCAATAATCCATTTGTTTTTAGGAAAGGTGTTACATTTATGTGATATGAAAAAATCAATAATAAATAACTCATTTTTCTTTAGGCAGATCACTAAACCATGACCTCATTGATCTTAGCAAAACATGCTCAGATACCAATGAAACTGCCTGGTAACCATTATGTGAAGTGTGAAATTTAGACAGGAATAAATTTATAAAATTCTCATAAAGAGAGAGGAAAATAATCAAATGCTCAGTTAAGTCTGAAAGCTGGTAACATAGCACACTCTTATAGCAGCTGGTAGTGGATCTGGTAGTGCATTAATTGCTGTGGAGCTTCAGATGTACAAAGATGGTCGATGGTGCTGTTACTGCTTTAACTCAGAACAAGCAAAGATGCAAGTAAGGGTTGACCTATACAGTCCCACAACCAGTATGTGGGACCTAAACACATGCAAATGTTTAGGTATATTGGAAGAGATCTGTCTGAGCTGTGCTGTGCCCTGAGCGCTGCTTTGGTAAATACACTTGCCAGCTTTTGAATCTAGCACCACAGTCTTAGTTCTTTAAGACCTAGTCTTAGAATGAAAAGTGAATGAATGTGCAGGGAAAAAAAGTTACAAATCCTCTTGTATAAATCAGCACTTCAAATCAGGGATTCTTTTTCTTCCTAGTAAATATAAAATACTCAATCACTTTGCTACCTCCTTCCCCTCTATAAGAAAATTGTTAAACGGAGGAAGGTTCCATGCATACTAGAGACCAAATTGTTTTACTTGACTCTTTTAGTAAACCACCCTTACTTAGCAGAAACACAAATGCCAAAAAACTTTCTTCCAAAGTTGGGATTATTTCCTCTAATTTGAATTCAGCCTTAGGGCTGATTGAATCCAAAATTGTCTTGAATCCAAAACAAGCTGAAAAAGAATTTTGGGATTGACACTTCAATTTCAAATTTCTTTCTTACCCATTCCTTTATATCCTCCCTTTCTCCCTCTTGTCCTTGCTTCAAAGTCAAGCCAAACTCACAGTTTTGTTTGCTTTTGTTTTAAGATCTCTTAAACTCCCTTGGTTTTCCCGGAGGTTTTCTATTGGATTGTAAACTGGCTTCAGTTTGTGGTTCAGAGCCAGTTCCAGGTGGCCTAGGGATTAGAAATGCCTTGCCACTAGAACAAAGGGAACTGGCTTGTGAGCTCTGGCAAAGCCAAACCTTTCTTCACACTTCCAGTTGACAGAGTAAGCTCAGTTTATAACAAGTCCCTTGAAATGGGGAATTACAAATCTTAGTTTCACTGTGAAAACGTAAGACACTTTAAATTCTTTGTACTATGGAGTGATTCTTTCTTTTCTTCCCTCTTTCTGTTCCCCATATGACCACTGCTACCTCCTATAGAAATGGAATCCATTGGAAATCGACTCCTCTGGAAAATGAATGGTTTGGAAACATTTCAGAAAAGAGAAATTATTAAAAGACCTGCTCTCAGACTCAGGGGTTGTTTCCTTTACGTGTGGGAAGTGGAGTGTCTGCAGTCTGCTAGGTTCCTTTGGGTTCCAATATTCTCTACTTATATACAGCTCTTCTTACCTGGCCTCACGGTACTGAGATCACCACCACAAGCCCTCCAGCATCTTTCTCATCCACCTGGAAGATGCTTCCTTTTTATTCCTTTCAGCCACCGATTCTGACAGCAAAACTTGGGTTACCAGCTTTTCTATTGTTATCTGTGCTTCTTGTGTTCCAGCTTTCCTCATTAAATACAGTCATATAACCTTTCCTGCCAGTCTGCAAACCCATGAGAGCATTGACCTCCCCTACCAAGGTACATGACCATGTACTGAAAACAAAAGTGGATCCTCCTTTTTATAATTCATAGGCCATCTGTTTAGCTTTTAAAAGAGGAAAAGCAACAAATGTAGGATTCATGCTAGTCAGTCTCCATACACAGAGGTCCTGAAAACAATTGTAAAGAAGCCCTGGGTCCCTCCCAGCACAGTGGCTCTGAAGGACATCTGTAGGTGAGGTGGGGACGTGAGAGGGAAGACAGTGCATTCCTGTGTGCCAGTGAAACCAAATGCATGTTCTTCTGCAAATTACAGTTCAAATTACAACTTTTTATTTCTTTGTAGGAAAATTAACAGCTTCATCTACTAATTCCTGCATAGAATGAACATGGCTGATTCCATAACTAGATTAAAGGAAGTCTGCTGCTTCATTCACTGGAATTCCTGCAGAAGTTGCCCTTTTCTGAATTACCAGCTGTAGCACTAACTTGAGTGGCTGGTGAAGAAGCATTCATAAAGCTTTCAAATCTATTGCTGTTGGCTTAGTGAGGGCTTTCTTCATCATGAACCTGAATAGATTTATTGTCTCGGTCATGGAGCGTGAACAAAAGTGATAGCGCTCACCAGGCACTTAGTTTTCTCAATTCTACTCAATTCTAATTATAACTAATGAAAAGAATACTGCATTTTTCGGTTGTAGTTCCAGGAAGCAGTTTAAATAGAAGTAGCCTCCAGCGCTGTTCAAAATACAATCTAAATAATGCAAGATTGTTAGCAGAAAATACAGCACTATTAAATAACACCAAGTAATGGACATCTATTCAAATCCTTATTCTTGATTAGCCTGGATCATTATTACTGAGCACATGTGACCTTATTTGCACTCAGTAATACTCATAGGCATTCAGGAAAGTTAAATAATCATTACTGATTAATTACTATTGATTATACTGAGCAGTTGTATCCATATTTTCTGAATTTTCAGTGCTGTGTTAGGAAATGTTAAAACTTTCTGAAGGTGTTTTGTTTTCTTCCTACAAAAAAAGGTAACCCTTTTCAAAAGCAAGTAGTTTGGGGGAAAGTTGACTTATGTTCCCTCGATCGTAGAAGAATTTCTGAAAACCCCAGATGCATTTTTTCAATCCAGAGAACTACTGTTTCAGGAAAAATAATATATTCTTTGCAGTTTGTGAGGATGACTTTTTTATAGCCTCTGTAACACATATAACTGAAACACATCATGTCAGTGTGCAAAGTGAGCCTTTCCACTCTGAGGGGAAGGATGGAGAAAATACCCACTGATTTTATTACATAAACATACAGGTGGCATTTTGAAGAGGAGGGAGCAGGAAAGGGGAAGTCTGTGGTTCTGCTGAATGCATAAGACTAATGATGCTGAAAATGGGAGGTTTCTGAAGGTTGCCTGTTGATTTGCCTTGCAAATACGTTTTTCTGCAAATATCTGCTTGTGACACCCCTGTGAGTAGGAGCCATTTGCACAGTGTTTTGTCAGCGCTTGTTTAGCATGAGGCTTGGTGCCATGATGAAGTGGCCCTATAGGCCTTTTTATTTTCTGTCTTTTCATGATTTCACTTGATGGGGTGACATGTTGCATAAGAAAAGATTTATTACAGAGTGCGTTGGATTTTTTTAATTTTTTTTTTTTAATTAACAGCACTGTCCTGAGTGGCAAAGTGGCCATACCTCCTGCAGGAGCCCTCCGTGGCTGCCTTTGATGGATGCCACCACCCAACACGTCAGTTTTACTCCAGGCCTTTTGTTTTCGGTTGTGGTGCAGTCAGTTAAAATGACAAAACGATGCATGATGGGAGGAAGAGCCTCATTATATTGTCGCTTGTACGTTGTAGTTTGCTTTTAAAGGACTCTTTTGCCATCACACCTAAAGAAGGGCAGAAGCCGACAGCCTGGGTCACGGCGATCTTGTGCAAAGCACAAATGCTTCACAGTAACACCACGACAAACACCACTTTGGGGCTTTTTTACTGTGTGTCTGATAGCTCTGTTAAAGATGCAAGTATGAAGGCATTTAATTTAATCCTGCTTTCACGACAGGGCAGGGGAGCTTTGCTGGTTGTGTTTATTCCACCCTGATATTAAGACAAACGAGGTGTAGCTCACAATCCTCTTGCCTGGATTTAACTCTGTCAGGATCCTGTGGTGATGGAGCAGGCAATGGTTTGAAGTGCTAAGGGATTACCTTTTCCAAGATTTTAAGGCCAAAATGTATCCGTGTAACCACCAATCTGACTTCTTGTCTCTCTGTGCTGGGTGTGGGTGCCCCGACCCGCAGGGCCCCTCTGAGGAGAGCCGAGGGGCTGCCCCGTGCCAGACACGGGTTCCAGCAGCCTCAGGGCAGAGCTGAGCCCCTCAGCCGGGCTGGTGGCACCTCGGGGAAGCTGGTTTGAGAAAGGGCAAAGTGGCAGCAAGGGGTGAGGAGGAAAGTGTGAGAAACAGCCCCAGACACTGAGGGCCGGGCAGGGGGAGGGAGGATCCGCTCCAGGCCCCCAACAGAGACTCCCCTGCGGCCATGAAGGGACCCAGGGAGCTGGTTTTCCTGTCGGGAACAGCAGCCATGGTGGGCCCCGCTGGAGCAGGTGAATGTGTGAGGAGGAAGGGGAGGCAGAGAGGGGCCCTTATGGAGGGACCACAGCCCCCCATCCCCACCCTCTGTCTGCTTGAGGCCAGGGGGGGTAGAGGAGTGAAAAAGAGATGAGGGGAATGGGTTTTAGCTTTTTGGTTTTTTACACCATCCAAATCTATTTTCATTTGCAATTAATGAAAATTATTTTTTTAAGTTGAACCTGTTTTGCCCCTGATGGTGATTGGTAACTGATGTCATTGTCTTTATCTCAACCCATGAGCTTTTTCATCTTATTTTCTCCTTCCCATCCTTTTGAGGGATAGTGAGGGAGTGGCTGGGTAGGCCGCTGGCAGCTGGTTGAGGTCTGTGCACCACAGCATCACGTACCTTAGGGTTTTATATAGCAGTTCCTTCAGGGAGAGGAATTCTTCCTGTATGATGTGCTTTAACATCCAGCACATAATCCTCTTCTCGAATGTATAGCACTACGTACTGGAGTGAAATCTCCTGAAAATGGGAGAGAAAGAGGGAGAGGAGTGTGTGTGTGATACATAGGGGAAATGGAACAGTGCATCTTGACCAACATTTGATGTGCCAACAGGTTCCTGTGTTTGTAGACTTGCCAACTTGAAAGAGCTGCTGTGCTGGGTTAGATCACTTGACATCAGAATTTCTAAAGGGTTCTTCATAGTAAATGAGAAATGAGCCTTTATGTTTTCTAGTAATTCCTCTGTGTTGGAAATGCACAGCATGACAATCCCTATTTGAATGTCACTAAAGTGTTTGTGAAGATAAGAGCTTAACAAAGAAAATTACTCTGCTAAAACAAACATGGTAAAAAGGAGGTAGGATAAGTGAAAATATTTTTCTGTGCCTGCAGAAACTCGACATATTGTATGAAGGTGTCCATGTCCTTGACGGTAGCTGAGAATGAATCTGGGCTTTGCTACAACAGCAAGATCAGATATCTGGAAAAATCAGAAGTCACTAAGAGAAAGACAATCTCCTGTCCTGATATTGAGGATTACAAAACAGCCGGTCAAGAGCCAGATGTGGTGTGGTACAAGGTAACTGTTGCTGTCTTATTGCTGTTGTGCTGAAACTATACAAAACTTCCACTGTTTTCAGTTTGAGGCGTAGAGATGGCCTTCTCTGAGCCTGCAGTTGTTTGTGGCTGGTCTGGAGGATGCTGTCCCAGTATCACAGAAGAAATACTAAACTACAGACAAAACTACCCAGCATAGTCATTATTCAGCAGAAATTGACATCTATTAGGATGTTCTGTGCAGGAGGTCACATAATTTCACTAATTGCAATGCCATGTTTCCAAACCGCTGTGTGTCTGTACCAGTTTCCACCTTAGTGGGATGTCTCCCTACCTAATACTGCAGTAGAAACAAAGGGAGGCAATCTCTACAATGGAGCCAAAGGTGTATGTATCGGTGCCACCAGCTTCCGTATTCTACCCAATTAATTTTTATGAAGTCTGTTGGGTAATTTCACCAAGGCTTGTTAGATTTTACCAAAGGCTGCTGGGTGATTTCACAGAGATGCTTTTACTTTTGCTGAGGTTCATTGAGTAATTTTACTGAGCTCTGTTAGATATTTTTACTACTCAGCAGGTAACTTGGCTGGCTGTACCTTCTCCAAGGCCTGTCAAGTATCACACGCCACTTTCAGCAGCAGATGTGTTGGTGATGTGTTTCTGTAGCATCCCAAGAAAAAAGGAGAATGACTAAAATGTGGTTGTCATGCAGATGTCAGGTACCAAGACCATAGAAAGATCTGGCAAATTTTACCTATTGTCTGGACTTGGGCTGAAGTCTGATGTATCAAAAGCTGTTGAGTACAAGTTGGTGCAAGAAACCATGGAGAAGAATGAAGAGCCGACAGTCAGAAGGAACAAGAAATAGTTGGGCAAGAGGATTTGCTCAGTGGGATCCATGGAAAATAGAGTTTGGATTGTAGGGATAAAGGCAGAATGAGTTCAGCACGAACTTGGTTCAGGTAATGAAGATGGTAAACCACAAACTAGTTAAATGCTAAATTTTGAGTGCTTGGTTTGCCAAACTTAATAACATTCTTTAAATATAGTTATTTTGTTTGAAATGGATAATATGTGCAGAGCTTCAGATTTTTTTCCTCCTTAGCAGGTTGCACCAGAAAAGAGCAATTATAAAAGTTGTCATCTATTTCTATTTTATACAGAAATCTCACATGTTCTACCTTATAGTAACAACATGGGTGCCATAACAAAGTTTTTCTTTCAGCCATTGGAGCTGTTTCTCTCAGTATATGGGTGGATATCTACAGTGCTGTTGATACATAAAGTATATGTATTCAGTTAAATCTGAAATCTTGGAGAAAAGAGAGTACCAGAGGGAAGCTGTTTCTTGCCCTATCTATCTAGGTGGTACTGAACACAAGGTCATTGCAGATCTTCTTTTTGGATTTTGGCAAGAGCACACCGGAAAAATAGTCTGGAAGGAATAATCTTCAGCTGTCATGGAGCAGAAATCAGTCTAAGGAAGATGCACGTACAACTCCACATCAACAATACTTTGTGCTGACCAAGAAAGGGAACAGAAGGGTCTTTGTTCCATATACCCACACATGTTGTCTGGGTTGCACACACAGTTTGTGTGACACCACTGGAGTCTGACAGCTGACTGAGTCATCACTGTGGTGAAATTGAATAGAATTGATGTGGTTGGATGATAACAGTAAGACAAACAAAGTCAAAAACCTTTAGTCTGGCTTGATATGGTCTTTATCCATAAGTAACAATAAGGTGCTATCATTTCAATTCCTAGAGAACACTTGACCTGAGTTAGGAAGCTCAGTAATGTGAAATGTCAATATTAATGTTATGCAGAAGGTATATATGTCAGGTTGTCCCTTGAAACTTGTTCTTGAAACAGGGTTTTGGAAAAATACTCCAGAGGGTGTTAGGGTACTAACTGTTGATAGAAGTCTGCCCATTCAAAAGAGTATAAGTCTAGTTTCAAGAAAATACATAATTACTTGCATTTCAAAATAATATGATGCGTACTGGGGTAACCCCTACAAATTGCAATCTGGGATTTAAGATCATATTGTGAGAGACAATGTGTGTAACAAAAAACAGGTCTCTTCTCCCAAAGAATAGTGTAAAGTGATATTCCACTTGAGGATCTGACCCTCACTTTCTGAAAGCAGCATCTGTTTCCAGTCGTAGCACACTGGATCCTCAAGTTTTTCCCCCTTCTACCTTTGTGATTGAGTTCGATGTGTCCATGAAGGTGTAATCAATCAGCCATCTTCTTGTGTAAATCTGCTCCAGAGGCACAGGGAGGCAATTCCTGTTCATTATGCTGAAATATTTAGAAAAGGTTTTCATTCAGGGGGCGAGCATAAGTTGTCCAAAATAGAACAGTAGATAAATAAATATTAGGAAGCCCTCGAGGCTTCTTCTGTATACCTTAGTCTGAAAAGAGGGGTCCTTGTATTCACAAGAACCTGACGGTTCACCAGTGGCTGGAGAGTTGGGACTTGTCACCAATGAAATACCATCAGACAGGACAGTGATGGTGCAAGCCCACCATGTGCAGGACTTGCCCTGTCTTCTAGAAGGCTTCATTTTATGGAGGGATTAACAAATCTGAGCCAATAATTGCATCAATTTGCATGGAATTAACTGTAATTTAAACATGGTCTTAAAATAGTTATGCTTGAATAGATTTCCACATGCAGACCCGGTAAGTAATAAAACATTTGCTATGAGGATTTGTTTTAAGAGTTGTATGGGCTTCACTTCTGGCTAGAATTACAGTGCATGAAACATTTATTTTTAAAGATTTCCACAATTAATGACGTTGATATACGTGCAGCCCTGTTACGCCTCTTAGAAATGTTTTGACAAGAAGTGTAAAAATTTTTTTTGGAAAAGTGTATGTGTCAAGTCATGATTGAACAAATGGGATTTAACAGTAAGAGCAGTTTCATGAAAAATCAGCTGGCAAAGTATAAAGTATATTACATCTTGAATGTGGAGGCTTAATCCATTTCCGCCATCTGTTTCCCACTACTGGGTTGAAGGAAGGGCTGTGTAAACCCTCAAAATGTCAGGTGAAGGAGAGGTAGTTATTATCTAGCCTGCAAAAAACAGAATTGTTGAAGTGCTGCCACTTAAATTTCAAGGAAGACAAAAAGAAGCATTATAGTGCACAACTTAATTATTGGGAAAAAAACCCCAAACAAATATTTAAGATGTATAAGGAGAATAAATAGATTAGAAAAATAAGCTTGCAGATTCTTCTAGCAGGTAGACATGGTGTAAAAGAGAAAAGAGCAATTAATTGGTTAAACAAACAACAGTTGTACAATTGAGCACTTTTTTAGAGAAATTGGCAGACCTCTAGCAAAAAAAATCTAGATTGTTTCCACAAAATGAAGACAAGTTAGATTTTTTCATATTGGTTTGTTTCTCGGCCATTTTATTTGCTTAAAATACAAATTGTTACAAATTTCCAGCTTGTCTACTTTTTTTTTAATTTTGTGGATTGAACTATTCTGTGAATAACAAGCAGAATCAGAATAAAACAGGTCTTTTCAGCATATGTTTAGAAAGCCTGCATAATCAGTAGAAGAAAAATTAATTAGCTAAAATTTAGGAAAGAAAGGGTTATAAATCGTTTGTAATATGAAGTATTCTAAGTAGATACAAAAAGAAACAATTAGGAAATTAGTGGTACAGTTCCAACGAGAACAGTTCCTCACTGTAAAACCACAATAGCACAAACAAGGTTTAGCACAAGGTTTGTGCTAAATCATTAATCTCTATAGCAGTAGAATCATAGAAAAGAATCATAGAATGGTTTGAGTTGGAAGGGACCTTAAAGATCATCAAGTTCCAACCCCCCTGCCATAGGCAGGGACATCTCCCACTAGAG
>JAOTQQ010000063.1:9231511-9253972 GCA_026546715.1 Gallinago undulata | reverse complement strand
TCTTCACAGGAGAGGTGCTCCATCCCTCTGATCATCTTTGTGGCCCTCCGCTGGACCCGTTCCAACAGGTCCATGTCTTTCCTGTGCTGAGGACTCCAAAGCTGGACACAGGACTGCAGGTGAGGTCTCATGAGTGCAGAGTAGAGGGGCAGAATCACCTCCCGAGACCTGCTGACGACACTTCTCTTGATGCAGCCCAGGATATGGTTGGCTCTCTGGGCTGCCAGCAAGTACTGCCGGCTCATGTTGAGCTTCTGATCAACAAGCACTCCCAAGTCCTTCTCCTCAGGGCTGCTTTCCAGCCATTCTCCACCCAACCTGTGTTTGTGCCTGGAATTGCCACATCCCAGGTGCAGGACCCTGCACTTGGCTTGGCTGAACTTCATGCGATTTGCACAAGCCCACCTCTCCAGCCTGTCTTATTACAGACATGTAGTACATAAAAATATAAAGCATATAAAAATATATCTTCGATTTCTTTGCTCCCATACTTTTAGAAATAAAATAGAGAATATAAAGCTGGTAACATATGATAGGGTCTTTCAGTGCTGCATTGAAAGGGTGCATATCTGAAATACACTTACTTTGTGTATTCTGGGAATTGTACTCCTTCTAAATTAGGTTTGAATAGAACTGAATCATATTCTTTGCCCAGTATTCAGATTTAGTTACTCCAAGTAGGTGGTTGATGCACCTTTAAGTAGGACTATAAAACTGAGTGTAAATCAGAAAGGATTTAATGGCATTTTGTGGCTCAGATCTGTCACCTCCATGAACCTCAAGCAATGTCAGTGTAACTTACTAACAAAAATAAGCTCTGATTCTTCTTAGCACAGCAGATTGGATCTGGATTCTGATAATTCTTAGTCATCGGTGCTAACTAAAGTTCACATGCAAGACAAGATTACACTTTCCTTACAACAGTACTTTGGAGACAGAAAGATAACCTGAACACTGTGTTACCTGCAGTACTATTGCAGAGTTTCAGAATTCCAAATCTGACCACACTGTAACAATGTATTTTCTTGTTTGGCTGTTTTCTTAAGAGAAAGCTTTGTTCTGTTTTGTTTGCTATATTTCTGACACTGCTGTTGCAGACGAGCAGAAAATGGGGCAGAGGTTTGGGCTATTTACATGAATCTCTGAAGCTGATATAACTGATGTGAGATTGTTGGCTGCAGTCTGAGCACCTATTCCGTGTTGCCACCTTGAGAGAAGGAATAGAGGGGCATTAAAGATACTCGGGCCCTATGTTGCTTTGTGTGCTCTGGGTGCAGAATTAGGCAGAGCCTCCAAGGCTGTCACGAGTACTGAGTGGTTTAGAGAATTGAGAAAAGCATGATTTTGTTTGCAGGCAGAACAGGCTTGATATTGAAGTTATTGAGAGACAATAAATAAATAATCTTAAGGTACCATTTTAAAGAGACAATGATCAGATTGTGCCTATGTTTTTAATTCAGAGCATTCCAGGAGGTATTCAATCATGAGTACCGTTAGTGTGGAAGGTGACTGATGTGGCTGCAAAGACACAGTGTGTTAGGAAGGGGAGAGCCTCTTCTTGCACTGTATCACACACTATACAGAAGGACTCAAATGCTGTTTCAGTAGGACCACAGTTCATAGTGATAAACCTAAATGTGCCAAGTAACTGCTAAGGTCTGTTTGGCGAAGTCAGTGAGTTGCAGGCCATCAGTCCCAAGGACTCCATCAGAGAACGTACATGGGGGTGAGGCTGCAGAGAGCCCAGTGATGGGAAAAGGTTGAATGAGAGCTCATAAGCTGCCAGAGAAGCCAGTGATGAAAAATAAGACCGTAAGGAAACCAGGCTTTCTGAATTCTCTTGCTCACAAAACTGCTGTTCTCTTGGTTTTCTTCTGTTGGTAAATGGTTCTAGTCTGAGACTGTGTGTAAAGCTTGCCTTCAGGCTAACTTTTTAACAGATGTTGCCCTTACTCCCTACAAACAGAGATGTATTTTAATGGCCCATCCTAAAACGGAGGTGTTGGCAGTTGTTGATCATGAAAAAGAGAAGATACTTAACCATTGCTTCAGGGCACCACATATTAAACATGGCCCATGTGATACAGTGGGAATTACCGAACCTTAAAAACACTTCTGTTTAATTTCTGTCTTTAAATTAATTCCAGTTTCAGCTCTCTGTGCTTTTTGATATTATATTTGAATTTGAATTGCAAAATATATTGAGATGGTTGTTTACTTATGTATAATACTGAAAATCTGATCAGGCAACACTGAATTATGTCATACAAGCTGGGTAATTTAGGCAATTGATTTTTTTTTTCTGCAGGAATGTAAGCCAAAAATGTGGAGAAGCATTGTAATTCAGAAGGGAAATACTCTCTTAATACAAGAGGTCCAGGAAGAGGATGGAGGAAATTATACCTGTGAACTGAAGTTTGAAGGCAAGCTTATACGAAGAACCATTGAATTGAAGGTTACTGGTAAGAATCTTTGTTCTGTGCCAATATTAAAGATTTCAAATAATAAGAAAAAGTGGTTTTCACATGTCAGTGAATCTATTCGATAGAATTAAGTCCAAACCAAATTCCAATAGCTGAGCAGTCCCAAACTAGAGCAAATTATTTCAAGATCTTATAAAATTCCACAGAAGACTACTTCTACCTTTTGTTTTGTACAAAACCTGGAAATACTGGTAGCAAAAGCAAAAGATAAAGTGGACCTAAGTTCTCACTATACACTGGAAGTAATTTGGACTCCATTTTTGTCTTCATTGCTAAACAGAGTAAAGGTTGATGAAAGCTGCAAACCAGGCCTTTGGTGAGGTTTGTACTAGAATAAAACACACCTAAAAGAGACATCTTGAGTAATTAATATATTTTTTGAGTGATTGTTCTATATATTTAAGCTTTGGCTTACTTTGTGATGATCAATTTCTCTAGTCTAGGGTTTGTCTTCAGTAAAGACCGTGGCACAACCTTTTCCAAGAATGAAGTTAGGAACATTGGACTGTCAGGGGGAAAGTAACCTGCTTATCAGGAGGTCATACACTGTATGTTGCTGAGTCCATATAGTAATCTACTAGTCAACAGCATTTTTCTCTCTTTTTTTGTCAGGTACCAGAAATGAATATGTAAAAAAATATTGCCTACCAATATATCCCTGATCCCTTTCCATTCTGCTGTGCAGTATGACATGTATAATTATTATTTTGCCTTTAGTGTCTGTGGAACTTTGCAAGTGTCTGAAAACAGTTGAGGTTTTTTTCAGCCTTTTGCACAAAACCATAAAAACAAATGAGTAGGTATTTTCCTGTTTGTGTTTCGACATACTGATTAAAATGGGGTCCTACTTCAGGCACTGATAAGTAGAATTCTACTTTCTCGTATCAAAATGAATTAGTCCATATATTTCTAATATGTTCTTGAAATACAGTTCTTCCCATTGTTTTGAGTGAAAAAAAATTTTATTCTCTTATCATTGTTCCATTTAAATGAGTTCTTTTCCCTGTGTGCCAGATTCATATATCACGTGACTCTTTATTGTCCATTTTTGACCATGAGCAGATCTCAAAGAATTGATTTGACCTACCCGACCCCAGACCTGCCACATGAAGATATAATACCTGCTTTATGGATAGTTGCTATCCTTGATAGCATGCTGGTCTTCAACCAGAATATGAACTAAGTTTGACAAAGTGAAAATGAGATGCGTCTAATTCAATTCCCCATGATGGATATTCTTTAGATAGCAGATATTCTATACTCTCCCTCTCATCATGACCTTGTTAAAACTCACATGTTCTCTTCGTTATTTGAACAGTGTGGTACAGTCATATTTTACAATTTAATAATTTGTCCTAAACTAACTATAGCATGTATTATAGCTAATTAGTTTATTAAAATGTTTATGACCTGAATTATTAGAAATGTAAATATGGAATATGCAAGTGTTCTCCTTGTTGCAAAATGCTTGAGAACCAGGAGATTTATCCCCTTGTAATTTGGTGTGAAATTCATATTAAATTCAATTTTCTTTAGTTTATAAAAGCTTATAAAAGCTTATATGTTAGTAAACACCTTTTCCATTTAAGGGTTTATTAGACATATCTGATGCTATGTTTTCTGGTTAAATCTGTGTAGATATCTGGAATAAGCCAATAAGCTTATGTAGATGACAACCTGAAAATATGCATTAGAACTACAAATATAATAGAACCATGTAAGCATATTATCTTATAGCTTGGTGCTTCACCAGGTTTCCTTCTCCTGTTTTTGTTTTGTTTCAATTTGTGAATTTTAAATGCGTGTTGGTTTAGATCTTTATGGGGGAGAGGTCAAAGATAACTCATACAACAGAAAGCAGAGGACTACTTGTGTTGTGTGGCTGGCTATGTCAGTTGGAGGGTCCTGAGGCAGATCAGATCACAAGCTGGGATCAGGTACATGACAGGAGCAGGTACATGACATCCTCAGGTACTTCATTGAAGAATACATCTCTGGGGAGGCAGCAAGAAAATACATACTTGTGTTACTGCTGACACACGTCCTGAGTTGTCTTTCCCTGGTCTAGTGCAGATGTAGGTTGGAGGCAGCTCTGGAGATCATCCCATCCAAATCCCAGCTCAATGAGAAGCAGCTGCAGCAGGCTGACCAGGGCTATGCCCGGTTAGGTTTTGACTGTCCCTGAGAATACAGACTCCATGACCTTTCTGGGCATGGCTGCCACAGTGTGCAACCACCTTCTCAATAAAAAAGATTTTTCTCATGTTTAAACAGAATTTCTTTTATTTCCATTTGTGTGCCCATTGCCTCTTAGGCTTTCACTGAGCACCACTGAGAACAGTCTGGATCCGTCTTCTTTACACCTTCCCACCAGGTGGGATGCATGGATAAAATCTCCATGAGCCTTCTTTCATCCAAACCAATCTACCCCAGCTCTCCCAGCCTCTCCTTGTAAGATAAATACCCCAGCCCTCTATTGATCTTTGTCGCCCTTCGCAGATTTGTTCGATATGCCCATGTCTTTCTTGTAATGGGATTGGTGTTGCACTGGACCACATTATTCACCTGTCTGAAAACTCAGTTCTCATCAAAGTACTCTACCAGGAGGAGCTAGGGTGGGACCAGGGCTTAGACTGCTGAACCTACTGGTCTTTGTAAATCCCTGTTGACAAATACTGCTGAAAGCTTACCAGCAAAGCTGTGGTATAATTGTCTCTGCTATCTTGTAATGCAGGTGTGGAGAAAAGGATTTTGCCAACTGCTTTCTTCTGCAGAAACTTTCTAATGCTGTTACTTATTAACATGCCTGAATTGGCATTTATTGGCAAGTGTGTGAATTCCTGTAACAATACAGATTTTGAATAGCAAGACCCTGTTGGCTGCTGCTAGCAGCTGTGGTAACCTGAAATTATTAAAGAGTTATTCTGGAAGTGGAACAGGCAACTCCACATCTCCCTGGACCAAGGAAGCTGCACTGCCATGGAGAGAGAAGAGGTTGGGTTAGATTCTTTGTGGGCTTTCACTACCAATTAAGTCAATTAAGTTATTAACTTTATCTCTTGGTTGTAAGACAAGGGTCTTTCCTTTTTTAAAGTTGCATCAAATCTGTCTTTTTAGTCCTTTTAGGAGATTATGGTAGTTATGGAAGTGGCAATATGAAATGAATGATATTCATATGTAAATGCAGTATGGGTATCTAAAGAGTGAAAATCAGGATAAATGAAATCAGGATAAATGCAGTGCTGATGTAGCAGAAATTGGAATAATGGAAAGGTTCAGGAGAAGTTGAAGATGCAGGAGCCAGAAGCACCATTTTAACTTGCTGCTGGAAAAGGTAATCTGGAGAGTTAATGATATCCAAGGCCAACGTAGCAGCTTTACTTGAAGGTGTGATCCCACAAGGGATGTGCCAATCCTCAGACACCACTTTCTTCAAATCCAGTCTTGCTTTCTCGCTTCTTCAGACCCAAATGGAAGATCTCATTGGCTCAGTTAGAAGGGGAGTTCCTACTACCTTTCTGTGATGAAGTCATGATATTAGCTACTATGTGATAATTTGTAAGAAAAAAGTCTTTGGAGTTATAGATGGAAAATGAAAGCCACTAGCATGATGCCTGGCCACAGTTAAGACAAAGAGATCTGAGTTGTGTTAGTAGATGAGCAGAGCACAAAACGAACAGGTAAAATGCATTTGTAGAAAGGGGTAGTTGGACTACACATGGAGTACTGGACGTGTTATCCTATGGCTTTGATGGTTAAGGTACAGGCGAGTGTGATGAAAATGATAAAAGACTTCAGAAGCTGTAGCTCTTTGAGGTTTTAAGGAAAAGACTTGCAGCCTAGAATATATTCGAAGAATATTTTGACAGAAAGTATTTATAGGGACAAAATCCTGAGCTACAATACAGCACTAATGAGCAGTGCCAAAATCTTGGTGTTTGGGTGCATTTAACAATAATTGTCAACAAAACAGCTTTTTCATCACTAGTTCTTCATTGGTTTGTTATATTATGCAGACAGATGTGAAACAAGTCTTGTCAGCCTTTTTTCCTGAAGGAACACAACAACAGAGTTATCTCTTAGCAAGTAACATGCAGCCCTTCAGTCTATATAAAAATAAATAAATAAAAATGCATACATTTTCACTTTGCCTCTTGGTAGTTTTGTTGTGGACAAACAAGTGAGATTAGCCACTGTGACCCAGGATTCTAAACCCTAGAAAATGTAACAGAAACTCAGTTTTTAATTAGGTAATAAATAACAATGCAGCCACATAGAAAAAAAAAAATCAACATTCTAATATAAAGTTATAGATAATCAACAATATCAGAATTTATTAGTTTTTAATAAAATTACATATATTCAGGAATATCACAAGTCATAAGCTTTTTAATTAGTATTGTTAAATGCTAGTGTTTATTGAAGAGCAATTATAATAGATAAAAAGAAAAATACAAACATAATAAGTCATGTTGTTTTTGAAAGGCAATTTAGGCAACCTCCTGCTTTCCCCAGCCATTTCACTCTGTCTGATATATAGCAATATTTCAATAGCTATTTGGATGAAAAGGTGTAGTTGAGAAAAATTCCCTCTATGTTTACCTGCTGTTTCAGCACTCTCTTTCGGTTTTGGAACATTGGTCTGTGAGAAAACAGGCTTAGAAGAAGATGTAAACAGATGTGCATTGTTGGTTGGGGAAAGTGTGGCCCCCCTGAGAAAGGAGAAAGACCTGCTCTCATGAGGTGGCCCAGGTGGCCCCTGGCAGATGGACCTTTCTTGCAGGGATGTGCTTTTCCGTGGACAGCTATGCTAGCAGGAGAGGTTGCCTTGTTCTTTCTGCTCCTTGTGAAAAGAGGTGATTTGTGAACTTGCACTGGTGAATTATTTTCCAGTTTGACAGCAGAAGGTGGCCATCCGACCAGCTTCATAAACTGCTGGTGATGGATTGGAGTGACATGCAGGAATTATTGGACCACTCTGTCTGGCAGCACTGTCCTCCAAGTTTCCTTCAACCTTTACCCTGTCATATTCTTCATAGGCTGCTAAAATGCCTGGCTCTTCCTAAAAGTCATTTATGCAGCAATATTTGTTTTGACCATTGTAAATGACAAATTATTCCACATGGCTACATGAATTGAATGATTCTGCCTGAATTCACTCTTTGCTCATAGTTTTTCAATTAAATACTTTCAAATCTCATTACATTGCTCACTTTTCAAATACACCTGCTGCTCTCACTAGATTTTTTTTGTGTGTTTGGGACCCCTTTATTAGCACAAGTAGTTGATGGTGATTTGCTATTGTTAATCCAAGGGGGTGAATTTGATTTAAAAATGTAAACGATTAGTCATACTCTCCAGCAGCTCTGGGGACATACAGAGACAAGCTACCACAGAATTAAGTGAGGATATGAGCTAAAAGTATGTCCACTGTTTGGTGATAGTTGCTTTTCTGCGTGTTTTTAGTCCTCTGTAAAGTATGATGTTTTACATTATTTGTAGTGGTGTCTAGTGACACATTGGCAGGAATCACTGGGTGTTGATCAGTACAAATTTACACCTGCAGCACTTACAGTCACACTCTAAGCTTTATCAGTTTACAGTAGATAAAGTATTATCAACAGAATCATAGAAATAACATGTTGAATGACAACATTTTTGACTGTTGATGGTTTCCAGAACAACAGTAAAAGGTATTAAGATAAATTAAAAGCTTATTTAAACTGAACGGAAACATGTCCTTTGGAATCCATACTGTTCTAAGGGATTTACTTTTGTAATGTAAAATATAAGAATTGTGATTTGCTTAAAAATCTGAAAAAAATTAGTTATGATTCTATCCCAATGGCATTATGTTTTGGCACAAGCAGTTTAGTAATGTGCAATGAAATAATGAAATGCTTCAGTACTGTTTAAATAGTTACTTATCCAAAAAAACCAGTTTAGCTCTAAAAGATCACTGAGCTCTGAATGTCATTGAGTTCATGGGAACTGGATATACATAAAAGCAGGGCCATCATAAGATACAGGTTAAAAAAAGCATGTGGCTAAGGAATAAAAGTGGATGCACTGACTGTATTCAGCAGAGTTTTCTGCAGCGAGAAGTACTATACTAAGGGCATGCAAGTCACACAGCGCTCTGGTCTGTAGGGATTCCCAAGTTGATTGTGAAGGAGCTTTTTCAACAGAGCTAGTTAACATGTTTGTATGGCTTTTGGTACCCAAAGTAACTCTGACATCTCTGCCTGGCATTGCACTCTGCAGAGAGGGCAGAGCCTCCAGGTGCTGGTGGAGGCTGGACACATGCTTGTCCTCCCGTTGCTGCTGCACAGTGTAAGCTCCAGAGCCTTTTCTTTGGGGATGAGATGAAATAGCTGTTGTTACCACCATTTTATCATCAAGTAAGGCAGTAACATGTCAGTTAGAGCATTGTGTGGAATTTCAGTTTCTGTAATTTTTACATCAGAGATCATATTGCAAAATTTTGTTTCTTTGTTTTGTAAAATTACTTTTTTGTGAGCTGAGGGATTTTAATTTGATTTGTGGGTGTGCAATTTTTAATAATACAATACAAATAGAATAATACATCTAATAATATTAATGTGTATTGTTAGAATCTTTCAGCATTCCTGAAATTAGATGTTTTGATAGTTCTTACTAAAAATCATTTTGGAATTGATATTATAAAAGAATTAAATTGATATTTCATAGGAAATTTCTTGTGAAATGCCAGACTTTTCACCAAAGGCAGACTCTAGTTCCTGGCAGCACTAGAATTCTCATCTAATACCTGAGGTATGGGAGTTACTTGGAATGCAGGGGTATTTTCATTCCTGATTTTGACCAGTGGATCTTATGAGAGCTGCTAGCTCCCCTCTATCTTATTTATTTGTATTTTCAAACATAAGTCATAGTGCCTGTTGTCTCAAATAAAGCAGAAATCATTTCAAGGAAAGCGTAAAGCAGACTGAGTTTTCCTGGTAAAACAGACCGAAAAGCACTCCAAGGTAAAATGTGGTGACGTGTGTATGATGGGAGTTTAGCCTGGCCTTTAGGCTTTGCTTCTCCTCACATACATGCATAGCCAGTGCTGACGGGGATGGGAAAAGTTTGCTGTATTTGGAGCTGTTTCCTTTTTCCTGGAAACAGCTGCTCCTTCTAGAGAGCTCTTTTTTCAGCTCCACATCTTCAAATGAAAAATTTCCTCTATTTAGGGTTCACCAGAATTGTATCGCATTTAAAGTGGTGTTGAAGCTGTCAGCAGCTGCTGGATGCAGGAACATGCTTTTCCTTCTTTCTCTTCTCTCCTGACTTGGCAGCTTTAGCCCTTCTTTCCCTGCCATGAACAATGTTCAGTTCACTCTCGGTGCTTGGCAGTCTTCTCCACTCTTGACATATGGCCTAGGGTGCCTGTCCCCTGTTGTATCCCATGTGAGTGCTCCAGCTAGAGCTCGCTCTTGGCAGGAAATTTACTGTTTTCCAGCCGAAGGCCCAACTTCTGCTTTCTGTTTCTTCATGGGGAGCTGCTGGAGTGCAGTCAGAGAACACTGGCACTTCCTACTTTAGAGCCCGATTTTGTACTTAACAACCTATTTTTATCCATAAGCCATGATTCCCTCCCCTACTTAGTAATACGGACAGCAAATCACTGTGCAAAAATGCTTCTGAGGTAAGAGGGTAATAGATGTTTGCACGCTGTTTCCTTGGCTCATGTGAGGCCGTATCTCTTGCCTCAGCCTCAGGAGGATATGGAAAGGAGGGGGCTCCCGCTGTGACTTCCCTGACATACGCCCGTGGGCCGCATTGGGCTTTAGTATCAATCTCTAATAGTGACGCAAGATAAGATATAATGATTAACTGATCAGAGCTGCTGAGCTCAAAATAAAGTATGCATTTTCAGGTTTTCTTCAAACATAGTATAAGCAGTTAGGGTAGATAGTAAGCTCATAAGATTTTCAGTGACTTATATTTGTCTTTTTAATTCATGGTGTTAGTACATGCCATCAGCCAATGGACTGTATTTATAGTGGTAGAGGTACCAGGGTCTTCTTTGCTCCTGGAAAACACCTCTTAACATTTTTTTTGTAACAGAACTTTTACCAATATTTGATTCCAAATAAGTGAATAAGTGAAAAAAAAAAACTAGAGAAACCTATTGTTGAGGGGAAGATATTTACAAAAACAAAAGGCAAAGAGAAAAGCAACATGGTTGTGACTACAGTTCTAGTAACTGTGAAAAGGAGATAGTTTCTTAATTCAAAAGAGAAATCTTAAAGTGAACAAATTAAATCTGCAGAAATTCTCTACTTTTGGGAGGGATACTACAGGTTGTTTGGGAACAGAAAATCCTTCCTGTTCCCTTCTAATGTTGACATATTAAAATATATATCATTTATGTCATATCTGAAGTAACATTTTCTTGCTGCTATACCTTACACATTTTGTAGCAAGACTTCATCTCTTCTCACTGTTTGCGATATCTTGACAGAGTCAGGGAATCAGTTTTTCATTAAACGCAAAGGATAGAGAAAAACCTGTCCAAATTAAGTTTCTATTGAGAATCCCAAACTTTAAAAGACCTTTAGTGGAATATACTGTTCTTACCATTTCCTCTGCCACATTTTGATATAAATGATGCATTGCATCTTGTAATATTTTGATTTTCTACACGAAACCTTCTTTTTTGTGACAGAAACCAAACGAGAAATGGGTTAAGTGCTGACAAATACAGTACTACAAGACCAGGGAATGAATTTCACAGCTGGGTTCTCAAACCATTGCAGAAATAACTGTCTATTTAAAGCTACATATAGGAAATGCCAAAAATTAGAATTTTCTTTTGATATATTTTATGTTATTTGTATTATTTTTAATCAAGGCCTTTGTTTTGTAAATATTAGGTTTCTGTTTCTTACAGTAAAAAGTATTTATCTTAAACCTCTAATTCGTATTCTGACTTGTTACATCTGACCAGCAGCATTCCATTAACTGCCTGTAGGCAGCTAAGCATGTTTCTCTGGTCAGAGCACACTTAATAGCCGCTAATTTCTATAGTGACTTTAATTTTTCTAGCTACCTCAGGCAAACACAGTGTGATCCAGAAAGAGAAATGTGGCCATTTGCTTTTGACCACATTTGGAAAATGGAGCAATTTCTCTCCCTCTTTCAGAGTGCTCTTTGTTCAACCGTGCAAAAACCCTAACATAAATCTGCAGGAACTTCTGTGTCCGCAGAGTCAACAGGAAAATTCAATCCAGAGCTAGGTATCAGTACAATGTGGGTGCCCGTTCACCTGGAAGAAGTGACACAGCCAGTCATGTTCTGTCTTTTAACATCTCCTTTTCACCTGACACCCAGCAAGGTCCTGATAAATTCATCCACCTCTGCTGGTTCAAGAGCACCTCATCAAAGTCAGTAAGCTGAGGATCTGGGCACTATCTGAAGGATGGATGCATGTGCCCTTTCGTGGTTGCTGTATGAACTGTGTCACTGTTGAAGTGACAACGCAATCTATCCACAAGGATAAAGCCTCCTTCATTTTTGGTCCCTCAAATGATCCAGATTGATGATTTTCCCATTCACCAGAGTGACCTGTTAATACAGGGCTCATGAAAAACGAGTTTGGAAGATAAACATTAAGTATTACCTCCATATTTCCTGGAGAAAGTACAAGTTCTAAGGGCAATGAGAAATGTAGCAATATGCTGCAGTCTATGAATTATATATAGTGTCAGTACTCTCGGTGCTTTACTTACAGCTTCACAAACTGCCTTACTAGCTCATGAACATGCAAAGTAATTAGAATGGCAAATAGCATTAGTTTTTATTGACCTGTGATGCCCCCTAGTTCTCTGTCATGTTCTTGAACATCATCTAGGTTTTTTCCTTCAACCTTAAATCAGCAGTTTGTAGTTTATAGCATTGATTATTTGGTATTGTCTAATTTATTGATGTGGACAGCCAAGGCTTCCACACTTGTTATCGGTTGCTCATTTATCCAATGATCTGTCATTGTGCACAGCAACTGTAGCTTGCTGAATCACTTACTATATACTGTAAATGTCAGATATGAGCTCCTACTTTAAGAATTGCCTTTTATTCTGGGAGCTGCTGAGCCACATTCTCTAAGTGTATTGTGCTTTCAGTAGTGGAGGTGATTTAGTGTAAATGATAGGATTGTGGGGTTTTTGCCCACAACAGTGAGGTAAAGTGCAGCCACTGAAATAAACCTGTACGTTTTCATTTCCTATATAAAAGAGGCTTCCTTCATCATGAAAGTGTAGGCTGGATGCTTGTTCTTCTTCATTAATAATGGATAGGCAGATAGATGCACAGACGCAGAGCAACACTGCCCCGAAACCATTTTGCTAATGGTAAAATAGATACACATGAGTGAGCAGATTGCTTTACTCACTAAAAACGCAGCCTTCTCACCCTCCCAGAGAAACACTGCAAACGACACTGCAAATGTTGACTAATGTTTTGTCTCACAAGAAAAGTGTGAGAATAGGAAACAATGACTGCCTAGTTCCCTTGAAAGGACTGGAGAAATTTTAATAGGTGAACTGTAGTAACTTGAGTTGGGAATTAGGGTTATGTTTTTTTGGCACAATGTTGATGCCTTTCAGAGCTGGTTTGTGCTGCATAGCTCTTGTGGCTGAGTATCTGAGATGAAAAGTTCTGCTGTGGAAGGAATAGTGCTCACGACTGAATTGTCAGCATTATTTCTTGCTGCACTTATGTGATTCTCAAAGGTGCCTTATTCAAGTGCCTGTTTGGCCTGACCCTGTTTAGCTTATGAGATCTGACAGTAGTAGTATTGCTTCAGGCTCTGATGTTACTACTATGAAGTTCACCAGAAGACTGAAGCTAATAACTTACCGGTGTTTGTTCTGTGCCTTGCAATTTTTAAGTTAAAAGGACATACAAAATATGGTTGGTGTGTTAAGTACCCTGTTTGTCTTTAGTACTGTGAAGCAGCATGGAATATATGCCTTAATTTTTGTCAGGACCAACCAAGCTATTTTATGTCTTTGATAGTATTGATTGACCTCTTGGAAGCAGGAGAAAAATAAGCATTCAATTAAATTTGTATGTAGGTGTTTATGACTCCAGTCTATTTCAAAGGGATAGGTAGCTACTAGGTTACATTAGACTTTCATGTACTGACTTATTTACTGTATGTGTTGAGTGGTTTTTGCAGTGCAAGCAAGTTTCAGTAAATAAAATCAGTTTGTAACCAATAGGAAGGGAAGGTAAGTGATTTAACTTTTCATCTTTTTCTTTGGCTAAAAATTAAAAGCTCTCAAAGGTATTGTTTATGACAAGCCCTGTGGGCTGATGTACTCTGAGAAAGAGCAGGAAATACAAAGCACAGAACTGCAAACCAAAACGATTAAACAGTAAAATTAATAAACAGCATAGCTGTAAATTTGTAAGGCAGCTTTGGGTTCTTATCCTCTGCTTTTTCCTGGTAAAGCTCAGCTGTGAACTTAAGGGACTGTTTCTACTAGTAAAGGGCGGTGTGGTCTGCGTGGTCTCTGATTTCATCTTGGCTGATGCCAGTTCTCTTGTGTGGGTACCTGTCTGCCAGGAATTGGTCTAAGATAATTTCATAATGTCTTGAGATGATAAAAGGCCTCTTGTTATATCAAAGCAGACTAGATTCAAGCACCAGATGGCTTTTCATCTTTATAGAGTACAGATCACATTAGCAATCCAGCGGTGGCTAGTTGAATTGCCTATCCTGAGCCATGAGTGGTTATAGTTTCTGGCAAGGAAGGAGCCAATTTACCATAAGCCATATATGCCCTAATGACTTCTGTGGAATATACCAATGTGCTTCTTTTTCTTCCTAAGTGGGAAAGAAGGTGCATCTGGAACAAGGGAGCTGTGACCCTGTCATGGATCTGACAGCTCTGTATCTCCTAAGTGGCCGCAGCAACTGTGTTTAGGCAGATGCTTTTAAGGAGAATGTTGTTACCTGAATACATGTGACTGTGCAGTAACGGGATCTGATTTAGAGATGTCATTTCAATTGTGTTTCTCTTGGGACACATGATATTGCAGAAATATAGGTAACTTAGTTTGTAAATAAAATAGGAATGAGAGGTACTCAATAAGTTTATCAGCATGTTGTAGACATGAGAGGAAGGGGCCTCAGAAATACAGGGGCCTGCAGGAAAGATTGGATGGACAGAGAGGAAGACCTTTGGTACTTGGTTGATTTTTCTGGCAAAAAAAAGTCTGTTTGAAACTGGTGAAAAACCCAACCAAAGCATCAGACTGATGAAGAAATGAGTGTTCTGAAAGAATAATTACTTTTGTAAAAGAAGAATGTTAGCATTTGCCCTCTTATGAAATACTTTTTGCCTTCCATAGCAAAAATTCCATTCTGAGATAAACTGCAACTTCTCTGTGGTGTTCTCCAGAGGGAGACAGTCCACTGTTTTCCTGACTAAAAGACTTTTCCCACCACTTGACAAAGAAGCTGCACTAGAGCCTAGGGGAATGCTGCACTCAGAGGAAATACTTCCCCCTGTGAGTGGAAAGAAAAGATAGTATAGAGGCCCGTCTGGAAAGGTAGTGGTGCTTAAAGGCTACACCTGCAGCAATGACAAAGCCAGCTTATGCAAAGAAATGTTTCATGAAATTTTTCATTATTTACTCACACAATGAAGTTAATTTACTCGGGATTGTTTGTTTTAATCAAATTTCTCAAAGAGAAATTCCTCTTCTATGTTAGTGGCTTTCCATACAGAATAATTCAAGTTCCTGCAGATTATGGCAACATGACTGTAGCAGTATAGTAAAGCATGAAAGTATTTCCAGCCTCAAGCATAGTTATCAATGCATCCACTCCAGAAAGCAGTCACAGAAACTATGCATGTAAAAAATATACATGTATCATGGTACCTGTAGGGAAAAATGCCTCTTTTTTGGGCTTTATTTTTGATTTCTGCTTTCTCTCCACCTCCCAAACATGAATAATTCTATTTCCCACTATCCACTGTTCTGGCATCACAACTGGAATTGTGTATTTCATAAGCAAATATTGAGGTTTGTTTCAGTTGGAGCTTTTGACGTGGGAGAGAGGTTAATGTGTCCCACCATACTCTGAAGATAAGGAGTGGGAATTAGATATATTAGGTTAATGGAGAGGATATTGAGTGAAAAGAATTAAAGATGGTTCCTTTTCATTAAGTTGTGGCAGGGTCAGAACAACAGCTTTCAGCACTTCCAAGATTTCTGGCTATCTGCCACCATATCTATGTTCCCCATCAGTCCAGACCTCACTTTAATATTTAAAATTGTACGTGTTTTTCTTTTCCTAGCCCTCAAAAGGGCTTTAATTCTTTTCCTTGTTCTGCCAGTGCTCTAGCTGCTACAGCTGTTGCTGTCACATTTAATAAGGACTTTGTGGAGTTTAAATTTGCAAAGCTTTCCTTTGGCATAAGAGGAGAGCTTTGTTCATTAAGATGAGGTGTTCCTCACTGGCTCTGCTGCTGACGTGTGGGTTTTGGCTGAAGGTGACAGGAATTTGTAACTTGCCCCGGTGTGCACATGAAGCTGCCTGTGGTACAAGTGCTGCCTGAGACAAGTGCAGCCATCAATGGAGCTAGGGGCTTGCCGTGCTGTGTGATAGACTCCATCCAGCACAGAGCTCTCACCAATTTGTCCTGGGACTGTGGTATTCACAAACTTATGTCTTTCAACTAAGAATGTTTTAATTGACCACATTATACTTCCTGACCTATAGTTGTGCCATTACTCCAACTATGTGGTCGCATATTTCTCATTTTAAAATCTCCAGTGATACTGTGGTTCCTTTTATGCAGTAAACAGGTAACTTTCCTTTGCTCACTGGCAGACTAGGTGGGAAATAAGGCCGCAATGTGGACAGTAGCTTGACATTTTAAAATGTCAGGGGGAGGAGGAAGTGAGACTAAAATTTGATGTCCTCATGCCTACAGTAACTCAACTGCTTATTGAAATATTCTTCTCCCCAGCCTTGAGCTCTGTATGTGTCAATCCAGCTGAATATAATTGGGGCTGTTTATTTTGACAGACAGCCAAAAAGTAAGAAAAACATGGAAGAAAATACTCAGCCCCCTTGATCTGCAATGGACTGCTCTATACCCTCCTGTGTACATTGTATCTCCTCCTGTTCTCCTTCCCCCCAAACTCTCCCATCTGTCTGCACAAGAAGGCTAGATATTTACATTTGTTCTCAATGTTAAACCATGCATTTAAAATGCCTATTTCCTTCCTGAAGCTATTCGTCATCTCCCAGGACCTTTGATGACATCCCCTTCCTTTGATTCTGAATCATTCTCATGTTTTCAGTATGACAGAGAGTGATTTTATTTTTTTTCCCCTGACATTACAAAGAAGACCAACCTTTCTTGTTAGAATTTCTTTTGAAGTATCCGGGGTGAAGAGAGCTAAGCTGTGGGATAGAAAATTACTGCTAAAACATGACATTTAAAAAAATAGATAATAAAGTCTAGGTTAAAAAGAAGTTACTGTGCAATGCATGTATTTTCATCTAAACATTACAGGCTGTTCTTTTGTTTGAATTTTCTGGGCAAATAAGGCAAACAGATGAGTGCTTGTTTTGGTAAAACGTACATTTCAATAATATTATCAGTTATATTTGGACACCTCATATCATGTTTCTATCCTTTAGATAGGATTGGTCTTGTCTTAGTGTGCTTGTACTGTTCTGATTCTGCTTTAATTCACAGACATTTGTGTTTCTCTGCTTTCACTGCTTTCACTGTTTCACATACTTAGTGAATAACAGCTTGCTGGGTTTACATCATGAAAATAAGAAAAGGAAATGAAAATGCAGATCCTTATCTTCAAGCAACGATGCCTAAATTAGAGCAAATCTTTTTGTTGTTCTTATGTTTGCTAAATATAAGGCGTAGTCAAATCCCAGAAGCTGACATGAGAAACATCTGCAGGATGGAAAGTGGCAATTTGAATTCTCAAATCCATGACATAGCCATGCCCATTAAACCTGAACCAAATAAGAGTTAAACCCAGAGATTGTTTCCATGCTTGCATTTGAGATTCTCCTTCATTCTAATGCATGCTTTCGTGTCTAGCTGAGATCTTACAACCAGCCTGTGCTATATGGTCATGGAGGGAGAAAGAGGGAGTCTCCAAAGGGCAGCTGCAATCCGAAATCCAGCCAGTCCAAACACTGGTGGAGAGGTGGAAACTAAAACAGGTGCCTAAAAGCAATCCAGAGCCAACACAAAACAGCAGTAAAAATCTAGGAGATAGTGCTGCTTTGTACTGACCCAAGGGCCTTTATATTTAATTCTCAGTTGCTTATTATGGAGGTGGCTTTAAAAAGTTTCTTGTGTTGATTTAGATTCAGCTTGCAGCTTCTCATCTGTGCCGAGGACCTTGCCACTGGAGAGGGCATTGCAAGATAACACAAGTAACAACAAGAGCAATTGCTCTTCTCTCATCTGAAAACCTGTGTACCAATTACTATGTAAAATCATTATTTAAAGTGTTTGTCATAAATCCTTTCATAGCAGGAGCCCTTTTGAAATATTAAGGGCTGTTTTCCTTTTAGCCAGAGCAAAGACTGGAGGAGAGATGGAGTCACTTGGAAGCATGTGGCTGCGGTTTCTTGTATGAAGCTCATTTATCACCGTAACAGATGTAGTGTTGGGGTGGTTGTCATGTGTGCTGTATATCACTCCAAGGATTGTCCTGGAGGCAAGATGCGCATGTAATATAAGGCGGTGGAGGAACGTAGCTTTGTTCCGTTTCTGTCAGAGGGCATGATCATTGTCCCAAGGGCAGGGCAGATGCCACCATGCTGACATTGTGCCACAACCTTGTGTCACAGAGTGGTGGTATGGCTAATGCAGGCACTGCTTGCTGAAGGCTCTCTGTGCTGCAGTCCGTTGTGCCATATAGACACACATAGAGTGTGCTCGTTGTCTGAGCAGCTGCTAACATCGAACATGTAAGTGCAAGTGTTTTTTTTACAGCCTCATTTTGATTTTCTTAAGACAGTCATTGTATTAGAGGTGGGAGGTAGAATCCAGATCTGCAAGGAGGCTGGTTATGTTTTCCTTTATACTGGCTTGTGTGAAGAACAAAGTCAATGAAATTGATAGTTACATTGGTGTAGATTCCAAGGAAAACTCGTGCTAGGCTTTGAATATTTTCAACATATTTTTTCTAAATTTCACCTTGGTTTTGAATTTCTGAACTGTAAAGGGAAAAAGAGCATCTGAACAGATGTTTTTCTTGCAACAAAAAAGGCAACAGCAAATCAACTCCAGGCTCTGATGAATCCTGAGAAATTTAAACCTGCAAGGGGAAGATTTGTAAGTCAATGACTTGGCACAAAAGTGCAACCCTTGTATGTGTACTTGTATATATAGCTGTAGCTGTGCTAACAAAGGCTAACGTGCACTTACCAAAGAAAACTCAGAATGACAAAACATAATGTGAGAAGTGTAGGAAATAGAAAAGTAACCAAGTGAATAAAGGGTACATGGTTTTCAAGAAATCCATTGCAGCCTGAAACTGAAAGAAGAGTATTTGCCATCTTCCTGAGATGAAGGTGAGTGTGCATTGGTCCTGCATTTCGGTCACAACAACCCCAGGCAATGCTAAAGGCCTGGGGCAGAGTGGCTGGAAAGCTGCCCAGCAGAAAAGGACCTGGGGGTGTTGGTGGACAGCCACCTTAACATGAGCCAGCAGTGTGCCCAGGTGGCCAAGAAGGCCAATGGCATCTTGGCCTGTATCAGGAACAGCGTGGCCAGCAGGAGTAGGGAAGTCATCGTACCTCTGTACTCGGCACTGGTGAGGCCTCACCTCGAGTACTGTGTTCAGTTCTGGGCCCCTCACTACAGGAAGGACATTGAAGTGCTGGAGCGTGTCCAGAGGAGAGCCACCAAGCTGGTGAGGGGTCTGGAGAACAAGTCATAGGAGGAGAGGCTGAGGGAACTGGGCATGTTTCGTTTGGAGAAGAGGAGGCTGAGGGGAGACCTCATTGCCCTCTACAACTACTGGAAAGGAGGTTGTAGGGAGGTGGGTGTTGGCCTGTTCTCTCAAGTGAATAATGACAGGACCAGAGGAAATGGCCTAAAGTTGCAGCAGGGGAGAGTTAGATTAGATATTAGGGAGAATTACTTTACTGAAAGAGTGGTCAGGCACTGGAAGAGCCTTTCCAAGGAGGTGGTGGAGTCACCATCCCTAGAGGTATTTAAGAAATATGTAGACATGGCACTTCAGGGCATGCTTTCATGCCCGAGATTGTTGATTTTTGTCTCTGTGTGTGTGTGTGTGGTGTGAGTGTCTGTTGGTTTGGGTTGTGGGTGGGGTTTTTGTTTTAGTTTGGTTTGGTTTTTTTGTGGTTGGACTTGATGATCTCAAAGGTCTCTTGCAACCATGAATATTTTGTGATTCTGTGCTCTACAGAGTTAACACCAATAGCAAAAATCTAGGATGCAAAAGGAAACGTGTATGAAACTGGTTTTATCTAGCCTATTAGTAATTAGATGGGTGTGCCATTCCTAGACTCATTCCCTGTGTCATTGGAGGGGCAAACCATCTGAAATAAATAGTCTAGCTTCTATTACTGTTAATCAGAGTAACTTGTGTTGTACTCAGTGGTCTTCCACAAGTGGACAGTTGAGCCGTTGGTCTGTTGCAGACATACCTGACGTTGCTGGAGAACAGCTGTTTGGATGCATAGGCTAAAGAGTTAGAAAAGTTGGTGATGAGAGCAGGCCAAAAAGAGCTTCCATTTCTATGGAAGAGAATAAATTTTTGGTGGGTGTTAAGTTTCCTATACCACAGAGAGCAAGCATTTCAAGCCATGCTTTGTTCCCATCTAAAGAGAAACATATGAAGTTCCAGCTGTGAAAATTATCATGTAGTAAACTAGTCTCAAATGACTTTGCTGCTTCATTTCATAGTTATAATTTTGGAAGCATATCACAGCAAAGGCCTTCATCCAGGACTAAGTTTAAATCAAATTTTGCGTTTTTAAATTCAAGTCAGTTGTGAAATCCCCAAGCATTAAAAAATGCCCCATAAAAATTTAACAGATGAAAAATGTATTTTATGTTAAGCAGTTCATTCAAAAGGTAAGCAAAGAGGAGGAGGGAGGCAACAGTTGTTTCTTAACATCAAATTAATTCACTTGATTTTTAGATTGACTTTTTACCTGTGCAGAAAAATGTGAGGATTTAAAATAGAAGTAGAGGTGGGAAAGCATTGATACCAGGAGCAGGCATGCACCTACGTCCTGCTGTGTAGTGTGGAAATGATGCTACATGCATGAGTTTACTCAGAGCTCCTCATTCTCTGTCTCCTCATCTTCCTGATGGTATAGCTGCCTGTGTGGAGAAACACTTCATGAGCTGCTTGAGCTTTCCAATCTTGATTCTGACTCTTAAGTCCCATACTCAGAAATGTCAGGGGAGTTCTCATGGACCTTAATTGATTTCTGTGGGACCAAGGTTAAGTATGAGGCTATTGTCCATCCCTTAACCAATTGTCTGTTGCTGTTCAGCAAAACATAAGCAAGTGTTTATTCTCCTTGAAGTAGATGAGATTTAAGCACAATGGGCAGTCACATAGTGTAAGACATTAGTGGAACAGGAATGGATTTTCAGAGAAGTGATGCATGTGAAAACCTTTGCAGAGTCCTTCTGTCTCCCATGGCTGCCTCTGTTCAGCTTCAGTTTGGCTATTTGTGGTCGGAACATGTCAGAACACAGCTTTTCCAGCTGTGACAGCATCGCAACTACCATTGCTGTTGTAAAACATGCAGCCCTTTTCTCTAATGCTTTCTAACCCCAAACACTTGAAAGTATATTGGAAACTTATGCTGAATCAATTCCTTATGAATAAGGAAGCTTTTCTTACAGACCTGATGATAGAAGTGAGTCTTTGGCTCTTGTATTGAATAAAGTGTACTTGTACAGCAGTTTCATCTTTGAATGGCATTTTTAGCTGCAGCCACTAGAATCATAAAGGGTAAAAAACATGCTCTGTTGTGAAGGCCATGTTGAAAATAAAACTTAACTTGTACTCATGTACCAAGTAATACTGATAAAAAAACTGTTTGGAAAGTGCTACTACTTGAATTAGGCCTGTCTTCATCTAGTTAAAATAAATGTATTTATTAAGTATGCATATCTTTATCTCTTATGTAATGAGAAGAACAGAGCCATATCACAGATCTGCAGTGTCTTTTGTGCTCAACAAATTTTGTGCAACAGTCACCAGACAAAAAGTGATTTATACTGTGTCTTGTAATGGGTGGAATAATTAACAGTGGTGGCATCCATCACTTCTACAACATGCTTATCTCAGAACTTTCCCATTTATTTAAGAGAAAAGCAGGAACAAAATACAGGAACAGAACAATAAAAGTCAGTTATGTACTCAGCCCTTTAACTTTATGTGCTTAATTTGGACACCCGATGAATAAATCTCTCCAGTTTGAACAAAGTGTTGATTAATAATGTGGACACAGTCTGGGTTCAGTTTGTCAGACTGAATGGGTAAGGGCAAGGGAAAAATAAGCCCCCCAACTATCTACAGAATTTAAAGGCTCTTGAATGAATTTCAGTTTTGCTTTCTGCTGAGACACTTTCTTTATTGTGAGCATGTAATAGCTAAAGATTTTGGAAAAGTTTCCTGTCATTGTAAGGCATATGATCTTGGATTTGAAAGAAGAGATGATATCTTAACAAAATAGTACCCATGAGTAAATGATTGCTCAGCTCTGGTGTAACTTATATCTGATTTCGAGCATCTGTTCACTTGTTCAAAACATCAAGTTTTTAAAAGTGAGACTGATTGAAAATCTGACTGTCTGACTTCATGTGCTTCTCTTGCTCTTCTGGCACAGGCATTTGGGTTACTGTATCTTTCTCCTTTTTTTTTTGGGGGGGGGGGGGGGGCTGCTTGCCAAGTGCAGTGC
>JAOTQQ010000063.1:9193151-9231501 GCA_026546715.1 Gallinago undulata | reverse complement strand
CGCCCCCCCCCCCCCCCCCCGCGTGCCAAGTGCAGTGCCATCAAACTGCATGGAAGTGGTAATCCAGTGCAGTAGAACCCTCTGATAACATTCCTCTCCTCCCAAATTGTTGCATTAGATATAGAGCGTAAGCCATGCTCCTGTGCATCTGCCTGCAGTTCTTTGATTGTTTCCTGCCATCAACAGTCTTCTATTGAAAAGTAAAGTTTATTTGCTATTTTGAAAATATAGGGGAGCAATAAGATACTGCATAATTCTGTACAAGATATGGAGATAATGGCTCTCAAAGGACAGTTGTAAGAAGCAAGATCACTTGGATTAGTCTTTTTTTTCTATATTTAGAGTAAAACACAACACATTTTGAATATGGGAGACGTCTGGGAAGTATTAGGTACAAGATTTATGAGAAGCTTAAGTGCAGTATGAAATTGGCTGGCTAAAGATAATACCAAGGTTAATAAGAGGAGGAAATAATTTTCTGGCTATAAATCACATTTGTAATTATGCAAAGTAAGGTTAAAAGGGCATTTGGATCTTGGGCTCCATCACCTGAGATGGGTCTCTTAGCACTGATGTATTCCTCAGCATTTTACAATGCTATGTGATTTGGTGTGAGGTGAAGAAGGCATAGCCTGAGTTCCTAAAACCAAATCAGATTTACAGATTTTGGAGATTTTACACAAGTAGATGTCAGTTTAAGGATGGGACACTTGCACACTTCCTCTCTAGGAAAGGAAGAATGAGAAGTTTGTTAATTTAAATGAGTGCCTATGAGAACTTAGGGGAGGAAGTGCAGTTACCTCTAAAGCACACCACCAGTTGTGTCTAAAGAATATGTTCAGAAGAGGAGGACGCAATAGCACAGGTCATCGTAGAAGCCACTATACATTGTTATGAACTGGTAGTGGAGATTTCAATCTGGAAAATCACAGTATCTATTTGCGAAGGAACCCAGAGAAAATATTTTGTTCACTTTTATTAAAATTGCTTGTACAATTTGGGAGTTATTTCCATTATGATCTGAGCAGAATAAAAATTCCTTTCAAACAAGATTTTTTTCTGGCTGCTATACCTCAGCTCACATTCAGATAGAAAAGGAAGAAAATTTTTAGTTCTGTTGCCCTTGAAAAACAACGGCCTTTAATTGAAGAGAGTTATTTTTAGTGAAATAAAATATAGCTTAACGAAACATAAAACTTTTCTAGTTGTTGTTGAAATTCCAAGCACTCTGAGTTCTGGCATTCGCACAGAAAGAAATGTAATACAAGTATGTACATACTGTCTGTCCCTGCTCCCATGTCATGTTGGTTGTGTTCTTAGAGCACGTGGAGCTTTCTGTGAATTTGCTGACTGCTGAATAGTAATGTCATTTACTGAGTTCCTCTAACAGCAGACCACATAATCAAATGTTCTAAATAATTATATAAGATTCTGGTTGATCTGAGGAAAGTTGTGTGGCTTAACAGCTCTACATGCTTGCCAGCTTTGCTTTTTCATGTAGAAATAGGGGCAATTGTGTATTTTATTACATTTTTTTCTTTGCTGGGAGTCTGTATTCCAGACTCTACGGGAAGCTGTGAAGGATTTACACACTTGGTTCTGTAAAACAGAGCTTGAAAAGACATATTGAGTTTCTATGCAAGGGCTTGCACTGCATCTCCCCAAATATTCTATAAATTAAAAAAAAAAAAAAAGAAGAACATGAACATTCCCTGAGGGTGCAAGTACTTCTGCTTTTAGTGGATGTGAATCTTCATCTGTTACTGAGGTACTTGTGATTAGTACATTAGAACAGATGTAATACACACTGGTAGATAATGAGTCTGTGTCCCCCACTAGTGGTTGACCCAGGATGATAAAAATATATCACAGCTGGTTGCAAGTGGCAGTACTCCCTTAGCGCTGATGATAGGTGTCTCTGCATGGAGGTCTGAAGCTGCTAAAACTTAAACCTTCAAAGTTTCAGCTCTGCTGCTCACGCTGTTCAACTCACGGCTTTATTAAATTTGGAGGTTGTCCTTTTCCCCTCCTAACAAAGGCTTGAGCAGCACAAACGTGCTGTTTGTGCAGAATGAAGGATAACTGGTAAATTCATGCTTCCAATATTCCGTAGGCAGAAGAACAGAAGCAAAAATAGTATTTTTGTTATCCACTGGGGCTGTAACTCCTAATTCTTCCTTAATTTGGCTTTAGCTAAAAGTTTTCATGTGTTTGGGTAAGTGTCAAGTAAACTCAGAGGGTTTTTTAGCTGTGAATGTGGAGGTGATTGTAAGACAGCCCATGCCCCCACAAATAACTCTTATATAATTGGTAATATGCCAGCAGGACAGCGTTCAACTAGCTTAGATTCACACCAGACCTGAGATAGAAGCTAGGGATGAATAATGGCTATATTCTGCTGAAAAATGTTACAGTATTTGTCCTATATCCAACAGTTTTGAGACAGGTCATACCAAATTCCGGTCTCCCCCGAAATCAGAAACATGGTGATGGATTCAGAGATGTTAAGTCAGTCAGATAGGAATGTGAGGAGGATTGGTGCAGACCTTCCAGTCTTGGCCTGTCACTTCAAGTTCAGAAATGAAGGGTACCATGCTGCGAAGCACCCGATCTCGGGCTCCCCCAGCTTCTCAGGTGGTAACACAGATCCCAGGGCTGTACACTGCAGTAAATACCAGCAAGGAGTCTATACCTCGTGGTATCTGTGACATTAGCAGTCTTGTTAGAAAGGCAGCTTTATTCTATTAGTTCCATATTAGCCGTTTTCTTCCTAGGGAAGAAAAAGATCTGGATGACAGTCATAAGATTCAAGCTTACTCAGAATTTATCCACTACAACAGGAGTAAAAATTTGCTGGAGACTCCTACTGGTGTTAACTCTCTGTGTGGACAGTGTCTGGCATCATTTTATTAGCAGACTAGATGTGCTCTTTAAAATTATATCTATTATATCTATCCCAGAAACGTTCATTCAGAGGAGAGTAATGCAGCTCAGCTAACAAAAGGGATTTGTCCATTTGGACATGCTGAAGGGTCTTGAGATAAGAAATAATTCTCACATAAGCAGTTCCTGAGTTAAAATATTAATTTATAGGAAATACTTTAAAAATAGGTCTTTTGAGGAGATTTTATATAGCTAAAGTTTCTCATTTTTAGAAGATTTAGAGCTTACCTCACCTGGTAAGAGTTTGCAAATCCAATCCCAGTGATTTGTGTGTCCACATTCACGCTTTTCGAGGCATAATAATTTCCTGAGCAAGGAGTATGTTTTGCTCAGGACATAGCCATGCTATGTTTTTGGGGATAAGCTCAGGGAGCGCTCTCCTCCAGCGTTTTCACTGGAGAAACCTTGGACCTGCTGGAGGCTCATTTGCCTTCCCTGAATGGTGCAGTGGGATTGGGTGGGCACGACTGCAGAATCCTGCCCTTTTGTTTACTCCCTGAAAGCCCGCACTGAGGAACTGGGCTGTGGGCAATTCTCCGCCAGACTGAGCTGTTGCTTTTAAAATTCCTTATAGACATAGGAAGTACAAAACCAACACAGAAAGCACCCTACTTTTCTCTTCAGAGGAGCCCTGCTTCCATGATCCTGTATGCCCCTCTCCATGAACCCTCTCTGCACGGGGCTGTTCTTCATTCTGGCCAGGAACAGAGTTTATAACTTCACTTTTACATTCAATTTAGCGCCTGAATTTCAGCTCAGCTTAAATGCCAGCATGCATTTCTTGGGAAAGTTTCTATGTATTTTCATAATTAATTTATAAGATGCAATATCGTGTGCTTTGCTAACATCTGAATTTATGACCTGTGCGGCTGCCTGCCTCTACTGTTATAATTCTGCCCATAGAGCAATCAGTTTGTCTGGCGTGGTTTATGCTTTATGTACTGTGCTGCCTACTGCTTTTGTATCCAGTGGATATGTGAGAGTGGTACTTTGAGGGTTGAAGGAGGAGGAGGTGTGGGGGTTATATTTCTGTTATAGCTTGCTAGAAACACTAAAGAACTACGAAGATTACTGTGCTTTTGTTGAGCTCATTCTTTGGTTGGTGTAGATCTTGCCACTCCTCTAAATTAGATTACATATAATCTAGCTACTAAAAGCCCCTGCTCAGCGTGTACAGGAGGGGAATGTATTGGCTTCCCCTTTATCTGTTTTTGTGTTTATTTCTTGTTAACTTCAAGAAGGAGTCTGGTTTAAATAATAGAAAAGATATTAGGAATGTAGCTGGTAGGAGAAACTGCCCCTTTTCAAGAACTGCTTTTATATTAGTAGATTTCTAGGCATTTGGATTATTGTCTTTTCAATAGAAAATACAGTGTCAAAGCCCCATTTTTGCCTGCTTACTTCAGATTTCAGATTAAGAGTGCTTTTAAAACTGTGTTTAAAAATGCTGTTTATAAGAAAAAGCAAGAAAATTGGACTGTGTAAAAACTGGATTTAACCCATTTGTCAGGAATGAATGGTAGGGAGCTCAGAGACGTGCATTGTAGTGGACATCTCTCTTGATTATGGTTTTGGAATCATCTGAGATTAGTCTTCATTGCACAAATGAGAGAGAGACATCCCAAATCACTGCATAGTCCCCCTGCCCCTAAGGTTACTTTTGTATTAATTTCATTTACAGGTATAGGTATTGAGAATAGTTTCCTTAAATGTGGTCTGTGAAATTAAAGGTTTCTCTTTGCTTTGACATAGTTAAGAGGCCAAAGCTTATAGGAACTCAATGAAGTCCAATTTTTTTTCTCTGCTTGTGATGAAAGTGCTATTGCATTTGGTGAGACATTCCCAAATAATATCTACTGTTTACTCACTGTTAGTTGCTATTGTTCAGGCAGAGTGTACTTATCTCCCCAACCTGCAACAAATATGAAATTTGCCTCAGGTCCTTTAGATTTTATATTAACCTATTTTTCAGTCTTCAGAAAAAATTCTTTTTCTTGCTGCTCTCTCCTTAGTGCTGGAAGTGGCAGCAGTCGGTCCTGCCATCTTGCAGCCTCTCCATCAGAGAAGATCTCCTCTGCTCACTGTGAGATTTTGGTTTTGTTCTTTACTGTGTAGCTCAACCAGAGACTCCCTGTCAGTCCTGAAGCCTCTCCATAATGTGCAAGAAGTTATTATTCTCTGCAGTTGCCATGTGCTGTATTTTGGACTGTGTCTGTCTTCCAGTTGTGTACACAGAGGGACTGTTTTCTGTCTGCTTGCAAGGTGAGGTATCACGGGTTCATGCAGGACTAAATCCTAAACCTGATTTTCTTGGGAATAAGACACGGAAGCCTCTTCATCCTTTGTGCACAGGCTGCTCTAGTCAAACAGACCAGGGAGGCCTGGAAGTGTGGGTATTGCTGGCAGCTCACCAGAACCGCTGGTCATTTTTAGTGCCACAAATCTTCTCACCCTCAGATGATGCCTTATTGTGGAAATAGCTTTGCCTGCCTAGAGCTGTCACAGAGCTTTCCTGCAGCTCCTGCAGGGAAGGGGGGTGAGGAACAGGAGAAATATGGAACTAGGAGCAGCAGAAGGTTTCAACAGCAGCTGGAGAAGACCAGCTTGCCTGCGAATCCCAGCAAGTCTGCTTCTAGTTCTGAAGTGAAAATGCATGATGAAATCTCAGGCACTTCACACAGCCTCAAACACAGAGAGGCAAGGCAAAGAGAAAGAAGGTATGTTTCTTCGATGTCTTTGTGAGTGATCTCATCCAGCATCATCCCCTGGTTTTTTTCCAGTTATGTGAGCAAGAATAGATGAATAATTTCTTCACATCCCCAGTATTTACTTAGAGGGGAAGGTTCATGTTCGTGTACAGACACACAGACATAGGTGTGCAGAAACATGACTAAATGCTGGGGGCTCAGAAATGGGCATCAACAGTGGAACTATTCCCAGGTACAAACCATGAGCCTACACATGTTCTGGCATCTGACTAACTTTACTCAGACATAATACTTCATTATTTTCCATAAGGAATAGAGGCTTTTGAACCCAGGTATAATGCTTTTAAAGATGAGCTCCTGCAAGTAGTGGCACGCCAGGAAAGGCTGCTGTGCTCTCTCATTCTGATCTACAGGTGTTTTGGACTGTTAGTGGCTCTGTGTTCCCATTTGCAGCATGTTCCCTTCAGGTGCTTTTTATCCTGTGAGTTTATTTTAATTACCTTGCATTGACCGTTGGCTATCTCTGTAGTTACAGAACCACTGAACTGATCTCTCATTATGAAATTTGGTGTATGCATAATTATGAAATTACAGTGTGTAATTTATTCATTTTGAGACAAGCCTATGATAAAATTCACAGCTGCTTCTTTCTGTAGGAAACCTTTTTTTTAACTTTAAAGGTTGAGTGGGAGATTCCACAAAGCAAGTGAGGGTCTGTCTTTGCCTGGCAGGAGCGCACATCACATCTGTGCCAGGGCACAAGAGGCCAGACCTGGCTTCTGGGCAGACAGCACAGATGGCACACAGAGACTGGGGCAATTCTCTCTAGCCAGTGGGTGTGAAGACCTGAAGGATGTGCATAGCCATTGTGCAACCTTGCTGTGCATGGGCACCCTGCACTCCTGCAGGTGGGTAAGTCACTGGCCTGGTCCTTCCAGCACTGGTGCATCTTCTGTGTATGTAGCACCCCCACAAGGCGCTGCTGCCCCCCACTCTGTCCTAGCCACAAACAGGATTAGGAACACCTCTGCTATCCCATGCAATCAGGTAATTTATCTGTCTTAAAAATAGCCCAGGTAAATATTACACCAGCAGTGGTTTTGCACTTACTAGCAAATAGTAGCAGGGTTCCCTTCCACGCTGCCTGTTTCTGCCCCACCAAAATCAGGTAGGGCAAGGGGGGGGTACAGCAGTAGTCAGTGATCCCTGCATTTTTCCAGCAATCAGTATGGCTTATCTCAGATCTGACATATCTTTCCACACTTGATCTTAGTGCAGGTTTAGCAAGCAGATTGCTGTAACATTCATTATAGAAGCCAGGCTGTTACTTCATTCAGGTTTTGATAGGGGAAGGGAAATGTGAAACATCTTTTCGGTGAAACAAAGGAAGCTGATAAAATGTGCCCTGTGAATTGAATGTTAATACTATCACAGGGTAAACACTTGAAGGATTGAGATGTTCTATTGAGAGCAGATCTGATCACAGGTCTTTAAGTGAATACAGTGCCTTTTAACTCCCATCTTATTTCCATTCAGAAGTAATTAAATGACTTTCAGATTCAAATGTGAATTATTTTTTGGTGATTTAGATTTTCATACAGACAAGGTGTGGAAGTATTGCATTTTTTATTCTTTCTACATTTTAACAGAACTTTATAATAAAATTGAAATGTTGCTTTTTATAGAAGTGTTAGGTATTACTCAAGAACCCTTTATAACTGGGATTGTTTTAGCTCCTAACATTAGCAGCTATTGTTTTAACCCAGCCTCATACAATTACACATGGTTAAAAGACAGAGTTAATTTAAAACAATAAATATTTAATCAACAAAATCTATCAATATCTTAAATAAACCTTTTCTTTTGGGTTTGTGAAATGCTGTATCATCAATATGGACCTGCCTGTGGTAATGCATGGATATTGGTGGAAATGTCAGGGTACTGGCCAAACTGAGTGCATTGCAGGAAGAGCCAGGAGATGATTGTTCATGCAGTTACATCGGAGAGACTGAAGTTCTCCTCTCCAATTAGCTATTCTTTCTTAGTTCTTTCTACCAGACCAGCAGCCTCTATTCTGGTGTCTCCTATTCTGATGTTTATTCAGTGCTTTGGGAAAGAAAGATCAGTATTTTCTTAAAGGTTAGAAGCAGTTTTGGAAAAATAAAAGTGTTTCCTCCTACTTTTCTGCCAGATTGAATTGCTGTTTTCTGATCACCCATAAGTTGTTGCAATTGTAAAGAATGGAAAATGGACACGAATTATGTTTGACCCAAACTCTCAGTCTCGGCTTGCACACTGTACACATATCAGCCCTTAGGGTATCCCTCGGTGTCACAGTTTAAATCGTATCAAGGTCTAAGAATCATTCCATTTAATGCTGTTGTCATAGGTGATTAACATCATGAGCATCTTGCCATTGCAGTGTTTCATTATCTGCTCTTAGCAGTGGAAGGGGAATTGCTTCATGCCACCTCTGCTCTGGGTCGGGTGCATCTATGAGCGCTCTGCATAGCTGAGCTGACTGCTCCCTACATGGCATGGAGATGTGTGGAAGGGGACAAATGCCTTCTGCTGTGACTTGCAGTGTAGCCCTGGGAACTGATACGGCAGCCTGTTGTATATGTGCTCTAGCTTGTGTGTATGCTAGTGCAGGCCAGGTGTTTTATGTCCCCTGGAAAAGGAATTATCAAGTCCCTTATCAGTGTTGGATGACAACAGGATAAAGATTTTACTAGAGTCCAGAAATCTCAGTAACTCAACACAGCTCTCAAGAGCAAACCTTGCCCTCTCTTCAACACTTTGAGTGAAGAGTGAGTATTTAAAAATCTGAAGCAACCAATTAATTAGCAAGAAGATTCCTTTACGGCTGGCTATTTCTTTTCTTGCAGCATATTTCTCCCTAGTCTTAGGCACTATTTTGTTGTCTTTGATACCTCTTGATTGCATCTTGTTATCATCTTGTCTTGATTGGCTTTGTGGCTCGTTACACAAAAAGGGTGCTAATCTTTGTTAATTAGTTCCTTATTAGAGTCAATTGAGATTTGTAGCACAAGAAACGAGCTGTATTTCTGATGATAAATAATTGGCTGCCAAGGAATTCTTAGCGTGAAATCATGTCAGTATAAGTGATGGTACTTCAATAGTTTCTGTGGGTATGTATGTGTTTACTACAGTACTACTTCTTAGTTATTCCAGCTGCTGTTCCCAAGAATTCTTTTTTTTGTGTGCTGTGTTTGTGCTATATTTGTGTTACTAGTTTGAATATAGCTTACCTTTCCAAAATATTTCTTTCTGTATTATGTTCTATGATTTCATTACTTCATTGCCAGAGAGCTGTTTTGTTCAGAAAATTGTCTTCTGTAAATGGCAGAATGTACTTTTATTGCTTTTCACACTTGTCTTTATTCTGTCCTGGTTTTTGCTGTGTCATAGGATGGGATATTGTAAGGTCTTTGGAGAGCATTAACACCTGAAATGTTTTCTGGAGAACTGTTGATAGGAAATGGGATGGAAGGTTGTAGCACTTCTTTAAATCACTGGGAATGTTCCAGAATTTCGCCAAAAATCGAAGTTATTGCTCAGTGCCCAGTCCCACTGGTGATGACCAAGACCCCATGTTGTGGCATCACTCACAGGTTACCTCAGGTGCTGCTCCTGGCTCAGAGAGAACTCGTGGGAGCTGAGTGTAAGGAGTAAAACCCCTCTGTGCTTGCTTAGCTCTGGGACATACCTGAGAAATGAGGCTGAACCCAAAATGAGCCTTTTTTCTGGACTTTCTGGTATGACACAGGGCTTTCCTGGGAGGCAAAAGATAGGCTTTACGGAATTCATCCATATCAAAACAAACAAAACTTTAGGAGATTGAGTATTTTATGAGACCTGTGTTCCCACCGGGCTTTGCTACAGCTCCGATGCATTGGCCTGGGTAGTTCTCCTTTCTCCTCTGTAGAATAAGAAATAGACAGCCGTGGGAGTATAGTGGTGAACTGAACTAAGGGTTGGGTCTCAGTTTTTCAGCGCGTGCAAGTGAGAATTGTCTCAGGCCAGGGTGGGTACCTCTGCAGCAGGGCTTCACTGTCCTGGTATATTTGTATAGAGAAAAGGAACTACTATTGTACGCTCATTAAACCAAACAACAGGAACAATATGATGGGGAGTATGTATTTGTAACCTCTATCTTAGTTTTTACTCTATCTGTAGCCTAAATACTTGTATCTGTTTGTTTTGATAATATGCAGGGCTCGGTGAGATGCCAAGCATCCTGGCTGCTGTGTCACAGTCAGCAGGGCTATGTAGAAGCATGGGACCTCCCTGTGTTCATCTCCCTGATGGGGCCAGGCGTAGCCTGTTGCAGCACTCTGCCTTGCTGTAGTGCATTCATTTTAGTAGAATTCCTCATAATTATGTAGATTACTGCTTTGTAGTTCTTGATCTGGATATGTTTGGTGTTCTTGATATGGATATCCTGATCTGGGAGATACTCAGATCTTGGTGAGAGCATTGATTTAACATGTTTCTTTTCCCAAGAAGAAGCAGAAAGAGCATAGTATGGGTAGTCTTTCATATTGGGGGTGATTTGCCACATGAAAAACAAGTGGGGTAAAAAGCCTGAAAAAGGTAAGAGAGAGAAGTGTCAGTTTGAGCTATACTTGGTTAAGAAGTCCTTGGGTTACATGTTCCTCTCAAGTACTGTAATGTTTTGCATATCATTAACATACATTTTGCAGAGCAGAAAAGTAAGTAAATTATTTTAGTCCCAATGATAAATTTTGAAGTAGTTTATGTAGCTTACTGCTTGTTTTCTATTTCCTTACATTATGGATGGAGACTAGAGAAGCCTCCCAAATATATACTTTATGATTTGCTTTTTACTTCCAGTAGTACATTAATTTTATAAAACTACCAGAAAATTTCTTCTGTTCAAATAACACCAATAGAAAAATTATTATTGCGGCTCTCCACAGAATCACATTTATTTTGAAGATTGTCTTGAAATGGTGGGAGTACATACTGGAGTGGGTTAACTCTATCAAGTTGTATAGCTGGACTTTTTAATCTTGCAGAAAGGTCAGGTCTCTCTCTTGCTAAAATCCTATGGGACTTTTACCTGCAAGGGACTGCAGCTTCAGTCCTGCACATTGGCCCCTAGCAGTAAGTATTTCAATACTTACTTAGATAAACCTTAAACAGTAGGGTTTATCTAAGTAAGTATTGAAATTCAAAGTGTGTGGGAATCATGCTTGGTATCCAGGGGGTGCACTTGCTTCGGTACAGTTTCTTCTGTATTCTATGCCTTGTTGAACTCCACTTATTTAGCTGGTGTGTAGCTGCATGAGGGAGGACACGGACCAGTCAGATGCTGACACTGCTCCACAGGCAACGCTGTGCTACAGTTTTGCAATTAGTTCATGTGACAAAGCATTTCTAAAAGCTTCCACTGTACCTGCAACCGATATTGATCATATTGTGTACAAATCTGTAGGGCCTTGTGATACAATGTCCATCTTTACTTCAATCATAAAATCATGTTCTTTCACTGCACAGTGAATAACCTGGTTTGTACCAATTTATCAGTCTTTCTGCTTACCTTTCTGTCTCTAATCTCTCTAATATACCGTGTGACCCATGGTCTCATCATGGAGCTTTACATCACAGTTTGTAAGTTTTACTATTTCTTTTGAGCAATATAATTTCACAAACATATTTTAAAAAATAACGATACAAGAAATCAAGTGCTTATAAACAGGCTAACATCTGGGCATTCCATTTTACTGTGTGGTGGTTGTAATTCATCTGCAAAATAATGCTGTGTTATTTCTCAGGGATATGTACCAAAGTCTAAAATAGTTTCAGTATTTGAATTACTGAGGAATCACAGTACACATCAAAACTGTTTTTTACTTTTGAGATGCTGCATGCAGTGATGTAGTTTTAAATAGTGCATAAGATATTTTGACAATGAAATATTTTTAAAGACATAAACTGAGTGTTTGTGAGTTATGAGCTTTATCCTCAGTAGACAGAATAATGCATTTATTCCCATTAGTGCAAAAGAACTCATAAATCAGAGTGGCAAGATACGGTGTTCATGAATGCTCATGTGTATGCAGATGTACGTACTCTTCCTACTCCCAACTGAATAGTTGTATTTAGTTCATTATCTTAAACCATACTGGTGAAAATCAGCGTAGCTCCCATTACAGTCTACTGAGATAAGCCGCTTAGCTCCAGCTGACTCTCTAGCCCATAGTGATAAATAACTCAGGAATCTTACGGTCTTGAATTTTGCATTAATAGGACAATTTGTGGTAATTTCTCAAATATTATTTCTGCGCTATAAGTTGAAAGTCCCTAATTGAATTAAAATAATACCTGGTGTGGGCATACTGACTTTTCCTAGTGCTGAATATTCCAACTGTGTTTGCTTTAGTGAGTGTTCTCACTGCTGGAGCACAGAATTTCAAACAAAAAAAAAAAAAAAGGAAAATCAGTGTGGGGTATCCAGTATCTTGGAGAAATGTATATATTACCTGTGCTTTTTAAGTTCTCCTTTGAAGCTTTCTGTGAGACGCCTTCGGTAACCTGGTTTTCAAAGTGAGATAAACCTCTGGCACTGAGCGGCTTCAGCCAAACATGGAAAATGCTGTGAAGCCAAACAAAGCAGTGGTTGAACAGGGTACTGCCTCTGTGCTCTGCATGTTCTTTTGCTGGCTCTTGCTGCATGAGTGTAACTTGCTGCAGTATTTAATAGAAAATGTCACCAAAAGATCTTCTTAATCCAGCGGTGACTGCTACTTAGCAGAAGAACTTGCAGCGTGGGCAGACAGCTGCTCCTCTGTATTCATTCTGAGTCTCTTTTCTGTTCTGGACATAGAAGTATGTGCATAAAATGAACAGTATAGTCCAACACTTGAAGCAAAGGTGTCATCAAGGGACAATTCCTGTCAAAGAAAGACTCCTCATCTTAATGATTGCCTATCTAACAAGTTAAGAACATTTTTACAGTGAAACTAAAGAATTAAGCACAGTGCAGGACAAAGTCACAATCTTGTAAAATAATAATAAAAAAAGATTATAAAAGAATACATTAGCACCTGTCATTTAAAAAATGATGAATCCTGAACTGAAGACTGTCTTGAATAAGATAAGCATGCAGCCCTCCAAGAAATATTTCAGGGGATTTCTTTTAATAAGACCTGAAAAATATGCCTTGGGCATAAAACCACAGATCAGAGATTTGAAAGCCTCGAGCCACTTTCTCTTTTGCCATTGTAATTTGACCCAGCTCTTGTATTTAATCACTGAATATGGGGTAGCTACAAGTTACTGTCCCTCAGATAACTTTTTCGAAGTTCTGTAATCAGAAAAGTTTCAGCTATTTCCTATCATGGCTAAATGGTTAGAAAAATATAATTAAAGTCCTTTCTTGAGCATTTCCAATGTAGAGAGGCACTTAATTGGGAACCACCCATTCCCAGTTGTTCATTACTGGCATGTGAAGGGGAAAAGAGATTTAAGAGTACTAAGACATTTCAGTGAGGTGCCTAGGGGAAGGTAGGGAACACTTGACATGCAGTGAACCCAAACTTACAGGAATCCAATACACTTATCTCACTAAAACCTTAGGTAGTTTTGTGCCAGTGGGAGCTGAAAGTGCTTAGCCTTGTGTGAACAATCTCAGAGACTGCAATTTACTCCTGCACAGAGGGCTGCTGGAAAGGGCCTGGTGGTTACAGTGGATGCCAAGTTGAAAATGAGACAACAGTGTGTTCGATTGCAAATAAGGCAAACCACACACCGAGGTACATCATGAGGAGTAAAGTCGGAAGATAAGGGAAGAGGCAGTGCACGTCAGTGGAGGGTTGCCCCTGTCTGGACACCGGGTGTGTACCAAAGCTGCTCTATCACTCCCCTTAATTAGTGGGACAGGGAGAGAGAAAATATAATGAAAGGAAGGTAGGATTGTGACCAGCAGTTGTGCAATTGATTTCAGTGTACCTTATTCTTAGAAATTTGAACATCCTGTTAGTTGTTTATAGTGGGATCCTTTGAAAAAGTTGCAGATTAATCTATCTTTTTATTGTAAAAATCTTATAACAGGAATAACATCCAAATGCACAGTTTGTTTGAGAGTTAATAATGTCATTCTTCGTGCTGTCCTCAGGCAAGAAAATGACATCTGAAATATTAGATTTTAAAATGTATGAAAGAGCCTGAACCCAAATTATTGCAGAAAATCAAAAACATTGTCTGTTACATTAATGTCTTGGTTCCAGACTCTGTGAAACTATTTTATGAAATTTACAGCCGCAGTTCTCCTGCAGACAATCATGATATATTAAAAAGTTCATGGAAATAGACAGGCTCTGTGTGAACCTTCAAAACAAACCCAAAAGGATTATGAGTTCGAGTTTGGCTGGAGAACACATTAATCATCTTTTGGAAGTTATTGTTTAACAGTAGCATGCAGGACAGTCTGTTAGAATTTAAGTCAAACATGTCTAAAGAGGGATTTATTTATTTATTTGCAGTTTCAGTAGGGAAGGCAACACTTCTGGAAGCCACTTCTGAAATTGTGAAGTTTTTTCATTCTGAGTTTTGTCCTGTGTTTGTGAGGGATGGTTGGTAATACCAGAATGACAACATGGATATTTTTAGGCTTACGCTGTTTTGTAATACTGTATTTACACAAAGCATTGGAAAGATCACTTTATCGACTGACATAAAGTTGCACACTATCACAGCTATGATAGGGCAGCTGTTACTGGATATTTTGTTTCTTCAATTCTCCACCTATTGTGTCTTTCTAAAACAAATCCAGTGAGGGAATTCATGTTTTACTTATGCTTTGAGTTAAAATATATACCTCTGAACAACATGAATTTTCTCAGTTCAGTAAGTAACATCTCTCCTCAGTGAGGTTGAAGAGCATCTAAGCCAACTGCAAATTATCTTGCATATTATGCTTTAACACTTCCTATGGTGTGCCTAGGAGCCCAGCAGAAAGGGTGGGCTCCGCTTTTCAATCTGTGTTGTCCTGGGATAGTTTTACTCCGCCTCAGGTAGCTGCATTCCCTGTTGGCCTGCAGCGAGGTTCGCTGCTGTACTGCAATGTGCACCTGAACTTTGCCATTTTAAATGGCTTGAGAGAATCCCTCCCTCCTGAGTGCTTGTGTTTGTGGAGTCTCAGGATGACAGTGAGAACTGTGAGAAACCAAGATGAAGAGACAGCCTTTCATGTAGCACTTGCACAAAAATGAGGTGAAATGCAGGATGTGCACTTTAGTTTTTCAGTTTCATAACCTTCGTATTGTTAATATGCCAATTTTCCTTCCTTCTGTACGTGGAATATTTTGAACTCAACAAGATGTGGTGAATCTTCACAAGGACACTTCTCGTGCTATAGAAAATATTTTCTCAGCACTGGACTCAGTTGTTTTCTTTCTAAGATTTGAATGTGTCCTGGTTATCTTGCACACTTGTGGTAAATCCTTGAAATAAAAACTTCCTTAAGGTTCAGGCTCATACCACTCTTATGTAGATCAATGCATCTTTTCTTCCAGCATGACAAAACTTTTACCATTTGGATTTCTCGGACTAGAATTAATGTCAGTGAATTTAGGTACCTCTGTTTCTGGAAGGACATAGAAAACAGTGAAAATTCTGAGTAGAGTCCTCAGAAGAAATCACGTCTCCACTCATCTTGTAAGTCTCAGAATAAAAACTGGATAATAAAAGGGACCTCAATGTAAAATGGAAATGAACTTAGGCCACATTACTAACAGGTTTCAGATTATGTGTAAATCTAAGAATGTTGTAGGATGCTGGCTGGACTTTGCTTAAAAAACAAGTTTTCACATAGCTTTGATGCAATTGCTCATGAAATAAAAATGGAAACCGCTGCTTACTGACCAGTATGGATGCACAGTTCATGGCTGCGAGTGGAAATTTGTTGGGGCTAAGATGTTTCCTCTTTTCACCTTTACCTTCTGCTATCCCTTGACTGTACTCAGGACTGAAATTCTGATTTAATTTGGAATATTGCAGCAGTTTGTGTGCACTGTGTAATTAGTGATTCTGAACTCTGTGACCTGACGCTCGTTATTCTGCATGCAGTGTTCTGTGACAAAAGGGCAAGAAGGAGCGTGTGCTCAATATGGATGAAGCTATCTGATGAAAGTATCTAGGTCTGTATCTGTATCAGGGAAGGATAAGGCCGTTTGGTAGTCACAACTGAATTTTGGCTAAGTCAAAATGTTTCCTTGCCTGAATGTTCCCCGTATACCGGTCAAAAAACATCAGCATAATCAAGCATGAAATAAGAGCCCCAGTTCTCAGATGAAAGAGTGAAGGCAGATTTGCATTCATCACCCACATAGGCATATCATTTTGGAGTTGATCCTTATCTCTGAGATACTGCAGAATATCTACAAAAGCTTCTGCAAAGCACTTTGCTGCCAACTCCTTCGCAGACCTTAAGGACTCGGTCTCTGTATGCTCATGTAAATCAGCACAGGGACTGTGCAGTTCTGTCTTTACAGCACGGGGATAGGTGAGTGACATGTTTTAGTAAATTTTGTAGTATCCAAAAGGTGAGGCTACCATGTGATATACTTCCTCTCAGGAGGCATTAGTTTTTGCCACAGAATTTGTGTTTCCTAAAGGAAGACATTAGTCTGTGGCTGTGTCACATAAGCAAATGCAGGTAGTAGAATTGCTCCCCACTTTGTTGTGGTTTTTTTTTTTTTCTGTTTGAGTGAGTTTTCTTTCTCAGTGGAAATCCTATTTAGCTTAAACTTGTTTTTTTTTTCTGAAAGTATAACCTCAAGCTAAACTCTTTTGCTTATGTTGCTTTTTTTTTTTTGCAATGGCTTAAGCTGAAGTTAACCTTCCTATTAGCATTTTAATGGAAAAAGAAATTCTACCACTTAGTGCTTTCAAATGGCAACATGGTAAAGGTATGAAATGCTGCTTTCCAGTGTTCGCAGATTCCTTCTTTTCCTACAGCAAGAACCCTTTTCTCTTTGTTCATACAAACAAGAACAGCATTTAGCAGAGACTTCCCAGGTTCTCTGTTTCAGTCACATCCTTTATAATCACACCAAATATTTCACATTATAAGCTAGTCAGTCTTGGTTTAAATGAAATTGAGGAGGTTTTGTCCCTAGACTATTTTCTTTAGTCGAAACCTATTCTAAATGCTCGCTTTTCTGATAGTTAAAATACATCTTCATCGCATAAATGGATTCATGGTCAGTTATAGCCAATTCAGTGCCAATAATGTCCTTTAGCTGAAGCACTTTTAAGTGAAGATTACTTTCCAAATAGGATTTTGTTGCCATAGTCCTTTCTTACAAATGTCCCCTTTGTAGGACACTGTATGGAGAGCCCTTTCCTTAGTGCGGATCTGAAAGCGGGTCAGGACATTGTATGCCTAAGTAAATAATATTGCATGTATTGTCAGCTTTCCAAAGGTATTGCAGGGTTTTCTAACACCATCCCAAAATAGTAGAGGATAAGCCATGTGAAAATCAAAGGGCAAGTAGTAGATTTGTTAAACAGGCAAGAATTATTTATTAAAAGTTCCCAAGACAATAAAGACTTTAAAGGAAGGGTTATAATAATAGCTTTGCTCCTGCTTTGCTAGGGTTTCCATTAGACTTTAATTCTATTATTAAAAATTAAATTTGTTTTATTTATGATCCTGTTTTCTTAGAAGATACATATTGATCAAAACAGACCTTACCTTATTAAAAATTCAGAGCATTATTTGGATCAGTTGTCAAGCTGGATATATTAAACCAGCATATGTTTTAACACTAGCAGGTAAAAAGTGATGTGCCCAGCAAGTAGGGGAGCCAGGTACACCTACAATGTATATCCCAAAAACCTGAAGCACCTTCAGGGGCCCAGGGATGAGAGCAGGTTGTGGCACTGTGCCGATGGAGCCGCAGTGGTTCCTTGGTATGTGACCAGGGCAGTTGTTGACTGGAAAAGGCTGGTGATAAGAGCCTGTCAAAAGGACTTAATATTGAAAGAATTTAATCTCTCTACTGATGAAAGTACTGGGAAGGTCCTTTTCTGGTGGTGTATTTCTATGCTTTCACATAGAAGGGCTTAGTAACCGTCACTGAAAAATGCGAATCAGAAGCTAGAAGGTGCCAAGTGAAGCCAATCAGATTCATACAGGATGCAGCAGGGAGTTACTAACACTGGAGGAAAGTGTCCATGTGACAGTGACAATGCTGTGTCCATCCCATGGGTTCTTCTTGCTGGAAGGGGAGGATGAGCATCAGCACATGCCAGCCCCTGGGGTCCAGCGAGGGAGCGCTGTCATCTGCAATGTGCACTTACGTGGAGATAGAATGAGTATGTCGGCTTTTTACTATGCTGTCTGGAAAAACAGTTGATAGAAAGCTATATTTTTCTTGTAAATTGGTTGAACAATGGTGTATTTGATGTATTTGGGGAAGATGTTGGATCTTGCACGCAGGTATCTGATGAATCTTTGTTAAAAGATGGAAACCTCCATCTGCTGTGTGAGAGCAGTTTAGCGTGTCAGTACAGAAGGTCACTGGGGTTTGTGTGCCTTAGCTGTGCCCAGAGTTATTTATATTCTCTTACTGAGAGCAAGGTCTGCAAAGCTGCTGTCCTGAAGAATCAGAAATTTGAATAAAGGAAGATTTCTAACCAAAGGATGAATATTGGAGTGATAAATGAAATTTAGTTCTGAGAGGATAAACATACGTTGTCAGGCACTACATCTCTTCCTACTCCTGCTGTTTTGGGGTTGGGGGGGGGTTGCTGATGTTGCATTACATTAACATGGTTACATGAAAGTCTTTTATGAGGCAGGGTGACTGTACTTGAGATTATCGACTTTTACAGAGGAGAAAGTAGTTGTTAATGTAATGTATTTTCTGGTTTGGATAAACCATTTTGGACAGACAGATTGCAGGTTTTTTAAATCGTCTTTTCTTCCTTTTAAACAAAAAATCATGAGGAGACCAAAACCACCAAGACTGTACACTGGGTCTTGAGATCACCCTTACTGCAAAGTTAAATGGTTCGGGTTGAGTAATGGTAACAACAATGACAATAATTTTAAGTTACACCATATTTAATATTTTAAAAAGAATTCCAGAAATTGGTGATATCTTTGCCCATTCTGCTATTCAATGGTATCAATTTTGTCCAATTTTCAAAATGATTAATTTTAAAGAAGGCATTTACAGGTTGTTGGTTTTTATGTGTTGTGTTAAAGGATTGTAACGACAGGGAGGTACCCCAAATTCCTTCATATAAAACTCCTTTTCATTTGAAATAGCTCAAAAGTACCATCTCAACCACTCTATTCACCCCAAGTTTGTCTTAGTTAGGCTCAGGATTTTGACCTATGAAGCTGGCAGTTGTGTCCTAAGCTGTACTTGCTTGATTTGACTGCATTCAGGAAGCAAAATCAGAGGCATGTAACATGACTTCATTTGTGGATCATTTACACAAGAGGAATGTTGTTAGTATCCGGGTGCAAAGTAGCTGGTATTTGCCAGCTGCTGTTCTTTGACTCTGCTGTGCTAACAGACTGTTGACTTTGTTTATGTATAATGATTTCTTCAAAGAATCAGTGATCATTGAGGCATCAGTAATTGGCACCAGGGAAACCTTTTAGCAAGCCTTCCCTAGCAGTTAGCAATGTGTTGATTTTCACTGGGTTTTGAATAGCTAGAAAACATGCTAATTTGTAGTTGTGTAGTAGCAATTAAAATTGCTATAGAGACTTGGAGGGGTGGGCATAATGTTGGGCAAGATCTTGACAAGTGGGCAGTGTGTACTGATGAGACCGAGAATAAACTATTGTCTCGGACTAACTGGGAAGTAGAAAAATAGGACGTCTTGTTTGTAAAGAAAAAGCAGCAGGAGGAGAAAAATTCACAGCAAAATTCATTGTAATGAACTGAGAATGGAAGCACATGATACAAACTGGCCAACTTGGATTATTTAGGAGCCAAGCATCATATCATGCTGTTCAACAAGAAACCCTGGGCTTCAAAATGAAAATCCACTAGATCCAAAACCCAGGCTTGGGTTGTTACCAATTTGAGGGTGTGTTGGGTTCTGTGCATGCAAGAAATACAAGGGATATTTGAAAATGTTTCATCTGTGGGGTTATGTTTACTTATCACTTAAAACCATGTCCATCATCATTATTTATCGCTTAAAACATCACAGCACACAGGCACAGAAGCCAATGATTGTGTCTGGTGCACACCAGGGTCAAGAACATTGCACTCAAAATATTCCTCAACCAGCTTGCATTAGTTCAATGTCTGGGATGACTATGGAGAGCTACTGACTGGAACCCTCTGTAGGGACAACATTTATGCAGTTTTCATCAGAGTAAATGGGCTGAGCTGTGTGTGTCTTGTACCTGCCTGCCATCTTTTCTAGCACCATATCGCTTCTCAGGAAGCAGCGCAGGCTGGAGGTGACAGGAATCCTGATAAATTTTGGATCTGTGTCAAGATCCATGTGGAAAAGGAAATAGATATAGATATTTCCTTCTTCCTTTCCTAGTGAAGGCTCCCTTTTTTTAGTGAAGATGAACGTCATTTGGACCATCCTTGTGACCTTACAGTTCATGTGAGAGAGGGACAGATGGTTTATGACATGCTCATAGCTCACGAGTGACACAAGCTGATGTTTCATACTGCTTCTGCTCTTTCTGTTTGGTCACAGAGGCGTCAACAAGCAGAGCATAATACCTTACATTGGGGAGAGATTGTGGACCTTTTTGGATAACCCTGTCTTGTGTGTTCTACCTGTCACCCAGATTTACAGCAGAGCTGGGATGGGTTAATTTCCCACCTGTCCCTAGATCCTTTGACAGAGTGGTGTACAGTATTGTTGGCTCTAGTTCTGTTCAAAGTAAAAAAGGTCTCCTTTACCCCCTAGAAATAGGTCTTATGCCTTTTGTGTGATCTCATAAGGGAAATAAAACTAATAAAGAGGAGAACGGCAAGTTATTGTACTTTAGTTGTGCCATGCTAGTATGTTATGCCTGTATAGCTAGTATGGCGCGCGAGTGTTAAAGTCCTGCTGCATGTGGGTTCATTATAAATGTGCTGGTTACAGGTCAATGAGACTGACCTGTATTTTGGCACAAGTATATTTCAGCTTAGGAGTAGTCATTTACTTGCCCGCATTTTGGAATTTATAAATTTCAAATGTGCAAAAGAATTAAAAGGAAACTAAGATAGTCACCATTTGGGTGTCCCACACATTTCAGCTGTACGTGAAATGCATGTCCAGCCCAGCAAGGTCATCGCAAAACAGAGAAGTGATTGATGCTTATGCTAAATGTCAAGCATATGCAGTGGCTGCAGGTCTTTGAGCTCAACTGAAAACTGGATTTAGGATTTAGATAGGGTTAGGACAGAGACAAAGCCCACTGCTCTAGTTGGAGCAGGGCTGAGGATGGGCTGCCAAAGGAAAGCATACCATTCTTCTGGAGCCTCCATCAGAAACTTCCTTGCCAGAGCTGGAGCTTTGTCCTTCAGCATGTGCCAATGACTTCTTTCTCACAGAGGGCCATGTTCTGCACAATGCTACGTGGCACACAGTCTTGGCTGACTGGCTCAGAAGCTTGGATTGCAAGCCAGTTTTGTTGCTTGTTTTCTATACCAAGTCCATGGAGGCTGCTGTTGCAGCTGTAATTTTATTTGAGCTGGTATGAACGTGGAGCCAACCCTGTGCCATAGTGTTCAGGAGCAGAAATTATCTGTCAAGTGGTGTCACTAAGTAGAGACAGGAAGCACTCCCCTTTGTTCCATTTTCAAAATACTGCTGCAGTTGTCTTACTCCTGCTTTCCCCAGCTATAGCTTTAACAGATAGTAGCGTAGAAGTTCACCCATTTTTACCTTAAAAGTTGATATAAAACGGGTATCATTGGGATAAGTGAACAGGGAACTCTCAAACTGCATCTCTGCATTTTTTCCATCTTTCAGTTTAGGCACTACCTCGAATCTATTTGTGTGTTGTGCAGGTTTGGATTTGAATATAGTGTTTTCTTGAGCCTCATTCACATAAGCATCAGATCTTGCCAGACATCCAATTTTGAATGGCTCATGTCTTAGAGGCCTTAATCTGCCAACCCAAAGGAAGCCTACTTGTGCAGGAACGGAGAGTTTATGTGAGAAAGAATACCTACAGCTGAGTTCTGCAAGGGATAGGATATTCCTCCTTTGAAAGCTGTGACATGAGAGATACAGATACTAGCTTGGTTTTCTCCAAATTCCTCCCGAATTTTGGGGTTTTTTTTTTAAGAAACAAAAGCAAAAGCTAAGGCTCTTAGCTGCTGCAACTGTGTAAGAAGCTTTCAAAACTAGCATGAGTTTAAATTAGGAAGTTATATCTGCCTGAATCTGAAGCTTGAAAATGTAAGAGTCATTTCAGTCAATTCAGTTGCTTATGAAATAATGAAAGCATCATATGAAATTATGCAAAACCAGAGGAAATTCATTATCCTGAAACCCCACACCTAGATTAATTAAATTAATGGCAAGGTATAAAAGGACACATTTGGGAGATTATGTAGAAATTCATCTGGGTAGCATTTTAAGAGCTTTTGAAAGGCAAGACGAGCCTTTGCTAAGTGCTGTATGGCAATTTTCTCAGTACAGTAGTTAGATATAATATTTTGGGGAAAAGAAGTGATGTGATTTTTTTTCTTTCTTTTTTCTTTTTTTTTTTTTGCCTACAAACCTCCTCCACACATTTGTTTTAGACTGAAGGGAGTTAAATATTCTTTAAAGATATCATCTTAATTTTCTGAAAGAAAAAATATAACTTATGTTTCGTGTAAGACAAATGTCACACGAAGGTGTTCCTATTTGGGGAGAAGAAGTATATTACTCTTCCTTTCCTTTTTTTTCAGCTAAAACTGAATTTGACATTAATTTACAAACAGTTTCAGGCAACCAATAACACGTTTCTTCTCCTTCATGAACTGAAAAAATTTGTCTGAAAAAATTATCTAGGCTTCTACCTTTAGTATTTGAGAACTTCTCAGTGTTCAGAGAGTGTGAAAATATAATTGGAATCTCCCTACTTCTTCTCACTGTCTTTTTAAAAATAGAACAAACAATATGTAGAAGTGAAAAAGGAAAGGAACTAAAACCTGAGAGGGATGAAATCTGGAAAGGTTTTAATACACCCAAAATTTACAATGAAATTTATTAATTAAAAAATGTACTTGCCAAGAGTACCAGTAAAACCATGAACAATAAGAATCAGACATCTTACTGCCAAACTATTACCGTCTTAAAAGGTGGAATTCAGGTGTGAAATTTACTGTCCTCTGTGACAGACTGCTGTGCCAGCACTCAGAGTCATCCTGCTCACACCACAGAAAATCAAGACAGTCTAAAACCATAAAGCAGCAAGATAAATAGCCGCATGACGATAATCAGCCCAAAGCTTCTGCTTGCCCTGAGTGTTCTCGCTTGTGAGACTTCAGCCTCATCTCTCGAAACAAGCATCTCCAGATGAAATTTACTTCACTAGAGGGATTCAGACTGGAAAGTTTCCTGATCTGGGGGTTTTTCCCTTCCCTTCTCTTAAAACTGTGGTCCCGCCTGCAGCAGTCCAAAAACCACTGATTAATATGAGACTAGGCCTTTATCTAGGGCATGAGGAAAGCACTGCTTCATTGGTGGTGGAAAGCTTGCTCCCATAAGGGTATCTTGTCAAAGCCCACATCTCATCTCTCTTGTAGAGAGTCCATCAAGGCTCCATCCCCAAATCTGTGTGCTAATCTCAGTGCATCTCTGACAGTCCCCATGGCTTGTACTTATACTGTACATGCCTGTCCTGTTCCCACCTAGGATCCTTTAGACTTGTTTCCCAAAGGAGACATTTCAGTGTGTGGTATTGGTAAATCATCTCTCTAAGAGGCAGAGGGAAATGGAAAGGAGGAGGAAGGAGGCTTGTGTGCCATTAGAGGGATGGAAGGAGCATGCTCCATTGTGCTGTTTGCTCCTACAGTAGTGCAGATTTTGGAGATTCTCCAGTGGATGCCACTTGCCCTGATCCAGATTTTCCAAATATGCTGACACAGCAGAGATGAGCACCGGAAGGAAACATGTGCTCCTCTGAAAACACTTCAACAAAGCCTGTTAGGACTGTTATCAACAGTGATGAGTGTACAAGGACAGTGACACCTCTTGAGTTAAGATAACATGAGGAAAAAGAGAGAATGAGTAAATATCCTCAGATGCAGCCTAAGCTCCTACCAAGCCAGTTTGCCTGCCCTGGCCAGCTCAGCTTGGTCATGATAAAGAGCATCTGCCTCAGCCACCATGGTCAAGGCACATGCAGAGACTCTTGACCCTGAGCTGCCTGCTTCCCTTATGACTCGCATCACACTCTGTTAAGTCAGGTTCTTTAAGCTAAAAAATATGGCTGCAGAATAATCCTTGTTGGTTCATTTCCATTACAAGTAAGTGTAAATCCTGTTGCTAAGTCCTCTGTCCTAGTACTGTGAGCCTTGTGCTCCTGGGGAGTGGGTCTCGGGGAGAATGCTGATTGCCTCAGAGGTAGTTCACATATTATTAAAGGAAATGTCAGACTGCCAGACAAGGATGGAGAGATGGTAGTTTGTGATAGACATGTTTGTAAAAACTGGGAGGAAAATACTGGGAAGGAAGATGGCGGAGAGAGAATTTGCTCTGTTAGACATCTGTGTATTGAAAGTGACAACATTTAATATTACTAGCAGGGAAATGTATCATGTATTAAATTAATGTACAGTATTATGGGGTGCTTTTATACAGCAATCTGGCACTCTTGGCGAAGTTTTGTATTGAGAATTAATAAAGAAAATTCTAGTGTAAAATATGCTACCTTCAGTATTCATAAAACATACCATAATTTAAAGGACCCAATCCTGTACATAGCCACAGAAACAGAAGCTTTGCCATTGACTTCTGCAGAAGCAAGGTCAGCTACAAAATGATCAATTAAATAGGATTCCAAGAATGATTTATTGTCCCCACGATATTCATTTTCACCCCATTAGTGTTCCTTTTCGTTAGTGTGACCTTCAGTCTTGCATAGCGAAATGCTCATTGCTCCAAACCATGACATAACATCATGAGAATACAACTGATAAGGCAATGATCTGAATCAAACAAGATAGTACCAGTGGGCAGGAACTTTTTGTACAGTACAGTGCACTCCTGGCCCATACCTTGTAGTGGTTTTGGACACCCTGGCAGTATAGTTCTAATAAATTAGTTAATGTGTAGGTTTGAGGAATCAGAAATATCTTTTATAAGATCTGCTTGATTGCTGATCATTTTAAACTGCTTCAATGACTAAACCATAGCATCCAGACATATATTTTCTTGAGGGGGGAATTAATATTGGTTTCCTTTTCCAAATAAAAATATCTAGCCTTGGATCTAATGCACAAATGGAAAACTAACAAAGGGCTAATCCTAGTGGCACAGGAATTCAGTTAGGAACCATCTATATCACAGGCCTTGGAAATCTTGACTTGCAGTTTCCGTTGAAAAATAGAGATGTTTGATGTAGTGACAGATGATATACTATACTGTATTTTCTTTTTCTATTGCTGTTGGAATTGTATATTTAGTGAATTAGTCATGATTGATGATAGTGGTTTGAGGACTTGCTTGTTCTTCCTGGGTAAAGATGGCATATTTTAACTATATTAATGGTTTGAGACTTAAGGATAGCACCATATATTTTTGTAATCTTTCAGCAGCGAAGCCACAATTTATACAAATGGATTCACTCTGTCTTTAGCTCAAGCAACTCTGACAAAAGATGTCATTTGAAGTAATGTTGCTCATCATTCATAGACGCAAAAGCTTAAGGCTTCACTGCTTTGATATGAAATTGTGTTGGAGTTTTCAACTCCTTGCAAGATCAGTATATGGTGTTAATGATAATTTTAACTGTTTTATGCAGCTCCAGATTGGACTATTTTGAACACAAAGGTGCTTATTTACCAACAGAAAGAGGTATACTAACTTGAGAGTATGTAGGAGGAGAAGAGGAGCATTACAACAACAACTCAGAATTCCCTAAATGTTAGCTCTGGAGCAGTTAAAAAACAGTGCTACCATGCACTCAGCCAAAATTGCCTATTTACAGTAGAGTATATTAGATCCCTTTACAACACCTTGGTAAGGAAGCACATCATTGCAGAATAATACCAAGGGCGGGAAGAGGTCTCTGACTTTTACTCAGGCGTATTAGCTGAAACGGAGCCCAATCCTGCAGTTGCATTTGAATGCTCCCTTTTGTTGTGATATCAGTAATGCATGTATAGGGACCCATCTCTGGATGGGTAATAATCAACAAAAGGATGGTACAAAAAGTAGTCTTTAGACACAATCTGAGACTAAGAACAGATTAAGACAGACATTCTGTCTTAAAAGCCTATTTAAAATTACTGCTGCACTGTGTTTTTGTTTCTGTGATCCAACACTTTTACAATGTTGCTATGCTTTTACTACTAAAAAAAACCTCAAACAACAACCAAACAAACCCCAGCCAGTCCTTTCTGTATTTAATCCACAGTTTCTGTAAAAAGCAGTGATATCATATAGTTTGTAGATAAGTGATAAATCTTCATATAGTACCTATTTTACAAGTCTGCTGACACCCAAAGATTTTCTTTAATTATTAGTTAAAATCTGGGAGATAAAGCGATAATATTTCTCACCTGTAATCTTGTATTTAGATTATCTCCTTGTTACCCTGTTAAAATACTTTGTTCTGTAATTATTAATCAAAATATTGTTAATCTCCTGAGAAATTGTCATGCTCTTTAGCTATGTGTCTCATGTCTTTCATTTTAAAATTTCTGGAAAATGGACCCTAGAATTGAAGTAAAAGACTTGATGAACAAGACATAATCTTTTTTTCCTGCAATAAATAAAACATGATTGATAACTACTGTGCATCAGAAGGAGTTGACGGACACGTACACATTGGTTAGAGAGAACTGAATGTGGTGCATAACACATTTTAAAGCAGACAACAAAACAGAAAAATTTTCAAATGGGGTGATATATAAAACAATCACACAAACCCAGGGCAGGTTATCACACTCACCGTATGATGAACGTGACAAGTGATGAAACCCTTACTGTTTCTTACACTGTCGCTGCTGAGTTTGTACTCAACTTCTCCATCAGCCAGTCATTCCATCCTTTGGGACTGAATTATTATAGATGGTTGTAAATTTATATTTCTTATTTGGTAGGAAATTTGTGTAGTTGTTTGTCAGATTTTACTTTCATTTTAGATTGGAACAAAAGCCAGAATTCACCAAATTCCCCTCATAAAGGCACGTCTGAAGAATGCCACTTGAGAATACTGTTTCAGAAAGAAATTGAAGTTTCAGAGTGGCATTATTGGAAAATTTGGGGAGGGGGATCTTTTTTAAATTGCTTTCTTTAATGCTTGATCTTTTCTCCATGAGCTGGTGCAGTAGTACTACATAATCATAGAAGAGATATAAAATGGCAGTCAAAATAATGTGTTGAGTTTCATTTGAATGATGTAGTTTAAATGTAATGGCAGTTACTACCTAGAACAGATTGAATCGTCTTGTTCTCTTGTTGAAAATGTCAAAGCAAAATCTTAACTTGCTTCAACACATGACAAACAGAAGACACTTTCAACAGGAAAATGAAGTGTCGAGCAGGTTCGTTACAACAAGCTGACACAATTTCATGAAAAATTTCTCAGAATTTACATTCCTGGTGCAAAACTTATATCTCTCTGTGGGAAAAAAGCAGCAGGAAACCTAAAAGCTGGGTAATGAATGGCCCTCTGAGACCAGCAAAGGAATGTAGCAGCTGAGGAAAGTGATCTCTGTTTTCAGCTACTTCACCAACAGTGTGCTGGTGGCTGAGGGGTAGGAGCAGTGCTGATTTCTGTCCTTGCAGTCGGATGGAGAAATTGCAGGAGAATGGAGAAGCCCTCTCGGGAGTCTGTGTATGCACAAGTAGTTCAGGCAGAGGGAGGTGCAGTATCTGGCTCTTTGGGCAGCCCATCAGTGTGGGGTCCATGCCCTGTTCACAGATAGCTTGTACTGCCTTGTTCACCAAGGCTGGGGGGGTGTGAGTTCCCTTTCCCATGCGATTTGTTAATGAAAACAGGGTGGATGCTCCTCCCTTCCCCTCCCCTCCCTGGCTCTTTCAATTTTTTTTTTCCTATTTTTTTCTTGATTTAAAGATTATCATCATCTTTTAATAAAGGATGGAGGAAATTTACTGAGGGATTAAATCCTTATCTGCAGCCATTTGAAGTGCCTGTGGGACTGTATAATCACACATTTCAGGGGATTTAGAAGCTCGGCCCTCCTACAGTTTCTGCTGCATACAGTATAACCTGTGCCCAAATTGAGCTGTGGGACAGGTACAATCCATCGTTTACTCTGCTATGAAGTTTATTTTAGGCTCCTGTGGTATGAACATCTGGTGTGTTGACAGTCTGCTTGGCAATGGTCACAGATTCAAAATTAGTATGGTCCCAAAGACATTTTTTTGGCCGTGTCTTCACTCTTTTCCATTGCTCTTAGTTTTGCCACAAGATCTTTGAACTGTTTCACTGAGAAGTTAATTTGTTCCTCTCAAATGTGCTGCGTGTCACTAGGGTTTTTAACGGAGCTGCACAGACATGCACCAGTGGGCACTAGAATGGCATTTGTCCTCGTGCTTTTTGTACATATAGCTCTCCATGCAGCCTTTAGTCACATTCCCTTTGGAGGTTTGCTTGCCATTCTTCGTGTCTCCACTGGACCATTGAACATTTTCAAGTAATATTTTAGACTTAAAATACTATAATTTAGTGTTGAGTAGTTGCCTCTTGTAAACCTATTACCTGGGGGTGAGAGTATGCCCATTGACTTAGGATGTGAATAATTTTTCTGGAACTTGTTTTATCAAAGCTGTGAAGTTTCCTGTAGCATCTTTCTTTGAGGCAGTGCTTTGTGCATGTTTGGTGTATTTTTGTGCAAAAGAAATTGCATTCTCCAATAAGAAAACTGCTCTGTGTCTGATAGTAGCTGATACTGAAAGACTCGAGTCCCACAGTGATCACCAGGAGACTATTCTGCTTCCCATCACCCCGTATGAACTTTGATTAAAGTGGTGAAAGGCAGCAGTGCTGACTGAAAATGGGTCATCCTGACAGAGATTTCTGTGGATGCTACTTTTTTGTTAATTCTTTTAAATCCTTTGCCTAAGATAAAACGATGCATTTCATGGGATAACTGTCTCCTTCATTTCTTAAAGCATTGTCTTTCATGAGAAGATTTACATTTTCTTGATCTTCAGTCATGAGGCAGGATGAACAGAAGCGAGCATATCTATGATTTCTTTACATGCCTATATTATGCCTGCTTTTACTCATTTTCCTGCTCATCCAACCAATAATGACATGATTTGGCCCATTTTTTTTCTTAGTGCTATACATGCTTAGTAAAGAATAGAGTTCAAAACTTCTTCAGTGGTAAAATGAAAAAAAATAATAGCAATACCTGCTGGAATATATTTTGCAGCTTTTAAAGGCAGATTAAAGACAAAGAACCTACATAAATATTGCATAAACATTTTATGAAAAGATGTTCCTTGTCAAGTATAGTAACATTTTTCATCACTGTAGCAAGCTTTCAAAGCTGGGGTGCTAATCCAAAGAATGCATCAGAATTAGTAGTCTGGATGGGGCAGGGTGAAACCTACTCATTAAACCCCTACAGAGCAGAATCAATTGGTAAGAGATGACTTAACAGAAGTGTCCATGTTTCTTACTTGTGAATGCTGTTAGTATAAAAAACTTACAATTGAAATTCCATCTGAAAATTGTTTGCAGTATAGCTGCTTTCAAATTATACTGGTCATGCTGAACATTAAAGTAGGCTGAGCTGTTACATTGTGCAACATCTAATAATGTCAAAAGTAGAAGTTTTAAATGGACTCTACTGCCTTTGAGACTGCAAATGAAATAAATTTTTAATGTTGATCTTCGGTAGCTCTGTCCTCTTGGTCTGTAACAAAGGGTTTTGTTCAGGGCTATCTCAGGGCACAGTAAGTCATGCAGTTGCCTGAAACAGCAAATGAAGACAGGTGGCAAAATGGCACTGGCTCCTCCTTCACTGGATTGTGGTGTGCACCAGCTGGAGGCTGCTATTGAGCTTGGAGATGGTATTTCCCAGCCTCAAAAAGAGCTCCCATTGTTTTGCCTAAATATAGTACCTTAGGTGCTTAGTTCATCTGGCCTTTATCATCCACAATAATTCTCTTTTGATTCACTATCCATATTTAATGTGAGATTTTTAGTTTCAGAGAATAATGGATTGCTTTATTAAAACAATACATACAATCCACTCCACGATAATTCATGTTGCTGGGGTTGTGCTGTGGTGCAGTAGTTCACTGTACACAAGTGGTCAAATTGATCATGGAATATTAATTGGTTGTGGACTGTAGGCTTTTGGTGCTCTGGCTTCACGTTGACAAGAATGATAGCTTTCATTTGCATGCAAAGTCTCCAGCTGTCCCTTCAAGATGGATGATGGGATCCGGCTTCATCCGTCACCACTACTTTACTTTTTTACAGAAAGAAAAAAAAAATTAAAAAGGCCAAAAGAGAAAATGTCATAAAATGTTCTTTGCAGATCTCCTTGAAATAGAGGGTAATTTCAAGGATCTTATTTCTGTTCATAGTCCAAGGGAAACATTTTGAGTGTAGATGAAATGATGTATCCTTTGTGTTAAATACAGTCTGTTCATTAAATAAAGCACAGTCCATTTGAGATTTTCATGAATTATATTGCAGGGAAATGCAGTCTACATTTAGTAACAGTTTATTACACTTTTTTTCTGCACTTCAAAGGGAACTCATGCTTGCTTCATAAAAGAAAGCTGCATGATCCACACTTAAGAAAGGATTAAAATGATCTTGCATGATCTAATCCAATCTGTGAAATTTAGAAATGCAGTGAAAAGAAAAGTGTGTTGGCAGCTGTAGGAGTAAAGAAACTTCATAGCATCAGTATGAGAGCCCTGCTAACATGGAATTCTACTTTCCAGCACCCACCTTGCAATGACTTGATAGTAACCCATACCATCAGTGTCAGTGAATGTTTCACATCAGGAGATGCATAACAATCAGCTGCTACTGGCATTTAACATGTATATTGCAGTAGTGTTAAGTGTTCAGCCCTGTTGTAATTACTTTGTGATGGGCACCTTGTGGGATTTTGCCATCTGTGCTTCAATAATGTGTGATCTATGCTATTGTTTCTATTGCATTTCACCAAAGTCCTCCTAAGTCATGTTCTGTGGTGTAAGTTCCACCAGAATCTCACTGTTTCATTTTCTATAGTCCTGCATGACTTGATTGCCTTGTAAGAAGGGGAAAGGACGTCATGCATAAATCTGAAAACTAGAAGATCCCCAAACCAAAATCTAGTTCATTTCAACTTTTCTTAACATTTCCATGAATTAACAAATACCTGATGCTCCTGTACTTCTCTCCAAAGCAGTTTGGCTATCTCCATACACTCTGATAGCACCCTGTGTACAGTAGCTAAAAACGTCTAAGCTGAGAAGACTGGCAGCAAGACTTCTTTTTCAGAGATGATTTCACACCTGCTCTTTTGCCAGCTGCTCTTACTAATTTTAAAGTTATCATGGGCTGCAAGGTCATGCCTGCAGCAGAAGCTGTTGGAGTGGCTGGCAAGAACAGGACAGACATGGCTAGTTGTTTAGGATTTTGACTGCTCTCAAAGTCAAGTGGGCTACAGTCACGGCCAACTTCTTCTTGGTGCCAGTAGTATGACCTGTCAAACATGAGTCTGTTCCAAGTCATTGAGAACTTAATGGCTTACAATAAAAACCACCAGTAATGATCCAAGAGCATCTGAGTGCCTCAAAATTCTTTTCCGTTGTAAGCTGCATTTCAACATGGACTCAGCATCTTCCTTAAAAACATAATTGTGTTGCCCTTCTTTCTATGTCATAAAAAGAATTCATGTGATGAATTCCAATTATTTACTGCTAATATAAAAATGCTAAACTCCTTCTTGCAGAAAATTGTCCCACAGTGGCAGACCAAACTCTTGATCCTAGGTAGAGTTTTCAAAAAATGATATTTGTGGTGATAGTAGTAAGGGGGGGTGAGGGGGCATCCAGTTGCTGTATCATTTTGCCCCATTGTCACAAAACATGCATTTCCTGCTCTAATAATAATAAATAGAGAAAAAAAAAAAACTCTGTCCCTGGCTCTGTTCCTGGCTTCCGCACAAGTTCTGAGTTTATTGAGTTTGAGTTTATTGAGAATAAGTGTTTGGTGTTTATTTTCAAAGGTGGAGACATTTATCCTTTGACAGCATTTTGTTGCAATGACTTTATTTCAGTTACAGCAAATAATAGATGGAGGTGCAATCATTTTGTCAGCTTGATACTGTGGTGAAGGAAAGGCAGCACAATAGCTGAATACTGAAAAAGCATGTTTTGACTGAGTGATAGAACACACTACAGCTAATCAGGAAACAGTGTCCCCACATAAACACAGCTTCACAAAGTTGCATTTTTATGAATGAGTTGCTTTATGTGGTTTTCTACTGCTTCTCACCTTGTGTGGTAATCTACTGCTGCGCAAAGTAAATAAAAAGTGTTTGTTCTGATCGGACAGCAAGACTTGCTGGTGGACGTGTGTTAGAGGCACACTCCACAGAGGGTACTTATTACAAGTCCAGGTGGAACCCTCGGCTCTTTACACAAGCTTTTAACTCTGCAAGTGCACAGTTCAGTCCCTGGCAGCTAAGACTATAGCTGTCACATTTACATCTGCACAATTGGCTAACACGTTTGCTTAGGTGTAAGCAGCAACATAAAAGATAAAGCAGTAGCAGGTCAGGCCTGAAGCATTTTTCTGTCAGCCATTGAGAAATCTGTTGGGACAAGCTGGGATTTCAGATGAACCAAAGGGAGTTAGGTACATATTTTTTAAAAGATGTAATGCTCAGCTTCTCTTAGCAACATGTGCCCTCTGGTTAACATATTGATTTAGCATTTTGCACGCAGTTAGTTCCATCTTCGCCTATGGTGTGAAAGTTGCGATGTCACTGCCAAGATTTTTAGATGCCAAAGTAGATCTAAGCCATGCCTGGAAGCATGTGTATTTGAACTAGGAGGGAACAAAAGCTTAACTTGGGGTATGAGCTAGTTTCAGATTAAGGATTTGGCATGCTGTTACTTGCCCCAGAGGATGCTATTCAAACAGATCGGTTCTGCTGTCAAAAGGTTAGCCAGATCCTTGATTGAATGATACTAGAGGCTCTGTGTTAATTAATGGTGGGAAAATGCCAGATCCTTTGATTGAAGGAAGTAGGTTGGCATGTAATTGCCTCATAGAAGATTTGAAACAATTCTGTTAGATTCCCTGCATTCTGCTTCATATTTGGATAATTGTTCCTTTCATCACTACAAATTACATGAACAAATGTCCAGCAGGTACATCAATAGCAAAATTATAGAACTGCAATGTACTTTGGGTGCTTATCAAAAGAAGAGGAAAAGTCATTATCTGCCCTGAGGAAGAAGAAGAAAACCCTCCCCAGGATTAGACCAATTCTAAGCCACATGTCAGTTAACGTTTTTAGCCTTCTGCCTTCATCTCCCTTAGAAGAGTTATCTGGTGTGGAAAATGCTCCAGCTGTACTGAGTCACAAGAAAGAGGCCCTTCAAATCATAAGCAGCTGGATTTCAGTGCGTGACCCTGATGCTGACTGGCTTCACACTGGTAGCAATTCAGGCCCTTGGAGCACAGGTGATGCCTATTGGCTTTAAATATGGCTTTGCATGGCACAGGGGGAAGGAAGGTGATCTGCCTTAAGTTCAGAAGTGGCATTTAGCTGAGTTGCTTAAAAATTACAGTAAGAGCCGTGTGTTCGTTGTAGTAACAGCTTGGGCTGTCTGTCTCTCACTGTGGTTGCTGTAAAAGAAGTCTGACTTCGGTGGGGAAAGTACTGTGAGGCTGCTGCAGAGGGAAGGTAGGAAATGGTGTAGGGAAATAGAGATACATCAAGTAACAGACTGTGAAGGAACTGGTGCTTATGGAGATGTGTGGTAGTTTTTCTAGCTGGTTATCATTGTTTATTCCTGAATAATGATATCCTAAGGCTGTTTGTTTTCAGCTGTTTTGTGCTTTTTCTGGAGAACTCATTAGTGTGTCAGATACATGTTTGAATATGGAATGAGAGAATTTTGAAACAGTAAGGCTGTGGTGGGAAAAAATGAGCCTAGGCTCTTGCACTGCCCTGGCACTGAGAAGCAGGAGCTGCTCCTTCAAGGAGCTGTTGCCTTCTTCAGGTGGTGCTGTGGATAGCCAGGCATTGCCCTGTGCAGCAAGTTATGCTCTACCTTGTCTGCTAATGGTCACTGTGTAGCTACTTGAAGAGACAAAATCGTTGGCAGGTCTCTTCTCTGCTTCTCCTGGGACAGCATGTTCCTTGTCCCTATGAAAAAGAGAGTATAAAAGTGTCATGTGTTCCAGGAAAGAAAATGCACCTGGATAAATGGTTTCAGAGGATCAGATCAGTGTACTGATTTGTGCAACACTCTGCCTTTAAATCTCTTATGGAAAAACCCCGTGGCAAGTGTTGTTGAAATCACAGCAACTTGATTATTGTTTTAAAGTATGTGTATTGCTTTCTAATGGGGTGAATGTAAGCATAGGAGGAAATGTCACTTTAAGCAGTCTCCTAGTAGTGCTGAACAGCCTCTGGCCATGTCCATTAAGTTCTCATGGGAGGCGCATGTGTTGCCAGGTGCCTCTGGGTAAAGAAATGTCTTTCCAGCTTGTCATCCAGCACCTGTGACTTCCAGCGATGCCCCAGGTAGAGTATGTGGTGTTACTGTGGGAAAAATCACAGAAGCCTTGTGCAAGCCCTCCTCTCAATCTTAATTCAGTAGTGTACTCTATCAGCTGATACATAAACAAATGTAGCCAAAGCTGTCACAGCCTGTTCAGGGGATGAAATCCTAGAACTGCAAGTAAAGGCAAAGAAACCCTTAGTGTGCTTCATTGTCAGACCTAGTGTCTTGCAAGGGTAGGTCTGTCTGTGGGGATTGTTGATTTGGGGAACTAATACCATCCTTGTTCTAGTGGCTTCCCCATGCTATTGGTGCTTCGAGCAGCCCAGGAGCATGGCATGTTCCAAAGGGTCTGAAAAAAAAAGGTAGACATCTCTATTCCAGCTCTTCCTGTGACAGTTAATGAGGAATATTCATATTTCTGTGCAGAAGTACTGCTATACCTTTAATAATAGGAAGAATGTTTGCAGTGTGCTTAGCTGTTTTAAATTAAAGTGGTTTTGTGGGAGGTGAAGTAAGAGTTCCATGAGAACACATAATACTGTTTGCTTGTTAGAGGTGTTGTTACAGTAACAATATTAACTCTTTGTTCTGTTACTCTTTCTAGCAAGGCTGGAAATAAGAGTGCTGCATGTCTGTAAAACTGTTCTGAGAATTAAAGAAGCTTCTCTTAGAGGAATGAGCATTTGAATAAAGGTTTTTTATGAACTTCTATCAAGTACAGAGATTATGAAAGATCAGAATCCCTTGTAGTTGAGAATATCTTTTACAGCCTTACTGTTTAAGAAGGGCAAGAAATGAATGTCATAAGGTGAATAAGTGATCTGATGCCTGACCTCTAAAATAAGAATAGCTTTTGTTTTCTGTAAACACATATGACATTTAAGACCCAGCAGTTCATTGCCTTCTAGACTCAAAATCCCTTTGGGCCATTTCAGCTCCTATATAAAGAGTTCTGACAGGCTGCCAGTTCATTATAATGATTACCATCCAAGAACAATATGGCAATATATAACAATTTAAAATGTGACACACAGGAGCACACTTAAAAAACATCCAAAGACTGCAAGTAAAGCTAAGGCAAACAGGGGAAGCCCTGATCAGATTGGGTTGCAAGGAGAGCAGGTGGGAATGAGGTATGGAAAGAACATTAAACAAGGAAATCCTGGGCACGCTGGCACCACGTGGATGCAGCTACCCCAGCAAGTTTTCTCCATGTCCTACAATGCACACAGAGTACAATTTAGTACCAGAAATGAAAAACAATAATACAAGAAAAGCCTGATGGTAGTAACAAAAGCCTGAAAAAGTAAGGGGGGGGGGGGGGAATGGAACAAAGAAAAAAAAAATAAGGAAAAAAAATGTTTGTAATATACCAGAAAGGGAAATTGTTTGAATTAGGATGTGATTTGTGAAGAAGCTGGAGAAATAGTTATCCATCTCCCCTTGGATACAGTGGGATATTATTAGGAAGAGCATCTCAAAAGCTTTTAGCAATTTAAAAGCATCCATTGCTTAAAAAAATCATCAGTGGAATGTGTTCCAAAGCCCCTTGAGTTTAATGCCCAAAACTCCTACTTAGAAGTTTTCCACTTTGGTTGGGATTGAAATTCCATAAAAAGCAAGTAGTTAGACTGTACTTACACATGTAGGTTTGGCAGAAATTTCTTCTTAGTCTCTAATGACATTTAGATGACTTAGGTGCATTAGCACACAAATTAATTATTTCTTTCTGCCAGAAATTTTCTCCTCACAGGCTAATCCCCAAATAATGTGATTGTACAGATAGCCTTGCTGTTGCTTCTGGGCCAGCCTTACCACTTCATATTGGGTGGGCATTTTTGAACTGCTGAATTCTCATTAACAGAATTTCCCATTTCTCTTCTGTTCTGAACCCTGCTTGTGGTTTTAGTCTTAATAACATGCTGTTTAAATCACTTTGGAGATTCCTGTGTTGTCCTTGTGGATAAACAGTACAAGGAGTTCTTCTTATGAACACACGTGATTTTGATCTGAAATGTTGGCTGCTGACTTGTTACCCAAATGCATATTTTGTGATAAGCAAAGCATAGCTGTGGCATCAGTGGAAGGAGCTCCATTTTCCTTTAAATGGAACTGGGGAAATAGATTGTGCTGACTGTTAACTGTAAAGCAAAATCAAACGGGTATTTCTCTAATGCAGTTTGTCGTTTCCTGTAAATGTGGATGTAAGTGTTTTGTAGGTTGATGATTTTTATATTTTTTTTGGTAGTAGAATAATTCAGCTATGTCCAGTTTTATGCAGCTCTCATTTTGATAGCTGGTTATCAGAGCCCCAGTAGAAAAACATATAACTGCTGCACCTCTGCTTCAGCCACTCAGCCAGCTTGTTTTAAAGCCCCAGTGAAGGTGTGTTGAACCATTGACTGATGCTGAAGCAGACCCCATGGGGGAGAGATGTCCTCCCAGTACACTAAGGGCTCAGGCTGAATGGGGAGCATAGGCTTGCAGAACTCAAGCACCCTCTTCTTGGTTCAAGGAGATCTGCTGCCCAGACTGAGGCAACTTCAGTTTGAGCTACCAAACCACCGGGTAGATTTATTTCCTATCAAATGAGGCTTCTGAGGAGATCAGGGTAATTTTGCCCGAGTCTTTTATTGAAAAATGCAAATTCATTTTACAAATTCAGATCAAATAAGTTGAAGTGATACATTTCAACTGGAAAAGTATTGAAGTAATTTTGAAATGTTTAATTTCATGTGGTGCAAGATGCTGTATTTTATTAAAAACAGTTCTCCCTGTCTCCATGCATACTCAGATATTTATTTCAAGCTAGCCCCAGCTTACAAAACCTATTTGCACAGCCTGGCACTAAGCTCTCAAACCAGGTCAGTCTCTGTAGCCTGTCTCTGTAGCTCTTCCCTTCAGTAGCGGTGTTATCTGTGACCATCTGTCCTAGTGGCTGGAGCAGTCCCCAGGTAGGACCAGGCTGGGGTAATGTTTCCTGCTCTCAGATGGAGATACTTCTCTACAGCAGGAGGCAGAGTTCCCACTTGGGCTTGGAGAAGAGGGTTCAGGTCCCCACCTGTTTGGGTGGGAATGTAAGCTGGGTGTGAAGCTGCTGGGGTTCGTCAGACAAAATTATGGGGCAGTTTTCTTTGAGCATCTAAACACTGCAAGCATAAAGACAAGTTGGGACTGGTCACGCTGAAATAGATTTGGTTGGTATTTCAAATTAAGTGTGTTAACTTTGCAAGGTGATAATCTAAAATGCTTGATCTAGTTATTATATGTAGATTAAAAGTGAGAAATAGAGTTTGTTTTGCTACTTTGTATTAAAAATGTAATTCTTGAAGTAACTTCTTTCTGTTGACTCAGTGGGCCACCAGAGCCACGAGGAAAGCAGTAACACATTGGCAGTGTAACAGCCACATTATGTAATAAATGTTTACATGCCATCAAGTGTACAAACATTTGATTGCTTACATGACAGGACTTTTCTTTTTTTCTCAATTTTTCCATTACATTTTCTCATTTTCTTTTCTAGCTTTACTCACAGACAAACCTCCAAAGCCATTGTTCCCCATGGAGAACCAGCCAACTGTTATAGACGTCCAGCTGGGTAAGTCCCGTTCTGGGAATAATAGATCCTAAACTTCCACTCTGATAGCAGATGGGAAAAATAGAAGTTGATAAGAAAGGTTTAGTGGTGTTGTTATTACATGCAAATCAATTTACAGCTTCTCATTTATAACTGTAGAATTTACTGCTATGGCAATTTAAGGGAATGAACTTTTGTA
>JAOTQQ010000063.1:9105195-9173492 GCA_026546715.1 Gallinago undulata | reverse complement strand
CCTGCCCAGGGCAGGGGGGTTGGAACTCGATGATCTTTAAGGTCCCTTTCCAACCCAAATGATTCTATGATTCTATGTATAGCAGCTTTAAAGGAGCTACATTGACTGGTGACAATCACAAAAGTGATGTGGCAAATCAGTTTGTAGGACATAAAAATTGTGGCTAAAAATCGGGAAGGGTTACAGAACAGTTTAGTAAAGACTTCAAAAGCCATTAGGAAAGAATGCCTTGCTCCTGAGTTACCACTGAAATGGGGACAGTACAGGCAGTACTGTCAGTACAGGCAGACAGACAGACTTAGTAACATGAACGGACTAGACAACAGGCATTTCAGTAAAGCTAAATTAGTCATGCCCATAAAAGTACAGGCCATAAGAAGAATGAGGGAGTCTGCTTGGAAGCACTTCAGGAGTGCCACTGTGACCATAAGGACTAATACAATCCCTAGGGGGTACACTCATGTAGGACTGGAGAAATGATATTTCCGTATCTGGCATCTTGATGGTGTCCTTACAGCAGTGTAGTTTCCAGGTCTGGCTGTTAGCACTTCAGGGATGCTGAAGTACATGGAGAGCAATCAAGGGAGAGCTATAAGAAAGGCTAAAGAACTGGGAAGAGTTAAAAGGTCTAGGAGCTCTGTCTGCTGTGTTCAACACAGCACCAAATAGCTGTGGATTAGCACAAATAGCACCAAAAGTCTAAGGATTACATATAGAGGGAATTGAAATTTGGTGATGGAGAGCTCTTGTATCTATTAAGCTGAAGTGTATAACAAGATCTGATTACTGTGTGTTGACACTAGATGAGTGCGTGCTAGACTTATAGCACATGCTTTTACCACGGAAGGTAATAAAGCAGTGCAGCAATTTCATCAGCCTGTGGCTCTCCATCAGTGTTGATGCTTAAGTCAAGAATTGGGCTTTGCCTGATTCAAGATATGCTGCAGTCTGAACTCATCCTGTGGCTTGTTTAATGAAAGAGTTCAAAGTGGGAGGTGAGTGGGCCCTCCTGCCTCTGCCATCCCCAAAACAGCTGGATGCCCAATGTTAAGCTCTTGAGCCTGTTGTTGTATAAGTGACTCAATTTTCAAAATGTTTTGAGCATCCATAGCCCTTTCAAAGTTAACAGGATCTGGGCCTTGGTACATAGCCAAAATAGAGTGAAATTCCTAGTCTAAAATTGTTAATTCTGTGGGAATGCTCCATTATTTACAAGTACACTCTGTAGAGGAACAGTACATGAGAGAAAGTATCCTCATTCAGGCTAAAATGACCTTTTTCTACTGACTGGTCAAACAAGAGTATATTTGAGATGTAGCTCCCAGAGACTGAATGATTAGTGAGACTAATGTCTTACTCCAGAACAAAACTCAAATACCATAGGACTCCCACCCCAGAACATCTCCTATGTTTCCAGTTTTGTTTGCTGCAAGCTAACTTGTAATAATTGGAAATCTGGGAGATGCACCTGCATGCTGAAGATGTGATTTAATAAGGGGTTTTGTGTTGTGGATTTTTTTAAAATGGAAATAGTTATGCTAATATATAAATGTATCTTCTATTCCAAGATAGTTTCTTCTTAGCACTGATTGTCTGTGCTTGTACATGAAGATTCTGAGGTAACATACAGTTTTAATAACCCCCTTTGATGGTCTGAGTTTACACAAAACAAATATTAGATTATGCTTGCTTTTTATATGTTGTATTTCTGTTTTTATTTCTCTATAAATAAAGAGCTAAGCTCCAGTTACATATGCCTAAATGCCTGCAAAGAGGGATTTGATTCCAGAATTTGTTGTTATAATGCAGTTAGGTCTGATTTTCTGCTAGCAAATTCAATTTTGAATCATTTTAATGTAGAAGAGGAAAATTGACTGTGAAAGTTAGTTGTATCTAGTGTTCAGAATAACCTGCTTCTTTCCTTCGTTCTGTATTTTATGAAGGAAGGAGTCTAAAAAGATATTTTTTTTTCAGCTATTCCCTGATGAAATGGACGTGCGTGGTCTGATTCTGCCTCTTACAAGAAAAAAATAATATATAAATCTTGTGGTTTGCCTAGGAGCCTGTAAAGCCTTATCCTGTTTAGTAAATCTCAAGTTTGGTCTCTATTACCTGAAAGATGAGTTCATAAATTGCTGCACTGGGAATGGATGTGTTCATTGTACCCAATGGTTTTACTGTTATCTACAACCTTAGGCGCTGAGATACCCTGATAAAATCAAGAGATGCTCACAGATTTATTTTTTTTACCTGCTTTTTCCTCATTTCATTCCATGACTTTTAATTGTTGTTTTTTAGCCTGTGGCTTTTTTTTAACATATAGTAGTATTATCAGTCTTTCATGCCCCTGGAAGCAATATCCTTGTTCTCTGTTTCTCAGAGATAAAGAGCCAAATTTTCAAAGGTATGGCAAACTGCCACGGATATCATTAAATCTGGACCTCATAGTTTATCCAGGGCTGTTAATGACCCAGTTTTACTGGATTCATGTGAACTTTGCCCAAGGTGAGTTGCTGCTTTTCCAACCAGTCCTCTATTCCTTCTCAACATTCCCATCCATTGGAGAAAATGATGAATCAGAGTCATTGCCTTATTCAAACAGCTTGTTTCTTTGCCTACAGTGAGTTGTCATTGGGTATTCAGATAAATGAGGTAATTCATTATGGCTAAGTTGTCATTATGAAGAATAAATTAGTGTAATTGTGCTGTTAGGTAGACCCAGAACATCCTACATCTGTTGCTGTATTGGCCATGAATTGTATGGTTTAATGGAGTTCTCCTAGCCCAAAAAAGGAAGAACCGGTGATGAGGAATTAAAGCTTAATAATTACATACAATCAAATGTTTAACAGCCTTGAAAGAGATTTCATTTAAATATAACCTGCAGCTCCTGCCATAAAGACAAGGGTTAGTCAGCCATACATTCTTCAGGGACCTTCATAACTGTACTTCTGTTCATTTCTTTTAGCGCCACTCTCTCTTTACCTATATTAGTTGTCAACTTTTCCATGTGCTACTTGGAAAAGAAGTAGGTCTTGTTTTGCATGAAGAATTCATACTGCTTGTGTTAAAACATCTAATCTCAAAAAAAGCATGGAGATGTTTTAAAAGTTGTGAAAATAATGGGGTTGGGGGATTTGTCCTTTTCCAAGGACTCCAAGAAGGGTTTTGCACAGAATTTAACTATTCTGAGATGAATGGCCTATAAAAGGCAGTGAAATGAGAATGATGTAGCAGCAGGACAGAAAGAAAGTGAGACAATGAGGAGATACAGTAAGAAGTGGGGCAAGCGTTGGAGAGAAGGAAGGAAAGAGCTTTCTAGGGGAAAAAGAAAAAAGAAATGCAAGAAACACAGGAGGAGATAGAACGCTACAGAAAGAGTCATCACTTACCAGTAAGAAGAAAAGCAAAATTAAAATGTTCTGGTGAAGAAGAAAGGGTCTATTTTTAATAAAAATGAAAGAAAGAAAAGAAGAAGTGAGAGAATTAAGAAATGTCTCTACCTAGCATACAGCCCCAGGAGAGCTGTCCTAAAAATGAGGTATGTAAATCGGATACGTCACTTCTCCTGGCCATTTACTCAGCCGCATGTTTTATTAAAGTCTGGATAATTTCCTACAATTACATTCAAACACTGGCATCTATGCTTGCCACTCTCTGAAGCATGGCAGGATTACTTTGAATCTCACAGCAGATCCTTACATATTAATTGGCAAGTATGTATGACTGCTTCAATTAGTCTGTTTTGGGTGTATGTAAAGGGATGGATCTGTCCATACATGTGTATCTTTAGGAATGCACAAAGCTGTCCCACAAATAGAGCAGCAAGGGTTTGTATGGTTGGTTGTGTAACTCTCCTCCTAATGAGCACATATTATCTCTCCAGCTCTTTGCCTTGAATCATGCACTATTACAGTTACCATTGATTATCAACTGTGAAGTTGAACATATGGTCCTGAAAGGGTTCTAAATGATTTTGTTTTCTATTTTATTGTTATCCATCTGATACATACAACCAGGCAGCATAAGGCACTTGATTCTCACCAATCCCTTGTGCACAATATTGAAAGAATTCAAAGCAGTGCATATTTTAACTGTCCTTTAGAGATGAATTATTGCTGTTTCTGCTGCATGCAGAAGCTTGGAAACAGATTTCTCCATATGTATGTTATTTTGCTTGCAAGAAAGTGTTTAAAACTACAGTTACATGAGATTTAAATCTAAATTACACTCCATTTATTGAAATCTGAGATGAATTTTTAGTTAGCTATCAACAGTAAATCTGAGGTGAATGAGGGAGATACTATGAACTTGGCTTTTGAACCGTTTTGAAATAATCTCTTAACTGGAGAAAAAAAGTCAAGACTCAGGGTGAAAAGTATCATTCTGAGTTGAGGTGCCATCTTAGAATGAAAATATTTTGTGTAAGAGTTCATGAAACTCTCTCAGCTGTTATCCTCACATTGATTTATCCTGAGAATTCAGTGTTAAACATGAAACATCGGCCCTGGAGAAGTCAAGTATAAAGCTGGTACTAGTGGAAAACACATCTTACTCCACTGTCTGTGTATCCATATGGACAGCTGAGCAGGAGAGTTCTGCTTTTGGACAGGTAATAAGTCAACGTTCATGGCCTGACCATACCTGATCACTGTCTCACCTGCGTATGTTCATATATGTATGCTGTGTCCCTGGAAAGTTCTGCATCCATGGATAGCATTTTCACATAGTGAACTTAGTGAGCTTCCCAATCTGTCTTTTTCTTTTTTTTTTTTTTTTTGTCCTCCTTTAGTCAAATGCAGGTAGTCGTTAAGGAAACTGTATGGATAAATCACAAAAAATAACTTCTGTCTCCCTGCCTTCATAGGGAAAGTCACTGCAAAGCCATTTTTTTCTTATGTACAGTATAGTGTTATCTGCGTCTTTTCCTCACTGTAATCTCTTTTTCTGTGCCACTTATTAAAAATTCTGAGTTTTAAACAGCTACATAAATTTCTTTAAACATCTCCTGACTCAATAAAAAAGGGAGGAAGGGATTAAATTGAACACTCAAGCTTCATTCCATCGTTTCACTCACAAAAGTGATCAGATAAACTATGAAATAAATCTTACTGTCCTGTCAGGTCATTTCAATAGCTCTGGTATTATTTACAGTCTCATCTGTATAATCTTTACTCAGAAGTAATTGGAAAGTTCCCCTTCGTGCTTCCCCCCAGCCAGCTTGCATGATCTTTAGAAGTGGAAAGTACAAATGCTTTTACTTAACTTCAACTCAGATAAGGGACAGGGATCATGCGGTAGGAGTGCATGGTTATTCTCAAATGATATTAATGTTCAATGAAATGAAAAATTCTGGAGACGATTCACCCCATTTCAGTTCTATAGTAACAAAGCTGGAAGTGGGCTGCTGCTGCATGAGCTTTTCGGGAAAAGGCTTCTTAAATTCCCTTCGCAAATGTGATGAAATGGGGAGAAGAGGTCCATTGGGGTTGCCTGGCTACCATTTTGCCTTGAGCTGTGAGATTTCTAAAGGCTTGGGGAAGGGGGGTACTGGTTTGGTTGGTTTTTGCTGTATGGGTAGTTTTTCTGAGGGAGAGAGGTAATTCCAGAGCAGCTGATAGTCTAGAGGAGAGCATAAGTGAAAGGAAGAGGAGAGTCTCCAAAATCTGGTCTGCTCTTTTCTGACCTTCAGTTTTGGTGACTCCTTAACCAGAGACCATTGTTCCATTTAACCCAAAAGGTGTGGTCCATCCACACACCCTAGGGGAAGCTTGTGCCAAAATCAGCTCACTTTGCCACCTGTTTTCCCACTGCCTGCAGGCATCGCATCAAAGGCAGAGCTGGGCAGGGACAGAGCTGTCAGCTGTAAAGACAGGGTTTTTTTAAAAGCAAGTGTCTGGCTATAAAGAAAACCTTTGGACAACTATTGACATGTGATCTGTGCCACAGCACAATATACTGAAGAAAGGAGGTGAATAATGCAAACGTTATTGTGCTCTCCTCTGAATGCCCTGTCCGTCTGAGTGTGCTTTGAACAGCTCCTTGTGAAAGAAAGTGATACTTGGTTTATTTTCTTGACAGTCTTTAAATGCTTGTGAGACATGGATTTAGAGAATTGGACTATTACTTCTTAAATGACGGGTGCTAAATAGATTAGCTGTATTTTGCAATACAGACTTCTGTTTCTTTCAATTCCCCATTACATAACGCAGCATCAATGAGTTTAATACTGCAGCAGCATGAGAAAAATAATTGTCTTTTAAAATACGGATTTGCTACAGGTAATGGTTGGAAAATATGGAAAATAGATATGTACAACTTCTTCTGGACTAGTAAATACTTGTACTTACAGCAGATATTCTCCACACCTAAGAGAAATTATTATAGGCTGTTGCATAAAGACTTTAATTGTTTTTAAATTAAGAAGTCTTTCCTGCAAATACTTTAAAATCAGATCTCATCACATCTGGTTCATGTGGTTTAGAATACTGTTAGGCAACTTTTCTGCAGGTGTTTACTGATTTTTTTTTTTTATTTGCTTTTGTTTCAGTTGTCCCAGTTTGATTCTATCTGAAAATCTTCCAGTTTGATGTCATCCCACGCATTGTGTTGCTGTCATAGTTCTGACTGGCTGAGATGCCATGGTGCCTAACCTTGTTATGCTCCATAAAGGCAGAAGTTAGAATCCCTCAGTATAATCTTAGCCACTAACTCCTTTTTTAAGCCCTTTACAAACAGAGACAATATCATTTGTAATGTATATTACACTCTGACAGATTATGAAAGAGCGATATCTCTTTTAACATCATAATTTGGAGTAAACTACATTTTAAAGTTATTTTGCTGGACAAAAATAGGAAGGAGGTGTTGAACACATGGAGTTTTGCTTCTGTTCAGTAGACTTGATAATACACAGAATTACTAGGGCAAATCTTGGGTGTTAGTTATTTGGTGATACCCTAGATTGCATCATTCTTTTTTAAACAGCATAATTCCCTACTTTGCCATGTAGTAAGTCAGATTTTGTCACTATTACTCTGTCAGAATCCCACGGAATTACGCATACAAAGATCATGCGTGTACCAAAAAAATGCAGACGGGTTCAAGGAGTGGATGGGTGCAGTGTACATGGGTATATGGAAGAGTCTGCCAACTATTAGCAATTTTTGATGTTTGCTAGGTACCTTGCCTTCTCAGACATGACGTATTTCTCACTGGGAAACTCTCTACTTCGGCCACTAACTGAAAAAAAGTCCCTTTGACATAGTGGGGCTAAGGTCAACCCTCAGGTTATTACATCATGAGTCAGAATTTTGTCCTATAAATAAAAACCTCATTCTTTATTTCAAAACGAAGTGGAAACTTTGAGTATGCCCAGCTGCCACCCGTCATTTAACTACTTCTCCCATTTACTTCACAGTGACTGTTAATTACATAGTTCCTGTTCTCTACTCTGGCATCTATTTTCCAGTGTTTTGCGTGAAAGTGGTAGATAATATGGTATGTTTGTTTCCTTGGAGATTTGGCACTTCAGAGAGCAGAGTTGTAAAGGGATTTGGTGGTAATCCATATTATTTGGAATAGTTTATGACATTGGTAAAAATAGTTGTTATGCTTTCATAGAAAATTGCTGCAGGTTTCATACAAGTGTTGAATTTCTAATAGTCCTTTGCAAACTCTAAGGAGTTGTTTTGGGGGAGGGAATAATTGCTTCATGGCTCTGATTATTTTCTTTTTTATGCTAAATACATTTTAAGATCACAGAGGAGCATTGATGGTGTCAGCATTAGTGAGATGAAGCCACTCTGAAAAAATGAGCTCCAGTTTCAGCCAGGTGCAAAACACCTGTAGCTCAGCAGTCGTTCCAGGTAGCAAAAGATCACACCCTGATGTGGTGGTTTTCTTCACTTGGACTGACTTTCGATGCCCATAAGAAGATGAGGAAACCTTTGGACCCATGTTCATAATATTTCATTGGAACTAGGACATAACCACTCCGCCACTTCTGTGCCCTTGCTGCCAAGGGAGGTGTGGTAGAGCTGAGGTTTCTGCTGAGAACTTGGGCCCAGATCTCTGACTTGGTATAGCCTGATCATGCAGATGATGAAATTCCTCGGGGAAGGGGATGATAGCTTTCTCAAGCTGTCTTTGAATCATCTACAATGTCTGACAAAGACTTTTTGGAAAAGACACAAAAAGACTATGTGAATTTAGAAGTGCAGCCAACTCACGGGATAATTATGCCTCTGTCTGAGCTGCCATATTTTATTAGCCTGAAGGAACAAAGGAGACTGACAAATGGTGAATGACTTTCAAGGAATCAACTGTATCAACCATTAGCTACTGACGACATTGATGTTCCAGTGAGCTGATGTGACAACTAACAAAAAGTTTTGGCTGTAATGAGAAAAGACAAAGCAAACTTCTGATGTGTCACTTTGATCTCATTTTAATAAGGTGCAAAATGCTTGCAGATTGGACACATTGTAGTGTCTTTAAGTATTTATCTTAATGTGAAATTTATGGAAGTCACCAGTACCAGTAGTTAGAGAAAGCTAGAGATTTCTGTTTCATTTAATCCAGAAAGAGATTTTTATTTTTCAGATGTTTAAGAACTATATTCAAATTAAGAAAGGCTAAATCCTGACCTACTTTGGAATGAGGGACTTAGAATAAGGCAGTCTTTTCCAATGCTCTCTGCCATGCCATCACCCCTGTGCGAGGCCTACAAGTTAAAGTAGCATCTGGCACCCAAGAAGTAAGGTCTGGCTACTTGAAACCATGAAAACTCTTATTATATGTGTGTGTATGTGTGTGTGGCTAAGGGGAAGTGCTTCTTTTCAAGGGGTCAGCATGATGCACTGTGGAGCATATAACCACCCTTAGCCTTCATGAGCCACCTTCCTCCTGTAAAACCTCTGCCTGCTCTGTAGGAAGGATCCTCCTGCTTCAGTCCTTCTTGTGGCCTTGTGAAGCAGGCAGGTTTTGGCTTTGCTTTTCTAGTAATGGCTATAGCTAGCACAACAAAGACTTAAGGTCCAACATCACGACTTAAGAACGCATAGTGGAAATTCATGGCATCTTTTCACGTGAGCTCTGGGACATTGGATCTGTGGCAGATTTTGAGAACTAATGACCTGAGTTGAGAGACTGCCTTAGCCACAGCAGATGCTTGAGTAGGTATATTGCAAGCCTCGCAATATGTGTTCAAGATAATTAGAAATATTAATAGACTACAGAAAACTGGCATCATATTTCTCTGCATTCCTTGTACCAAAATAGATTCCCTTCAACATTAAAGTGGTAATCTCGGAGGTATTTGTTATTTCCAAAGAATTAATGATCATTTAGTCAGCTAACAGCCCAAGGCAAAGCAGAAGGGTTTAACGTTGTGCCAAGTGGTAGCTTCTTGTAGGAATGACTGCTTTCAAAGAATTAGTGTTATGTAAAATGCTTTCAGGATGTGCCAGTCAGCTCAGTGGTTTAGATCACTAATAGACTGCTTGTTTTTCAAATCATTTACCCTAGAGATTTAAATGTTGCAAGTTAGATTTACAAATCTAATCACTGCTTATAGATGAACCAATAATTATCCAACCAGTAAGTATATGAGCTTACTCTCAAAAAAAACCCCAGAGATATGTATGGTTGATGTTGGGAAGCATGCCCGAGGACTGAGTCCTGTAGATAAATTAAGCCTCTGGGTAGATTTTTTTGTAAGCTGATCTTAGGGTCCATTATGCTTTCACATAGAGCAGCAGAAGTTCCTCCTCCTTCTGCATCTCTTGTACTTTGTGGGTGGTGCCACAAAATATTGGTGTTTTATTCAGATAGAACTTTTAAAGCTTAAGAATCTTTAGAAATCCCATTTTGAAACACCTTCATGCCACAGGGGCACATTATTTCCATATATTGCAACATCTCTGGCAGGACTATAGCTGAAGAGTATCTTCAGACCTTGAAAGTTTAAGACAAAGACACTGTTCAGAAATATGGAGGCTGCCTGATCTAGAGCCCTAATTTCTACTCACAGAAACAGTAGATCGGTTCACGTTCACATGAACACAATGTTATATCACTTATTATCTGTCTTTATCTGAAAACTGCAAATGGAATATAGCTTGTGCTGTCAGGTAACAGTCCAAAACATGACTTACCCACCTCAGAACTATTTATTTGTGTGTACTAAAACCCAGTTCTATCTGACTCCTACATTCCAGGTTCAAATTTTGTTAATGGAAGTGACAATCACTTCATAGTTTTCCCTCATGTTCCACATTTTGGGGGTTTGTACATTTTTTTCTAGTATCTGCAAATGTGATTTGGACAGTTGGTGTAAAATTGATGCTATCAACAAATTTGCACTGAAAGTGAAAAAAGCTATACATTCATAGCTGTCTGATTTAAAGTCCACATTTGGCATTTGCAAGCCAGGACAAATTCATTACTTTAAATTTGTTAAACTTGTTTATGATCTATGAGGGCAGCACCAGCAATTTTAAGGAACACGGCTCATTTACTCAGCTCTCAGCCTTGGGAACAACAGTGTATCCTGGCTCATTTGACAGAACCAGGACTGTCCAGCATGACCTGACAAAGTGATGAATATCCTCCCACCCCCCTGCCCAAGAGCTGGAATAAATTCTAGACTGTGTTTTTTTCACATGTGAATGAGCGGTGTGAAATTTTATACTTTTGTTACTGATTCTTTCCAACTGCAGCATATTTGGCATGTGCTTTGTGGGTGTTCACCTTCACTAAATGGTGCTAAAAAGTGGTAGCAGACTTCCTGCTTTATAAGCAGTGCTCATGTTGTTGTCTGGTTAAGATTGCTGGACACTCTCCACTATAAAACACTGTTTTCATTTGTCTTCATTTAATTTGGGTGAAATGTAACCTTTGAACTCAAATTTCCCTTTCGGGGGGTGGTGGTGGTGGTGTGTGCCCCAGACAAACTATTTATTTAAATCCAAGCAGATGTATCTGGGAGCAAAGCAAAATAAAATATTCTGTTTAACTAGGGCTTTGTAAACAAAAACCTGCTACTTTGGAGAGGAAAGTTAAGATGGATTTCCAGAATGTATGATTTGGCATTCCCTAGAAAATCTGTTCAATTTAACCAATTTATGAGCCTTCACAGTGATGATGAACATCCAGCCTCTCCCCGGTGTTTTGTTTGCTGTCATTATTTGAGGCTTGTCTACATGGGCAAACACAGTTGGATTCAGCCTCTCTAATCCAGCTGGCCAGGCAGAGACTAGCCATGGTCTGGGGCAGGGACAGCTCTCTTAGACTGGTCTAGAGGTTTAAACTTTTGCTTTCACTCTTGTCTATAGAAAAGTACTTCATCGTAGCATCTGACCTATGAGAGAATAGAAAACAGCTACTGCTAGTTGTGATTATCTCACCAGTGGATCTGTTGTCTTGCAGCTAAATGAAGGTACCTCTTAAAAAGACCTGGTGATCCCAGATAAGGACAAACTTGGGGATGTTGCTGTGTTTGCCAGAGTGAATTTGCCAAATCCCATTAGTCTCTGTTTCTGTAGCACTAGAAAGTATGTTGAGGGTTCTCACTGGCCATGTAAAGAAAGTTTTTGTCATGAGGAAATGGGCTTGTCTCATTAAGGGAGAGACAAATCATCTTAAAAATAGCCTTAAAGTGGAAATGGGCCAAAAGCCAAAAACTTAAGAGCTGGATTGAGGGCAGACAGGCTTGTATTTAGTTGAATAAATTCCACAGCTACACAGTAGTTGTTAATCCTGAGCTGGATTATCTGTTTTTCCAAAAGCGCTCCTTTTGTGGCTGCTGCTCACAGTTGCATGGTGAACCTGGCTGGGCTCCACAGAGGGCATGGCAGCGTCTCAGGCTTGGCTTCTTTAGAAACACCTCCCAGGGCAGGTAAACACGGATCATCATCCTGGGTCAGAGTTGCCTGCAAACTTCGGGATGATATTTGCTATGTAGTTATCCTTCTTCTTGTTTTTTAAACAGAAATCAGTTCTACAATCGTTATATATCATTCAGTGGTTTGCATTGGAAATTTCTTTTATTGCTGTGGCAAGAGTTGATTTCTTCATGTTATTAATCTTAAATATTTCCTGTGTAGAAATGCATCATTTAATTGAAATGTCTAAGATGTCACTTAGAACCAGTAAAATTTTAAATGGCATCACTCTCTCCTTCATTTTTACCTTTTAAATATTAGTTGAATCCCATGTAAGCAATTTGTTTCTCATCTTTTTTTTTTTTTTTCAGGTCAGATAATAATCACCTTTGGGTTTTGTCTTTCCAAAGTGGGTACTTTTCATTTGAATGAAGTTGGGATGTCTTGAAAAGACTGTTTATTATCGCAACAAACCTATTATGCATTGATACACAGTCCTGCCTCCATTGTTGAAGGGAATAACAATAACAGCATGAAGCAGCTCAGCAAAAAGATAAATGGAATTAAAAAAGAAAATAGCTGTAGACATCCATGAGCTGATTCTCCTCATGTATCAGAAGTCAGCAATAGTACACTACTCAGCAGGAATTGGTTTTAGCTAATGATAGTAAAAGGAAAGACAGGACTTCTGGAGTGCAAAAAAAATCAGACAGACTGTTATCAAAGAAGCTCACAGGCTGAGAGGAATAGGATTTTCAACACAAATCCAGTTGCTGTAGAAGTGCAAATATCCCTGATTTTTTCAATGGAAAGCAGAGTCTTCAGACTGCATAGGTGCTTTTTGAAAATCCTCTTATAAGACCTTTACGTGGGACACAATACCATCTTTCCTGCAAACTGTATTGTGTTGGTCTCTGTGTCATCTTGTTATGACTTTGGGATTCCTTCCCCTACTGCTCACCCCTCTCCCACCTGAATAAGGAGACTTCATTTTCAGTTGTCTTCTAACAGATCTATTGCAATTCAGTAATGTAAGGAAAGGTGTTAAAAATTGTTCTCTGGTCTTAATTAGACATGCAGATTGATAGTACAAACTGCATTTCACTACTTTTAAATACTTAGCATTTATTAAACAGAGGGGAGACATTTAGACTTTTCGACTAATTTTTTTTTTTTTTTACAAGTTGAAGTTTCCTTTATTGCAAAATAGATACGTTGCTAATGCAAGCACAGCTGAAATATATATTATGGTATTATTACTGCTGTGCACACCCCAGTATACAAGTGGCAAGACAGTAGCTAACATAGCCTAATACTTTTGGTGACTCAGTCAAAGCCTGTTTAAATTGTGAAGTCTTTCTTTTGACCTCGATACGTTTTGGACCTGGCCTCTTTGAAGGGTTAATGCTAAAGCCCTATTTATTTAGACGCCTATGTTTCACTTGAAACACTGAGTTGCCCTATATGATTTCAGCAGCACTGCTTGCTGAGCATAAATTAAGCACACCGTGTACAAGAAGTGAGCTATCTGGCAGTCTCATTAGCAGATGCTTTTTGTAGGACCTTATTAGTTCGACTAGGCATGCATGGGAGGATGGTGACCTGCAAGGAAACGTAGGTACAGGGAGGAAGTTTAGTTTCTCTCAGCCAGCTTTTTTGAGTTGTTAATAGAAAGCCCAAACTCTGCTGTTTTCAAGGTTGCATCTCCTCCCTAGCTAATCTAAAAATTGGTCTTTAGGGAGTGCCCTAGAAGTGAGATTCAGAGAGACGCAAGTCCACAGAGCAACTCCTCAGAGCAAGAGGTCTGGTCCCATCTCTCCTCCACACAGCTGAAATGGGGCTCTGGGACTGCGGGACCACAAGGCAGTTATGTTGCGGTTCAGGATACAGAAGTGTACCTGATGCTGTAACTGCAGTCACCATGCAGAGCAGAGCACAGAACAATCTGGCAGAGTCAGATGAACATCACCTAGAGAAGCAAGGTTGAATTTGGGAAGCAGCACTAGCTGAGATATGAAACCCTGTGGTGACAGCTGTGGTGCGTTCAGCTCTGATCTGTCCATGTGGTGCCTCTCAGCTCTCTGTACGCTACTGAATTGCACAGCGTACGCCCCCCATGCACCCAAAATGTTTGGAAGTCAAGGCCTTTTTGAATTTTTTTGCTACAGATAATCCCTGTGGTGGAGAGCTACACTTTAGTTCTGGTAGTAAGTTGATTTGGGTTGGGTTTAAATGTTGAAAAATATTAGGAGCAAACCTTTTTTTCCTCTCGTCAGCAGACAACTTTTTGCGAGACCTAAGAAATCTTATGATATTTGGGCACGTGTATCTAGATTTGTACAGTGGTGACATCTGCTATTGCCTAATCAGCTTCTAAAGAATAATAACAATAATCATGGAAAATGGATTTAGGAAATCTGTATTTAATTAAATCTGCTAAGTGTCAAGTTTTGTTATAGCACTTTCACTCACTGGCTGCAAGTTTTGTCTTTGTTCTTATGACAAAATTAATGATAACCTGGGGCAGAATTATACCTTACACTTGCTTTGCTTGTCTCAGAGCTATTGACTCGGGAAGCACTTTCATTCTTCTCATAATCAAACTTATTTTTTACAAAGATTCATAAGCCTCCCCTTTGCAATCTGCGTGCTGCTGTTCACCCACATTGTAAAACTCAGGGGAAAACCAAGTATAAAGCTGTTGAATAGATATACGCGTTTCCTTCTGGAGGAAGAATTGTGTTGCTAGTTTTTTTTAAATGGGCATTTCTGTGTTAAAGCAGTATTCTTAATATTTAACTGTTCTACAGTGGGATGGGACCTGTAAGTACTACCGTAGTGCAAATAACAATTTCAGTGCTTCCAGTGTCCTGAAAGCCTCACATGGGACTGGGATGAGACATCCAGATTTTCTGTCAGGTTCTCACATGCACGCAGGATATGACACACAGGCACACAGGCATGGATGAGGGCAGATAAATTGCTGCCCTCTCCATTTCATGGGAGAGGCACAGAATTTTTTGATGCAAGACATAAATGAGCTCTGCATCTGTTCTTCCTGAGCTCGTACCCTTTGGAACAAGGCCTCTCCAGTTCTTGATATTACTGTGCAATGCTGCCTCCTCTATATAGGAGGAAGTTGGGTTTAAAAGCCTGGTTTGTAAAAATAGTTTCTGGGCAGGCCTGACACTGGTGTCACCTAGCTCATTTGTCCCCAGGCACTAAATCTGTGCAGCAGGCAAAAATAAATAAATAATCTGAGTCTTTCTGAACTATAAATGTAACCAGCAAATAGATAAGAGTTCAGTGTCCTATAATAGGATGTCTTTTCGCTGACTAGCAGAAAGGGAGTGACTCAGCCTGACTGTGTACACACACTGAAATAGACTTTTCAAGTTTGGAGACAAAGGCCTTTATATGCATTTATAAAATTGCCTTTAAAATGCTTGTGAATGAGTTAATCACACAGCCATCTGATTAGACATGAACAACCTCCCTATTTTTTATGCGATTAGGTCATCTCCAGAGAATCGTAAAACAAAATAGACTTGGATGTGTCATCTGAGGGTGACTAATGAAATGTAGTTGAAAACAGTGCCATTAGGAAAATAGTGCAAGTAGGAAATTTTCAAGCCATTTTCACAACTCTTGTGTACTTCACCTCTCCTGCCAGAGCCTGCTGTCAAAGCAGTTGATGGAGAAAGCTTCTTTTGGCTTGCACAGGTCCAGAGTAAGTCTCTGCTTTCTCCTTGTTCCTCTCCATTCTGCCTCTTGGGACAGTGTCCACCGCTGCATTAGCATTCTGAGCATCTGAGCCTCACACTGTCTCTCTGCTTTCACATGAAGATTGCACTTTTCCATGAACATACTGAAGTGTGAACTGCTGTGGTGGGGATTTGGGAGAGATAGGATACCACACAAAAACAGAGCTGTAGGACTCTGGGAAACAATAGAAATGGCACAACTGCTGGTGTCATATAAATGTGTGGCTCAGTAGCATGAGCAAGTGCACAGCTGTACCCTTTCCATACCCTTGCAGTTCTTCAGAGCAGTTTTGTGCCCACTCTTCAACAGCAACTCCAGTCCTGTCTTGACCTTCCTTCCTCACATCCCAGCCTCCACACACTCATTCCTCAAAGTGTCCCATTCTCCTGCACACTGTCATTCCCCAGTCTGTCTGCCTGTCTGTCATTCTCCCAGCTCCCTCCTCCCTTGAAGTTTCAAGGTGAAGCTTGCTGGCAGGATGCTGCATCAGACTGCGTAGGCTTTGCCACTGTCATCTTAGTCGCAGGCTGGTCCCTGGCACTGTTGGATCTCTTTGTCCTGTCCTCTTGATGACAAGTGACCTCGACACCATTTAAAGGTAAAGGAGGCAGAGAACATACAGCAAACAGACCAGGTAAGCTCTCAGAGTGGAGGCACATGTGCATAGAGGGCACTTAAGCATTTTGTAAAGTACAGTAGAAGAGGATCTGAACCTTCTTACTTGCAGGCTTTCATCTTACACCAAATCCCAACGCTGTGAAGCTTTCAGTAAGCTATCGTCATTGTCTAGGTATTTGTAACCTACTAAATGGGCTTTCAATTACAAGCTCAGAGTGCGATAGACAGCCATCAAAAAAACCATAAGCTTTATAGTTTTCCCGCAGCTTTAATTGTGAGTGGCACCTAATCTCTATCAATCAGCTGTCAGATGCAAGGCTGGGAAAGGAAAAAGCCTACAGACAGCTGAGAATTAAAAAGAAACATGCAACTCACTTGATTACTAGGGTACACCAATCTTTGAGGTATCTTTCTCTTTGCAGTCCTAAGAACCTTGTTTTACAGCTGTCAGCTTTAAAGAATGAATGTCATCTTTCCTGAGCCTCTTTTTCTAGTGATGGCCGTTGTCTGAGGAGATAAAAATTACACAGACTGACACAGTTTCTGATATGAAGAGGTATTAGATGGCTCTTTCACCACTTCTGTGATAAAATGAAGAGGTGTTTTGTCCAAGATCTCTTGTAGCAATTCTGTAATATGTAAAATAGCTGCCATGAGTCAGATGCGTGTTAAAAGTTTTGATGGTTAAAAAGGTGTTGGTGGAGGAAGAGGTGAAGAAGTGACTGATTGGTTGCTGCATTGCAATGTGTTTTTGTACTAGTCAAAGCCCCAAACTCAGCTTGATTATTCTGAAAAATTTACTCCCTTTGCTCTTACAGAGTAGCATATCGGTTCTGTGTTGTTCTAATGTGAAAACACTGGGTACTTCTACTACCGGGCACTTGCAAATAAAAGTTGCATCTTCACTAGAAGAATTTGCCATTATATCCTGTTAGAGGGAAGGACCTCGCTGGCTGTAATCCCAAAAGATTGACAGCAGTCACACTGCTCCCAGGGCAGAGCCCATCACTCAGTTCAGCTCAGTTCCAGAAGACAGGACAGGTTGGAGAAGGCAGCAGAGCATCCTTCAGCTCTACTGTTTAGTACTGAATCAGAGGGAAAGGCAACTGGTGCCTCACTTCTGGTTTTGGAAGACCTTCACATATTAAGCCAGGTGCTTGACCCAGTATTAGTCATCCTTTTGACACAGTTCATGTTTTGGGAATACGAATGTAGGCAATCCCAAGTACGTATTGATATATGAAAACATTGCAAAATTGTGATTTTACCAAAATGCCATAAACCCCCTGTACTCTCAGATTAACTGTTTCACTTCCTTTGGGATTGACTGACTTTTCTCCTGGTTTATATGTTCATTTTAATATATCCAGAGGAACACTTGCAATCAGGAAAGAGCTTCCCCGCTTAGAAATGGTTGTTAGCACGTGTTTAACTTCTCTCCTCAAACAGATTTAAAGTCAGGCACTCTCAGCTGCTTGAATTGAAAGGACTAACTGGGTTCCTGGTATTTTACTCAGTGTTGGGATGTGTTAGCCACATGGTGTTTGGCAATACATTAGTGATTTAGACATCTGTGAGAAAAATCAATGGAACACTGAGTACTAATTCACTCAGATACTTTAACAAATGTACCCTGGAGTTGTTCAATATGCTCTGTTTTGTTATGATGAATCTTAGAATTAGGCTGGCCCAGACCTTTATAAATGTTATTAATAGCAATGCATTAATATTGTGTACTGAGATGTGCATAATCGGGTGTTGCTTAATTTAAATTCATGTTAGAGTAATATAAATGAATTCCTACCATGCTGGCTGGTGGCACTCCATAATTCCAGTTTGTCCATGTAGTGCATTACTGTTTTGCAAACTAGGGATTCTGGGAGCTTGAGTTTTGATGATGCCAAAATTTATTTCAAAAGTGTTGAGATGCGAAGTAGTTAAATGAATAAGGAGACTAAAGAGTAAAAAGCATCCTTCTAGCCTTTTTCTTCTTTTCTAACATCTTTTCTGCTTTTTGGAAGTCAGATTTAAGTTCTTACTTTACAAAAGGTGACTAGGAATTCTTATTCTTGCCAGGAATGTAAAAGTAATGGGTTCAGGTCTTAAACATTTGTTCTCCTGTCAAGAACAGCTCCTCTGAAATCATTCCCCCTAGAGAAAAATATGAGTAATCTTAAAGAAGAAATGTGTAGGTGGAAGAGAGCTGCTAAATAAGTAGTCCTAAGAAAGAAAAACGGTGAGCTACAGCCTTCAACAGCTAGGAAAAAATAGACACTGGTTATGGTTTGCTATTCAAAGGGCTGAAAGGAGAAGGGAGCTAAGGCTATATACAAAAATAATTTCCTCAGAAAGAGAAAAGAGATTGAGGGATACAGCTTCTTTCCAGAGTTTAAGGGAGAATTGGAAATCTCATGTTTGATTCAGAAGTTGCTGAAAAGAAGAAAAAGAATAGCTTTGGATGTAGGGTCTTTTCAATAACTTGTTTGTTAACATCCTGCTGTTCTTGGGAAATAAGGCACCGACCCCATCTTGGGATAAGAAAAAGAAGGAAGTGACCTGAAGACAGACTGTTGGAGGGATTGATCTTGATCCTAAAGGCAGTTAAAATAAACCCTTTCCCTGGTTTTACACGGTGCAGGAGTACATCCTATATCTGCAGCAGTGAGCCGTTCTGCATTTGGTTCCCTCTGCTAGAGAGGAATTATTCTGTTGGGCCAGATTATGCTCTTCTGATGCCTTCATGTGTGCTCCAGACACATGTTGGAGAATTGTGTGCCATGCTTATTTGATTGAACAGGGCTGGTGAGGTAAAGTCAGTGGCTGGGCATCAGTAGTATTTCCCCTGCCATAGGATTTGAGAACAGGAATTCAGGTGCAATTTGTGATCTTCTGCATACATGTGGTGCCTTAGCAGAGGGCAGAGCCCTAGGTAACTCCGGTATGTAATTAGAGGTGGTTCAAAAGTGCCTCAGTCTACTAATGACAAATCCTGTAATTGCTGAATTCATCTTCCTGAGTGACCAGTAAGGCAGTTTGAGATAGCACACTACCACTACAAGTAACCCAAAAAGACCAGGCTGTAAGAAAAAAAAATCTTGCAAAATGCCACAGGCAATAAAACCCATATTTTGGAAGTAAAAAGGGATTGGGAATTTGTGTGTTCACTAGGAAACTAAGCCAGTGAGGATTTGCATGTTCTAATAAAACTAAATAAAAAATAGGAGAACATTTAAAAGAAGCTTATTTCTATAATAATGTAAAATGTTAAGCACAGATTTACAAGCACATATAAGAACTCAAGTCACAAAATGGGTAGAGACATTATACCAGCAATATTAAATAGATGAAATAGCAGCAGTCAATCTAATAAATAGTTTTCCTTTGCTACCTCTGAAGCCAAAGAAATTATGTTGCTTTAGGGACATATTTGAAAAGAAATCAGAGAAATGTCTCCTCTCTCTTTCTCCACTGCAAAAATGGACCATCTGAGGTCACAACACTGAACCACTTTTCAGTATTGCCCTGGCCATTGCACACATCACAAAATTCAGCTTTTAAAGGGCAGTGAAAATGATGAGGAAAATATGATGGCAGTGACCAGGGAGTTTAATTCTCCTCCTGCTGAAATCAGTGGCTGTTTGAATTGTAGTTCCTAAATTTATCTGCCTATTCCAGGAATTTCTGAAACTCACTTCTTTTAGTCCAACTCCTTTTTAACCTTCTAGGTGATGGTTTGCCACCCTAATTCCTCCAGAGGAAAAATAACATCCCATTATTGCTTGAGGGTAGTGAAAGTACCAGTCGCTGGTACCAGTAGCTGTTGCGGGGACATCTGTTGTTTTATCTACTCTCTCTTAGTGAGTTAGTGCCAGTGAAACAGCTCAGGTCAAATCCTCTTCCCCTGTTCTAATAAAACCAGCTTGGAATGCTAGTTCTGATTATCACTTATTTTCAAAACCAATCCTTCCGCCGATACACAAAGTACCAGGGACTGATAATTTCCAGTTACCTAGAAATTGCATAGTTGTGGGGGTTTGCAGGGAGAGCATACAGAGCTGAGGAGGGACTGGAGCAGGCTGCTGGCACGTGCGATACACTCGGCAATCTGTTAGCTCTCTGCTGTAATGACAGAGTCAGTAAAAGTTGAAATTTTAAGGCTCAGTTTGGCAAAGGTTGTGCTGCAGACCGTTGCTAAATACTTGAGCATATGCTTATATTCCCTGGGAGGCATCAAGTCTGGGGCTTCTTTCTGTTGCTACCTGCTCATTTATGCTTTGCCAAATAGAGATTGAGCGCTAATTTGAGGCCTCAAATACAAACCATGGTCCTTTCCAGCCGGGGCTTTGAGACACCGTAAGGATTCTACCTCTGCTACTAACCCTTCAGTGGGCTGTAGCCATTGAGGTCTGGGTGAGGACTGAGCAATTTGTGCACCCGCAAGAGAGGGTCTTCCTGCAGAAGGTGAGTCTGGCCTTGCAATTCTGTGTTAACTTCACGGAAACACAATCAGCTAACCAAACCCACAGCTTTTCAGGGCTGTGGCCTTCCCCTGATACAAGAGGAGCTTCTGCTGTGTGTGGTTTAGCCCCCAAAAGATGGAGTAGCTCTTTTCTTGTTGCAGTTTCCATAATGATTATGTGTTTTCTGTTTCCAAATCCTACCATTATATTACACCAGAGGCTGGTCTGGGTGCCTCAGCACTTAAAAATCCATTAATTCATTTCATGAACTGCAGACTAACATCTTGTTTGGAAACCCATTTGTATAAAAATAAACTCAGCTTTTTTTTTCAATACAATTTCACTAGAATCCTAGGTTTTTAAATACATAACTTCCTACTTTCCAGTCATATGTTAAGGTTTTCTTTGACAGAGAGTCTGCAGGTGCCTACAGCACCTTGTATTAAAGGAGCATCTCTCCATTTAGAGTGCTAGGTCTTGTTTGCTGTATAGTGCTCTTCATCTTCACTGCTTATCATTCAGCAGTTAAATAAAGTATAGCTTTGCATTCTGTAACAAAAGGCTAATTCTACTCTGCTCGAGGAATGGTAAATTAGTACAGAGCACCATCATTCTGGTCCTTGTCATCTGATTCATTTGTCCCAGTAGTTAGTGAGGACCAGGATGACAAGAGTTTATGATTCAGGACCTGCATGGAGTAGAGGAATTCTTCAGTGTCATTCTCAGGTGCTACAATGACAAGTGTATTGTGAGAGACCAAACCCTGTCAGGTGCTGTGATGGTGGCCTCAGTGACCCCTTTCATGTGCACATAAGATGTGAGGGATTTCCATCTGGCACACGCTATTGACCTGCCAGAGCCCATGCATCACTGCAATGCAGTCTGGGGAGTTGGCATGGGACACATTAAGCTTCATTCGGGCATTTCACCCAGGGGAATGCAAGTGCTGCTCAGGAATTTCAAGGCAAAACACATGCTGCAGCGATCCTGGGCTGTGCTGCTGTGACTGCAGTGACTCTGCTTACCAGGACTTGGTACGGGCACAGTAGACAAAGAAACGTCTAAGGCATTTGAGCAGCTCCCCTCTTCAAGTTTCATGTGTGATAATAAAGCAAAATGAGTAAGCAAACCTCTCAGCTTGTTTTACAGATCTTGCATGCCAGCTTGTTACAATTATTTTTTTCTTTTTTCTTTTTTTATTTTTCAAATGGAGCTAATTCAAGTGAAATCAGCTAACAAGCCTTTGGAGACATGACCAGAGACGGAACATTAGAGCATGTTTTATGTTGCAGATACAATGCTGCTTCATTTAATTTCTTTTCTCTTTTTGCAGTGCCTCATTTAAAAATGAGTGGATGTTTCCTATTTCAAAACCTGTTCCAAAATCTGCCTGGATTTTTCACTCGTGTAAAATCACCTTTAAGTGTGTAACAGCTTCATTGGCGAAACTAAAATTGTTGAAGAGGTAATTTAGGGTCATCCCTAATTATTTACAAAAGTGACATGGATATGGGTTAAACAGGTTCCCAACACAGTGAGATGCTACCTAATATATATGCAGACACAAGTTTTTTATTGTGGCTTGGGCCGGACTTTTTTCTTTTTGGATCTTTGATAGTGTTTGTCACAGACAGGCTACCCAGGGAGTCTGAAATCCTGAAGCAGGTTTTCCTAATATAATTTGTTTAAAGCTGAAAAGCTTTTCGGCTTGGGATTTCTTTCTTTTCTACAGTGACATGCTGTAGATTTGGTCCAGACTTGGCAGTATCATGTTTGTTGCTGATCGACAGTGGAGCCAATCTATAGTAATATTGCAAGTCTTCTGGTGTGCTAAGAGTGAACTTAACAGCTTTGGGAAGCCCCTAAATGCTCCTAAGCAGAACTAGATCCAGTTCAGAGAAGAGCATGAAATTGTCAATGAGATATTGTGGGAAATATCACTGAGGAGCTAATAATACTAAAGTTGTCCTTCATAGCGTAATAGTAAAAGTATACTAATATAGCCTATGCCCTCAGCAGCAGTGATTGTAGACCATTTTCATTCCTGGTTATTGTGAAAGGTGTTGCTTCCTGTTAGTAGCAAATTTGTCGCCATTGCTGTACTGTGGTGTTTAATGATTGAAGGAAACTATTACATCTCTTTTACCATTGCAAAAGCTCATACATAGATAAATATATTTACTTTAAGGTCAGAAGAAACTGAAAGATCATTGTGTTTTGATCCCCTATATGTGAATTTAGCTGGTACTCTGAGGCCTGGCCCAAGAACTTGTGTCTGTGCAATGCTTAATTTGCTGATGGTATCCTCCAACTGAAAAGCAAAGAAATGGAGGACTCACTATACTGCTTCGCTCAGCCTTCAAAAGCAATGCCTTGTTTACCAAATGAATTTGCCAGGCTTCAGTTCCCATTAGTTCCTCTGTAATTTCCCTGCTAGACAAGAGAGACTGTGAGTACTCAGTGCTTGTTTTCTCCCTGGCAAAGTGCTTACACTATATAAAGTAGTCACTTGTCAATCTTCTTTAATAAACTAAATGTATTGAGATTTCTAGTGTCACTAGATGGATTTTTCTCCAGTAGTCAAGTTTTTGGTGCTGCTTTCTAAGACAAGATATGTGTGCTAACACAAGGTCTCACAAGTACTGTGTACGCTCCCTTCTTCTTGTCGCCCTTCAGTATTCAAATTTAAGGAATTAACTAGCATTTTCATACAGCTAAGATAATGCCAGGAGCTGGTGTGTATATGTAGATATCTGTGTATAGTTCTTTGCAATAATGCAGATCTTTTTTGGAATCACAGAAACATCACCCTTCTTGCAAGTAGATCTGTGTTTCCTGGTTCTAAAGGCCTTGTGTTTGGCTAAATTAAAATGAACTTAATTTGGCACGACTTGCCAATGATCCCCATAATTTTCACTGTCTTGTCCTCCTTATGATGTGTCACAGAGCCACAGTTTGTCAGCAGGTGATCTTGTGTTTGCTTCCAGATCATTGATGAAAACGAACTTGCAGGAGTACTTATCTCTGCAACCCCTCCTATGGAACAACTGCTCTCAAGGCTCAATTCTAGCTGACAAAGAGTTCATGCCCACTGTTCACATCCCCTTGCCCTCTGATTTATACAACTCTGTCTACATGTTTTAAACGAGTCAGGAGTTCTTTCATATTCAAATTTTTGCAATTGGCTTTTGCATTTGACTGAAAGAGAGGAAATAATCAAAGCCCAGATCTTCAGACACCCATGAGTTTGTGTCACAGGTTCTTCACAGTGCCATGATTAGACAGACATGTCTTGTGGTTTTTAAAGACTCTTCATATTCTTGTTGCAGAAGGATGAGTGGATAATGGACAAGCCAAAACAGCTCACCAAACCTGCCAAAACATAACTGTTCATCTGGCAGAAGTTACAGAATTTACGATGTTTATTTCACAGCTGGAGTGTTAATCTCATAATCATGTTCACTTGTCAGAGCATGTTAATATAAAAAGTGAAAAATGTTCCTAGATACATGTTGTTGAATATTTAAAATGAAAAATTAAGTGTGATTTTTAAAGCATCCAAAAGATGTGATGCAAAATCATGGTGATCTTTAAGGAAAGGTGGACTACCATTTATGTGTTTTGAGAGCCTACCTAAACATAAACCAAATAAAAGTCAGTTAGAATGAGAACATATTACCATTTTCTTTAGACTCTCCATTTTTATTGGTACAGTAATTCTTTTTTTTGTTAGTGATATTCATTAAGGATTGAAGCAGAGTGGAAACTCCACACGTACAAAGCATAAGGTGAAAATATGGTCAAGGGAACTATGCAGGCAGGAAGAAGAAATTAAGAGATTAAACACTTGGTTGGTAGGGCCGTGCTGAGTTTCTCTGCCATATCCCTGCAGATTTGAGTCCCAAAGTTAGTAGGAGGTTTGCAGCTACATTCTGCAAGTTCTTAGTCTTTTACTTTGTTAGCACACAAAGGCCTCACTCATCCATATGATCATTTTTTTTTTCCTCCATATAAGTTCTGTTTTAAATCTTTTTAGGTAGTAAGAGCCAGGTGTTTAACTTCTAGAGCCATCAATAAAACAAAATACCTAAATGTACGCAAGTTCACTGGAGACTAATTTGTTGTAGGCAGTGAATACAGTCCTTGAAAATGACATTCTCTTTGCTTCTAGCTTAGTAACAGCAGGCCAAATCTTGTCTGCCTTATTGATTTCAATGGGATTGCTGGTATGAATAAGCAAGAAGGCTGTGACAGAGTACATTTGGATGTAGTGTACGACGCTCATGTTCTGAAACACTGAAAAGAGATTCCTTCCTCCAATATAATAATTCAAACCTATACATCTTCTCTCTGATGGCATTTGTAGGGCTCAGCAGGAGGAGGAAAATAATAACATGTTCACTGCCATTTATCTGTGTGGCAGGGAGGCAGAGGAATGGATCTGGGGCTCTGGGTTGCCTGGCCAGCATGAGGTCTCACTGCTTTTGTGCGGCAGAGCTGAGGCACGTGGTGACCCAGCCTGGGCTTTTCTGCACTACGGTCCCTTAGTGAAGAGCCTGAAGAATTCTAGGGCAGACACACTGAATGCTTTGGATGGTCCATAGAGAATTACAGCTAATAAACCCATCTGGATGTAAATGTATTTGCTCTTCAACTGTCCAGGCTTCAGAAGAGCTTTCTAGCTTGGAGCGGCACCAGATTCAAGCTGGTCCTGCATTTCTGTATTGCTCAGTCCACAAAATACTGTGCCTTCTGCTGGGAGCCTTGCAGAGCAGGGTACAGGCATATCATGCAGTTCTGCAAGGACAAGAAAAATCCACATGGCCATCGTAGTTCCAGTTTGACACCACTTGTGCTAGAGATGAGTTGGCTTGGGGCAAATCTGCTGCAGTTTCTCCAACTCAAAGGTTGATACCAAGGAGTCCAGTGCTCTACAGATGGGGAAACTGGCACCCACAGATTTGTCCAAGGACACACAGCAGGCTGGTGGCAGAGCTAGGAGTAAAACCCAGATTTCCACTGCTCTCTCTTGCTTTATCCATTAGTCCATGAGACACATCGATCATCCTTCTGTGCTTTGCTAGTGTAATTTCTTAAGGGAAAAAATTATTGCCAGTGTTCATGGATTGTGAATTTTCTGGATAAAACATACATACACACATATATTTAGGTGTTTGTATTATTTATTACTACCTTTCACAGGCAAAGCCATTTCAGATAAATCCTCACCACTAATTTAGTCTACATTTATACATTGGTTGTCCTTTTGGCAGTTGGTTATAACTCTTATGATTGAGCTTCCCTTCCTTCCCCCTGCCCCTTGAATATTAGCATATACTCACACAATCTATTGTACATCTATTTATGCAGGTATAGCAGCACACTGTAGTATATGTACAAAATAAAGTTAGAAATTAAAGGAAACATCAAACCTTTACTGGAGATGCATTTTCCAGGAAAAAAATGCTTAATGAGGGATTTCTTAAAATTGGCAAGATGGTTCTAGGAATATTCATTATAACTTCATTGAAAGTCATATGTCCCACATCCCTTTTTGGGGTATACAGGTCCTCCTTCCATTGCATTTAATGTTTTAAATAATCAGCCATTAAATAAAATGTCATGGCCTCTCAGAAATAATGCAGCGGTGGTTTGGTCCAGCCAAATTCTTGTAGGAAATGTGCAAGATGGATCAGCCAACTGTTTGATTCAGGTCAGTGCTGGCCTGTGCTCCCCTCGTCCTGGTGTGTCAGGGGCAGCTGCAAGAAGCATGGATAATTCAGAGCGCTACAGGGCTATGACCTGGGAGCTTTTCCGGCTGTTGCTTGGACAGATGGTGAGCAGCGTACGGAGCAGAGAGCACACGATAGATTGGTGCCAACCCTGGGACTCAGTTGCCAAATCTCATGTGAAGTCAGGCTGTGCAGATGAAATAGAGACATGAATTATAGTTTGTTAACGTTCATTAAAACTTTTGATGCATGTAGTCCTGCTGAGATGAAAAATTCCAGAGCAAATAGAAATCCTTAGGAACTCACCATGTTTTCTACAAATGTCTCCTTTAATCTATGATTTACATTCACCTTCGTTCCCAAAAACGTTTAATTGCTACATGTTTGATGACTTCAGGTTTCTGACTGTTACGAAATTGAGACTGAGCCTTTAAGTGTAAACAGAACCCTCACTTCAGTAATAAACCTAGAATTATTTCTACTCGTTCCACTTCATAGTGCTACAGCAGTTTTTAGTAGGTATGTGGTAGTTTGACAGATTGTGATAAAAGCAGTAGTAAATATGTTACTATTTATACTGTAAAACCGACTAGATAAAAAAACAAGAGCATTTTCCTAATCTGACTTCCGATATAGAAAGCCTGTCTCCTTTAAGCCTCTTTTTGGGGGATTCTGGCTGGGAACAGAGCTCTCCTTTCATAGGCAAGATCCTTCCAAGGCAGGGAGAGGGCGCTCAGGGATGCAGGAGGGTGTTTGTGAACTGTTGGTTGACAGAAGTGGTGTGCTTGTAAGAAGCTGGTACTCAAGGAAATGGGAAAGCCTCAAATATTTACGTTGAAAGAAATTGTTTTCTATTTCTTTTCACCTTTTAGCTGTTGGTTGCACAACCCAAAACACACAGTGTTTTGCCTAAGTGGGATTCCAGCAGTTTGGACTGAAATCTAGACTGTGGATTCCTTTAATCTGAGCTTCTCAACTCTGAAATGCTTACAGAATAAGGCATTTTGGCCCTGGAGAACATTTAGACTTCAGTGGTCATCTGTCAGTCGTGCTGCAGATAGATCCATAAGCAAAATAATTGATAATGCTTTGTGGAATTTGTTCAACTTTGGCACAATACACCCCATGGCAGGTCTGCAGTGCAGAGTAGTGCATGTATTTTCATTTTGTTGTTATTGCTTCAGGTGACACAACTGCTTTTGGTAGGTATTGATGGGAAGAGTTACCCAGGGAAAAATTCTTCAAATGTAAACAAAGTTTTCCAAGTAAAGCACTGAATTTCTTTAAGATGCATAACCAGGAGGAAATAATTTCCCAATTTGATTTGGGAGCTCTCTTGCCCTGGAGATCATCACTGGCAGTGCTTCAATAACATACAAAACCAGGTAGCCTTTCAAACAACTGAAATGTGACTGGTTAAAAGGAGAAAGTTTGGTTGTACTCACAAAAGTGCTTTGGAAGTGAGCACCATGTGTGGTGTCCAGGGATAACTTCAATCCCTTGCTTTATATTTATTTGTTATATAGGTTATACTGCAACAAGTAATTTGAAATTGGCTCTGCCTTTTCATCTTTAAAAGTAACGAGGCTTTCTTGGCTGCTAATGTTTCTGTAGTTGTGATTCTTTGCAACTTGTACTAAGCGCATTTCTACAAAGCATTTCTGAAAGGTAAAGTGAGTTTTGTTTTTGAAATCCATGCACTGTCTGCTTTTCTGTTGTGCTTATGAGCTTTCTTTGTTTTAGCATTTAAGACTCAATTCATTGGGAATACTTTCCACCAACGCAATAGAAATGAACAATTATCTCAACTACTGTGAGAAACATCTTACAGAGGCTTGTATGTTCCAAACAGACATTTTAATCCTCACGGAAAACTATCCAGTAGGGTTCCATATTCTGTAAACGTTACCTTTTTTATAGAAAACAAACTATTCTTTGGCTTTGCTGCCCTGCAGAGTTCCTTGGCAGGGAAACCATTCTGTGTTCAGTAGTGATAGTTAAAAATATTACAGATTAGAACTTTGGGCCAGATTTTGAACTGCATTATGTTTACATTTCGTAGAGGAAATGATTTTTCTTTGGGTTTTGGCAATATAGTTGAAGACCTCCAGGTACATGGAGATTGCAGTGAAATTTCCTTAACCATGGAGCAAAATGAAAGTCCCAATTTGCTGCTTCACAAAGTATTAAATTCAGTAGTGAAGATACATACAACAGCTGCCTTTTGTTGTGCTAATTCTGCTGGAATTTGTTACTGAGACATTATTACAAACTGGTCCTGAAAATGCTTTATCAAATCCCTCTCTGCCCATAGTAGCCACCGGGAAGAAACCATTGCTGTTCTGTGTGACTGTGACAGTGTCTGTTCTGTGAACCAAAATTTTCTATGCTGTGTTATCAGTCTTCCTAATTCACTGCTCTACTTCCCTTCTGCCAACAGGCATGGCTTACTTCTTGATTCATGAGCAAGAATTAGAGCTCTGTTTGTCAAATTGTGAGTTTTGGCTGTTGATGCTGGGTGATTGAGGGTCTCCAGCACTGGAGATAGAGCCCACAGCAAGACAGGACAGAACAACCTGTGCAGTTCACAGCCTGTATTGTTGATTTAAAGGGAAGCTGGTGGTAAGTGAAAGTTGTACATCAGACTTTGAAGTGTAATGGAGAATCACAGACTTGCCACCTATTCCGTCATTCTATTCTGTCAAACCTATTCTGTTTACCAGGGTAGTAACAACTGCCTGATGGCCAGCAAACATTTAGGGTCTGTAACCTCCTGAACTGCCCAGGAGCTGTGGGCTTTAGAAGGATGTCTACAATTCTGGCCACAGCAAGATATTAAATGGTTTTGTGCAGTTACAGTTTTGTGTCCTCCTGAAATCAACTACAAATTTCCTATGGGATTTAATGAGACCCAGAATTTTGTCCTGTGAAGGGGGACAGTGGTTAGGTGGTGGACTTCAACAATGTTCTAAAGTAGTGTGTCAGGCAGGAGGAAAGGGACTGGAATGACGCTTGTTTTGAACCTCACAAAAGCAGAGTGTCCCCATGTTAGTGCTTCAGCCTTTATATGCTAAGTCAATATTCCTGGTTTCAGAACATCAAACAGAAACTTCCAGGAGCACTTAAGTATACAAACATTTGCCTATGTGTAAATTGTAAATTGTTTGTTCAAAAGAAGTTATGTTTATCATTACCTTGGGCTAAAACAAATAGCAGAGTAGAGTCATTTATTACAAACATGATGTTTTGTGGCAGTTAAATCCATTTACCAGCTAATCTGGAAAGTACAATTCTGTAATTGCACACATAGTTGTTTACAAAGGTCTTGGCATAGAAAATAATATTAAGAGGGTAGCTAGTAAGGGCTGAGTACTACTTGTTGTGAATCAATCTGCATGGTTAAATAATGGGTGAAGTTAAATTAGTGGGGCTTCTCTAATTTAATCTCATCTTCCAGTAAAAGAGATACATAGCTATAACTTCAACTTCCAGAACTGACTACTTTGTATTGAGAAAAGACATTTACTGCTCATTTAATCTGCATTCAGATGAAAAGATACTTGCCTTATTATTTTTAATTCCTTCATAAGTTTGGAATGATATTGGTTTCATGACCTTGTTATAATTAGCAGTAGCTATTTCTTGTTAATGAGCTATTACCTGCAAATACATATAATTCATCTGACAAGCTGACAGCCTGACTAATTAACAAGGTTTGACCAGTATCTCAAGCCCTCTGCAAAAGATTTTCTCCTCTGACACTAAAAAATGTTCTCTGAGGTACCATATATAAATCTATCAAACACTGTAAATGGTTTCCGGAAGGAGGTTACAAAATACCCTGCTGAGAAGTTTGTCTGTAACATTCATCGAGAATAGTTGTTACCTAAAAATCTTCTTTTGCACCACATTTATCCTGCGATTAAAACTGTGCTAACACCACTGATATTTATAAATCCCTGGCAATCTACAGCATCATTTCTATGTGGCTTGCAAAAAAAGATTTTAAACCAGAGAACACCAGACCATCCTGCGTAAAGAAGCCTCTAGAGCTTTCCCCTAGTGGAAAACACACTTTTGAAATGGGGTTTGCCTGTTTTCAACAAAAAATATGTGGTTAGCTTTTAGGGCCTGATCAGTTGGTCTTCCAGAGTGAAAGTGTTCCTTGTACTTCAGTGGAATTTGGATCTGGCCCTGGCCCATCTTGACTGCACATTACTGCCTAGCCCCTCTCCATTGACTTGTCTGTACCCATGTAAGTAACAGGAAATAATTTCTTACTTCCAGGAGGTATTTTTCTTAATGGCATTAAGGCAAGATTTTGTAGCATGATGTTCAGAAAAACTAAGACATCTTTAAAGTTACAGCTGCTCTATATGGATTTATCAATACACATGGCATTTTACCATGAAGAGGGAAAGTCAATGCCCAAGGCAGTTTTCAATCCAATATGCAATGACCTTGTGCATAATGCATGGTATTTTTATGTGGACCAAATTCAGTGCACACACCCCCTGCTTCTCAGAGTTGCTGTGAAAATTAGATTTGCTTTGTTTGTGAAGCCATTAGAAGCTAGAGAGATTAAGTCCATTGAACAGGTGAGGAGGAAATGAAAAGTTCTGTCTACAAGAGTAGTGTTTGAATGATGTGAAGTAAATAAAGCATGGGACCACACAATGAACAAAGGGGATAAAACAAAATATTGAATAGCTGCTCTTTACGTGGACAGCATTCATCCTGTGCAACGCAGGAGGCAATGGATCTGTGGAAAGAATACGGTGTGTACATGTAGACAGCGTGTCTGGTGCTACAGTCGCACAGGGAGGCTGGATTCAGGTTGCAGATAATTCCCAGCTTTCAGGCACTTGACTTTGCACCCTTTGTTTCTGGTGATCCTTTCTGTGACTGCGGTTAGTATGTGTTGTGGGAGCATCTGGAAGCTCTTCTATAATGAATCAACACAAAGGTCTTGTCCAAAATTCATAAAAAGATTCTGTCTACTACAAAGAATCGACCAAAACATTCTTATCTTTTTTCAAGGTTAGTATTCAAAGAGAAATATAAAAGGAATTAATTTCAGCTCAAATTCAGTGACTTTTTTTTAGGTTCATGAAGGAAGGGAAAAGGAAAGCCTTGGATAGCTTTGTTTCATAGGCAGCTTTATTAAAGCCTAAATAGCAGATCTCATTTTGGACACTAAGTTGTTTGTACACAGAGAAGGAAGACGCAAAGTAGACAAGACTGTCACAGAAGTGGCAGTGAGGAGGCTGTGGCTGCACAGGCATGGCCTTGTTAGTGAAGCAACCACAGAATTTCAATGAAAAATACGTTTGCTTTATTTAGATTTCAAGTGATGACTAATTGGTAAATTCATGTGTGTTTCATGAATAGTTTCAGCTTTATTTTTCCCTTGGGGAAAAATCATCCATCTCTACCTACAGTTCAAGGGAATATTGACATTCTGACTGTGAGGGATGAGCTCTCATCTTTCTTACCTTGTTTTCACTCTTTTTCACTGTTTCCCTTTTATACCTGTCTGTTATTCTATTGTAATACGAAGGAGATCTGTAAAATTCTCTACTGATGTAATTTATTGGGTTTTACTTCTGGAGGAGAAGCTGTTTGACAGACTTTTGATTACGGCACATTCCTTCTATTGTTAAGTCAGTGATAAACATTTTTAGCTACTCAGTTGTCTGCTTTCTCTGGTGTGAGGGACATTCTCACCACAAAAAGAAATAATGATACGCTGCAACCCTGCTACAACGAGGAGCTGTCGTATTGTAATAGTGTCCATGCAAAACCCCACCAGAGCTCCTGCTTTCTTTTACCTCAATCCAGATACCTGTGGTGTAGCCCATGCCCAGGAATGAGGTGACCTCAGTTCATTGCAGTTGAGAATTCCTGTACCGTACATCCAGCAGCATTTAGGCTGAAGCAAGTGCTCTAACACAGGAGTCTTGATGTACAGAGAGACCTGGTTTTTCAGTGGGACATAGCCCAAGGCCTCTGTTTAGGAGTACTTCTAAGCATGCAAGTACTCCATTGATGTTGGCACTTAAATTTACATACTTTTAAGCACTCTGGTGAAAAGGGACTTCAGGGGAAGCTATTCTTGCATGGAATAGAAATCACATGAAACCCTGAACAGAAGGTATCAGCAAAAGCATTTACAACTTTCAAAGCACTTCTGGTTTTTGATTGTATCTGGCCCTAGGAAGATCTTCGTCAGAGTGTTTGGGCTTTTAGACTGAATAGCGCTCTGACCTTGTGCAAACTGGGTGCAGCCCTTGCTATCTGATGGTGGAAAGTCTTCATTTTGGAACACTACATAATTTAAGAATTTTAAGTCTTCATGTAGACATAATAAATTGCCTGCATTTCAAGGAAGAAAATGAGGAACAGCACCTGGGTCTGTATGGGCTCTCCTCAGATGCCACTTTAGCACAGCAGTGTGTTCTGTGTCAAGAATGCGGAGCTAAACACATAGCAGCTGTCAGCCTGCAGAGAGAGCAGCAGGAGCGTGTTTCTCTGCGGGAACCTCTCTGTCCTTGGTCGCTTAGGCTCCAAGTATCGCAAATGACATGCAGATTAACTTGAGTGCAAGCAATGGTGGCTCTGCTGATGGAGGTAAGAGGCAACAAACCTGTCTTTTGCAGATGATTTCCAATAGGTAGAGTGCATGCTTAAAGTGCTACTAGGTTATCGGAAAGTATTGTGAGATAGATGAACTTCCCCTTATGACAGGGGACAGCATGATGAATGAGAGACTCGCCACCGATGGCTACTAGGACACTTCTTGGATAAATATGTCATTAATCTTCTCACAAAGCACATGTCTATTGTAGAGCACCAGCCATGTCGGTGTAGGAATACCATAAGAATCCAGGCAGTAAAAGCTCTGAGGGACAGGCAAGCTTTGGTGCTACCATGGTTTCCACCTTCAACTGCACCATCCTACTTGGTGAGTTATTGTTATTGTATTTGTAAGTAACTCTCCGCAGAAAATTTACATCTTAACCAATGCAGCACATTTGCTTTGTGACAGCTTTAGCACCCTGATTACATATAATCCGCGCAGGCTGCAGGGAAGAACTGCTTCTCTTCTTATTCCCTCATCACTCACATGCCCCTCCTGTCTCTCACCCTCCTCTGAACAAGCATGCAGGAAGCAGGAGGGAAGGCGAGGGGAAACAGCACTCACTGCCTTTGTCCTTGGCTTGTTAGGAAAGGTGTCCTAGATTCATGGAATGAGTTAGAGGAACCATGGGACCCACACAGCATAACCTAACCCCACTTCGTCACAGGGTTTTGCCCTCAACCAGCTCCTTCCTTTTTGAGGCTGCCTGGGATGTTCCACTTTTCCCCAGTGCAAGGTCAGACTCTGAGGAGGTGCTTTGTGTGGCAGAGCTTCCAGCAAGGAACACTGTGTCTATCCCAAGTATACCTCAAGAGAAGTGTTTTTCTAGAGCACTAGAGTCTGTTCATGCAGGACACAACCCTTAACTTTAAAGCTACACTTACAGAGGATGAGGCCTAAGCAGTTTTTACCTTGCCCCTGGGTTCACACAGAGTCAGAGCTCTGGCAGCTCTAGCTCAGCACTGCAGGAATCCATCAGTGTAGCAGTGCTCTCAGTATATCACCATTTACTCAGTCCAGGAGCGATTAGCTGTGTAATAGCCCACAACTCCAGGAGTGACTGTCCTGCAGAGGCCTTAAGATATCCACTTTACAAAAGGAAAAATATGAAACAAAATCTAGTAATCTTTCAGGCAGCAAAACACATATGAAAGATTAGCTGGATTTGGTTTCCAGAGGCTCTGTCCAAATAATTACAGTCTAATAAATTTTAGCACAATTAAATGGATAAAAACAAGGTAGATTATTATGTAAATAAATTTTAAACCAGCAGGAAAAGTTTATTTCTGTCTTGTCACAAGCCTACATTTGTGTGTGACGAGATCAGAAATATTTTGGAAATTATTATGCAGCTATTATATAAGCAGGGAGAATGATCATTGTCAAAGCTATTTTGTTGTTTGATAATATATGATGTTATTGACATTTATGTGCAATTCATTGGTCACAATCTCAGATGATAAAATGATTCTGCTCCTAGACACAATAATGAAGAGGCTCAGTGTGTCAAAACAGGTCAGGACAGAGGCTGGTAGGGTATGACCATCAGCAGCTGTGAAATGCAATGCAACCTGCAGCTCAGGAAGTCCTTATAATGCTGATTGCTAAAAGGATGAAGAGTGTTTCAGGGAAAGGATTGTTGTTTTCCTTTGGCATTCATCCCAGTCACTGTCAGGAAAAAGACAGCAGGATAGATGAACTTCTGGGCTGATCCAGTATGTCTGGTTTTATGTTGCAAGGATATTGTTGATTATTCTAGAGCAAAGACAAAAGTCTTTAGACTAGTATGGCATCAGTGAAAAATGATAATACACTTGGACAACTACACAGGTTTTGACTGAGGTGCTGCTGATTTAATAAGCAGTCGAGACCTGATGGAGTTCACTGTCACTCCAAATGCACTTTTAAAGTGTGGTTTAATTTTGGAGTAAGATCTCTCCAGGCTGAGCACTGTGCCTGTATCATTTGTTAGCAAAGTGCCATGTGTACTAGTAAGTGCATCTGTGAAGAAGTTGATGTGGAAATAAAAGATGGCAAAGACTTTAAAAGCATTAATGAGTTGGAAAGAGGTCAGCAATAGAGTCCTGGCTCGTTAAAGATGTCCTCTTGGTTCAGAATAATTGCCAGTGTAAGTTGGGCTGACATTCTCAGAGCAGCACAGCAGACTGGGATGAACTGCAGAATTAGAAATTAATAACAAAATGTCCACTACCTTCTGCTGCTAGGAGGAGGATGGGGAAACATCCATTTTTAGAGTTACCAGAGAAAACTATGCTTTAATATTTGCATAGCCTTTTAAAATGAAAACATCCCCTTTAAGAATTGGTTCATCTGTTTGAAATCCAGATCTGTGCAGTTATATTGGGCTAGATCCTCAGTTAGTTTAAGTCCCAGACAATTGTCTATATGCATCCAATGAGTATCTGTCCCATTAATCTTATTGCTCTACTAAGAAAGCAGCCATATCATTCCAGAGCTTCCCCCAGGCCAACACTGCCAAGAGAACTCTGAAAAGGGCCAATTTACAGACAAGCAGGTTTTCATTCAAGCCTGGGGACAGCTTTTGTATTTGTTTGTTTCTCTTAACCTAAAACTGATTTAAGGAATTTCATGTTTTGTATTTTGAATAACTTTTCTTCTGTAGATGAATTACTAAAATGACCTTTCTCTAAATCCTATTAGCAACCTCTACATTTAAGGGATAATAGGGTTTCTTCCTATCTGTAAACAGGAAAAGAAATCAATGTGCGCAGAGTCATAAGAAAGAAGATTTCATTAGATGTGCGAAATTCTAGAGATGAAAAATGTGTTGAGATTAGATTTGGACAACAGCACTTCAGTAGCCAGGTCTATAGAAAACAAAAAAACCCTGAACAACTAAGAAATAGTTGCTGGTGGAGAACCCACAAACTTTTTGCTTAAAGTCTTCATAGGTCCCCTGGTTTTATTGTTTTCCTCAGAGTTAAGATGTAGGTCACCCTGCATCCTTGAGAAGGAGTATATCACACAGATGATATCTGTTGGGAGTAGTTTTCACTAGAAATTGACCCAGATGTGTAAAGTCTCATTTATTTGCGTATTTTTCATGCAAGTAATCCAATCAACATTAGTCCATAGACTCACAGAGCTTCAAGAGACAGGATCGTTAGTTCACCTGATTTCATTTCATGTGCATTATGGGCAAGTAAATTTTAAGTCACCCCCTGTGTTGAGTCCCACACAGCGTATTTTAAAAAATCATGTAGTTCAGGAAGACAGCTTGCCTTGATCTCAGGGTGTTGAGAGCTGGAGAATTCACTGTTTCCAGAGTAGCCTCTTCCGATTGCTGTTTAGATTCATTGTTTCAAATTGGTGTTTTATTATTTGCAATTAAAACTTTTCTGGCTTCCCCTTCAGTTCTTGAAATACCTTTTCTGCTGTACTAAGAAATCTTCAACTGTCTTGCATTTCTTCCTAGTGAAATCCTTGTACACTGTAATGTACGCACTTTCCTATCCTCTTCTTGACAAACTGAACCTACTGGTACTTGAATTCTTCCTCTAAGGCCTCTCCCTGGTGCTCCCAGGGGTTCTGCCTGCATCCTTTTCTCAGCTGGTGGCAAGACCACCATCTCAACACTCGATGACTGTAACAGATCTAGCTGCATAATTAAGGAAATTTTCACAGAATTGTGACAAAAGATGGTAAATCGAGGATTTGAGTAAGTAGGTAAAATAGCATTGACTGTGAATTCCTATCAGATAAGATGGGAGCTGGACTGTGCCTTTGTGCAGGCGTAAAGAGAAGTGTTGTTCAGCAGTGGATGCTGCCAAGTTGTTTAGTTAAATTTGCTGCAGTCAGCCAGTCCACATTTGGCATACAAAGAAATTGCATACAACTTGCTGAAATGTAATCACTGAGTCACATCATTGAGTGCTTAATCTCTAGGAAAGTTAACTTTTTCAGCACAGGGTAGATCACATCAGCAGGATTCTTTCTTACTTTTTCCCAGGTGCTGATAGTGCCTTCTGCTCCTCTTGCAAGAGAGATTGTGGGCAATGCTATGGGAGTTGCTTTGATGTCATAGCATGTTGCTTTTACACACACATCAAAAATGCAAAAGCACAGCTTGTTTACTGTAGCTCAACAAGGGGCAAGTACACTTAAATCAAGAACTTGCCAATACCAACATCTGAGAGCGTAGGCTTCGTTATTACACAGAACTTTGGGGGCTTTAAAACATGGTGCCATCTCACAAAGTCCTCAGACACCACCAATGGGGCTATTCCCCTTACTGTACTTAGCAGGAATCTGTTAAATTAGCAGCTCCTCTGGCAACTGTGCTGGTAGGAATAAAATGAAAAGGCGGTGCCAGTACTTACTGACCGCACAGCTGCATTCACAGGCAGAGTTACAAAGTCATTTCTTGACATGCCTCCTGTGACAGTTGGGCTCCTGCTCAGTGTTCTAATTTCCTTGATGCCCTCTTCCCAACGTGTGATGTTCCTTTGAAACATCACTATTTGTTCATTTGACAGTTGCAATGTCAATGACAAGGAAAGAGAGTAAGTGGCTGCAGATTTGCAAAAATAGGTTGGAAGTGAGAAAGTCAAATTCCTTGTTGAATTCTGAATCTTCAGCTCTCTGTTCTACCCCAAGAAGTACGGGGTAGAAGACGACCCCAAAAATAACTTTGTGTGTTTGTGTTGTGTACATTAGAGGATCATCTTCTATTCAACATTAATGCTCTTGTGACAAATCAGCAAGGAGACAGGAAGACTCTGTAGCCTCTGTAGCCTGTAAGGCAACAGTGGTATTTTTGCTTCAGTCACTTGATTTGACATTTGTTTTTCACAGATTCTGTCGAAAAAAGCACCCCTGCCTTTCCCCTTAGCCTCTTTTGACTCCAACTAGAGCTTCTCACCTGTATTTCTGTTTACTTTCTTTGATACCTGTAAAGAATCACCCTGGAAGTGAGAATAGGTCTAATGGAGGAGTTTCTTGTAAATGATTCTGCTTTGGATCTGAAAGGCAATAGAGAAGATTTCTAAATCCCTTCTTTCTATCACTTCCAGCCACTTTCAAGCTAGCAATGCAGAGCACTTCCAATTAAACCCCAGGCAGAAGTTCTGAGGATCCTCAGTATTCATGGGTGTTCACTATTCTGCAAACCTTCTCCACACTATTCAGGCTAAAAGTGAAGCGCTTACGTGGAAGAAGATGAGAGGGAAGGGAGTGAGGTGACCGAGCAGGTGTGACTTAAACAATGATAAGTAATCACAGGAGCCCTTTCATCTTGTTCCTCGCTCTTGGGACTTGGGGAGTTTTAACAATCAAAATGGAAGCAAGGGTTTCTGAACATAGTTGAGAAGTTTGTGTATCAGGTTTTTGTTCACCTGCAACTGGACAGTCATTATCTGCTTTCAAAACACTGGCAACTAAGCTAGCTAATGAGTCTCTTTTTTTTTAAGGAGAAGAAAAGGAAATCAAGTTACATTTTCTACATTCTTAAATCCTTTTGAGGATTCTATTCTTAGAGTAAGACCCTGATGAAATGCAGAATTTTCAAAGTACTGGCAGTTTAGAAATTGGAAAGCAGTTACAATCTAACAAGTAGCCAGATTGGAAGAAAACACAGGTGTGGACAGCTTTGTGCTTATTCAAACCCTTCCTGCCAGGGATGCAACAGGAACAGGAGTTTAAAATGACACTTGTAAATTGTGTGAGAAAAAAAAAAACAATTTTCCTTATGGGTGGTGATAGGGTTCTCAACACAAAGGTGAGTTCTGAAAATGCAAACACAATTGAATGAGAAATGCTGTGCTTTCCTAGACTTCTTTATACATCAGGAGGATTAGTTCAGGACACGAAGACAAACTTATTTGATACTATTTTCTGTTTTGGAAAAACAGCAATTCAGAGTTCTCTCTTTCTTTTGTCCCTAAGTGATTGACTTTATCAATTTTCTTAATACATTGGCTCCTGAAGCACCTGTTAAGAGGGGCAGCTCCTGAGTGCTGCTGGTGCATCCCTGTGTCTCCCAAGGAGAGCACGTACAAGCTTATGATGGTACTGAGGTAATAATAGTAATGATGGGTCCAAATCACAGAAGGGATGAGATTCTGGAGTAGTTGTGCAAGTCAGTGCCAGCTTTGTGCATCTGTTGAGGGTACATACAGCCCATAGATGATAGGTATGTAAACACAGGATGTGTATCTGTGAGTGCATAAATTCCAAGGGAACTGCCAATAAGACTGTCAGTGCACCCTTACTAATAGCCTGCTAATTGTTTGCTGGTTTCTATTGATCTTTAAATTGCATAAAGTCAAGATCAATTTCCTGAGTAATGCCTCTGACATTTGTAAGCAGTACCCAATATAATAATTGATCTTAGGTCATCTTGTCTGGGACTGACAACATTGTAAATGTCCAGTGATCAATACATTCCCAAATAGTGCTTTAGTGATATCTCTTGGAAGAAGCTGTATGTCTCGTAGAAGCTATATGCACTGCAGGAGCTTTTCTGAAAGCACAGAAAGAAGAGCCCTCTTTTCTTTCTCTGACCCTCACAAGTCTCCATCTGGTCCATGTAGACTTGCTGCTTTTCCCTGGGCCTGCAAGAAACACAGCACCTATATTTAAGAACTAGCATCTTTTGGGAAAACAGCTTGGTAGGAATTCTAATGAAGTATGTTCAAGAAAAAAAACAACATTCTGGTTTGGGTTAGATAGTAAATTGCATTACACTTCCATATGGGTTGCTTGTGGTAATTTTCCCTGTCTGGAAACGAACGGAGAGGGATCAGTCATGATTCCCTCCTTATACCCATTCCCTAACCCCAAACTGAGAGCACCTGATCTGATTCTCTACCAATTGTACTTCCTTGAACGGAAGTGAATGTGTTATTCTTTCCTACTATTGCCAACCCAAAGAGTTAAAAGACAACTGAAGTCAGGCTCCCAAAATACATGAGAAAGTTTTAAAGTATACATAAATAGCAGAATGGTCTTCAGGCATTGTTTGGCACTTCATCATACTTAAATTAGATCATTGAACTTCAGTTTTCTCTATAACCATTAGTATAAAACCTAGCATTCTCCTCTAGATCCATGCCGCAAGGAGGTAAAGCATTAGAGCACCAGTCCATGCAAAATCTTACACAGCAGGGTCCCACAGTACAATTGCAAAAGTGAGCGTTGGCACTTTTCCATCTGCTGAAGCTCATCAGAGAATGTGATTTAAATTAAAATTGTTTCTGCCCTTTAGCTTGAGCTTGTCCCCAGCTCTGGCTGTGTTGGAAAGGTGGGTGAAAGAGAGGGTACATGCCTGAGGTACCTGAGAGAGATAAGGGAGGATGTAGGCACAGTGCTTTCCCAGTCTGCCTCTTCCCCTGGTTCTCTGCTTTGGACAATTTTAAACTAATGGGAGAAGTTCAGTAAGAATTGCAAATGGAAAAACTACTCCAGCATATACATAGTATAAACTAACAAGAGTATAAACTCAGTAAGATACTGTTCTTGTAGTAGAAAGTTCTACTTTGAGAGGGAAGCTTTGGGGTGCACTGAGGACAGGATCTTGGCTCTTGGTCTACAGTTCTTCCTTTCAGTCCCCTTTGAAGATCTTCTGCCCTGTGTCTTTCTTGCAGTACGTATCAAAAGCCAGTGTGGGTTTTGGTGGATATCATTAAGATAAGCAATAGCCAGTTGTATGCTGAGCAGCCTCCTGCTCCCTGTGGTCACAAACTAACCTTAGCAGCTGTCTGCTCTTCCCTAGCACTGCCTGATAGACTGACTGCTGCTATCCCTTCTAATCTCTTCTGTCATTTGAATAACCTTGCTGAAGCCAACAGATTTAATCATGTCTAGCTTACCTCAATATACTGCTTTCACTTGTCCTCTTGGGGTCAGCACTGTGGAGATTAGGGTCCGAAGAGAATCCTATAGTATGGAGGTTGAAATGCTCCATATAGAAGGTGCTCCCACCTGCCCCCAGGTGGAAGGTCCCTGCTGGGAAAGGTCTATATGAAAATTTGGCACCAGCTATGACAAACACGGTAGGAACGCATTGACTCTGCTAACTTCCTGACGTGGTTAAATAACAGCCATGTGCTCATGTTAGGGAGGTAAAACTGAAGTGGGTCAAAACCTGTTGAAATAACTTGTTTTCCTCAATCTCATGCAAAGAGATGGAACTGTCAAACCGGTGGTGATTTGCACATAGGCCATATTCTCTCCAAATGAGAATACTTTTTTTGCTTGATTGATATTTTATTTTTTAAGTCCTAAATGAGACTGTATTAGGCTCCTCCACATCCCACATGAGCACCCAGTTACAGGATCAGAGCCTGGCATTCTGACTGCTCATTATGATAAAAGTGTTGCCGTTCTACGTAAAAGAATGCATGAATTCATCAAGAAAGACAAAGCTAGCTTACTTGGATTTAAAGACCTATCTCTGGGAAATGCTAGAATGATAGAAATCAGACATACTGCAAAAGCAGAAAGATCCTCCTCTCCCCGTTTCTTCCCTCCTCAGAAGCAAATTACCTTTCAAAAAGGATCATTATAACTAGTCACTGGTCTTTGATTTTGACTGAACAACCATAACTGCTTGAATTGTTAACAAGGGCTCTGACAAACAGGAATAGCTAAATACACGGAAAATTTCCCTAACAAGAAGGTAATGGATACTAATAATAACTATGAAAAATAGTATGTCTTCTGGTGACACACTGTGTGCAGGATTGCTTTCTCATTACTACAAGCCAAGTCATGTAGAACTTGCAGTTTGCCCTTTACCATAATTTATATCCACTAACGCTCTAAGCAGATTCATAAAAAATGGCAACCAATCCATATCTATCATGTTTTATGTTTGGGTGAAGAATATGGGTATTACTTTTATTAAGTTTCATGAAATATCTGCTCTTATATTCAAAGTGATAGATGACTCTGACGAAGTTTTTTTTAACGTGGGTTAGGGGTACTGTACAGAAGGAGGGGGTGCTAAAGGAGAGAAGAGAAGGATGTTTGGTACAGTTTTTATCTTTTTATCTTACTGAGGACAAAGAAGCCATAAACCCTTCTTGCCTTGCAAGAGACTTTCTAGTATAGCCAGAGCTATCTGTAACAGGACAATATTTTCTGCAAGGCTTCTTAAACACATTTTGCCAAAGTAAATTTATCCTGACAGAAGCCTTATTGTCACGGCTACATTCTCTCTTGAGCAGAGCTTGCCAGCTGTGCTGAGATTTGCCAGATTTACAAATCTCTGCTGGGGACTGGACAGGGTCTTTTTGGTATTAGATGTCCAAGTATGTAGCTCTACCTCTCTTCCAAAGTGTATTTACTATCGAATACAGGGACTGCAGATAGCTTATAGCTTTGTAATCACTGCTTCAAAAATGTAACTTTGTCACAGAAGTATTTTCCCCAGGAACAGATAAAATGTTACAAGGTTTGCATTTGATTACCTTATTAATCTGACGTTCTCTTTCCTCTTTTAAAGAACTGGGTGTATACGCAACCAGCACTTAAAAAATCTGCAAGCCCTGGAGAGGATGGTACAGATGCATTACTTGCATGCTTCCTAAAATGAGGGCTGAAAACAGGTACCAATCTCTGTAGCAGTGCCAAGGGGTGCACAGGGCTATTGAAACAGTCCACAGAGGAGGATGAGGGACAGCTACTGAGGGCTGTGTCTTCAGTTTTATGCCACAGATTTTTTGAGCAGTGGATCAGAAATTACAGAGCATTTCCCATTCCCAGAGACACAGATACTCAGCCTCATTCCAAAGGCACTCTCACCAAAGCATAAATTAATGGGCATAGTGTAAGGATCAGTAAGAACACCATTATGAAGAGGGATAGGGAGAAATGGTCTTGATGACACATTCTGGCCTTAAAAATCTATGATGCCTGTAGAATGCCCAGTGCACCTAACATAGGAGCATTAGACAAGTGAACTCCTTGTTGTTAGTAAAACAACACAGATTAAATAGCAGGAGAGAGGTGCAATTTTCAGCTTGAATCATACTGGCTTAAAGAGGCAGCATACTATGTGGTAGACTCCTGTAGATTTCTAAGACCTCTTTTTTTGAATCAACCTGAGCATCAGTATGCTCAGTTCATGTTCCCCACCCATTGTGTAATTTCACAGACTGTCACCATTATTCCAATTTTACACCACAATGTATGGAAGATTCAGGTCAGTATCCTACAAAGCGCAGCAGTTATAGGGTTGCTCTATCTGAAGTTATTTAAAGAAATAAGCAAGACAACAAGCAACCTCAGCAAGTGCCCTAGCACTGCTGACATTGGGAATGAGCAGAACAGCCTGGTACTCACATGAATAAAGCTTAAATTTGGGTTTTTATTTCAAAATACAAGGTGAATCAATAAATCACTAAGTGTTTTTTCCAAGTCATAAAACACTATAGTATCTAGCATCCTGATCTGGCAAATTGGAATAATCTCCCCAGAGAAGTGTAGAATTCTTAGCATCTACTTTGTGAGTATCAGCTGGATTGAGATTTTTCTCATGTATTTTTATCTTTTTCTTTTAATAAAAAAGATTATTTTCTGCAAGCCATCATTTAAAAAAAAATGAGGGATTTACTAGCTAAATCTATTAACTGTTTACTGCTCTGGGATAAAAGCATGAGTTTACTTGGGAATCATGTATTCTTCTGCAAGGCTAAGGCCAGGTCCTCTGAGGCTGGACCTCTTGCTCTAAGGAGACAGTACATTTCACAGAGTGGGTGAGTGCTCCTTTAGAAAGATAATAGTTGCAAAACCTCCCACAATGCTGCTGGAACTTGGTTTTCGGCATTGCCTTTAAAATCAGCTGTTAGAAGCAGTCCATGGACCAACAGAGCTAGGCAATTTCTTCTCTCTTTGAAGCAAAGCCCAAAGCTTTCCCCCTCTTTGCTCTCCTGCATGGGTGAGGGGTAAGGAGTAGTCTGTGGGACTGTTGGCCATGCAATTCTATGCAAGATCATTTCTTGGGCATCAAGGACTATGGCAACATGAACCAGCAGTGGTGATAAGACACTGCTGCTTCAGTAATTTGCTTTATATTCTCTGGTTTCCAGGGACTTAAAGAGCTGGTTCTGCAGGTCTTGAAGTCACTGTTTCTTGCAGTACTTTGGCCTCCTTTCTTCTTGCTTGATAGAATTGTTAAACAAGAATCATTGATCCTAAGTTCCTTTGTTACCTCTTGGTTTATGCTTAAGAGCATTTATGTTGAGCTTCCAAGCCTGGAGATGTCCTATCCTTGGAGGGTGGTTCTTTCATAGCTTTGGGAGCCCTCCCTGAATGCCTCTCTGATAATCATTTCCTCAGGCTGTGGCTTTTAAGCAAATCCATGCTTGCCTGCTGAGACACCGTGACGAACCCTTCCAAAACTTTGCTGACACTTTGAAGGAGAAAGGTCTCTGTTGAAAATTGAGGAGATGTAGAAACATTGGGTAGAGACAGTGTCCCACTACAAAGCCTGCCTGCTTTTAACTTCCTTCTCTGTCCCATAGCCAAATGGCTGTAGGGATGAATCAAGTGTTGTGTGCTTTGGTGCTTTTGTAAGTGCCCCTGAACACAGGCTGTATCTTTAGATCCACATCCTGAGTTGCCATTTTTAACACTTTAAAATGTTTAATACAAGCAATCAGCACAATACAGAGTTTTGGCTAGCAACTCTCAATTTAAGAAGGCAGCAGCCTGATTTGGTCTGCCTGGGTCAGGACTGAGATTCCAAATCCCAGCACTAGTCACTACCTTTTAAAATTTAAGCATCACTTGTACTGACAAATTGCTTTTTAAAATGAAAATCTGGTATGAGAGCAGCTTGCTGGAGTTCCGGCAGCAGCAGGGGAAGGAGGTGCATCTTGTGTGCGGGTAACAGAAAAAAAATGAGGTGATGATTCATGTCTCCTAATCTTGGACTGCTGGGGGGTACAGTGGTGTGCCTGTGTGTATACCCGAGAAGGATCCTGGGGGCAGAACAGTGCTTTTGTGCTATTCAGGATGCTGCTGGGGGGCTCTCAGGTTGGCACCTGTTCCAACACTCTTCATTTCTCTTTGTGAGCAGATTGTTTGGTGAAACAAACTCCAGAGGAAATGAAGGACAGCAGCGGCAGGCGAGTCTGTGTAAAACAGATTCAGGTGTTCAATCTAAGGAATCTGGCCAGCCCTGGGAGAGTGGTTTCCATGGTTAATTTTTGCTTCTGTATTGCTGATTTTTCTTTTCATTATGTTTGAAATTGGGAATGCTTTGTTCAACATTAGTAGCCAATGGCAATAAGCTGTAGAGGTGAGACTTTGCAGAGATACAGGGCAAGGGAAAAGAAGAGGTGTGAGAAATTGAAGTGACAAGGTTGTGTTGGTGACTAGTGATGTGGAGGAAGGAAATTTTTACTCAGTGTGCTTTGATGAGTAGTTAGAAGAGGAAATCGTAGTAGGCAGGAAAGTCTTTAGAGGCCAAGTTGGCATGTCTGGAGCACATCTGGTGTAAAAGAAAAGAAAATTGAATCATTTCTGTTTTAAATGAGTTTATTTGGAAGATTATTATTATTCTCTTTTTCAAGATGGAGATATCTGAGCATATTTTCATTTGGGAGGGACACAATATCAACTGCCGACTGCACATGGGAAGTAAACTACTAGCATGACTCACAGCGGTTCCGTCTGCCACCTGTGATCACAGCAGGTCTCACTACTCAGGTTTTTATGTGGAGTCAAATCCACTGAAAGTGTGATCATGCTTTCGAGATCTTCCCATTCAAAATCTGTTTGCATCCAAATGCTTTGTTGCCTCAACTGTCCTCATAAGGCTTCTGTTCCTTTCCGTTCATCTGTGGTCACAAAGTGCAAACAATGTATTTTGCTGTTGGCAGTAAACATATGTTTTCATTTTATTAAGAAAATAGTTTTCTATCACTGAAAACTAGAATATTGTAATCCAGAAATCTAGAATATTGAAAACTTTATGGGGCTGTGGGGGTGTTAAGATACTTTTGATTGAGCTAAAATGGGCCACATCATGCTCTGGAGTGACTTGTGCTTCTGGCCTTTCTCTCACTTACTCCAGCCCCTATTTTATAGTTTGAGGCAAGTATTAGAACAACTGTGCAAGAACATACCTTCGCTTTACACGGGGGTAGTCAGAGACCGAAGGAGAGAGGCTGGGCATATCTGTATGGATGAATACACACCGTCGGGTGTCTGCTGTACCTGCTGCAGTTGGGTGTAGCTTTGTTGCAGCCCACCAACCATTGGCAAAGCTGTTGGCCCAGCAGAGAAGGCCTGCTTACACCCTGCCAGATGCTCTGTAGGATCAGAGTCTCTGAACCAGGGCTGGCTCACACAGAAGGCAGGTGACCGTCAGGGTTGGTGAACTTTGCGTGGTAAACAACACCCCTGAAGTGCACTTCAGGACAGCCAAGAACTGAAGAAGGGAAAACACAGACAAAAGCAGGCCAGCAACCTTCTGTGGGACCATCCATACTCCTTTGATTGCTTTTGGGTTTGAGGTTACATAAACCTTGTCTTTGTTTAGTCCAAAGTGAAATTCCTCTCTGTGAAGTAGCCTTTCCCCAGGCACTGGTGAAGCTCATGGCCTCAGATTAGATGAAAGTGCTACTTTATGGCTCTGCATTTATTTCTCTGCACAGTAGTGCATGTCACCCTGGCTTTTGCTTCATTTCCATTTGAACAAGCAAAAAGCACCATCACATAGGCTCTGAGCAGCTTGCAGATGACTCGACATGACAAAAGCAAAGTGCAGGGTGCCAGCAATCAGTAGCTCCCACAAACTGCCTGTCACATTGTCCTCTCCATAGCATCTAAAGCCAACCAAAAAAGTGGGACAGTCAGTATCAGAGAATGAAGCTGGTTGGGACCCCATGGGTCTGGCAGACCCCTTCTTCCGTGGGACAGGCCCACTTAAGCAGTGGTTGTGTACAGTGGGGCTGAGGTTTCTTTAACCCCCTCAGAAAAGCTATGTTAGCTTGTGTGCCTGCCAAGCACGGCAGCAGCACAGGTAGCCTGGGGTCCATGGGTTGGGCAGTGCTAGCTGTGAAGACAGGAGGCAGGAGATGGTGGCTGTATTGAGGACCATCCACCACCCCAGGCTGCACTTAGCTTGTGGGCAGCATAGTCAGGGGTGCCAGCCCCGTGGGGGCAAGCAGTCTGCTGCCATTGCATGGCTAATCCTGCCAGGCAGCGACATCTGGGTTCCCCTGGCTGTATCTTCCCTTGCAGGCCCATCACAGAGCGAGCGCACTGCCAGCCATGTATTTCCATCTCCATCGGTGAGCGGGGCAGATTTTACTCCTCTTTTTCTCCTATGAAACTGCACCTTGCTGTCACCTTTCTCCAGCAGCTGAAGAGAAATCCTCCCCTGCCAGCCTCTCTGGGGAACCCTGGCCTCCCTTAATATGACCCCTTGCACTGCTGAAGCTGAACTTGAGACTATTTTGGTGAAGCACAGGCAAAGGTAAGGACCTTCACTGTGGCAACCCAGCACGTTGGGAATGGCAACGCTGCTGTTCAGGGACGGCAGGCATAGTGCTGAGGTGGCCATGCTAGGACCCCTCCTGTCACATCTTTAAGGAGATCACAATGCATCACTTGTACCCTCCCAGTTGGATCTTTCACTGCCCAAAAGGCTCATTTTCTGTCCCCTCACGTATGCATGCCATACACAAGGGAAATGTTTGCCAATGCCGAGGTTTAATTTCTCCTTTCATTCAAATGACCTTTTGCTACTCTCTGATTTGAAGCCATCTCTCTGTACAGTATTCGGAAAGGGAGGTTTCTCTTTACCTTCCATGGCTGTCCCCTCTAAACTGCTACATGCCCTCTGTAATCTCAGAGAACACGGTGCTATGTGTGCTGCTGTCAGGTAACTTCATGGGGCAGGAACTGGTAACTCTGGAGCATGGCAGGTGGCTCCTCGGGGCTCTAAAAGGGGGTTAGGCTGTACCCTTGTGTTGGTGGGGGCAAGGGCTCTCTGGGAAGGTCAGCAGCTCCAACAGAACATTTGTGCAGGGGTCAGTAAATCTAAAAAGGCTGAAAAACTAGTGCTACAGGAGTCAGTACAGAAGTATTTAATGTCTTTTCTGTCTGTTGGGAAAATGAGAAAAACTCAGCAACTCACTGGAAAAGAAAGAAAAAACCCTGACTTGTTAGCAAATAGAGCTATGTTTCCGTGTGGAGCTGACTTTTAAAGTGAGTTCTATTTGGGGGACTGAGGAGATACGAGAGTGTCTGTGTACCTAATTTGACATTTGGGAATTGTGAGTGTTATTTGGCCCGTTCAGCTGATAACTACCCAAGGGATTCTGTTTTTCAGCACAATGCGAGGCACGAAATACAGTGTGCTGCAGGGGTCTGTGCTTGTTCTCTGCACCCAGGCTGTGAGCTTATCCTTAGTGGGAAATGAGAAGTGACACAGGTGTAGGTAGCACAGAGCCCAAGCCTGTCCTAGCCTTCCCAAGGGAGCGCTGCTTTGAGGCTCTCCTCAACAAGCCTCGAGTCAGCCCTGTTCTCCATGCCCAGAACTGGCAGCGTCCTTCTGGACCTGTGAAGATTCATCCTCTTTCCTCAGTGCCTCAACTGCCCTGCAGCCCTGCCCACAGTTTGGGTTTTGCAACATGGGAAGGATTTTTCAGATGCTACATCCAGCCCTGTCTCCCTCCAGCTGGAGAGAGATTTGAAATAAGACCACCTGGTAGAGCTAAGAAGTGCATCTTGCCCAGTATCTGCACAGCTCAGCAGAGGGAAATGTTGCTGAAAAATACTTTGCTGAAATGCAGCAACAGAAGCATATAAGGCAAATAACTAGAGGCCTCCATTGAAATCCCAGAATACATAAACCCCTACCCAACAAAAGAAGTTTTCTATCCATCACCGAGTAAGCACAGATGTGGCAGTGGAGATTCAGGCTTTAGGAAGGCTGACTCTGGAGCTGAGGGTTGAGGGGAGGAGAGTTCAGTCAAGACAATTCTAACTGGCCTGAGTTAGTGTCTGAGCCCCAGCCCAAGCAAGAATGAATCAGCTAAGGAAATAATTATGTTTTTGACAGAGAAAGGAAGTTAGTTCAGACACATTGGTTCTCAACAAGGTGCCACAGAAGGTAATTATCCAAAACAGAGGGAAAATTTTAGCTGGCCTTTTGTGTCTCTAATACTCATCAGAATGGGCAGAAGAAAACTTGGAGAAAAACCTCTTTGAAGTGCAGCAGTTCTCAGGGCAGCTAACTCTCCGCAGGTATCACCCACCCAGCACTGGGTACCTTCTGCCCGCATTCCTCTGGGTGCCAGGGTAGGAAATAACAGCGGAGCGTTGCTGTGTTCCTGTTCCCCTGTGCATGGAGCAATAGTGTCTTTCCCGAATTTGAAAATCCATTCTGGACTACAGCAGTTTTTTTTCTGTTGCATTTGTCTTTATTTTGAATTGCTGCATGAGCTTTTGAGAACATACGCGGCATCCCTGTAAATATCCTTAAAAGAAACATTCAGAAGACTTTGGGGGCAGGCATTTGCCTGTTATCAGCTGCAGGCACAGTTTTATTTAGTGCTCTGTGAGGTAGCAGATGCACATCTCTAAAGGCTAGTCTTTTGGTCTTGCTCCTGTGCATCTGTGTGTGATTAGACCATCAAAATTCCAGATGATCACAATTACCTGGGTCCTTGCTTCATTTTGGATGGTGGCAGAAGCTTTCCCAAGGGAGGGAAGAGTTAAGTCTGTAACCTTCTCTGGATAATTCAGAGGTGAAGGCTACATAAAGGTTTCTGGTACTAGAAAGAAGCTCAAATAACAATCTTGACACTGAAGTGGCCATGGCTTCACATTAGATCTTGCAGGGAGCAGCTTAATTCTTTCTCATCACTAGCCCAGCTATGAAAAGAGAGAAGCAATAAAGAAGAGCAAAGCTTTTCTCTCAGGAGGGTTTTTTTTTAAGATCCTGCTCTGAGCTCCTGCGATACTGACATATCCAAACACCACTGTGGGCAAGACATGAAGGGGAGTATTCTGAAGCTCCAGGACTGAATGAAATCAAAGTTGCTTTCTGTGGGAGCCAGCTTTGTGTGCTGAGTGCTCTTGCACAGCTGCTCACAGCGTGCTGGTGTAAAGGGCAGGCTTGAGCTCTCACCTGGGCCACACAGCAGCTGGCTCATGCTTAGCCTGCTGTGCGTAACAGGACTGACAGCCCTGCACACATGGTAGGGGAGTTCTCCTTTGCAGGAGTTTGTGCTTGGGCCAGTGAAGTGGGTTTTGATTTTTGGAGTGGTTTTACCATCATCAATCAGCAGTGTTGAGAATGAAGGTGAATTAAGTGGATTTTGGGGAGGTAAAACCATGGTCTGTGCCTTCATTGTGTGTATAGATCTTGGGGGGGGGAGTGGAAATGGTGGGGCAAAATTGAGGAGTTCTGAGTTACACACTTCATGGTTTGGCACTCATCTAGGGAAAATTGAGATTATTAGACTCCTGTGCAACTAAAATTACATTTAATGTGTGGTTAATGTGAATGCTACCAATTCAATGCCAGGCAAGAGGTTTAGGGCAAATCTGAGTCCTTACTGCTAATAACTTTAGGGCAATTAATCTATTGAGTTCTGTAAATGACATCTGTCAGAGAAAAAAACAAGATAATTTTCAATGTGGCACTTACCTGAACTGATAGATTATGGCTCAAATTACTGAGTGCAAGGGGATGCAACTGCATCTCTTTGGGAAGGAGTAGTTTTAACTCTGAGAAGGTGTCTGAATTTATACAATTTCTTATGACCCTTAAGTGCTTGCTTGCACCCAAGATACAAGTCCCTGGTTTAGGTCTTGTATCTTGGTTAAAAGATTCTTAACCCAAGGTTTCGATGGGAAAAAGAAAACCAGAAAAAAAATGATGTATAACAGTGAGAGTTTTATGTGTGATTGACTTTTTAAAAAATTCTGTCCACCTTAATGTTAATTGCTTTTTTTTTGTCATGAATTTTTAGTTTAACAGTAGCAAGGGCAAATAAAAATGTTTCCTTTAATTTTGACAAATTTGAAAAGATTAAACTTCTGTTTAAAATTTTGTAAATACATTTTTGGACAACTGATGAATAATATCATTTCACTCAATAAGCAAAATACAGGTTGTATTTATTGGACTATGTTTTAGTTTCCTACTCTCCCTAAATGTGATCTCTAAATTTAAGTAAATAATAAATGGGAATTATTTACTGGAGTTAGCTTGGAGAAAATATTGCTCTGTCACTGATGTTTTTCTTTTTGAATCTTTCATAGATACAGTCTTTATTTAAAATTCACTGTTGCGTTTGCTTAGCATAGCACTTAAATATGTGCTTAAATTTAATCAATAAGGAACCCTCTCCCTATTCAGCAAAATGTTTGAGCATTTGCTGAGTTTTAAGCATGTTAGTCAGTTGTAGATTCTCATTTGAGTACAAGCTGATCTCAAAAGCTGTGTCCCTGTTGGCCCCTTTGTGCAGGGGAAGTGAGAACTTGAGTCATCTTATCACGAGCCAAGGGAAGTTCTGTCCCCTGTGCCACCTGTGTAACTGAGGCCAAGTGAGGTAACGGTTGTGGTTACATTCATTACCAGAGGTGATTGGCATTTATGTCTTCATTCTCCTTATCAGGACCTAGCACTGCATTTGATTTAGTTCAGGAGGGCTAGGAAAGCTGGAGATATACGAGGGCTGCAGCAGTTACTGCAGGAGTTCAGTGAACAGTCACAAACTGAGTATGAAAATACCCCTTAGATTCGAGCATGTGTTTATTTCAGTCTCATCTTGTTTATAGGGCAAGACATCCATAGCATGAAGCTGTGGGCTTACCACATTTGCTTTGTCCTTTCTAAGTGACAAAGAACTGTCCATTCTATAATAATTGTCTTAAGAAGTTCTATCATTTGTTTAAAAATCAACACAGAAGTTGGAAGAGGTTTAGTGTAATTCCTTTAGTCTGTTGCAGCCTGCAGCTGGTTTCCTTAGCAACCTTGAATGTACCCTCTGTGTTTTAAATGGGAACTCAGTAAGATGTACAATTGGATACCCATTACATACTCACGTGAATAAGGGGCAGAATTTGGCCATATTGATGGTAGCAGGTCTCGGTTAGGTTGGTCCCTCCATACATTTTCTTCACATGAAGCTAGATCACTCTCTAGAGGAGATGCTGGATTTTATCCTCTTTCTCTCCTGAGAGAAAAGATAATGGTGTACTTGATAATGGTGTACTTGCTCAGGAAACTGAAACATAAGACATAAAGGTCCATAGAAAATTGTATGCATGGGCAGGTTGGAGAGTTGGAAAGTCCTGAAGCTGGCAAGAAGCAGCGATGTGTGGGACTGGGACCTTGCCTTCCCTTTGAGCCAGCAGGTTACTGGGAGGAGACAGGAGCATCTCTCTGTAACTCAGAACAGTTGGCTGTTTCCCCTTCTCACCTCAGGACAGTGATCTAAGGAAGCAAGTGTCATTCTGAATGATTTTTCCCTTCCTGCTCTTCTCTTGAAGCAGCATACCTGTGTGTTGCCACCTGTTTTGGCCATGCTAAAAAATGTGATAACAGAATAGAGAGAAATGATTGCTGACAGTATGGAGCCATACCCTTGCCCTAGCCATAGCGAGATGATTTGTTCCATCTCCTTGCTTAGTTCACCTTAGTCTGGATGTCACTGCTCTGTTGCCATTGGGCTACCACAGCCCTTGGAACCCCACTAAGGGGATGTTTTTTTAAGTACCTACAGGGCATTTCTCTTAAATAATATTACTCTGCCTCAAAATGCACAGAAATGAGATTTTCAGAAGGACTTCAGCATTGAGCACAAGTTAAAGTCAGCACAAGGTAGCTGTCAAGCTGCTTCTGGAAATCCCACTAAGCATCTGTCTTCATTTTTGGTGAATAACTGAAAAGCTAAAATCCTTGAATTTCAGTTACACCTGAGCTCTCAATGACTAAGACTTCAAATTCTGACCCCAAGGCAGTTCTGAAAATGCGATAAAGGATTTTACAGGATTGAGGTGAGGTTTACTTTGATGGGGGGGTAGGAGAGTGTGTTGTTTTTCTGGGTGTGTTTTTTGGAAGAAAGTTGCTCTAGGAGATTTTACCTTGATTGATTTTTGGAATATCCAACAAATTTTTATCAGCCGCATTTCAGCCTTGTGTGCATTTTACTTTTGTTTTTTTTTTTTGTGAGAGCCATGGTCAATAGCCAAGCCTACAAGCAGCGTTTGTAGTGGGTCATGATTGTGTTGTTTAAATGTCTGGGGCTGTATGGAATGGCAGCAAATGCATCGACTTGTATTCTTGGCAACAAACTTTCTAGAGGCTTAGTTGCTTTCTTTCGTATTTGGGGTTTTGCTGCTTGCTATTAGTCAGTGTTATTTTTATGCTAATTTTTATATATGCCATTTGCTCATTTGACCTCATGGCCATGTGTTTTGTGATGTCTCAGGGCATAAGAAGTAAGAGCAGAGCAAGAAAGTAAGTGAGGATTAAGATCGTAAGCTATAGAAGACAAAATAAGACCTACAGATCTTTTGCGTTTTTTATTGTCCAAGTTTTTACTGGGCTCTTTCTTATTGCCAAAGACTGGCCTTAGTCAAAAAGTGCTTATATGAGTGAAGAGCCAACTTAATGTATGTCACCTGCCGCCACCATTTATTTTTCCTACATATCAATACAACTAATGGAATATTATTTTAGTGGCTAACATATGCTGTTCATAACAGGAGGCCTTATTTAGGGGAAGAACACCTCCTTTAGTCCTTTGTAGAAACTTGAAGAATAAAACAATCTAGTAAAAAAATATGTCTATATATGTATTTGTATGGGTGAGTTTTAAATGCTCTTAAACTGATTAGAAATGTCTGGAGGCAGTAAGGTTTGATTTCACTCTAAATTTATCTTATTAAAGCTATTATTATCACTACCCAAAGTAGGTTTCTTAATTTCATTTATAATGCTTTCAGTTCACTAATTCCTGGCTGATCTCTAATTATGCAAATGTTTGGAAGGATCGTATCCAGTCATGAATCTTCTGGCTGCTGGAATAGAGTTTTGTAAAGTTATAGGACTTGCTGTAATTATTTTTTCTTTTGGTCAGAGAAAAAAAAAATGTTTTGAGTATGCTTTATTTTCACTGGATCCAATAATGCTCAAACTAGTCACTGAACCCCAGGAGACTTTTGCCTAAATAAGGGTAACATGGTTTAGCACACAGTTAGGTTTGTATTCTGTAGAATACCCAAGTAGAAGAGGAGGAAGAAGCAGCCCAGTAATTAGTACTGACTTTATAAATCTTGTTTGGTTCTAAACCAAACAGGAAACCTTTGATGAAGTAACACTGGGAAATGGCCATGGAAAAATACAGGAGGGAGGTGATAATGTACCCGAGGTTTTTATGGGGTTTTGTAGCTTTGTCTAAATCCAGTAGTGGATGAGTAGAGTACAGTAGAATAGAATATTTCATGTGGAAGGGACCTACAATGTATATCTAGTCCAACTGCTTGACCAATTCGGGGCTGACCAAAGGTTTAAGCGTATTGTTAAGAGCATTGTCCAAATGCCCCTTAAACACTGAGAGACTTGGAGCATTGACCACCTCTCTAGGAAGCCTGTTGCAGTGTTTGCGCACCCTCTCAGTACAGAAATGCTTCCTAATGTCCAGTCGAACTCTCCCCTGGCACAACTTTGAACCACTCCCACACGTCCTGTCACTGGATCCCAGGGAGAAGAGCTCAGCACCTCCTTCTCCATATCCCCTATTCAGGAAGATGTAGAGAGCCATGAGGTCACCCATCAGCCTCCTTTTCTGCAAATTAGACCAGCCCACAGTCATTAGTCGCTCTTTAGAGGACATGTCTTCCAGCCTTTTCACCAGCTTTATTGCCCTCCTATGGTGCATTCAAGGACCTTCACATCCTTCTTAAATTGTAAGGTCCAGAACTGCACACAGTGCTCTGGGTGAGGCTGCACCAATGCTGAATACAGCAGGATAATCCCCTTTCTTTACTGCCTGGTGATGCTGTTTGATGCCCCCCAGGATGGGGTTTGCCCTCTTGGTTTCTGGAGCATACTGCTGGCTCATGTTGAGCTGCTATCAGCCAGTGTCTTTAGATCCCTTTCTGCAGGGCTGCTCTCCAGCAACTCCTCTCCCAATTTATACTTGTGCTCAGTGTTACTCCGTCCTACGTGCAGAAACCAGCATTTTGACTTGTTAAATTTCATTCCATTAGTCATAGCCCAATATCCCAATCTATCTAGAGTCCTCTGCAATGCTTCTTGTTCCTCAAAAGAGTCAACAGCACTTCCCAGTTTGGTATCATCAGGAAACTTGCTAATAATCTGTGAAGAATTTTAGTACTGCTTTAGCAGATTACAGGAACAGATGCTGAAGACCCTGATGTTGTGAAGTACTACTGCAGCACCTTGATCTGTGCTGAGAGAGGACTAAGAAACACAGGTGATCAGCTGTGCTGGGTGACATGAGCAAAACCCAAGCATATCCTCAGCTGCCTCTGTCAAGTGCCTCTTGGCTTCTTTAGGAGGTCATCCGATTAGGACTGAGCCCCAGGCAGAGGGTTAGGGCTCAGCAGCTCAGCCACAGGATTTGGCCTGGGCTGCACCACTCAGGATGCTTCTGGATTCTGCCCTCTATTACTGAGTGTAGGAGAACAGCTAAGAGGTTGTCCTTGCAAGGGACTTAGAAAAAAATTATGTTCTTCGCAAACTAGATAGAAGCTACCACACACAGAGATTGTTTTTTATGAGTCAGTGTCTGTCTTGCCCCTGGCATTTGTTTTTGTGGATAAATTGCAGGCCTAAGCTCTGTCTCCCATATCTTCTTTTCCAGGATGTCCTTCTGAAGTAAAAGGAAATGTGTTCTTTACTTCACAGTTGTATACAATCCAGCTTGCCTCGCCAGGGGAATTTAAATCACTCTGCTGCTCTTTGACCAGTTCCTAGCACTTATAAAGCACATTAGAACAATAATGTTCTTGTCAGTGACATGGTGATTTGCCTTCCAAACTTCGCAGCCTGGAAGTCAGATTCGATCCTGCAGACAGCCTGTAGAATACACTTATTGAGATGTGATAAGTAACCTGCTTTTCTTGTTCTCTGCCTCAGCAAACTGAAGAAACAAAGCCTTAGAAGTGGCTGTATAACATCTGCATGTGTCAAGAGTGGGATGCTGCTCCTTTGCAAACACTTTTCTGTCAGTCTTAGAGGGAAGGAGACACAGGCACTGTTACTAGAGAGGAGCTCCATGATGTATATGCATCAATAAGAGAGACCTGGAGTGCTGGAATGATTTTTTGGTGGCAGCAGTGCACATGTCTTCCCTTCTATGTGTAAACAGCATCTAGCCCAAGAAGAGATAAAAGCAAGGGTATTAACACTCAGGTGAAGCTGAAGATATAAGTCCAGCTAGCACAGATGTTGCTTGGTAAAAGTAGGAGGTCTTCCTTTGGCACTTAGAGTCAGTTCTGCTACTGGCTTACAAGGATCATCTGGTTCGGTTCAGGCTTGTTGACAGAGGTGTTGTATCTGGCACAAAAATGTAAAAGAATTGGAAACAACACTAGCTGGGGTGGCAGGGTGGGGAAGCACCCAAGGATACACAGATGACTTTGGGTGTTTGATGGGATTCTTTGGGATGATTTGCTCCAGGAGTGAAAGCTTGCTTTGCTGGAAGAACAGAGCACCTGGAGAATGTGGACATCAGAGAATATGAACTCTGTGTTGCATCCTTGAATGGGTGCTACTTGTGCAAAATGAGCGAAAAATCCATAATTTCAAAAAAAAATGCTGAAAAAATGCTTTAACATAAGCCAGATTTTTTGTTCTGTGAACAGCTTTTATCTTCCATCCTAGTTTTTAAAAGACTAAACAACTTTTAGGTATGTTAAGCTTCATTTACTTCATGCTTGGAGCATGCCTCATTCAAGAGAGACTGTGCTGCAGGATTTGTCATTTTCTTTCAAAGCGTGTTGGACCAACAGTAGGCACATTCAGAATCATTCCTGGCTAAACTGTTTTGAAGACCCTTTCTTCATCCTTAGCCACTAATCTACTACCACCAGGCAATATTTTGCTTTTATAATTGCATTTATGTGGAATTCTCATTTTCAGAAAAAAAAAATTGCTAAACTCTATGGTAGAGTTCACACAGATTTATTGTGAAAATGGTCAACTGAAAAATGTACAGTAAGATTTAGCAATAAATGTCATTTCCATTGTCAGCGATTGCGTCTTATCAGTTGGGAGTTTGCCACAAAGTGCTTGATTGACAGAGTAGGGAAAAAAGCTAAATCAGAGGCGTCTGCTGGAACCTGGGGCTTTACTGTAACAAGGTGACCCCAGCAAAGCAGTAGACTTACAGATGTCTACAAGAGGCTTTTCTACTTTCTTCCTTTGTTTCTTAAAACATTCTCTTAAGTGTTGATTCATTAGAAATCTCACTAATCACTTTCTCTGTTTCTCAGTAAATTATTTTATTGATTAAAATTGCAACTGAAATGTCTATCTGATTTAAACACATACCATTCATTCTAGGAACTCTGCTGTTATTTAAATGATGAAAGAGAATTTTTCTAAATAAGAACAGTTAGTAGTGGAACTACTTAATGTTGAATAGCAGTAATACTATGCAAAAGTTTGGGCCTTACATGAGTTGTTGAAGTTATAAACTGCCTGTAAGTTCCTTCTGTATGGAACTGTGACTCAGTGTGATACCACATGGCTCGAAGCCAGCCCCAAAATCAGGACTGCAAAGGATTCTTTCCACGCTCAGTGATTTTTTCTCCCCATATTCAAGGGTGTGTTTAGGAACCAGGAAATTCAATTTCACTGTTAGGATCTCAGTAGTTGGGGAGAAATGCAGTGAGACATGCCGTGTTCTTTTCTGGATGGGAGCTGATTGGAGTTCCCTGAACTGGAGTTACCAGTAGTAACAGGCTGCTGCTATTGCCAGCTGTATCTTAACATAGCAGGAAAGGAGACATCTCCCTTCCTTGCCTTGTGGAGGCCTATTTGAGGAGGTAAAGTGCTTCTGCAGGGAAGAGACAATGGTACCTTTTCTGACTTTGTCCTGCTTCCAGAGTCATAAAAGAGTGATGAGGGTTATAAAACAGAAGCTGCTTTAGAGAGCTGCAGAAGAGCAAGATGTCCTTACCAGCTTGAGGAGTAGAAGAACGGTGTGTGAGAGTTTGGGTTTGGATGGGACCTTGAAGTGTTTTCAAGCCCCAAGCTCTTTCCACCCAAGGAGAAATCACCTCAACGCAGGCGTGCTTCATTCTGCTATTGAGATAAAATTTAGTTGCTCCATGAGAAACAATTGCTTATACCTCCCTCTGACCAGTGATGGATTTGCAGATGAGATGGACTGTGGGTTTTTTCAGGTGTGGCCAGTCCCAGACTTTGAGCTGAAAATACTAATTCACTCTAAAGTTTGCCATTGAAGGTATTAGTTTGTTCTGCAGATTTTCCCTGGTGGCAAATAGATCTGCCTGGGCATGTTCAGAGTGTGCAGGCTTTCACAGCAAAAGCTACTGATGCTTTATGTTGGATTTGTTTATTACAGAAGCTATGTACCAACAGCTAGGGTTTTTTTAAGCTTTTCTATTTATATAGAAAATTCCTTATTTCTTCAGACCAGATGTATCACCTCAGGATATTTAGTTTGCATGTATAGAAATATTAAGACTCACCTCGGAATATTTTCACTTCTTTAGGGTTTGTTTTTTAAGTAAAAATCTTCTGGTTTGTGGAAAAACACACCCTGTAATATATTTTGCTGGTAACACTTAATGCCCAGCATGGTGTGCCATGAAAAGGGCATATACTATCAATGCTGATAGGCCACATCTAGTCCTTTTCTTTTTCACATTGCTACAGTTGTCTTTTTCCATTAAAATCAAACACGGACTGAGCAGCCACATGCTAGGAAATCACTAAGTGCTATTTAAATAGATGCGTATCATGACTGAGGCAAGCAGCACAAAAGACGTCACACCTGGCATTTGGCATGTTAGGGAAACGTGAGATGGATGTAGCCAGGGGCTCCAAGTCTCCCTTCCACCCGTGGAGGGCATGCAGTACCTCGCAGGGCTGGGCGAGAAACAGGCTTGGAACAGAAGGAAACAGACTTCTCTGATACTGCCTCGTAGTGGAATTAAACATCTGTCTGAAGTGTTTCTGACTCTTCATCAGTTAATGAAGTTTGGAACTTCCTTATGATGGTGGTCAATGTTGTGGGATGTACCCATAACTGAATATCTGCCCCTTCTTATATTTTGGACACTTGAGCTAGTTGTAGATAATCCATCAACAACAACATGTGTTCAGTGGCCAGCTGTGGTAGCAGAGTTCATAATGAATATGAAGATAATGAAAGATTCTGTAAAACATTTTCAGGATAAACATTTTCCATTTTTGTCTTTTGCTATTTGAGAAACAGACTGAAGTGCAGTCTTTAAACCTTTTCTTGCTGTATGCTAGTATTTCAAAAGGACTTGTAATTTTGGATCTTGACTTGGAAACAATTTGAAGGCGGCTGATTTTCAGCGTCTGGGAATACTGCATTTCCTGACTAATCAGACTCTTTTGACATGTCTTAAATTGGGCACTGAAATAATGGATAGACAAGTGCAAGTAGTTGACTTAGGACAGCTCTGGGGGGGTTTAGGCAAAGATGCTTTAACACAGAGCTCTAATATGCTCTGAGTATGCACACATCAAGTTATCACTGCTGAGCAGACAAGAGGGAACTGATTAAGGCACAGTAAGTCAATCCTGTGAAACCATTAGCCCGTGATCAACCAACTGATGTTCTCTAAATGACTAAGCCCTTTTTGAAAAGTGTAGGCCTGTTTTATTTCAGCGTCAAAATAGTCTCCTGCTGGCACTGAGAATGGCTGGAAAAATAAAACATTTCTTCCAAATACAGTAAAATGCATTAGTTGGACTTTCCATGCTTGATCCGAGTCCTGGAAGACTCAGCAGGAGTCTCCATTGACATTAAATAGGGTCTGTCCTCCAATGTAAGTTGGTGACTACAGCTGCTTTGTAACCTGGACCACCTATGCTGGGTAAAATAGGCAAAGAGAAGTGGGTGCAGCAGCTGTATTCACATAGTAAGGGAATGGGCATGGTTTGCCTGAATTTCCTGGCTTGTTTGGGGGGTTTTTGTTGTTTTTTTTTGTCTTCTGCAGGCAGACAACCATCTGTCCTGGCAGTGTAAGCACAGTCCTGGACTAGCTAGTACAGCTAAAGCTGTAGCCAAACAAAAAAAATCTAAATGCTGAATTCTTGGAGAGAAAAGAGATCTGATTAGTTTCCAAGTTTTATTTTCTTTCTTTGGAAGTATTTTTTCAGAGCTGAAAGGGAGAGTTCTTTACTCTAATGCTTGAGTAGCACTTTGAAGTTTGGTCCTTTGCCAAAAGCCTATTGACAGTAACATGAGTGTTGGTGGTGCTCACTGGCATCACATATTACTTGGGGATCTTTAAAAGCTCTCTGAACAGCTTAGCGAGACTTCATTAACATTTGATTTCTACCTAAGTGAGGAAGAAATTATTACTGTGTCCTTTTTATGGGTGGATAGGCAGCAGTAAGCAAGTTCAGTGATTTACCTGCCTCTTAGGGCACACTCCCCAGTCCTGGTAGAGATCCCAGGCGTCTGACAAAGAAGTCATCTCTTTCTTTTTAACAACCAATCTGACATCACCTTATGTTGCCACCATTTCTGTACCTTCTTGTTGTTCATGTAGTACCTTTCTGGGATAAAGTGATGGCTAACCTCGGAGTTTTATTTCACAGCTGTCTCCTGTAGCTGCAAATCACCATCAACCTTTTCCCTACAGTTTATAATTATTTCTTTTTTTTTTTTTCCTCCAATTTTAAATGGGTAGGTTTATCTGAGGTGTTGAGATTTCTCATAATCATTCTCTCACTAGTAGCCATGATGGAGTGTCTAACCCTCTCTTTTCTTCTTGTCCTCAGGAAACCCACTGACTGTGGCCTGCAAAGCTTTCTTTGGATTCAGTGGAGAATCGGGCCCCATGATCTACTGGATGAAAGGAGAAAAATTCATAGAAGAGCTAGAAGGTCACATTAGAGAAGGCGAAGTCAGGTATTTTTGGAATGTTTGCTGTTAAAAACAGTGTATAACCCCAAAGCCTGTTGGGTGTTTTTTAAACAGGTTTTTAATTGGAAGTGGAAATAGTTTTCTGTCTGAAGAGTGATGAATGACTCGGAACGAGAGCAGTGTGAGTTGCTCCCTGTCCTGTCTAGCGAATAAACTCTAAAGACATAGTAGCTATCAGTGTGCCTGGAAATCTGTTATCAAATTCCCCTGACAGTAGCTGAAGCATCTGAGTGTTCTGGGGGTTGATTTCAGCCCTGCGTGGAAATGATGCCGTCCACTGCAGCTGCCCCTTGTGGCAGTCCTTGGCAAGATGACATTCATTTCAGCATCAGTGTTAATCTTAAAGATGAATGGTCTCCTGTCAAAGTCACCATACGTTTTTTTCTTCTACTGAATGTGTTGTCTGCCTGTGATATAGCTCTCAGTATGCCTTAACCCGGGCTTTCGAAGCATTTGTTCATCCATGCTTAACACTTAAGGGAGAGAAGGAAGTCACTGTGTGGGGATGTCCAATATCCAACTTGTGCTTGGCTGGTTATCATTTGCTGTACCAGTTGTAAAGAAAACGAATATTTGTATCTCCATGAAGTGTCATGGAATTTGCACCTAACAGCATCTTCTTGTCTTCCTTGTTTAATAGTTAGCTGATTAATGGCTCTTTGAGCCACTAAGCTGTGATTATATTATATGGATAAGGTGGTCCCAGCTCCTATAGACACAGTGATATAAAGAAAGACAAGGTCTTTGCAACTTCCATTGCACATTTTTTCGTCTCATTTCTGAGTTTTTTGTTTCTTATGAAAGTAATTTTGGAGAGCAGGCAGAGTGAGATTCCTTTGCTTTATTACTTGATCAATAATTTGAAGTTCAGCAATTTAACCAGTAGTTATTAAGATATACGAAAATAACTGACCTAACATTGCACCTTAATTGCATACAGATGGAATTTATCATATGTTGCCAGAATGGCTTTTAGTGTACAATCCTCTTTTGGGCTTCTGACCACAAAATACAATTATTGGAAATTTCTGCCATTGCAAGTAATCAGCATTTAACATTGTGTCCTCACATGTGTATATATACAGGGTGATTTTGGTCATGTTCTTCCTCTGCATCAGAAGGACAGTTTAAGGTTTGTATTTACAGAGTTCTCCAGCTCTGACACAGTTGAAAAATTTCCTTTATATTCATTTGTTAGTGAAAATGAGTTTGAAAAAGCAGTATTTGTTCTTCATTGTGCCATCTCATTACACATTCATGTTTCAAATTAATTTTGTGACGACTCCCTTTTCTCACTGTGTTAAAATGCTTTGACTCAGTTTACAGATCTGTCACAATTCATTGAATCGTCTCTTCAACAGAGCTTCTTAGCATGTACCTCATCTTCTGCGCATCACAGCCAGCATTAAAAACAGTATTTACCAAAACCTACTGCATCATTACCAGCAGCGCCACAGTCCATCCCTTTTTTTCATTTAGAAGTAGCTATGGCAACTGCGGTAGTAACTTTTTGCAAATGATTTTTTCCACAATAACAGCTCTTGTTTATGTGTCCCATTACAGGTGCGCTGCTTCAGGGAAACTAAGCAGCACTAACTGTTCTGTCAGTGCCCTGAGCCAGCCCGCATCTTCCACCCAGTCGTGTTTATGATGTATTTCAGAAAATGTCATGTATGTTTCAAATTTGATGAGCCACAGCGAACTTGCTAGTTAGATGCTTTTTCTATGAGTTTGCTTCTCTGTGGTATTATCAGCACATTTCTGTTAATGTTGAAAAACTGAAAGTAATTGGGAATTATTACAACCAGACCAAGATACTCCAAGGGTTCTTTGGCAAATACTTAATATTTTAACTCTGCATTCCCTATCTTGAATTAGTTCACAAATTTAGTTGCACTCTGAATTTTTGGTGCTGTTCTTACTCTGGACTGTATCCATCCATTGTGTCGCTGGATTTTCTGTGTATGATGAGAGTTCAGGTTTGCAGATCAATGCAGCGTGGAAGTACCAAACATCCATCCCTAGTTTGCATCCTCTGGCATGGTAGCTAGTCAATTACTGTGCTTTTATGAAAACACTGAAATAGGAATGCACTTGACTCTTAAAATCAAACCCATGGAACTGTATTTTTGGTAAGCAGAGTAATATATGAGTATTCACCATGAGTAATATATGTGTAGCTCTGGGCTTCTCGTTATTTATTAAACTTCGTTTCAGAGCCTCATAATAAAAGTTACTAATCAGCATTGAAGGACTTGAAGGCAATGACCCCCTCTCTAACCTGCCTCCTTGCCTTCCCTTGAATTAAGATCCCCAAATGTTAGACATGCACAGGGGGGAAAGCAGAAAGAGACTTTGCTTGCCAGGTGAGTTTTTCACAGCAGTAATAAAAATGTCATGTAAATTGAACCAGGGCTATTAAAGAAGGTATCAGAGTCTTTAAGCCTGCCTGCAGAGTTGTCAGTTGTACCTAATTATCAAATGAGCCCACAGCAAATTTCAACACCATCTCTCTGCCATGGAAAAAAAGCATTTTGAGGCACAAATCTTACTCTTCCAACCACCTATGACTTGCTTCTTTTTCTCCTGCAGGCAACACTGCAGAACAGTTTGCAGGTACCTCATAATGCTCCATATGTAGAGTGTGGTTATCCTTTTTTTTTTTTCTCTCCTGCATTTTTGAAGTGGAAATAGTTTAACTGGTTCTAAAGGCATGAAAAGAAGTGGAGAATGGAGACATTTTGAACTGTAGCTTTATTTCTTCCTGCTGCTTAATTTAATATTCTGCCTTCTCACCCAGAGAAGTCAACCAATGGTTGCAAAAGGCTCAAGACAAGATGATGATGATGTAATCTGTTAGGAGGGGATGCTGAGGGAGGGAGACAGAATTACGATCTCTGCCTGGCTAATGCACTGAGTACGTTGCAGAGAAGTATGGAAATGACAGCCCTCCCCTGAAAAGCTTATACTATTCAAGGAGGCAATTTCTGGGCAGAGAATAAGAAACATGGTGCAGGAAAGTGAGAGGGAAGATCACTGTGCCATGTTGTTAGTAAGCTACTTGCTTTTGGAGAGGTACGTGTGTACACACAGATCTGTCCTTTCATCTACAGATTACTATTAAGGACTAGAAAGAAGGGGCTAGAGTTTGTATCCCTGTTCATTGTCCAGTTCTTCAACTGTATAAAGAATAAAAGTTACCTTTTTGATAAGTCCAACTCTCATGCAGGTTAGGAATTAATGGTTTGGAATTAATGCCTTGGTCTTGCAAGGAGACAAAGGTGAAGCTTTCTTCTGGCCTTTACATCTGTGATCATACAAATCCTGAAAATTTTAGGAAAATGTGGTTTCAGAGAAAAAGTATTTTAACTTATATTCATTAAATTATATTTAATGCATAGATGCATTGGAAAAACATGACAAAAGTTTTGAAAGATCTGAAATACTGGATATTTTTCAAAGAAAATATTTGGATTCTGATATTACACTTCTGTTTTTAATTCATATTTTCTTAACTGAAAAATGAGCAGTGGACAAACTGTTTTGTTTCAGATCAAATAAAATGCTTCAGATTGAACAAAAAGAAAGCACTAGGTATTCTTTTTTAATTCACCCACCGCTTCTCTCTCCCTTCATCCTGTTTTTTGTGAGTTGTCAAGCGCCATTGCTTTACCTATGTATTAAATGATGTAATTACTCTTACAGTTTGTTCATCAAACCAGAAAAAAGAGCTATTATTTTCTCAACCTGTGGGAGCTGGCATGTGTTGGCAGCCTTGCTGGCAAAGTTCCCCCAACTCAGATAGGGACAGAGCTTCATCTTCTGGGAATGCAGCAAATACTGTTGCAGATTTAAGGTCTCACTTGTTGATACTGTATTTCTTTTCTAATCGAAAGATAACTGTACTCAGTGTTCTCTGAACCAATTATGAATGCAATCAATTAAAGACTGCACACGTTAAAAAAATGTAGGAGACCTACTGTGTATCTCTGTGGCAATAATGAATCATTAGCTGTAGAGTACTGGTGAAAAGGGAAAAAGAAAAAAAAAAAAAAGCAGGAATGAAAGGTTTAAGAGCTCTCTTTCTACGCTTTTCTACCAGTGTAATGTTTAAGTGTCTGTCAGCACTTTCATGATAGATCCTGTTCTAAAGACTTCTCTTCCTAAAGATTGCAATTAGCATGAAACTAAGTGGAAAAAAATTCTCAGTCCAAATACATGCTCTTTTTTATGAAAGCTTCTTGTTATTTAAATTTAGGTTAAGGGTTGATTATTTTATTTTTAATAGATTCAGAATAATAGTTTATTTTATCATAATTGTAATGTCTTCATTTTTTTCTGCCTAAAGTATGCTGATTCCAGTAAACACAAGACAATCTGAACATTCCAGATTAGTTTTCCAGATATCATCTCTGTTAATGATTTCATTTGTTCCTTGCAGCATGATTTATAGGCCAAAATTTGTGGAGACTATTGTTTACCAACAGAGAAGAAAGACTTCCCAGAGTTTAAACTATTTTGCTATGTATACATATGGAATATTAATAGGTAAATGAGAATTGATTTGTCAGACTCTCAATGATGTAGACTGATTTGAGTCTGCAGACAGAACAGACTCTCTTGCGAGTTTTGGGTTTTTTTCTGGCCAGATATAATGCAAATTCAGCCTTTCTTGCATTATTTTCAGCACTTGGACTAAGAGCCAGAATAACAAAAAATACACAATAAATGAGAGTCAATTTGCAAAAATGATGCTATCCAGGTTTCCAAATGCAGTGCACATGCCTATTCTTAAAATAACGTTTTTCACTTGCTTTTTTGTGAGTTACACAGCCATCGTGAAAGAGATTGAATCATTGTGGATGTTCTGGTATGTCTTCTGGCTTCTGTCAGATCACACAAGCATTTAAAGTGCTGTATGAAATCTTACTGTAAATATGTGTTTTATAGTAGTCAGGCTTGCATTTTTGATTGTCTGGTGCAATGCCCTCATACTTCACTTCTGATTTCTTTTCAGATTTGGAGTTCATGTTTGTTGTATGGAATTATGTACATGAGAAAATGTGTGCATGTATTGGAAACCCCAAGAGAACTTTGGTTTACAATAGAGAAGTTTGGGGTTGGTTGTTGTTATTGAAAAATTTTAACCTCTCCAGAAGCAGTTTACATCCGGTGCAAACAGTGCTGCGGTTAATTACTTGTGCCCAATTGCCTCGCTTCAGCCTCTGGAGAAAGTATTTCTTTTTGGTAAACCCGCTTCTTATTTATGCCTTTACCTCTTAGTGCCATACTTGTATCTTTTTGGAGAAAAGACCCACTGAAGTACTACATGCCGTGATGAGTTCACATGCAACTGCGAGGGCATCACACATTTTGTGTTTACCCCCTCACACATTACGCAGTGATACACTAACAGCATCGAATGAATCTGGTAGATTTTACTCGACATGACATTTCCTTGTTCAAAGCACCAGTAACTTTTTCTTGAGCAACTGATAAGCCTTTTGAGAGAACAGGGCATTGTATTTTTAGACTTTATGTCAGCATCAGAAAACACTTGCATTTACTTTGCATTCTTTTTAATGTTCGCATTAGAACGATGACATGAAAAGATTGTACCTCTGGCCTGAAAGTCTGCTCGAACTTTCTATTCCCTTTGTGGGGATTTTGCATTTCTCCTCAGTCCTCTCAAAGGAGGGGAGAGGTCTTGTTCTTGGCACTGTTCCCTTTTAAAGTAAGGATCTAGCCCCCCAAAATAGAGGAAAATTCCACAACATGGCAGAGCTCATGTAATTGGTTTTCCAGACTACATTAAAATGTATCACAATACCGAGCCTTTAAAATATTGCTTTATAATTTGCTCTGTGATGGCTTAGTAGTTCATACTTACCTCCCTGGAAAGTCGGGATTTATTGCTACTTGTAAAAGAAACATTGGTTTTAGCATTTAATTCTGGAGCTGAGATAAACAAGCCACATGTAACCGTTGCACTCAAAGTAACTCTTCCTGCAGTTGGTTCAGGTCCTTGCTACAGACATGGCTGGAGAAAAGGTTTTCGGTTGTCATGAAAGATGCCTCTATGAAGTCTCTTTTAATCAACTCAAGTTTCATTTTAAGTCCTTCTCCAGGAGTGAAGGAGGGCAGGAACACTGTGTATCTTCTGCTGAGAAATCATGGTTATTTTGGGAATCTTCCACTTGTATTAATTCAGTTAAGCAAATACTGTATCCTTTCTTTCAGACTCCTCAGAGAACATCTTGGAGAAAAAGAAGTTGAATTGACATTGATCTTTGATGCTGTAGAGGAGGCAGACCTGGCTAACTATACGTGTCATGTGGAAAACAGAAATGGACGGAAACATGCCAGTGTTCTTCTGCGCAAGAAAGGTACTTATCTTTATTTAATTATCTGTAGTCTCACCTGCCTCAGCAGCAACAGGTTGGGCAGTAGCGAAGGTCCTGCTGACCTCTCTGAGCCAGGCTGGACTCCTACTTGGAGCTGAAGTATGTTGGTGTTACACATTTAGTTTACCGTTTGTGAAAAAAATTCATGAATTGTTCTTTAGCCTCTAGTGAATCAGCCTCGCAGGTGATGCTTGCCTGGAATATAGGCACCCATAAAGCACCAGTATATTCAGTGGAAGTATTTTGGTCTAAACAACCTATGAATTTGACAGACAGTTGACTGACTAGACCAGAGGTAATTGTGTGATGGAATGCAAATGTGTGTTTCTTAGAATAGGTACCTCAGCAGTGAGGTCAGGTCGTATTTCTCCACTTCCTGGCTTCGCTGTTTGAATTGAGAGCTTTAAACAATTTCAATGAATTTTGATTTCTAACTGCATTAGGAGTGAAAGCATTGCAATCAGAGCTACAAATCAATGTGGAACCACCCTATCATGGCTGCCTTGCTTGGTACTGTAACTGGAATTGGGAATGACACTACTGACAAATTATCTGTAGCAGAAAGGAAACCATTTGAGCTTGAATGTTCCAAATTAAAAGGTGCTACTATGCTCTGCTGTTTGTAGAAGTCATTATTGTAGGGAGTGTAACAGT
>JAOTQQ010000063.1:9008947-9105095 GCA_026546715.1 Gallinago undulata | reverse complement strand
ACCAGGTTGCTCAAAGCCCCATCCAGCCTGGCCTTGAACACCTCCAGGGATGGGGCAGCCAAAGCTTCTCTGGGCAATCTGGGCCAGTGTCTCACCACCTGCACAGTCAAGAATTTATTCCTAATATCTGATCTAAATCTCCCCTCTTTCAGTTTAAAACCATTATCCCTTGTCCTATTGCTGCATTCCCCGACAGACTCCCTCCCCATCTCTCTTGTAGCCCCTTTAGGGACTGGAAGGGGCTCTAAGGTCTCCCTGGAGCCTTCTCTTCTCCAAGCTGAACAACCCCAACTCTCTCAGCCTCTCCTCACAGCAGAGGGGCTACAGCCCTTGGATCATCTTCATGGTTTCCCCTGGACCCATTCCAACAGGTCCATGTCCATGTCGGGGGCTTGATGCAAATCCATTGATTGATTTGCAGCCAATCATACAAGCGTTATTTCCTTCATTATGCTAATGTGGTAAGAAGGACTTGCCCAAAATGCTCCTCAGGCACGGGGGCATCCCCGTGTCTGCACCCTGCTTGGTGTCTGCTTGCTCTAGCATTGCTGGAAGGACATCAGTGAATGAAGTAACACTTGCTGTAATTATAACAGATTCATACATGGAGCGATTTGGTCTGTTGTGAAGTCAAATTGGTCTGGTTAATTTTTTTTTTAAGGGCTAAAATGAGCAGAGGCAATCTGCAGCTGCTGCGGTGGAGGCAAAGCCCGGTGTGCAGCAGAGATCTGGGCTCAGCGACTGGGCGCTGCCGTGGGGCTCTCAAGGATGCTGGCACTCCCTCGCAGCGAGGAGTGGCCCTTGCTGCTGTAATTGTACCTTTACCTTGCAAGCCCTGGCGGAAAATAATTAAATTTCATAAAAGCCTGTCTTGTTTTGAGCCCCTGAGGGTACCAATTAAATGTAATAATGGTAACTGCAGCTTTTAAGCAAATATATCATTTTTTTTTTAAAAGAAATTAGGTGAAGTCTTTTGCACAGCATGGAGCTGAAGACTTTATTTCCACATTCCCTTCGCTGTAAGTACCACTCCTGCGCAGTCTTAGGAGAAGCTGCTCATGTGCAAGAAACAGAGGTAGGAAGATGATGTTCAGGGTTTTCTTCAGCTGGCAAAGGCAGGTCCTGGAGGTACCAAGCGTGCCCATCACTTTACATTTCTTAGCTGGGATATGCCCTATGTGGTAACCTTCAACTGCCCGAGCCAGCTATTGCAATTCATTATCGAGCATCTTTTGGAATAAGTCACCATAGATATTTATTTTTCTTCCTAGTGTGCTGCCACAAATGAGTGCCCCCCCACCCCATGCTCAGATGTGATGCACCTCAGGATATCTGCTTTAATTAGCATGGACTACATGCCTGACATGGAGGTTGACCCCTTTGGAGGCGGGGGTGTTTGTTGCTGGGCTGCAGCTCCGTTAGCAGCAGCAGCAGCACAAGCTGCTTTATGGGAGCATTCAAGAAACACCATACACCTTCTGCAAGGTTGCATCAGAGGGAAATAAAACACTGAAATTATCCTAATAAATTATAATAATTGTGCCTGGCAGCATGCAGTAATTTAAAATAGATTAATCTAACAAGCTTTAGATATGAATAAATAATAAACATCTTCATGCATTGAGAATCTTATTCTATTTAATTCTGAATGAATATTAATTACCCCTCATAAACCCAATGCAAAAATCGATCCATGTGGAGAAGGCACAAGGTATTAAGTACACCAAATTGGACAGAGCCCAAATGAATATTCTCATCATCAATTAAAGTCGGATTACACTGCCGCTCGACTGTCACCGGCTGCCTGGTGATGAGAAGCAGGCATTAAAAACGGGGTCTGTGCTGTGGGGGTTTATATTCAATTTTGTATCCCTTGTTTCCTGGCAGGGTTGGATGGCTGCTTACTGCTGGGTGGGATGGGTCAGGAGTTACCTGCTGTCCCTCTGAGAAATAAGGAAGCCACAGATGATTCTTGGCTATTGGAGTGGTGGCTGGTGCCGGCAGCCAGCATCCCCCTCGTGCCATGACATATCCTCCATCCCACCTGTGTGCAGATCCCTGGAGCTGCGAGTCAGTTTTGCCTCCAGCCTTCTGCTGGGGTAATATGGGAGAAAAGCTTTTTCTCGCCTGGCAGAATGACCCCTCGAGCCATGGTGACACTGGGACAGTGGCTCTCCCTACTCAGGCGGCGGTGCGATTCTCTGGTGCCTGTTGCGTTATGCCTGGTGTGTGCAAACCCAGCAAAACCGAAGACTCGCTCAGTTTTGAGATGGAACATATGGAAGACTGATGAGAGGGAACATCTGCACCATCTGCTCTAGGGGAGCTCCATCCTTCATCCTTGCACCTCGCCACGTTGCTGTTGTGTTTGGATGATATCCTTCATTCCCTCCCATTATCGCCGTTCTCCGAAGGCCAAGTCTTTCTCCTGCAAAACGCTTTGCTTAGCAGTAGGCTGCACTGGGAGCTCCGAAATGGAAATTTCCTCTGCTGCCTTTATTCCATGTGTGACTTGGGCAAATAATATATTTTGCTTGTATTGGGATCTTGTTTTTGGAAAACATACGCTGCGTATCAGAGTGTAGAATGAGCTGGGGAGGGTAATTGGGGTGTTTGGAGATGCAATGTCACACGGGGGCCAAGGCAGGGAGCTGGTGGGAGATGCTGGCTGCGGTGTGGGGCTTGGTATGGCAGGAATGGTGCTCCTGTGGGCAATTGCTGGGCAAAAGTGGGCTTGGGTATGGGAAGGGAGAGCCCAAGGCAGGCACATCATGAGCAGTGTGCTCCCAGGGATGCGGGGATGGTGTTTTGCATCTTGGTTTAAATCGTAAAGCCTGGCAGAGTTAAATGAAGGTCACTGGCTGTAAAAAGTGACAGGGACATTTTAAGACATATCGTAAAATAAACTGTAGCCTAAAAAAAGCTTATGATGGTATCTGCTGCAGGCTTTGGCCTCCATTTTAAAGCTGCCTTGATCTTTTAACATGGAAGTGATTCGCTGCCGTTGTACTATGCCTGAGATGTGCAGATACTGTACTTAAAAGTGTTCAGAGGCTGCTGGTATCCTTGGGGTTTAAAGATAAGGAGGAAGGAGATTGGAGGGAGGAGGAAAAGAGAAATACTTCTGTGTGTCTTCCTGAGTCAGGGGCTTGTTTCAGGTGTATGTTGAGCAGCTGCTCATGGGCTGAGGTGTGCAAGTAAGGGAGAGCATGTGAAACGGGAATGGATGAAGAGGTCTGGGGGGATGTTGCTTGTCTGTCTGGCATCTACTCACCTGCAGGTTCTTCTGGGACCTGGAATCTTGTAGCTCCTCACTACAAGAAGGATATTGAGGTGCTGGAGCATGTCCACCAAGCTGATGAGGGATCTAGAGAACAAGTCCTATGAGGAGAGGCTGAGGGACCTGGGCATGGTTAGCCTGGAGAAGAGGAGGCAGAGGGGAGACCTCATTGCCCTCTACAACTACCAGAAAAAAAGTTGTAGAGAGGTGGGTGTTGGCCTCTTCTCCCAAGTGAATAATGACAGGAGTAGAGGAAACGGTATGAAGCTGCGGCAGGGAAGGTTTAGACTAGATATGAGGAAGAATTACTTTACTGAGAGAGTGGTCAGGCACTGGAACAGCCTGCCCAGGGAGCCAGTGGAGTTACCATCCCTGGAGGTATTTAAGAAATGTGTAGATATGGCACTTAAGGGCATGCTCTAGTGCCTGAGATTGTTGGATGTGGTGATTGTTGTGGTGATGGGGTGTTGTTTTCTTTTTGTTTTGGTGTTATGTGTTGTTTGGTGGTTGGTTTTTTTTTTTTTTTGGTTGGTTGGACTTGATGATCTCAAAGATCCCTTCTAACCATGAAGACTCTGTGATTCTGTGAATCCAGAATGTCCCTGGTTCAGTCTGGTACACAAACTGATGTGTCTGTGGGAGACGGAGTGACACTACATATGGGTGCAAGGAGTGTGTGTGTTCTTGTACAAGAAAAAAACATGTTGGCTGGGAATTGTACAGAAATCTTTATGCTATTCATCTGCCGGTGTTGTCACTCTTCAGTAAGTAGAGAGCTGGTCTCCATCTATTGCATGCAAGAAGATTTACAAGCTAAATAAAAAAAATAAATCAGCCCCCAGATCTAAATAGTTCCCATTTGCCCAGAAACCAGCAATTGGCAGATGTCTGTCTTGCTTTCACCCACAGCTTAAATGCCAAAGAAATATCTTCCTTACTTGTAGTAAAATTCAAGAAGCGTTAGCTATCAGCTTTCCATGATGTCTTCAGTGTTAGAAATGGATGGACAAATACAGCAACAATTGCTCCAGTTTATGAACTGTATCTCTGCATGCATCCTTCTTGAATACTTAATAAAAGTTTTCAGACTCCCTTTACATGAGAAAAGAATTTTAAAATGGAAATGTGAGACCCAAACTTCAACCTGAAGTGAGAACCTCCCTGGTATCAGCATGCCAGGAACTAGACTTAAAATAAGAGAAGAATAACAGGTATTTTGAAGAACTCAAACACATAGGGATTGTTTTAATGTTTGTATGAATCTGCTGACAGGTCTTACAGAGATAATACATTTTCTGGCTTAGGGACCATACTTTTTGTGAGGGTTGTGAAGAACCTAGGAAATTACCCTTTTGCACACAAATGGGCTTGCTAAATAAAAGCACTGCATAAAAAGATGACAAAAAGAACAGATGATGTATGGGCCAGTTTCCCTCCACTTAGACCTTGCAATGCTGTCTTTTACCATTTGTCACCCTAAGGGCGAATTCTAGAAGTGACAGGTACACATTTTTGCTAAACCTGCCTTTTTTTCCATTTCATTTGATAATCTTCTCCAACTGGCAGGTATTGCGTTTGTGGGGAAGGAGAAAAAAATCAGTATTATCATCTGATATCATACTACCATCAGTGTCATTGTTACAGCCATAAGTTCATTGAGCTTCGGACCAAGACCAGAGGATACTGTCTCTGCAGATCCTCTAAAAATGGTAAATTTAGATTAGATGTCAGGGAGAAAAACACTGGCACAGGTTGCCCAGAGAAACTGTGGCTGCCCCATCCCTGGCGATGTTCAAGGGCAGGCTGGATGGGGCTTTGAGCAACCTGGTCTAGTGGGAGGTGTCCCTGCCCTTGGCAGGAGGTTGGACTAAATGGTCTTTAAGGTCCCTTCCAACCCAAACCATTCTATGATCTCGTGCCCTTGCAGGAGCTGCATAGCAACTGTGTGCTCCCAAAAGCCACCATTGATCACAGATAGCTAGCAATATAAAAACAAGAAGGGGGAAGAGTACACAAAAAGGGGGGTTGTAAGACTGGAATTTTATAGGTTTACAAGTATCTTTAGAGGATGCTTCATCGTAGCTAAAAGCATTAGTTAAATGTATGGCATTGGTGTGCATTTTTTTTTAAGATGGGGAGTGCTGGAACGAGGACTGAGTTGCAGCAGCTCATGTGGACATCGTGGCATCTGCACTGTTGGGGCATGTGAGGCAAACCAGCCGAAGCACATACAAAACCTGGTGAATTTTAAACATAGTTATAAATGTAGCTTGTTTTCATGCAGGGATTTCTGGAAATACCTGAAATCCGACAGGTCCGATTAAAAAAATATTCTTGTCCTCCATGCTGACGTGGGGACCACTGGCCCCTTTTTTTACAGTGTAGGGACATGGCTTAATATCATGGGGACAGAAGTAACTTGTGGGCATTGTTTTTCATCCAGTCCATGGTGATGTGAGTGTTTGCTGCCTGCCGGCTTGGTCCTGCTTGACTCAAACTCCTCTGGCCAAGCCACGCTTGCCGCAGGGCGATGGGCTGAGTTCCTGGGCTCCTTCCTCAGGAGAAGGTTGTTGAGCACAGTCTACAGTGGTTGAACCTGGCATTTACAGGGCATGATCCTGAAAGCTGTGTGTAATCTGCGGTATGATACTGGGAAAAACGCAAGTAGCAGCAATATGGTCTAGCTGGGGCCTTTTAAAAGCATTTTTATATAGATCCGTTACTAAGGACTTCAGAGAAATTGCTTTTTGGTCTTTGCTGCAAAGGGAACAAAGTATTATGAGTTTGACCTGTCTGAAGAAGCAGTTCCTTTGCCTTGCTGCTAGGCAAGATTTAAATCCTGCTGCCGTATTGCATTGATCCCGAATAATTGCTGCAATAGCAGTCCTGGTGTAAACAGTGAGTAGCTTGCTGTCACTCAAGTAATGAAATTACATATGTTTTTGCCGTGAAAGAATTTGTCCTGCAGAACAGTGTTGTCTTCCCAGGATGAGGCAGCTCCTTGGACTGAGCCCAGGCAGTGCGACCCCACATCTCTCAGGAAAAATAAATTAGGAAGGAAGATGGCGGGAGGACAGAGGTTTGGGGAAATAAATTATTTAAGGCATCAGGGCAGTTATTTCTGTTAGACAAGAAGATAAGGGGTTACTGCTGTAGGCTGTCATTCCAACAATGTTCATGGTTTCCCTTTGTCTAGGCTCCTTTGGTGTAACACCCAGTGTGATTTCCACTTCTACTGAGTAGGTGTTCTCTAGCTTAGCGTGACGCTCTTCAGTTGATCATATGAAAATCGCATGGGTTTTGATTAGAAAAAGTCAGCAGCATCTTTCTCTTCTTCCCCACCATAGTCTATTTTGTGACCAAATAGAGACCGCCTCTTGCTCTTTGCATGAGAATCTCCCATTTATTCACATTTCCCAATTTCCAGCAGCGGGTGAGAATCTAACAGAATTTGTAAGGTGGATAAAGAGTAGTTTATGAACCAAAGGTCCAAGCTCAAGAATAAGAAAGACATCATCCCAGCTCAGTGAAGTGAGCCTTTGCTCTACCAGAGCTGTGGTAGCTTTTAGTTTCCTTTTTTTTTTTTTTTTTGCTTTGTATTTTTAAATACACATGAAACACTTCAAATGGCCCAGTGTGCAGCTGGGGCTTCAGCAGAGTCTTTGGGCAAGTGCGTTGCTCCTGGTGAGAAATGCATTTGTGACACCTGCATGTTTATCCGAGTGTTTTGTAGAGAAATTTGTCCTGTAGCAGAAAGCAAGTGAAGATGATTCTAGCACAAAAATAAGACTCATAAACAGCCCCAAAGGGAAATCATTACAAAACCAGAGCAGTCACAGCATCTCTACATGTAATAAATGGCTTTTACTTGAAAGAGTGATGTGCAATATAGCAATAACTGGCAAATTGTGTACGCTTGGGTGATAAATTCTCGGTAATGTGGAGCTCTAAACAGTTAACAAAATTCACCACATCTTTATAAAGTGCGGAAAGTATACTTAAAATATATATATGTATTTTCTACAGTGCAGTAGTTTCATATCGTTCGATCTACTGCATACAGGCAATTTGCATGTGATTTAGTGCAATATTTGTACCCGGCATTTCATGTTGGTCTAAGTAAATGAAGTAGTGCTGGCAATCCTTTCATTATTAATACTGCTAGAAGTAATGATTTTGTATACCAAGTTGCAGGGTTTCAGCAAGCGGATCCCTAGTTAATGTAATGTGTTTGACCTTCACGCTTAGCGGGGTGAGCTCTGATGGTCTATCTGTTGTGTAATTGCCTTTTGATTATTATTCACCAACCCTGGTGTTGTTTAATGGGCAGATTAGTATCTGGCTTGTGAGCTTTGGTTCATAACCACGGCTCTACTAAACATCGTGCTATTTTGTCCTTAGTGAAATCACCATAGTAACATTGCAGGGAAAATAGTGTGCCTTGTGGTTTTACCCTGTGCTGAAATATCAGGGCTGGCTAATATTTTTCTTACTTTTGTCCACCTCTCATCTCCAACACTTGCGGAGGCCAGAGGAAGTTGCTCCTTGGCTTCAAGATGATTGCAGTTTCTCCCGTGGATGTGGATACAGCTGGTCTGTGCAAGACCCCGCGATGCTCGTGGAGCACGGGAGCATGTTGTGTAGCTGCTCCTTATACCACGCCGCTCTCAGTCCCTTGGGCTGGCTGCTACAAGCAAGAGGAAAGATAGTCCTTGCTTCAAACAACTGATAATCCAATGGCACAAACCCAAACCCTGTTTTATGTGCAGGCGATTGAAACAATGAAGAGTGGTTATTTCAGGGTGTAGCATAGAGTATTGGGGTTGTGCTGTGCCACCCTGTGGGTTTGCATCCTGCAGAAGGTCTCTGCTCTTTATGTCCTGTGTTATTCTCATTAATTAATCTCCATGTTTAAGAAGCAATTGTCTGTTTAGATGGGTGTCTCTGAAGGTAAACTTATTTTCCCCATAAGGAATTTATTTGCCTAGCGGCTCTGTGCATTTTCGGGGGAATACGACTGCAATTTTGTTGGCAATGATTGCTGGGCTCTGTTACCTTCAGGTTCAAAAACGTAAGCAGCACAACCTATGCTGTTGCACTCAATGTGGCACATGGTGACCAAGAGCATCCTTGTCGCAGGGAGGAGTGGGGTCTGGGATCAGTCAGCCCATCCCAGCGCTGCGACAACTGGTGCCTGTAGGTGCTGCCTGCCTTTTCCCTGTTTCCCAGCTGTGGGGCTTCAGTGTCAGCAGGGTTTTCTTGCTCACTAAAGCACACACTCTGCTCTGTTCTGTGAAACGAGAGAAAGCTCTTGTTCTATAATACATTGATAAGTTAAACTCCGTGATTCTGAAAATAGTAATTGGGTTGCCAGTATGTGTTTAAACAAGAGATAAATTATACGTGGTTTTTGGCATGCAATTTCACCCCTACTGGTCCAGAAACTCATTACAAAGGTAGGAGTGATCGCTAGCCAAGATTTCCAGCTTCCATTCTCTTTCCAATAAGACTTTATACTATTGTGTTATAATCTTTGGCTGATATCAGCATGTATCATGCCCCAACTGCCATGGGTGATAAAACGTTTGACAGTTTTCCACATCCCCGTTAAATAAAACCCCGTAATGGTAAATCATCCGAAGCAGCGTCTCTTGGCTGGCTTCAGAACATGTTTTTCAGCCTGAACCTCTCCGAGATGTGAGGTGATAATGTGTGTTTCCCAGCCCCCTTCTGCAGGAATACCGGGGGTGGTTTCGGTAGCCCTTGCGGTTGCTGTTATGGCTCCTGAGCAACGGGGAACCTCTCATGGTGATTTTTTCCATGGAAGTCCTGCTGTGCAGGCAAACAGCCCGGTGTGGCCAAGTCACGTTGGGAGGCTGCTCCACAAACCTTAATTCCTACCCTGCACACTGGCAAATAGAAATTGTCTGCTCTACTTGAGTTATTTTGCTTTGATATGGAGAAGAATACATTAAATGTGTTCCTTGGACTATGGCTGACTGGTGGGTCAAAAATGTGATGGTATTTTTGTTTCTGACCCCCCAAAAAATTACTCTCTGGGGTGTATGCTGAGAGGTATCATACATACAGCTTCCACAAACAGAGCAGAGCTTTGGCAGGGGTTAGAAATCCCTCTTTGGTGTGATGATTTGTGACCGTGTTGCTGTGTTATTGGGTTGTCAACTTGAAAGAAAAAATACCCTTCTACTTTCATTTATTATGCCTGGAAAAAGGGCCCCCATTGCTCTCCTTGCTCTTGTCTTGATTCATCATGATGTGTAACCCCGAAGCACGCGGGGAGGGCTAGCTGAATGCTGGGATCTCTGCTCCCCTCCTAAATACTTCTGTAAGTTATGGTTTCACTTACAGCAAAATGGAAGGTGAAACCTGGCCTCTTCCAGCTGCTCACTTGACATTTTTGAGTTATTTATGGGAGCAAATGGAACCCACGTTTTTGAGGAAGGAGGCTAGGATATCGGCTGGGATATTCAGCCTTGTAGAAATCCAAAGGGGGTGAAAAAGAAATGAGCCACTCTGGGCTACCTTTGCCTTGAATTTTTCCTGTCCTGTGCAGAAAAATGCTATTGGAAGACACGGGCCCAAAATCGTTAACAAAACCATCTGCAGACCGTACGTCGGCACAGATGGGTGTTTTGCTTCAGTTCTTGATTAATCAAAGACAAAAGTGTGTGTTTCCCTGCTCCTTATGAAGAGAAACTGTTCTGCGGAGAGCAGTAAAGCAAAGTTGCTTGTGGCTTGTTTTGCTTGGAGCAAAACCTCTTCTCCTAGAGCATCTTGCTTGGTGCTGTGACCAAGGTCAAGTTTGCAAGCGTGGGATGGGTCTGGATGCTGCGAGTTGGGGAGGCAGGGGAGGGGCAGCTCCTGTCAGAGCAAATATCTGAGCGAAAAGTTTGTAGTTTGGGTTAAAATAGTTTGATGCATAGATGAATAATAGAAGAGCACTTAATTTGTAATTGGTTAACATCAGGGTATTTATTCATCCTGGCTGTTACAAAACCAGTATTATATATCACTCCTCCTTATTGCTTTTCTTTTACTTACTGTTGTTCTTATTGCCTTTCTTTATATGTTTTGTGTATTGGGAACAAACAGCAAACAGATGTCAATTTACCGAAACTCCACTATATACCTATCAATATAGTGTACTAAAGTATATATATATATATATATATATATATATGCGTATATAGCAAAACATAAATTCTTATGATTAATTCCTTCTTCAAGCCTGGGTGCTTTGGGTTGCTTGTACAACTCAACATTAGTGAAATCTATCCAGGCAACACATCGAAAGAGATTCCTTTAGCATAATGTATTCAAAATGGGGTTTAAACATCCTGCAGAAAAATGTACTGCGTGTGATTTCTTTCCCAGGTCACGTTAAGTGCAATTACATTTATGGGGCTCTGAATCAGTTTCCTTAAATATCTGGGCTATATATTTAACTTCCCAATGAAATGGCTTATGCTGTAAATATTGAGGCCATCCAGGGTGATTAAATATTAAAAATGACATTTAAAGAAAGCCCCAGTTGCTGTGTGAGCTGAGCTTTCCTGGATTTTGGCAAAGTGCAATCTGATAGACAAGGTTTGTGTCCAGCCACTGATGCTGGTTTTGCAGAAAAAAGCAAGAAATCCCCCCAGAAATTCCCACCCAGGGTCAGGGGTGGGTGTCAGGGCCCTCTGTGCCCCCAGAACAAGGGCAACAGGTCCTGAGATTTAATATTTCCTTACTTTCCCCTTGCTCAATCAGCATCTGGCTAAAAATTTCCAGCATCACTGAGAGAGAAAAAAAATAATCCCAAGTTTTGAGGGCTGTCACGGTGATGGGAATGACTTTGGCGAGCTCAGGGAAGAGAAGAGCAACTCTATTTTACTCTCAGCTTGCTCAGGTTTCTCCTGCAGGGACCTGTGGCATTTAGCCCGTGAGCCTTGATGTGGTCCTTCCATCGGGCAGTAGATTTACTAAGTGGGTTTCCAAAGAGCAAACCAGAATCAAAACACCCCAAACCTGTAATCTGTAACGCCTTCCCCCGACACATGTGCTGGCTCTCTGGGCAGGAAGGTGTCTGGCTGCCCAAGTCCCCCCTCTCAAAACTTTATAGCATCTCTGAGGGCAGCGATGGAGGCACTGCACCAGTGTGACTGTTGTTGTGACGAGTCAGGCGGTGGGATCACTATGTTATAAAGCATTTGGTAAACTCAATCTTATTTTGCACAGTATACCTCTGACGATGGGCATGAAACTCCTGAAGAATATATACGTAGAATGAATACAACAGTCCATCCAAACACTGCAGAAAACGAAGCGGATTTAAGAAGAAACCTTAAAACGGCCTACTTGCTTCAGGTATCGCAAGGTAATTCATTCCCCCACAAGGAGCACAGTAATAAAGACTAAAGCTTTCCTGCCCAGGGTTTGACTTCTAGAGGTCAGGACCTTCACGAGGAGAGAAGTTGCAGAGTAATAATTCAGCGAGAAGGCGCCTTACGCGAATACAAAGTCTTTCTATATGTAATAAAAATCCGGTGCATGTGCAGCCCTTTGCTCCATTGTAATCAGAATTAAATAGCCTGACAGATACTGTTGATTTTTCAAAATTACATTTGTACTGTACCATTAAATTGCACAACTGACTTTAATGCAAAGAGGTGGATGGGAGGGAGGGTGGGTCTGTGCGCAGCGTATGCAGGGTGGTACCCAAACCATGGGGTCTCGTGGAGGCAGTAGGAAGGGAGGGGGTTATGGTCCAGCTCAGCCATGTCTTGCTCTGATGTGGCCACAAAATCCACCCCAAATCCAGCCTGGGCTCCCTGGAGATCTTTGCCTGGCGAGGAGGTGAACAGAGGCATCAGGAAAGTGCTTTTCTGCACCATCCGGTGACACCAAGCATAACTTTCTTAATTACCCCCTCTGACATGGCTCACTGTTTGGCAGTCTTGAAATAAAGTATTATTAAAAGTCAGAAATTTATGGGATCTGCGCGCCTGTGGGAAGGCTGTAATTTCAGGCCATTGATTTAAACGGATATGAATCAGGAGGGAAGAATAAATAGAGTAGACGTCAACTTTAAGATTGCAGGTGACATGCGTTCTATTTGGTTGGGGTTTTTTGAGGAGAGCTTATAGACATCGTTTGCTTTAAGTGGAAATGATACAAATGGATTGCACACTGATCTCTGTCCGAGTGGGAATGAGCTCCTGACCACATCTCATTCATTATCCTGCAAACCCCACAGGGTGTCTGGGAGGCTCGTCAGTCTGAAGATAAGTTGCTGCCTCTGCTGTCTCTCGTGACTCTGAGGTACTTGTAGTTCACTTTGTTCGGCAAAATAAACCTGTTGTAAGTGAAATGAAGGAGGCAATGCATAAAAAGACCCAGGATGCCTTTGCACACTGGCCCTGTTACTGTTGTGTTCACCAAAGCAGGGTGTGTGGACAGGACAGAGAAATCTGTGCCGTCCAAAAAAACCCCAAAACAAACCACCCCTAACCCTCCCCCCCCAACCATAAAAATGACAGCTGTCATGCTATCACAGAAGCCATGGGCCGAATCTGAAAATACCCAACACAGCTAAAATTTTGAAATAAATTTTACAAACCATGGGAGAGAATAAAAAAGTTGGTTTCCTTCCACGTGAGTGAAATCCAATACAACTGCACTCATATTAGTGGCTTAAGTGACATACAGTGAATGCATGCTAATTTTAACTTTCCATCTGGAAACATCACTAGTTAAATGGTGAAGTGTCCTCATCATACTTTATTTCAGTAGGAAGGTACTTCAGGCTTTTAGAAACTTCAAATTTGAAAATGTATTTTCAGAGTGGCTGAAACCATTTACTAAACCGGTATTAATATGCATGTTAGACTTTTGGGTTTACCTACAGAGCTGGAGGTCTGCAAAGCCAGGAAGAGAGGAATGTTCCCCTGCATGTCTGCTGAATCACTTATATTATTTGTGACAACCTGGTATGTCCCCAGAGGTCAAGAAACATGATTGTGTGTTCCCTTCAACGGATTCCCATCAAGGACAGTCGTGAAGAAGGACTTGTCTCGACTTAACAAATTCTGTTTCAAAATCCCTGATGTGTTTTGACTCAGCAGGTGAGTTGCCACTTAAGTTTATCCACCAATGGTCTTGGGAGAGACTTCTGTAGTAAAAGTCAGTATCTGAGATTAGTGAGATGTTTTCTTTAGGTTCCTGTTGGGTGCCGGATTGCTTTCCAGCTGAGAGTAGATATTCAGTTTTGGCTTGGATCTTGCACTAGAATATAGGGCTGCCTACAGTTCCTGGTGTTTTCTTTTAGTATTTTTTTTTCCTCAGTATTTAATTCATTTAGCTGCTCATTAAAATTTTGAGCAGAATTTTTCATACATTTTTATGCCAAATGATCTTTAGATCTGCAGGAGAACTATGGGCTTTTAATGTTATTGCCGAGTTTGCACTGAACCCTGCTCAATCTGCATCTCCAGTAACACTTCCAAAGCTGGAGATAATATTTCAAAAGCCTGCTCTGAAGTTAACCCTTTCTTTTGGTTGCTCTAGCAGATCAGCCAGGTCTGCATACAACCCGAAGCTGGGAACCACGGTGATGTAAAATAAATTAAAGATGATTAAACACTTTCTGGCTTCCCAGGGTGAAGGGCAAGTTGGGACACCGCAGCTAATTGGTCCTGGGTTATATAGGAAATTTGTGCTATAGTAGGTACTTGAACCTATGTATGAGGCAAGTGTCCTATAATTGCATCTTCAGCAGTCTGTGGATAAATCTGTTGCTCAGCTGTCAATGGGATAATGGACTTGCGTGTTCCCTGCCCTCCTCCAAGAGCAGGTTTCAATGTAGGTGTTACTATGACCACAAAAGCAGCAGATAATAGTGATTCTTCTTGCCTTCCCCCATGACAGCTGTAAGGTTTTGAAGGTGAAAGTAGCCTACTGCTCATCCTCCAGGCTGGTAATAACATGCAGTAGTGCTGATGATCTGATTGTGGGTGTTGGAAGCCCTAGTGGATCATCTTTTAATGAGAAAGCATCAGCAGAAAGGTTGTTAATTTGTCGGCATAGAGAGGTTCTCCCATGTCTGCTGGCAGCAGCAGCGTGGTGTGTGTGGTTCCCCCGGCACCAGGACTGGAAGTTGTTGCAGGCTTGTCAGATCTGTGCTTTTAGGAAGAAAAGGGAACAGATGTTGTGACTAATTGTCTTTTTTTGTTCATTTAAGTTTCTCATCTCACATGTCAAAGTATTAAAATCTCAGTCGAAGAAGTTACAGTAAGAGAATTGAGCTCATAAGCAAAATTTTTGTCTTGGCTGCTGCCACATATATTTCTCAACAACTGATTTATTTTCTTATGGGACTCGAGTTCTACTTCTTAACTCTGTTAAAAGAGTATTCAAATACAACATGCCCTTGAATTAGCTGGCACCATCATGTCTCCCCAGAACATGTGAGTAGACTGCAACATCCTACAAGTTTGCACCAGGGGTTCAGGCTCAGGTGAGGAGCTTACTATTGAGTTTTTCTGAGCAACAAATGAGCTGAAGGTGCTTGGATGCAGATCTCCTCCCCTGACAATCCCCTCTGCACTGCCTCCTCACAGCTCATCACATGCAATATCTGAGTGTTTACTAAACTGTTGGGTCCTCTTTCCAGTTGGACAGAGAAATCATTTTACAGTTTGTCCCTGAGACACAGGAGGGATGGTACCAGCCTGTTTATCCTGCACTCCCTCCCTTGTTTTCCCTTATCCCAGGGGAACAGCCAAATGCTGCTTTTTGGGGGATAACTTTCTTCAATTTGTGTATGTCGAATTCAAAACTTGGTAAAAAGTTACGGTAGCAAGTTTGAACTTTCTGGGATTGCCGGCTGCGAAGGGCACTGATGTGTTTCATTGTAAACATTTAATTAGCCACAACCTAATAAAGCAATGTTTTGACATGCTGGGAGTCAAGCAGCGTTGCTGTGCGGAAGAAACATTTCTCATAAAAAACCTACTTTTTTCCCTTCATCTGCACACTTGGCTGAAGTAAATCTCATCATCGGTTTTAACAGGGTCTTAATGGCAGACTTTCTTCTACCATTCACTTCCCTTTCACACCTTGGTACCATTAAAGAAGAGGCTAAATCACATCCACCTGTCCCCAAATTTGTGGATAATGCCTTTACCCCAGTGCCACCCGTTCCATCAGCCTGGCACTGCGGCCCCAGGCTCCTGCCTGTCTCCTGCCTTCAGGCAAGAGCTATCAATTAACTCACTGTTAACTAAGCACACGCAAGATTGAAAATGCTAGCTTTATTTTAATAAATTCATTTGTGTAAGGGTTTTTGCTAACACTGAGATACATACGTTATTTTTTTTTCTTATAAGGATCTGTGATACTGCAGAATCTCCTGGGGTTGTTAATACAGTTTAAAAGCAAAACTGAGTGGGGTAATAATATTTAAAATAATCCAAACACTGCTATTTTACATGTGAAGTTGCCTCTGGCTTTGTTCCAGTATAAATCTACCTGGTTATTAAATCTGCCATGAGTGATGCAGTCCTTATTTTTCAAGGATGCATTAAGGGAACTGTGATTGAAAGATGACATAAAAATTATGTGGTGTTACTGCTGAGATATCTCTGATTATAGCTGCCTTTTACATCTTCTGTAAATTCCTGTGTTTGCTGTGTTATTTCCCTGCAGGGGTTTGTAAGTATTAAATTAATTTGGTGGCGTGAGGTTCTAAGAAACAGAAGATATTCGCGTGCCAAGAAGAACTTTAAACACAGCCTTATCTGAACTTCATCTCCTCCTCGGAAGCCTTGTTCCTGTGGTAGGTGAGTAGCTCGAGGAAAGGACCTAATTCAGGATGGAGTTGTGAGATTGTTGACTGATGGAGAGAGGAGGTGTTATGGCAGAAACTGATTTGCTTTATTAAAGTTAATTGTGCTTTCTATGGTTTCCCTGAAAATCTAGGGTTTATCTGTAGGGCATTGTAGAATATTGGTGTCTCTGTGTGTATGTTGTGCTTCATTTGTTAGCTATTTCTGCAATGTCTCGCTTTACTCTGGTGGTTAGGGTATGGAGCAGCACCATGAGGGTTTCAGTTTATTTAAGATGCAAATGATAGAGGTCACTCAGGTGTTAGTAACAGCTTTCTGGATAACTCCAGGCCCATTTCAGAAGGGCAACATAAAGAAAGAGGTGAAGGTCGGAACTGCGTAATTGAAAAATAAGGTGAACGCAGCATCTGGTTTGCTTTTTGCTGCAGCATGAGACTTCACCTCTACCTTGCTAAATAGCTCTTAAGAGAGATTATCATTAAAATCTGGCAGCGACTCAACTGAAGTACATCTGTGCAGTGTGAAATCAAATCTTTATTTCAGCATGGAACACTTGGATCAGCTGACTGCCCATCAGTTGTTGGTTTTTAAAAAAGGAGAGGGGGGGGGGAAAAGGAAATCATAGAATGGTTTGGGTTGGAAGGGACCTTAAAAATCATCTAGTTCCAACCCCCCTGCCATGGGCAGGGACACCTCCCGCTAGAGCAGGTTGCTCAAAGCCCCATCCAGCCTGGCCTTGAACCCCTCCAGGGATGGGGCATCCTCAGCCTCTCCGGGCAACCTGTTCCAGTGCCTCACCACCCTCACTGTAAAGAATTTCGTTTCTGGTGTCTAATCTAAATCTCCCCTCTTCCGATTTAAAACCGTTACCCCCTCTCCTGTCACCACAGGGTCCCCCTCCCTGCCCCGCTGCCGGCTCCGACCGCCCCCGCTGCAATCCCCGACGTTCCCGTGGCTCCACCGCCGGCTCCGGCCGCGCTTCCCAATGCCCCCTCCCCACGCGTGGGTGGGTGGTGTGTGTGGGGGGGAGCGCCTGGCGGCCGCCCCCGCCGACGGCAGGTGGCCCCGACCCCCGCCGCCTCGGCACGTCACTTCCTCGCAAACTTTTCTCCCGAGGAACCGTCTCCGTGAAAGTTGCCGGCGGCGGCCGCCCGGCCCCGGGGGCTGCCTCTCCGCGCCCGCCGAGCGGGGAGGGCTTTCCGGCCGGCCCCGGGCATGCCCGCCTCCCTGCGCCGGCCGGGGCACGGCCGGGCCGCCCTGGGCCGCCGGCGGGACCGTTAGCTTGGCGGGGGGGGGTGGCGGCGGAGGGGCTCGCCGCCGTCCTTGCCCGCCGCGGCGGAGCGCCATGGCCCGGGACTGCGCCGCCCGCAGCCTGGACGGCATCGACCTGGCGGCGCTGCGGGTAAGGAGGGGCGGCGGGGGGAGGAGGGTGTCCCGGGACCCCTTCGTCCCCGGGGGCTGGGAGGGCTGCTCCTCGCCGCAGCGACGGGGAGCGTAAGGGCTTCACCGGTTTTGGGGGGGTTTCTTCCCCCGCCCTGTCTGAGGGGATCCCGCTCTGCCGCGCCTGGGGAGAGGCGCCGGCGCCGCAGGGTGTCCCCGCGGCGTGGGGTGGCCGTGGGACAGCGGTGCTGCGGGGTGGCCGGGGGAGAGGCGGGCGATGCCGTGGGTGCCGGTGTTTCGGGAGGCAGCCGTGGGGCGAGGGCTGTGCGGGGCACAGCGGGATGAGGAGCCCCCCCCGGGGCCAGCAGCGCTGGGCTACCGTCCGCCGGCCAGCGGCTCGCCCGGCCCCGCGGTCCAGAGGTGGCGTCCCCTGCGCTGCCGGAGACCGTCCCACGGGAGGGCGGCTCTGCCCGGCTTGGAGAGCGCCACCGGAGAGGTCCCTTCCCCTCCCAGGGTAATAAATAACCCCTGCTGGCGTTCCGAGGGGTGATGTGAACGCTGCGAGGCTGTGGAGAGGAAACGCATGAGAAATGAGGGGTTTCTGGAAGAAAATATGTGCGTGGGCTTTGGCTTTTGTAGGGTTTTGTTGAGGTTTGGGCTTTTTGGTGTATTTTGTTTTTAAAGCTAAAAAAAGTTAGCATTCACCTAGTTTGCTATGAATTTTTTTCATTATGCTCTTGTGTTTTTAGGTTTTTTAACACAATCCAAACTTCGGCCGTATTAAAAGCCACACTGTTAGCGTTTCATGTCCATAAACAGTTAATGGGGTTGTGTATGATGCCCCTTAGTTCCACTTCGCTTTTTTACACAGAAGCTCATCACATATCAACCCAGCCCAACCAAGGCAGCTTTTTTTTTTAGCTTTTTTTTTTTTTTTTCCTGGGGCACTCTCCACCGAAGAAGAGGGAAGAGTTCAATTGTGGCAAAAAGCAGCCAGCCCCAGACATTGAAACCAAAGCAGGCTACTTTCTAAAAATATCAGGAAAAAAAAAAAAAGAAAAAAAAAAAAAGAGGGCTTGGAGAAGCCTTTGCAGTAATCACATGGAGAGGAGGGTGTTCCAGACCAGAGACGGAAAGAAGAAAGGCAGCAGAGACAGTAAAAGTTTGTGAGGATGGCACAAGGCTCCTGGCTAGACAGGCAGAAGCTTAACCTGGCTGTGCTCGAGGGAGTAAGACGAAATAGTGGAAGTTCTTTGGAGCTTTAGTAGATGAATCTTATCTCCTTAAATAAATGATAAGAAACCAGCGTAAATTTGAAAAAGAGTAGTGCTGCCAACCAGACCGCAGGCTTTGTGTAGAAACCGTCCAGCGCAGGAACCTCCTGGAGGCTGTGAGCACGGCAGGGTTTAGCCTTCGTGGGGAAGGGACAAAGGTGTCCTTTTGGAGGAAACCTTTTCAGCACGTCAGCAGCCTTAGTTTGGGGTTTGTGCTTAGAGGGAAAGGGGAGGCGGGTGAGGCTGGGCTGTAGAAACGATGTAAAGACGGGTACTTTACCTTTGCCTTGTCTTGTTCCCAGTGTTCCCGGGGCCAGCAGGAGCTGCCTGGCACTGTGCTCCCCCAGGCTCACTGCCATCGGGAGGTCCAGCGAGGAGGTCCAGCTGGGACTGGGGTCCTTTTCAAACTGTGCGAGCCTTGCTCCTCCAAATGGGTGCTCACCAGTTCTTTCACCTTTCCCTGGAAAGAGGTGAAAGGTTTGAAAGGCTCTAGTTTCCAAATGTTGCAGGAGGATCTTGTTGGGGTGCTTCTGGTCTGGGTTCATCACGTGGTTAAAAAGCCTCTGATTTCTGCATTAAGTGCTGAGGTATGGAGGCCCTGGAGAAAAACTTGAGCTTTGGACACCTGTGTCGTGTTTAGCTGTGGAGACTGTGAGGAGTGAGTTTTGGTCGGGCTCTCGCTGTGTGCATTGTTCATTCTGCCTCGTGCAGGAGGTGGATGTGGCCTGGGTGCCTCTGGGTCAGCGGCCTTGCTCTTGCCTTTTGAGCGCTCTGCAGATGACTTGCAGGAAAGCAAGAAGGCCACCATATGGTGCAGTGCATTACAGTAATTAACCTTCAAGTGATGAATGTGCAGGCCAGGAGTTTGGCGTCTGTCAAAGTGAACCTGGCGATTTGGCAGGGGTTGGCTGGTGAAGGGTCAGACGGACCATGGGGCTTAAATGGTAGCTGAGAGGAAGCACTACATCAAAGGTGATACCTAACTCCAAGATAATTAAGAGGTTGGCTTGTTGTGAAGAATGCCAGCAGACGATGCGGTGCTGATATCCAAGCGAACAAGGGCAATCCAAGGACCAAAGTCAGAGCCCAGATTAATATTCTTTATGACTCTTAACAAGGTTTGGTTTGCTATGGTGTCCTGATTAAAAGAAGAGAGATGGCCAAGTGTTTTGGCTGCGCTCAGAGCTGTGGAGGCTTGAGATGTTAATGCTCAATTGGCTGGCAAGGACAGGGTAGGATTTTTTTGCTATATTAAAGTTAATGCTGACATTTATTTAGATAATTGTTTGAGTTTTTCCTAGAGTGTCTGAAGCCTTTAGAAGCAACCTATTAGGATGCTAAATCAGAATGAAATTGATTGGAGGGAGAGAGAGAATCTGATTTTGAGATACATTAAATTGTTATTCGTGCACAATAAATAAGCTTGGAGAAGAAGAGTGAGGACAGAACACACATTTAGGTGAGAGGGAAAGTTGCAAACTCCAAGTTGAAAATGCAGTTTAGGTTCCTGTAGGTTTCTGCGTCCAATTAACACCTCTTAATTCAGCAGAGCTACGTTCTGAAGAAGAGGTGTGGGGAGGGGGTGCTGCTCATGCTTGCCGCGGAGGGGTATGGGGGATACTGTGCACGGAGGGCCTTGTCTGGAAGGGTTCCTTGGAGAGCTGCCCTGCATTTTACTGCACGGACCCAACCCAAAGCATGGTTCTGGGGAAGGTTGCACCCGAGGCAGAGGTTTGTAGCTAGCACCCACCTCTTGCTTTGGCAGCTGCGATGGCAATGGATTATTGCTGACTTAAGCTCTGCTGGAGCAAAGTGTGTGGCTCCTTTATATCCAAGACTAGTGGAAACACAGAATGAAGAAATGAGAAGGAAGCAAAGCGCTTTACAAAGATCCCAGTGTTGCAAGTGCTCTTATGCCTGTGCGTAGCTCCATACGTGAGTGGTCCATGGACTCCTTGTTGTGCGAGGCTTCTAGAATTGGGGTTTAAGTCAGTCCAGAAGGCCATGGCTTTCCACCTTGTCTTATTTATAAAAGATAGAAAAGAAATGACACAGACTGGCCTGTGCATGGCTCAAAAGTAAGTGATTTGATCTGGTATATGCATTGTTAATTAGTTGTTTGTTTGTTTTTTAAATATTTTTGCGAGGTTGACAATCCAGGAAGCATAAGATTGAAACTCATTTAACTTAGAGGCAAAACCAAATGAACTCATTAGTCCTTTCAGTTGTGCAAATCTGTGGTGTGTTGCTCTGACAGTGAAAGCTGTTGCCATGTATCGTGACAGTTGTGCCAGTACAGCCAGAATCTGCTCAGAAAAAAGCCGGTATGTTTCCACTGGGATTTTGCCTAAGTAAATGTTTGCATATCAGATACTGAAGAAAGTATTGTTTATATTAAAAGAATAACAATGCAAGTGGCGCAGAGAAGTAGCTTGATACCTTTAAAGGAAAAAAAAAAATGTTTTGCAACCAGGGTCATAGAAATTGTACTTCTGAGATAATGTTTTTCTGTATCGCATCCCTCAGCAGTACCAATAGGCATCAACTGACATGACAGATTGCTGAAACAGATGTAGTAAAACTGACACATGGAGTTAATAATGTTTTATGTAAATCTCTCGATGATATCATCCCAAGAAATGAGCTGACTGATAAATGGCTTAGCCAGAAATCAGGAAACTGGTCTCTTGAGTTCTTAATGTTTTTATATAAATCTCTCAAGTGAGTTTTAACTGAAGCAACAGATTTCTTAATGTGCTCAGTCATGCAGGAGCGAACATTTACTTGCCCGTGCCTTGCAAAAAGATGGTCTTCCTGTATCTGAAGGGCTGCAGCGTCTCGCTATTGGAGAAGGACACGTGCTGCAGTGGTTGGTTTTAGAGCAACTGGTGCTAAACCAGTAGGACGAAAGTTGGCTGGCATGCTGTGGTACACTGATGACCTGACACATAAATATTTCATGTGAATTAACACCAGTCTAGTTTGGGTTCAAGGCCAAGACTTCGATACATCAGTCAAATTCACCTTGTTATGTTTCCGAAATGAGACAGTTGGGCATTCTCAGCCTCCCTGTGGTGTTCAGGTTGCCTGGGGTGGTCCAGTTCCCTTTTGTAAGGTAATTGGGCTCAGCTGCTTCATATAGTATTTTTTCAATTCTGTGATTTAGGTTCTTTATTGCATTAATTACCAAGTGTTTCATAGCAGAAGACAGCAGCTCAGCCTCTAGGCTAGCTCAGTGTTTTAAGGCTTAGGAAGCCTGGAGTTTACTCCTTATTCTGCTACTACTAAGCTGAATCTATTGAATTCTTGTGTTCTTCACACATCTCCATTTATTTGTTGTATCTGCTGTATCGCCATGCTACAAATCTTCACCAAATTATTTTGTGTATGGAGTTTTGGGCAACTTGGCTGAAAACTTCAATGTTAAATGTGTTTGTTATAGTGTTATTTGGCTATTTCCCCTTTAGTGTATAATACAGATCATTAGGAGATCTGCCACAGACATTTTCATTTTGATTGTGTGCAGTTACGCTCCATTATGAAGTGGTTGCTTTCCTGCAAATAATGTTATTTCTTCTGCTTTTTGCAGGACCCTGCGGGAATATTTGAGCTGGTGCAGGTTGTTGGAAATGGAACATATGGACAAGTCTATAAGGTTTGGATGCCTCTTTAATTTATAATGTTGCTCTTAATAAAGCTGTTTTTCCTAAAGCAGAAATGAGTACCATTTAAGAAGGTGGACAATATTGTTCCAGTAATAGCCTGTTTTATCTTGCTGTTTTTTTTCTGTGTGGTGCAAGATGGTGTCACCTGTGAAGCCCTGTCTGTGCCCCTTCCTTCTGCCCTGTTTTCATGTCCCTCTGCTGCCGCAGGTCAGATGAGTGTGCTGGCTTTCCTACTGACTTCCCTCTGCCCTGTTTTTTCTGTTGTGATTATTTTCTGTTCTTCAAAATTACTTAATAGGTGGCTGGCACAAATTAAGATCACTGATGGCTAAATTTGGCCTGGATTGAGTGGAGAGCTCAGCCAAGACTAAAATCGCAGTACTTTTCAAGACAGAGGTGTTGATTAGCCCTGGTCGGCCGGCAGGCTGTGAAGATTTTTATTTCTGTTATTACCTTTGTTGCTGTGTTATCAAAGCAGAACTACCAGTCAAGAAACTAGAGCAATTAAATATTGTCTGCTATAACATGATATGTACACTGTGCAACGCACAACTTTAGTTAGTTATAAGGGGTAGCCTGGAAAAGTGTTCTTTTCACTGTGAAGCCCTCCCAAATAATGATCTGAGAAGAGAAGAATAGGCATGATAAAATAGGGAACCGAGTCTGTGTTGCTCCCTTTTGGAGAAAGAAGACAGTGGAAGGAAAAGGCCATGCTGCTGAACCCTTGGAGGCACCTCAGAAGAGGAACAGCTGGAGGAAGCTGTCTGGTCTTGCTTCTCCTGCAGACCCCACTGCTGACGAGCTCCTGCATGATGCCTGTCTTTGTTGGTGCAGGCTCCTTCTGGGTTGATCCCCTGTTGCAGGAGGGACGCGGGGGGTGCCCCCGATGCAGAAGTGTGGGAGGGCTCTTTGTCTTTCTCCGATTCGGTCGCACTGAATGCGGGTTACGTTTCCCTGTCCGTCCTCTCGTGGCAGGTCTGCTGTGGCTGCATTTTGGTTTTCCTCTGAAGCTATAGGTACTCTTTCAAACGCTCTGGAAAATCCTCTACAGTAGCAGTTCTGGGGAGTTTCTGCTTTCCCACACTACATCTTTTAAACTTATTTTTATGTCAGAAGCAGGATCTTTCTAATGTAACTCTTTATGGCTGTGATTAAGTCTGTGTTGCTTCTGAGATTGCCATTCAGATACTGAGGTCAGTACTACTAAACTAAAAATAGGGGCTCAGGGGTTCACACGGACAGATTAGAAACCAGAAGACATTCAGGGGTGCTGTTGTCAGTGTAATCGCAGAGTTTTCTACTTGTGAAAACATCCTAAAGCTCCCAAGTGCCCTTTGAAATAGTTGCCCTTCTTTTCATACCTGGATTTATTTTATATTGGGGGAGAAAAAGTTTCAATCTAGTCATCTTTGAAGGATCTTGAGAGTGAATCAGCTGCTTAATCATGGCAGAAACAGGAAAGAGCAACTTAATTTGCTTCTCTGCTGCAAGAGAAAATGTTTTGAGCTGTCATGTGGTTCGCTGGAATGTTGCCAAACCGTGTAAGATATATTGACAATGACAATTAAACATTGTACCCAAAGGCTGCTCTCCGCTGAGCGTGCAAGAGACCAGGTTCTGTCAGCACTGGATAATGGGTGATTGCAATCTCGGCTCCTTCTGCACTTGGACGACTGCCACGTGCAAGGCAGGTGCCGAGAGACGGGGTGCTCCAAGGCTGAGGGTGCTGAGGGGGAGCTTTGTGCACACGCGTCACGCCATGGGGAGGTGATGGGCTGTGGGTAACCCTGGCTCTGGGCAAGCACACCCCTAACAAAGGCTTTGTTCGTATCAATACACGTGGTCCACTGTGTTTGGGTATTTTGCTGAGGCTTGTTCATGGATGGAGCTGCTCTTTGTAGGAGGTTGACAGCGGGCCGTGTGACTGAAGAGGACAGATGATGATAGATGGGGTGGACAGATACAAAGTGGGCGCTCCAAGCTGCGGGCAGTCAACTTGGTCTCTGTTGTGAACAGTTTTCCCACAGGCCAAAGCTCCAGTGTGTTTGGAAATACCCTTGTGGAAGATGCTGTGCACCAACTGAATGTACTCGGGTGGTATCTCCCTCATGCTGGCCTGGCAACCAGAGCAAATGTCTCTTTTCTCTGAAGGAGGGCAGCTGGAACTGCTTCTGAGGAGACCATAAAAACTTAGGCTATAGTATTCGCTTTTCTTTTTCACTGCAGTTGCATCTTGGATCTACACAATGCTTGGACCAATGGGGTGAATTAGGGAACACTGGAATAATTTTGTAGTTTGTCTAGTATAGGCTTGTGATCATAAATATTCAAGTTACAAAGTAATCTCAGTTATCCACGTAATGTACTCGTGTCATTAGAGCATGTTTTTATTCTCCAGGGGTGTCAGAGTCTTTCATACATTCAGAAATAGATACACATAGCAGTTTGCACACAATCAAAGCAAAGCTTATTTTGGGCTAAATAACGTCCAAGATTGCTAAATTGCTTGGTTGGCTGTGAAGATGATTCATAAGGCTATATATGTTTTAATATATGCAGCTCCATAAAAATGAAAATAAAATTTAGAGGATTCATTATTAGATTTGGAAAACAATGTTTAACAGATTTATTGAAGGAGAGTATTGTTCATACTGAGTTATTCCAGACCAGTTCCAGTTCAGTGTCTTTTTAAATGAAATGGAAGGGGTATAAATCGTAGCCATGATAATGCTAGAGCTGTCTAGAAGTGTTATAAAGTTGGGATTTGCATATAATAACCAACTAAAAGCTAGCAGATTTTTGACAACTTATGAAGCAGTAGGACATAAATATGCCAGGACTGGCAACTTCAGCCTTTTGGAAAGTATGAATTAGATATTAAAAAAATCAGATGGTACCCAGAGGTATTGAGACTGGATTTGTTATCTCTTGAAATGACAGCTGAGTTTTTCAGTTAATTGCTGGCTTCCGGGAGTTGAAATCTGAACAACAATACTATGTAAGAGGTGATTCTAAATAATGTCATGGAAGGTGGTAGCAGGGAGCCTTCTCTGAAGGCAGCTGGAAGTGCTGCATTTGCTGGTGGTTGGAAAAGTAATGAGTGTTTGCTCTTTCATGCCTTGGTTTCCTGAACTTTGAAGCGCTGAGGGTCAGTCTGTGTCCAGTCTCTGCACCATCTCTACTGAATGCATATGAGAAAGAGAAATTTCTGAACTTCCCATGTGCTGCATTTTGCAAGGGCTGTCCATCTTCCCGGGAACCCTCAAGGCCAGAGACCACAAAGACTGTGCAGGGGACTGGGGTTCCTCTCCAAAGTATGAGGGACAGTGGGTTTGGAGCTGATCAGTGAGGACCTTCAGACAGGGCAGAGCAATGTTTTGTGTCGCACAACTGTCGGTGTCATCTGGGAGGAAGCAAGATTGCTGAAGGTGTCACCCGCAAGTTCTTGGGTTTTGCTTCCTCCCGGGGCTGCGGCTGCGGTGCCTTGGAAGCCCCTCTCGCAGGCTGCCTGGGGAAGCTTGAATCGAGTGGTGTTTGGGATCGCAGTAAAAATGCAGAAAAACATCTTGGAAACTTATAAATATCATCTCTTTTACTCGTTAGTGTTTGCTACATTATTGTCACGTGTTGTAGTTTCAAAGGTGGTGCCTTTGCAAGCACTGTGGAACTAACATCTAGGGCTGTGGACTGCTCTTGCCGTGCTTGGGGCTGTATCCTACAATGTGGGTATGGCTGTCGAGACCTGACAGTGTGGTGATTTGAATAATACTTTGCCTACTTCCATTACCTCCAGAACTTTAATTATGTGGTGGCCTTGTTTTCCTTTGATGGTTGGGCTCTAGCTCTATTGCTGTGAAGAGCTGGGTATTGTTTGTGTATCACCCTTGATGTAAAACATCTTGCTCTGTTCTTGTGCATGTAGTAATAACTGAACTGTAAGTTTGGGGGGGATGAAATTTAATTTTATTTTTGCAAAGACTTCAGCTGTTAGTTTCATACTCCTTAAGTGGTGTGTCTTCACTAGGAGCCTGATAATGCATTTTCTATCTTTTAATTTTCAATGCAGGGTCATTTTTCTCATGGGTGAATGGGGAAAGGGAGAGATGGAGTGACTGAAGTGCCATTTTTGAAGTGTTTGGGTCAGACAATTGCTCTTGAGCTCCTAAATAGACTGTGGGACTCTGAGCTTATAGCTGCTTTGGTTTTTCAGTTACCAAGATAGAGGAATTGCTCCTAATCCTGCTCATTCAGCCGTGCTCTGAGAGTCCTCATCCTTCTAAAACAGTTTCCATGGGCCAAATGAGGTTATTAGTAGCATCTGTGCAATCTGCTTGTTTTCCGATGTCGAGAGGCACCTGACTGGGGCTTTTGACTTCCTTTGTGTTAATAATATGGATTAGCCCTCTCCTCGGGTTGGCATTTTTGAGTGGCCTGGGGAGTGAGAGGTCGGTGTCTTTGGCAAGTTCCGGGGGTTGATGTTTTTTTGGGGTATGATCTTGCAGGCTGATCATAAACTGTGATTTGCAGCTGCTGTGTGTGCAAAATGGTTCTGTCTTTAACAGAGTCTGAGGGCACAGGGAACTTGAGAAGTGCTCGAATTTGGGACTGTGAGAATCAAAAGGGAAGAAGTAGCTTCCCGGTAACGCAGCTGATGAAGAGGAAGCATTGCTGTTGCTGAGGGTTAGCAGATGGTGGAAGCAACCCTGCCTTCCTCTAGTGGATCTGCATAGCTAATATTTTTATTTCCACATAGTCACATAAGACTCCGGATACAAAAAGGAAGCAGGTCTGCATAAGGAGGTGTTTTGTTGTTTTTGTGTTTTTGAATACAGCTGCTTCTTGGGAATCCTGCTTCAATTGGTGACATGAGTTATGTGTTACTCTACTGTCGATGTACAGTTGCAGGAGTGTAGTGGAGCATAAATGTGGCTTTTCAGTTTATCTTCATTTGAAAGTCTGCTAAGTTCTGCATAATTCATTTCATGGAATAACTGGCTGAAGTAACTGGGGGCTGGAAGGGGTGGGAGAAAGCAACATGGGTTTTTTGAGACTTGGTACTGCACAGAAAGAATCACTAGACCATGCTAAATTATGAACTGTTAAAGTCTATGGACTGTATTGAAAACCTTGTTTGTAGCACCTCAGGCGGTTGCTGGAAGGTTAAATCTAAGAAATGTTTCAGTTATGTTTGGTGCAACCCAGAAGGGGAACGTGTATAAGCTGAAAACTTCAAAACCATCCTTTCTGGGGGCAGGTCAGAAGGAGCCGCCTTCTGAAGAATGTGTCTCGAGGCTGAAATGCAATTTCAGAGTCTCCAAATTACCACAAACAGAGACGTTAAAAATGTTACATTTCTTGGGGTATTTTGTTATTGTTTGTGGTTGGTTACAGTTTTCAAGCCAATCATAGCCTTCAAGGCACTGAGATTTTGATGAGTCAAGTATGGAAATCAGTTGTTCTTTATAGAAATGACAAAATACTCCTTTCTGTTTCACTTGGTAGAAGTGCTTGTTTGACTCTTATTTTTCTTTATTTGGGTTTTTAGTATCATAGCTGATTATCTTGTCCACATGGAAAACTAGCAAATTATTGTAGGCAGCAGTATATAACGAACTATTGGTGCACTGTACTGGATGGAGTCAACAACTCATTGTGTAGATCCTTGGTTCAGCAGTGCAAACAAATTGTCTGCTAATCCTGAGAACAGGGTTCTCTTCCAGGAATAAGTCTGAGTTTAGTATGTGCTATTGCTGTTGTAATAAGATCTGAAATGCTGTGGTTCTTATGAACGGGGTGCCTTGGAAAACTTAATGTATATGGCTGTAGTATCATTAATACGCTAGGGAGGCATGGTTTGGTGTTGCAGTGTTTAACTGCTTTGTGCCTCTGATTTTTTTAATGCAGCCTGCATGCTACTAGGTGTGTTTCTTCCTCTTCTCTCAGTTGCCTGCAGCTCCTAAATACTCTCTCATACATGACTTCATGCTTTTCTTAAAGCTTCCACACCATCACGTTGGTCCTTTTCCTCCTGCGTCAGAAAGGACGTGGAGTTGGCAGCGCATCCTTGCAACAATGAGGGCAAACTGTGCCTTGGGCTGCATCAGCAAGAGCATAGCAAGTACATCAGGGGATGTGATTACTTCCCCCCACCAACGGCCATACCTGGAGTACTGCACCCCATCTTTGCTCACCCAGTTCCAGAGAGACATTGGGAAGCTGGAGAGGTTCCAGCAGAGGGCCACAGAAACATTTAGAGGGTTGAAGAGCTTCAGTCGTGAAGAGGGGAAAAGCTGAAGGACTTGGATTTTTATCAACCTAGGGAAGAGAAGGCTGAGGGCAATCTAATCACGGTGTTCAACTGCTTCAACAGCAGTTTGCATTGTACAGGGGATGCACAGGACAAGGGGAACCAGGTGCAGGTTGCTTGGGGGAAATTCCATCTGGATGTAAGAAAAAAAATTCTTAACCATGAGGACAAGTCAACATTGGAATAGGTTTCCCAGGGTGGTGGAGTCACCCTTGCTGGAAATGTCCAAGGCTGTTTGATATTGTCTTGGGTATCCTAAATGAAGGCCCTGCTTGCAACAGAAGGTAGGACCATATGTTCCCAGAGGTCTTTTCCAATCTTGATTTGACTACAGGACTTTGATTGAGTATAGGACATGTGAATCTCAGTGGGCACAACATACCTGCTATCAATCCAGCCTACCAGATTGTGAATGACTGACTTGGAGAATACAGGAAAAAAAAAAAAGGAGGCTGCAGCAGCATCTTTTTTTCCCCTAGTGTGTGTGGATTTGGGGGGATTTTTTTGTTGCTTATTTGCATGGCAATGCCAAACTATATTCAGCACTGGAATTTAAAATAATGGATCATACATGCGATATTAATTAGCAAATTGTGAAGTCCTGGTTTTAGTTAGTGAATATTTCAGAGGAATTCAATTAAGATTCTTAAGTGTAGGGACTAGTTTATCAAAAATAGAAGAGCAAGAATGTGAAAAAACCTCTCAGCTGTGGAGTGCTTCTATACAATAAAAGCTCTTTGACTGAGCAGAGCAATGTACAATAATTAGATGTGCCATATCAGGCATTAGAGAGTGGTAAAATCCTTGCAAATAATTTGTTGGCAGGCCTGCCACTTCCAGCTCCTCCTTGTTTTGGACCTGAATGTCATATGGGAGAATGCAAACTGGTGGCATTTTGAGCCCATGTTGCATAACACTTCAGATGTTGGCACTGGGACATGCTATTTTGAAGGTAAGGGAACATGCTAAAAATGCACTGGTGATAATATGAGCACAGTAGGAAATAGTTCAAGCACTTAATTCCCCTCCCCGTTCAAGCACTTTGCTACACTTTAAACATCTCACTAGTGACATTGATTTCAATACTTCTGACTGCTCAGCGGCATCCAGAATTATGCTCAAGTGAAGATACTCGTCAGAGTGACCAGCACTTTGCATGCCTGAGTTATACAATACCTGATCTACTCAGAAGCATTTCATGGTGTATGTTGTTTGTTCTTGAAAATAAAGTAGTGTGATTGGGGGAAAACTTGTAAGAAATGGTCTTTTTGCAGTCAAAAAAAGGTCCCAGACATTAAATGAGCTGTTGGAGTTAACGAATGAATGGAAGGATATGACTTAATTTTAAACAGCAGAAAATTTAGTGTTTGTTTATAGATGTTTGAGATGACTCCTGTTGCAGGTTAACTTTACTAGCTGTACCTTTTTCTGAATGAATCACAGAACTTCCGTGCCTTGTAATTGCACATCACCTTATTTCCTTGTCTCTGTTTCTTTCTTACAGCTCCATGTGAATGGTATTTTCCAGGTCTGCTTTAAAGACCTGAAAGATGCATGTGCATTTTTTGGAAGTCCCTCTGGTACCTCTGGGATATAGCCAGTAGAGCATAATAAAAGGAATGTATCAGTCAGTTTCCTAAAAATATTGATAGCCTGCATGTTTCTTTTATTATTATTATGTTATTTCATGCATTTGGTGCTTTAAACTTGACAGTGTGATGAACTGGTCTAAAGAACCGTGTGGAGTGTTTGCTGCTCTTCTGTCCTTTCCCATTGTCTGCATAGATGGGACATCACCGTTGTCTCCACCAGCAGTAAATAATCTTTCAGTTGTTTTTTCATACAAATGTATTTGAATTCGTTTATGTCCAAGGAACCTGTATTTTTGTATAAGAATCATCTGTAGTTGTGCTTTTTAGTTTGCTCTTTGAGTGAGTGTTCACCAAGTTTGTTATGTTGAGCCAAATGGTTCAGTCCTACAGGATGAGATCTTGGGGACCAAAATGTTCTGAGACATGTTTTAGAAATTTAAATTGCAGTCCTGTTCTGAATGAGGCTTTTTACCTATGTATTGAGTAGGGTCTGCAGTAATCCCGTAGCAGTAGTGCTTTGTTGCAGATGTCACTGGAAAATCTAGCAGCAGAAATGTCAGTCCACAAAGAGGCAAATTCTCCTACTGAGGTCTGTAATGGATCAATATTTTCCATGGATTTGACATAGTGCAGTATTTCCACTATGCACAGGCCGGTAATTTTGCACAGTGGAACTGTTGTAAGGCTGTTCACTTTAAAAAACACTCTAAGAAACAATTGTATTAGCAGCTGCTGAGTTGTAGCTGTAGAGATGTAACTGTTACCTCCATGAAGACCATCCAGGAGCAATTCGAAGGTGTGGACCCTACCTTTGGGCAAGAAAGGTTTCATATGTGCTGGGTTGAGCTTGGGCTGGGGCTGGAGGCAGCTTGTGGCAGTAGCAAGCCCTTGGTTGTGTTGCTTTTCTGGAGCAGAGAGAAGTAAATAGCATTAAGGAATTGCTTTTGTTTGTTATTCAGATGAAGTCCTGAGCGTGGTGATCTGCTGTCCTGCACACCACATGCTGATTTATGTCGGTGTAAAGGTTGCACAGAAGCCTGCCAAGTCAGGCAGTGGGACTTTGAGCGCTGGGGATGGGAGGTGCTGAAACATGAGGGATGTTCCCACAGCTTTACCCTGGTGTGGTCGGCTGCCGTGGATGATTCCCACAGCTCCTCTTCCACGCTCCTGGAATTACCCCGCCTGTAAGAGAGGCCAGCACTGTGCGGACCCCCAGCCAGATGAGGTGTGGGGCACTAGGGGGTGGCTAGGACAACCAGCCAACAGCACAACCGCCATCACGGTTAGTGTGGTCTTTGTGCTTGCTGCTGGGAAGAGCTCCTCCAGAGAGCACATCTCCTGATGTAGCCACGTGAAATCACACAGGGCTCTGTGACCCTGCTGCCGTGAGGGCATCGCAGCTCCAGTGCTCTGGAGGAGAGCAGCGTTTGGCCCAAAAGTAATCCTCCTGCTGCCTTGAAAGGCAAGTACAGCTGGGTCTGTTGGTCGTCCAGCTATTCAGACTGCAGCTGCCTGGGGGGACAGCGGCAAAATCTGGTGGCACAACTGTTGATGCTTCCCTTTCAAGGCATTTGTGGGGAAATGGCATTTAAAAGCCAGTTGTTATTGTCGTCTGGGGTCGAACAGCTCTTTCAGTCAATAGGCGGGCACAGGTCAGCCCCTTGTCCCATCGTAATGAAAATCCCAGTAGGTAATTTTAAATTGGAATGTCCAATTTCAATTGTAAAATCCATAAATGTGATAATCTGGTATTCAGCTGTTCTCAGGCTGCTGGCCAGCAGTAATTTTCCTGGCCTGCAGAGTTCTGTGAATATGGATTCGGGGAATACAATTAAAAGAAGAAACTGGTTTTCAGCTGTTTGTAGTATACTTTTTTCTTTTCTTTTTTTTTTTTTTTTTAAAGCTCTTGTGTGTTATAAGCCTGCCCTTGTAACCTACTGACTTTGTCGGATTCCTCAAAGATTTTTTCACCTTTTAAAGGGTGATTTCTACCCCATCCCATTCTTTTTCCCAAAGAAAACGGGAAACTTCAGTAAACTTCTGAGGTCTAGGGGAGTGCGGAAGGCATACCTTGTAGCGAACCGTGGCCTTTTCCAGTGATGTGATCATCTGAGGTGTAATAGATGGCATGTGGTCTGTGGCAGTGCTTTTGGGTGCTCCCATCCGATAAGAAATACACTTTTTCACAAAGGTAGGCGAGGGGTTGATGTGTACAGCTGCGGTTCAGCGGATCTGGCTTTTCTTCTTGCCTCTAGTCATTGCTCGAAAACACATGAATTTTCTGGGAATGGAGTTCTCCTTATGACTGTAGCTCTTAAAATGAAGGCAGTCGTTGTTTTTGTAAAGTGCCTTGGGATTCTGGCTAAGAGGCATTAGTGAGGTGATTTGTGAGAATTGGTTTGCAGCCACTTACTGAACAACACGCTGTTTGAAAACAGTTTCACTCGAACTAAAACACGTTGAGTTCAACAGAAACGTTAGTGGGGAGAATTTTAAGAAATGAGTTGGCTTTCATCTTCCAACTTTGTTTCATAAATGTCAAAACATGGCATTTCATTTGCTTTGTTTGAACATACGTTTTAATTTAGCAGGATGGTTAATATTTTATAGACTGTCTTTAGTACTGCATACTCAAAAAAAGAAAGAAAAAGGTACTACCATACTGAAATAATTTGTCATTACCAAAATAGATGCGAATATTAATGTGGAATCTTCTGACTTTCTGTTCTGTGAGGAGTGTTTACAACCAGAAGTGAGACCAGTTGGCAAAATACTGACATTTTGTTGAGGTTTACGGAATGCTGGAATTGACTGAATTCCATTTTCTGACTCTACAGTTGTGTAGTTGCTGCAGCTGACATCAGCATTTTCAATGCAATTTTTCTCCTTTATTTCTGTTGTTGAAAGTGGAAATGTTTTGAGGAAAAGGACATAAGAGAAATATGTGGTGGTCTTCTGAAAATATTTATTTTACTGAACTTGATGAATTTTCTATCTTTCTTGTTGATTATGCTAAATTTTAGTATTTAAAAATAACAAGACAGTAACCAGTTTACTGATTATTTCTGCTGTAGCAGATTTGTCTAGTTGTGTTTTGCTCTTGGCTTTAAACCTATGAACAATTATACTAAAATATGCAACAAAACCAACATAAAATAAATATGCATATGGCTTAGATAATGGACTCTCAAATGTATTATTTACACAGATTGTCCATGATGTTGTCTTGTTATATGGAAAAAGCAAAGAGCCAGGAAAAAAATGTTTTTGCTTTAATATTTGCTTTTTCCAGTCTAACATGAAATATTTATCATAACAGGATTCTTGCAAACATTCTGCCTCCAGAAGCCAAATTCCATCAGCAGATATCCAATTGCCTTTTACTAATATCAGAGAGTAGAGTTAGGTATTGTGGACCAGCATATCCCTGCTGCTCTGAAAATGAAATTGCTGTGAAGTCTTTCAGTTTCACACTGGTTACTGACAGCAGGAACCGGTCCTGTCTGTGCATCTTCCCATTAAAGAGGACAGGCGGTACCAGTACATGATCCGTATGCCTCACACCAGTCCTCCTGTGGGGTTCCTTTTTCATAGAATAGTTTAGATTGGAAGGGACCTTAAAGATCATTGAGTTCCACCCCCCTGCCCTGGGCAGGGACACCTCCCACTAGAGCAGGTTGCTCAAAGCCCCATCCAGCCTGGCCTTGAACCCCTCCAGGGATGGGGCATCCACAACTTCTCTGGGCAAGCTGTTCCAGTGTCTTACCCCCCTCATAGTGGAAAATTTCTTCCTAATATCTAGGCTTCAAACTGGAAGAGGGTAGATTTAGGCATTACCCCTCGTCCTATCGCTACATGACCTTGTAAAGAGTCCCTTTCCAGCTTTCTTGTAGGCCCCCTTTAGGTATTGGAAGGCTGCTATAAGGTCTCCCTTCTCCAGACTGAACAACCCCAACCCTCTCAGCCTGTCTTCATAGGAGAGGTGCTCCAGCCCTCTCATCATCTTTGTGGCCTCCTTTGGATGCACTCCAACATTTCCACGTCCTTCTTGTGCTGAGGACTCCAGAGCTGGATGCAGAACTGCAGGTGGGGTCTCACCAGAGCAGAGCAGAGGGGCAAAATCACTTGCCTCAACCTGCTTTTGATGCAGCCAAGGATGTGACTGGCCTTCTGGGCTGCGAGCGCACATTGCTGGCTTGTGTTGAGCTTGTTATGAACCGACACCCCAAGGTCCTTCTTCTCAGGGCTGCTCTCAATCCATTCTCTGTGCAGCCTAAATTTGTGCTTTTTGATGAAGGGCAATTTGTTTCCAGAGACATTAAAATATGTTTTGTCATCTCTCCCGGTGGAAGGTTGCCAAATTTTGCAGGCTGGCACATTAACACTCGAGGCATAGGGTGTGCCCAATGAACCCAGCAGTTGGGAAGCCCGGGACAGCTTGGACATCGCAGAGGTGGTACGTGCCAGTAAATGCGGTGCACTTGGGATACATTGGGCTTTTTGTGCATGTGCAGATCAGCCTAAGTAGGTCCGACGTTTCCCAAATGCATTGAGCTCCCAGCTCACACGCTGTTGAGTAGGTGTGCATGTGCCCAGGGCATAACAGACTGCTGAGTGCCCAATTGGGACAGTTTCCTTGGCGGAAAAAGAGGTTGCATCTGGAGCAGCTACATGTATTGCAGCTTGCTCTCCATAAATATGCCTGAAAATGGAGAAAGGATGAAGGAATAGAGAGATGCACTAACTTTCCTTTCTTTTGGTCACTTGAAAATTTTCAGTCACAACTGTTTTGAATAGAGGAAGTCACAAAACAAAGGCTGGAAACTCAGGTCTCTGATCCTGCAGGCTGGAGAATAAAGGTTAGAGAGGATTTAGGATTCACCCTTTCCTATGTTCCTCTCTTCCTTTCTTTGCGTCGTGTTAGTTTGTAGGTACCCACCAGGTAGAAGACTTTGCCAGGCCTGTATCCCTGGCTTGCATGCTGGAGTTAGAGGATGTTCATGTTGGCCCAGGTGTCTGCACATACAGACATGCATGAGCGAACAGGTTTCTGTGTATGTTTGCAAAGCACCTAGTGTAATCATGAGGCTGTTCAAATAGTTACAAAAAACTCCTGGTTAGGTTCTGTAATGTCTTTTGGCTTCTTGCTTCTGCCAAATTCACAGTTCTCTGACCAGGAACAGAAGAAAATGGCCTTATTGGCCCTGGGTGACGCTCAGAGCCTGTGTGGCATTTGTCCTATCTGTCATGCAGATGGGTTTTGAATGTCATAGTAAGTAGATTAAAGACAACTTGGCTTTCTGAGCTTTTGTGGTTGCTGTATCCTGCATTGTTTACATTAGAGTCCTGGCAGGCCTCTCGCTTTTGATGTTATAATATTGAAATAGATTAATTCTTTATATTACAGAGATGACCTTCTCGTCCAGCTCTGCCAGGCTTGGCTGTGGGTCTCTGAGCACCTCAGCTGCCCGTGTGGTGGAGGCAGCACTGAGCCTTCCCCAGGGAGCTGGACCAGGGCCGGACAGGGATGGTAGGTGCCAGTGGAGTTTGGGATGGAGATGACACTGTGCTATATAAACTGTGATTATTAATGAGGAGCCTGGCTGGTTGAGTCCTGTTGTGTGTAAACACTGCCTGAACTTCCAGAGGGGTTGTTCCCTCAGATTAGAGGAGCATATGCCAACAGTGGGTTTTCCTTCCTTTCTGGTTTCCTTTATTGCCAAGCAAGTAGTGCAACTGCTGTTATACAGTGCCCTGCTGGCTGAGTTGTGTGCTGTCGAGAGCTGTTGCGTGATATGAGAAGTCCCCAGAGGCTGCATGATGCATATTCATTCCCAGGTATCTCCTTATAATCCCGGGAGCACGATCGGAAAGAGAAATGGGGAAGCTGCTGCTTCTGCATTTTTCCCCATGCTGGGGCAGGCTGCTGACGGCGTGGTTCTCTAGGTGTGTTTCTGTGTTTCCAGGAGCTGGCTGTGATCTGATAAACCACGGTTGGCTCGTGTCCTGGCTGCCAAGGAGGGCATCCGTATTTGTGCATCAGCACTGGCTGAAGGAACGGTGTTTGAGATACATGAGACGATGCAGAGAGCTTTACATCTTAGTTGTTTTTAATTCCCCTGCCCCATTACTGCGTGTCCCCTATCCCTGTTTGCCCTTCGTTTCTGCGGGCGTGCTGCTGAGGTTCAGCATTTCTAACCGGGTGCTCTGGCCCAGGTTGCACGGATGCTGGTGTCGTTTTGTAACGGGGCGTGTGCCTGGAGCTGGTGATGAAGCAGAACAACAGCTCTCTTGAGGTTTGGCAGAAAATAGCTTCTTATGTTATTATTCTTGGTTGGGTTGTTTTTTTTTTTGGCTTGGCAAAAACAAAAGGAAGTTTTAGCAGGTAGAAGGTTGTTGCCTTGCCACAGAAACCTGTTCTTGCATACGAATGCTGCAAGGGCAAAACCGCTAGCTGGATCCACCCTGACTGTGGCCAACATTTGCTGACCCAGTTAGTAATAAAACCCCTGTTCTCACTGGATCATGAGATGTATGAATACTAAGCTTACACCAGTCAACCTTGTAATCAGTGTTAATTGCTGACTTTCCTAAAACAAATTAATTTTAAAAGAAACAAAAGTGGATAACAGAAATAAATAGGAATTTCCAAAGAACTCAGTGAAGATGATTAAGGGATTGGAGTGCCTCCCTTAATGAAGAAAGGCTCAAGGAGCTGGGACTTTTTAGCCTGGACAAGCGAAGGCTGAGGGGAGACCTTATTTATAAATATCTAAAGGGTGGGTTAAAGGATGTTGGAGCCAGACTCTTTTCAGTGGTTTCCAGGGATAGGACAAGGGGCAACAGGCTCAAGCTGGAACATGGGAAGTTCCATTCAAATATGAGGAAAAACTTCTTCACAGTGAGGGTGACAGAGCACAGAACAGGCTGCCCAGGGAGGTCGTGGAGTCCCCTTCTCTGGAGATCTTCAAGACCTGCTTTGATGCAGTCCTGAGTGATGTGCTCTGGGCAATCCTGCTCTAGCAGAGGTGTTGGACTAGATGATCTCTAGAGGTCCCTTCCAACTCTGACAATTCCATGATTCCATGATTCTCCCTCTTCTTCTGTTAACGCCACTGCGAAACTGCATGGACAGGGATGGAGTTATGCAAAAAATGAGCACTTTGGAAAACGATGTCCCGTGTGGCTGGACCAATGGAAAAGAAACGACAAACAAACCCAGTGCAGGTCAATGAGCGTGTCCACACTTAACAAAATTGAGCTGGAAATACATTTCTAATTAAACTGGGTTAAATCATGTGTGCAAACCACATCTTTAAAAATAATTATTCGGAACGTTATTTTTTCCAGTCCTTTGCACATGATGTCATTTGTTTTATGTACTCAAAGTAGATATAAAAAGCTAACAGTGGCACGCTAGTGCTTCATGTTCACCTTGCGCTCATTTGATTACAGGGTAAACGGCAAATCAGAATCAGTGCTGGGGAGCCAATCCCTAAAGCAGTCTCGGTGACTAATTTCAGAACCCCTTCTTTTTTGGTATTTATTTTTTTTTGGTTATGGTTTTTCTGTAGCCCTTCTATTATTGAATGTAGTTATTTTCTTGTGCAAACATACCATATTTTCTGTCAGCCTCAGTGGTGCAAATATGAAAACGCTTCTGCAATGTTAATGCTAAGACTCGAGCAGAGTAACCTACCAGCACTGATGAGAGATGGGTTTAAATATCAAGGTGAATTCTGACGTTTAAGCTTCCTGGGTTTTGCGGAAAAACTAAAAAGTAAAACTAGCAAAATGCAGTTTCTTGCAAACATGTCCTTTCCTATCCTGTTCTCCACCTCTAACCTCAGCAGCCCCAATTCCCTTGTTGAGTCCTTTGGGATCTCCGCTGGCACGTACACCCGTAGCCCCTGCTGGCTCCTTCGCCACCCCTGCCCTGACACCGGCAGCTGCCGCCTGTGGCTATCTGCTGCCCTTTGGGCAAGAGGCAGCTTGTGCTAGCTGGCCACAGATGGCTGGGTGCTGCCCGCTGGCTGGCAGCGGTGCATGGGAAACCGCCGAGCCCACGCTGGAGGGAGTTTGTCTCCATCTCCGATTTTCCCAAAGTACGCAGGACTTGGATCATCTTTGAGACAGCTTTGGTTGAAGTGGGCTGACAGGTTAAAACGTGGTTGGGATGCCAGGGCAGCACAATCACTTACGCCTTGTTTTCTTAAGAAACCTCGCTAAGCTTCTGTCTGATACTAGAGGAAACCTTCCAATTTTACGTAATCCCATGTCCCTCCCTGAACCTAAATGTTCAGAAACTAGAAAGCAGTACGGAGCACTTGGGAGGTAGGTTTCCTGGTATGGTGTTTTCATATGCTCTTTGATTATTATTATTTAAAGACACTTTTGTTGTAAATAGAGACCTAGTTATTAGAACTTCCGTTGTTTAACGATGTGCATTGGCAATGCTGTAGAGTTTTAGCTGACCCTGTGAAATTTTTCTCTGGTGTGTGTTACCAGATTTATCCTAAAGAGCAATGAGCTGTTGGTAGTGTATTTTGGCATCTGGATGTGGGTGACGGAATATGCAAAGAAGCTGCAAAAGGAAGTTATTTTGAAACTTGTGCATAGTTAAACTTTTAGAGTAAATTTTAAAGTGAATACAAGTAGAAGATGTTAAAGCAGAGATGCCAGTTTTTAAAACTTATATTATACACGCAAACCAGACTTCCCGCACTTGCTACTCCACATTTCTGCCTTGTGGAACGTTTAGGTTGTTTTGCTGTTTTGCTCTGGTTTTTTTCATTTCAGAGAGCTGCTTTGTGTTGTGATGCAAGTGGTAGGACAGGCTATTACCATTACAAGCTAAAAGCAAGTAGATAGGGTTTGGAGTTTGGAAAAATGAGAAGTGGGTTTGAGACCGAATGACGAGAATGAAGCTGCACCAGAACCTTGGAGGTTTCATGGACTGGGCCAGTGGGCTTCAGTCTTACACTTTTGAATATTTATGTATGTCTGTGTGCGTGCACTTTTGTCCGTTGTACCTTGGGCCCCATTGTATGTGGTGGTGTACAAGTTTACAGAGATGCTGTTGCTGGCTGGGAAGGCTCCATGTGACATACCAATAGACAAATTGTGAATGGGAGGAATCCAGCCAAATCTATATACCCATGAATGTAAACGTGTCTGTAATCAGTCTGAATAGCAGTTCTCCATTTCCATCTGCAGCTTTATGAAGAGACTAATTTCTAGCAGGTGGTGAACTTTTGGTAGAAGTAGTGCAGTTGGTTGTTGGATACTTTTACACAAATGGGCACGCTGCAGTAATGGCATAGACCTATTGCTTCTGTCACAGATTCTGGCTCAAACCTGTGGCAGGATCAGTGTGAACACACCTCCATCAGAGAAAGTGTTGAATATACACACTTTTTCAGTGGGGGATTTGGTGCAAAGTGGGATTTGTTTTGTTTGAGAAATTTGACCTTTTATGGGGCAAATTCACATCCAATAGATTCAGCAGCAGAAATTCCTGTGGCCATCAGTGGAGCCAGAATTGTGTGTAAGGACCCAAGTGTTAGGAGAACCCCTCAGTAGCTGCTGGTGGGAAGCCCTACAGGGAACCACAGTGCACCAGAGGAGGGCCTGGGGGTTCCCAGCCTGTGCTGAGGCTCTGCCTTTGTTTTACCCAAACGCATAGTTCACTAAATAGTGCATTACTTCATCCTAACACTGTACAAAATGAGCTGGGGCTGTTAGAAGAGGGCAAGGCAAAGAGATGAGAGTTTAAAAATCTGGTAAAGCTGTTCAGTGGTTAATTGCAGGAAGCTCTTGGTCCCTTTTCCAACCAATTCTTCCAATGGTTTGCTGCTGCTTTTGCTTCATATGTGCTGGCAATTATACTAGTCTACATTGCTTAAGGCTCTGTGGTTCTTCAGCTGTAATGTGTTTAGCCATTTTCTTGAAATTATTCTGCAGGGGTATTTTTATTTATATTTTTTTCCTCTCAAGAGTTCACTGTTCATTTCTCTCTCTGCCGTGATTGGCTCTGATCCCTACAAGTAATACAGAAAATTGGAAGATAAAGCATTGAACAGTAACTGTTTGTAGCTATTCAGGAACAATTACTGCACATCTGACCTATAGTTTGCTCGAGAGGAGAACCTTTGCCAACCAGTCTTCTGCTGTACGAAGCTGATTAGATCAGTTTAGAAAAAAATAAAACCAAAGCTCTTCTCAAATTCATATTTCTTCTTTAAGAAAGGGATCTTTGGAAGCACCAGTCCTCCTTAATTTAATTAAAAAAGCAAGGTATGCTTTACTTTTAAGAATAATTAGAAGGCTAGTCTGGTTTCATCTTGGAGACCAATTCAATACTGAAAGCTTTTCCAAACATTTAAGTAATTTTCCCTTGAGTTTTGTGGACCATCTGGCCAATAGGATTTTGGAAGGAAATAAGAATTGACTGCTGCTGCGAGATCAGTGCCATGTAGTTTGTCTCTTGCAGAGCTCATTCAGAAATCTGGAGACTGATGTATTTTCTTACAGACTAATTGTGTCCATTAACTCCCGTTTTATTTTTGGAGAGGATGCAGCAAATAGAGCCAAATGGAAAGGCACTGAGGGTAGATGCTCTTTTTTTTTCCTCAGTGAAATGCTCTGTGAAGTCTTTTGTGTGTGTGTGTGTGAAAATGTGGCCTTTCCCTAGGAAAACCTCGGATCTGAACTTGGCAGTGGTACTTAGGTGAGTTTTTGGGTTGAGGACTTACCGTCTCAGGTGAAGAAAGTCGAAGGGAGAGTATTTGCCGTGAAGTACCAAAGGAAAGGCTCAGAGGCTCCAGGAGAAACCCATTTAATGCCAGTTGTTAGTACTGGGCTGTCCCGTGCAGTGCCCTGTGTACCATCTGACCGGCATCTGCAGAGAGATGCAGACCCACATGGTATGGCAACAGGGGTGAGATAAACACCCGCAGAACTGGAATGAAAAAGTAAATCACTTTTAAGGTTGTTGTAGCTCTCATCACCTAGTCTGGAGCTTGCAGTCTGAGCTGTGTACCCTGCCTGCCTTAAAGCCTTTTCAATAAAAAAAACAACAAACAACATGATTTTAACCCATGCAGAGCTTTGTCCATGCTCTGCATTATATGCAAGAGAAAATTCAACCACGTTATGCTTACCATTCACAAGAATGCTGGAGGATTTTAAAAAATTCAGTGATATAATTGCTGAGAGTTTAATGTGGATCCAAAGTTATATTTATGTGGGATAGAAGGCTAATAAAGCCTTTATTAGCACTTGTCTTGGAAAGCTGCATTACTTAAGAAGTTAAAACATGAGTCTCATAACATGAGGTTTGTAATTGCTGTGTGCAGCTTGACCTTCAGAGCTTCATAGTGAGCGTGAGCCAAAAAACCTTCCTTTGAGGGATTCCTGCTCTGAAAATCCGGCCACCCATCAGCTGACCTCCTGCCGTCCAGCCCCAGCTTCCTTTCAGCGGGATGGGGCCAGTGGGACACATTTAACTGCTTGTGACTTCATCCAGCAGAGATGTGCTGTGTATAGACTTTTCTCTAGTGCCCTGTATGTCTGTAAACGGATGCACATGAGTTAGGCAGCGAAAATTCACTGGGGTGGAGGGATTTGTACCTCTCCCTAGACTTCGCTTCTTGACAGCACCTGGTCTGCAGAGTGAGAGCCTTCCAAAGGCTGAGGTTTTTTTTCCTAAACTGTTTATTTTTCTGGATGAATAGACTTTCGCTCCGGCGGACCCTTGCTGTCATAAATCACTGCCGGGCTCCCCAGGTGCTGAGTGGGACCGACTCTGTGCTGGGGCTGTTGCAGCCCTCCTGCCTGCAGCAAGAGGGGCTGGGGGGCTGCAGATGTCCCGCATCCCTGCTCCATCCCTGCTGTCTCCTGCATCCCTGCCGCCCTGCGCTGGACAGCCGGGGTCCCTGCTGCTCCTGGCTGCCTGCAAACCCACCAGGCCAGGCATCCCCAGAGCAGAACACCCACTGGAAGGATAAAGCTGCCTGTGTCTGTGAAGCCTCCTCAGCCCTGGCAGGGGTACTGAGCTGGGATGGGGTGTCTGAGGCTGGGAACCCAACGGTGTGTTTCAACAGACGTTAAGAGGTGTGACAAATGCCAAAGCTCAGGACGAATGGCAAGGCTGTTGAAATTGTTATTTGTGCAAATACTGAAATTTAGCCTCAAAGCAATCAGTTTTTATGTCCCAATAAATGGAGTGTGAGGAAGAGGGGATAACTGCACAGCCTGCTTTTCAGACCTCTCCTCCCATTCACTGTGCTGCTCTCTGAATTGCTCTCTTGATCTATTTATGGTCCCCAAAATCTTGCTTTTCATTCCCTACTGGTAGCAGCTCTCATTCAGGGGCTTTGTGGTTACCTCATAAGTCCTGAATGATTTTCTGATCAGAGGAGGAGCTTCACTTTGAGGGTGGCAGAGCACTGGAACAGACTGCCCAGAAAGGTGGTGGAGTCTCTGTCTCTGGGACATGCAAAACCCTCCTGGACAAGTTCCTCACAACGTGCTCTGGGTGGACCTGCTTTGGCAGGGGGGTTGGACTAGATGATCTCCAGAGGTCCCTTCCAACCCCGTATGATTCTGTGATTCTGTAACAGAAGACAGCCTGAGCTTCAGTGTTTGTCTTCCCCCTCAGAAGTATCTCCAGATAAAAACCAGGTTGGGCCAGATCGAAGTTGGTGGGAGTCTGGTTCTTCCCCAGGAGCAGCTATGCCTTCAGTAGCCCTGTGTGCCCCCAGCAGTGCCATCCCTGAGTGTGGCAGTGGTGGCCACCTGTAAAGGCAGCTCTTTTTTTTTTCCCTACTGCTGTTCCTCATCCAGGGCCACCCTGTTTTTACCTGCCCCAGGAGGAATGCTGCTGCTCTCCCTTCTTGCACATTATTCAGAAATTTCAACTAGCAGCAGGATATCTAAAGCATCGTGTCTGCGTGTTAGCCGAGCACGGAGAAGCTGCAGGAATGAGTACTTTCCAGATTCCTCCAATTGAGCATGGAGCTGCAGAAGATCACAAGAGATGTTCTGCTGCAGACACCACCCATTTCAAATAAGTAGAGGACAAAACTCCTTTTTTCATATTATGACTAAGATGGTATTTTCAAAAGTGCTTAGATCTTGCTAATTGCAACGTGGATGACCTCTTTGGGAGCAGATTTCAAAATCCCAAAAGATCAATCTCTAGTCCACTCTTATACAAGTATGCAGTAGCCTTGAGTGGTTTGTGTTTTGCATAAGGATGGTAATCTGATCAACTGAATATACTGATACTGCAAAAATGTGGGTACTCAAATATGTTTGCAGAAGAGCTCAAATTTGTTCCTTTGTTTCATTTTCTTTTCCCACCGGTCTGCAGTCAGACACAGACAAACATTAGGCAAAGCAAACAATCTGCATTTCCACTTGTACAATGGGAGGAAATGGGAACTGAAAGGATAAAAAAAAAACCCAAAACTGGACAGAAAAGCTGCTTCTGGTGCCTGTTGGGTTTTACAGTTCATGAGGCCTGTGGAACAGACACATGCAGGAGGGGTGAAAAGCTGTCCTTTTCCTCCGGAGATTAAGGTTGTTTGATCTGGTACCATTGAAATGACCCCTATCCATCCCTCCCTTCTAGCCAGTGTGGATTTGGGTAGAATTTTAAGTGATAGGTAGAAGTTAGATGTTCTAATCTCTTCTCTTGGCCAACGTGCAGCTATTTTAATATATGGGAAGTCCTGCTATACTACTGCCAACTTAGTTGTCTTCTACTGTGGTGTGGGTTACAGTGATATTTTTGTTTGTTCAAGCATGTGACACACGTAGGGGCCCTGAGAGAAATTCCTATTGTTGGTTGTTTGGTTTGTTGTTTTTTTTTTAATGTCTTACTCCTGAAACATCTAAAACTTCTTTAAAAAAATAAAATTATGAAACTAGTATTTTCACTATGAGTGAGTGCAAAATATTTCTGAGATGAGGGGGAGAAAGAGAAGCAACGAGAGGGGTAGAATGACCTGTTCCCTACAGAAATAGGGCAGTGGCGGTTGATAGGAAAGGAACTTGTTTTTCACTCAATATTTAAATCATTTTTGCTATATAAATTTGCTAACCTTTATAAAAGTATCCTTTTTCTTTTGGAATGCAGTGTAACTTTTTTTTTGAACAATTTTTCATTTTTTTATAAATAGTATATATCTAATGTTTCTTCATGACTGTAACGTGCTTTGTCTTAAAGTGCATTGGGTGTTATTAATTAACTTTCAATCTTTATATATCTACGTGCAGACATGTTAGATTTTGCTGTTAATGTTTTACAACCCGAGTTCTGGGGCATGCTAAATAGGTTTTGACTTCATAGTGTGGTGTGTACTGGAAGTGATAAATCTTAGCTATCTTCTTGGAACACATCTAATCATAAAGTAGAGTGGGAATTAACATATAGGAAAAAACCCCACAACCATAGACCCTGAAAAGCATGTCTTGATTATTCATGGTGTATTAATATTTGTTCACCACTGACCAAGTGTGGGCAAGGGTGATAAATTTTGTAGGGTTTGGGTGATATGCTTTGCCTTCCCTGGTAGAAAGACATCTGTGGTCAGGCCTGAAGGCAACGTTAGGTCTAAATCAATCAAGCAGTCCCAGTGCAACCTAAGGGACTGACTGGCAGTGTCTAATGTTGGGTAGTCTGAGAGCAACAGAGGACCTTTATGTTGTGGCAGCAGTGATCTCAGGAGCTCGTTCTGATGCTGCAGGCTGCTTTACCTCTAGGTAGTACAGAGTTAATGGCAAACTGTCCAGTTGCTGTTGAAAGAGGGTCTTTATGGAGGATAGGAAAGGAGGAGGAAACGTAACATTTGTCTATGCTGGCCAAGTGGTTTTGGGAGAGACCTAGGACTGTCTGGAAGTTGGGTGCCAAATATGGGGGTGAAAGGGCGAATGTGTTGCATCCACCTGATCAGCGTTTAGGCAATGCAGTTGGGTTGTGTTTTTATGGAAGTCCTGCATTCTGCTCTGCTGGCACGAGAGCAGCCGCTTGCAAGGAAAGGAGGGTGTGCTCCAGCTGGAGATGGAACTGAGGGCTACCCTAGAGGTGACCTGGAGCAAGGCCTGGGCTTCCAAATCTCAACATCTCCTAGTATCACAAAGAAGAGAAGAAACGCTCCAGGGGAATACAATTATTTGATTTACAGCCCCACAATACAGCAGATGTCCGGAGACATTGTGTCAGAAGTGCCACCAAATCTTTATAATGTTGATCGAAGTAGGCTTTCTGCAGACTGAGTTTCATGATTAAAAGGATAAAGCTCTAATCAAAATTATAGCCCCATTCCTACCTGGCTGGTGTCCTGAATTCTTCATGGAGATTTAAAAAAAAAGAACCAAAAAAAAACCCTGCAACTTTCTGAAACTGGTAATTATCTGCCCAAGGCTGACGTGTGTTGTGGTGAGTTGGGGGTTTTGTGTTTGTTTTTTTTTAAGAAGCTATCAGAATTGACGTGTGTTATCTTATAGTTTACAATGAAATGGATCATTTCTGAAATCCAGTGCTAGTATTCAGTGCACGACTGACCCTGGGCTCAGACCATTAACTAACAGCAGCAACCTATAAAATTCCAAACTCTTAATAACTTCTTCCTTGGAATTTATTCCTTTCCAGTTTCAAGTTTTGCATTACTACTGTATTTTTAGCTGAAGAGCTCCAACCATGACTACAGTGGGTTGTCTCAAGTGGTACCAGTTGCTGAGACAAGGGTCACAGACCGGTCTTCCTGGTCACCCTATAAACTGTCTTCTCAGGTAATGCTCCTCACCAAAGTGCTACAGCCCCAGATGTACAAACCCTGTCCACTTCTTTACAATAGTCAAGACCACAAGTGACAGCAGAATGTCCATTGTCAACAGCCATATGCTGTAAAATAGTGGCTATGTTTAAACTGCAGCATATCTGCTGGTTTTATGTCCTTGGGGTCCTCTTCCCTGCCGTACTGACCCACCAGTGCCGTGGGGAGCACGCTGTGGACGCATGGGGGGCTGCCCTTGCCTGCTGGCAGTGTGAGCAGGCAAAGCTGGTGTTTCCAGGCTGGCGATAGGAAACATTGCTCATCTCTTCTAAAGAGCTGGTTGAAGTCAAAAAGACCTATGTAGGTGGAAAGGGAAACAGAAGGATCGTGACTTTGCTAAGGTCATGTGGAATAGGACATAGGGTTTCCTGTATCCCTATGCAGAGCATTGTTCATTTGATGCATGGGCTCTTAAAGGCTTCCCTTGTGTTACCAGGATGGAAAGGGTGGAGAGGAGAGGGGCAAAAGGGTGGGGCCCCATCCTTCAGGGCACAGAAGGCTGAGCTGGCAGTCTACCAGCAACCGCAGGGCTACACACTGATTTACCCGAGATGGGCTCAACCTTCAAAGTTCATGAGTGGGTTTTGAACAGGAAACCTGCTTGCTGAAGTTCACTTTCGGTAAGAGCTTGCAGCGAAACAGCTGTGTCTTCATCCTGCTCCCAAAGGGCAGGTGGCCACAGCTTGTGCTGGTTATCCCATCATAAATGAATGCCTGTGGATGAGAAAGTCCTCTGACTGAGAGTCATCCACCCCCAACAGCCAGAGCTTGGCTTTCAAGTACAAACCCTCAGTATCCAGAGGAGGTCCCCAGAGTTAAGTTTCTGTGGTATCTGCCAGGTTTCTGGGTTAGAGCAGCGCGGCATCCCCCAGCCATGGCTAGGTGCTGTTGAGCTCCTCCTGTCCACGCACAGCCTGGGTGTGCTGCAGGGGTGCGGTGGGGAGCGATGGGGAGTGTGTTCCATGGGAAATTGCCCTCCGCATGGACACAAAGGTGCAAACTGGCAAGCGCCCGAGGCTCCTGGGGGGTATCCTTGCACATAAATGCCTTGCCAAAACCACCGTTTTTTAAGGGAGAGAAAAGTGAGGTTGTGCTTCTGGTTGCAGCCAGGACGTGGACGCAGACGGGGACTTCTGCGTAGCCAAACCCACCGGCTCGGTGCTGCCTCGGCGTGCTGCAGCAGGCGGTCCCTGCCCTCCACACACCTCCTTTCCCGCTGCGGTTAAACGGGGACAGCTACAGCAGACAGGCCCAGAAACACGTGGACGTCAACGAGCGCCTGTTGCCAAAAAGGAAGCGTGTGATGGGTCTGTGGTGGACAGCCTTGGCACGGTGCGCGGGGCTGTAACAGGACAGCTGGGCTCGCAGTCATCCACTTCAAACCGGTCGGACCTGGGAGAGAAGGTGATGGGAGCTGTTTGCCCCTTCGCCCCCCCAGGAAGACCCCCTTGGGTCTCTGGCTGTAATTGTGGCCCAGGCCAGGGACTGCCTCAAACTTTTGTTTGCACCTGACAGGAAAAGGTGTTGTACGTGACTGAATGCGTCTTTTTGTAAATTTACTTAACTCCTGTAAAGCCTCTTTATCAGCTAATAGCTTGACCACTAATGCTGATACTCTTGTTTGATGTAAATAGAGAAATACATGTCTTGACCCGCAGTAGAGGGTGCAGATAAGCAAGCGGTTCCTTTATCTAAGTGAGCTCAAAAGACAAATACACGTTCAATAGAAATAACATGGAGTGATCTGTCCTTTTCCACATATTCCTCCCTGCAGAGATAATGCACGGTTGGAGCTCATCAGAACCAGATCTTTGGCATAAAGCATCTTCCAAAAATGTGGCTGCAATGAGCAGTATGCAGATTTGAAAAATGTGTATGTTGGCTCCGGGTTTGCTGAATGTTACTGCAGTGACTAACTGGCAACTGCAGCAGACTTTATGCGGAAATATTTTCTGGAGGAGACAGGGAATTTAGCTGGACTCAAAGCTAATGGGAGAATTTCTTCCAGCTTGGATACTTCACCAAAATGTAGGCAGAAACTTACATTTTAGGAAGTCATTGTGCTTCAGAATTGTTCACATCTAAGCTCTATATGAATTTGATGGCGTTTAATGCTATATATTCTTGGGTGGGAATAAGGATGACTTGCAGATGGCTGTTGGATGTTTTGACTGCATTCTCCAGAGTTGAAACCTGCTCCTAAACTGAGCATTTGGGTGAAAGATGAAACCTTTTATTAGGGAAAGGGCCCCACAGACCATTCCTGCCCTTTGCCTGGCTTCTGAGGAAATGTGCAATGGTGGATCTTGAATCCCAACAGGCTGGTTCTCTTTAATGACCTAGAGAAGATGGGCAGTGGTAGATTGTGCAGAGGGCTGGGAGGGAAATGCCTCTTGTTCTTCCTCCAGTTTTGAATTAAACAAAAAGGATGAACTTCTCCATGCCACATCACTGGAAGTCAGTGCATCCGTTGATCTCATTTGGTTGGGAAACAGTTAAACCAGCCAGTTATTCGTAAGAGCTTTAAACAAAAATCAAAACACCACCTTTCTCAAAACAATTCAAACATGCTGAACCTTGTGGCTTCAGCAAAAGTAGCAATGTGTGAGTTCCTATGAACTCTGGCTAACCTCTGAGATTTATTGATAAATGAAAAAATAAGGGGCCAGGCCCTGAAACCTTTTCTTACTCAGGCACTAGTCTCGGTTGTTAACAAGAAGCCCAGGGCTGGGTTCAGGATGTTTACTGCTTTTAGAGATGTCAAGGAAAATGAACTCGAAACAGTTTGAAAAACCAAATAAAAGAGGTTTTTGTTCTGAGTGGCAGCACAGTTGTAGACTGTGCATTAAAGCAAGCATGATGTGGAGTGCATTACTCTGCTCAGATGAGCTGCACAGGCATTAAAGGTTCTTCTCATGAACACATGTCCTCTGAAAGCTTCAGCCCTCTTAGTGTGGAATCTTGCAATAGCACGCTCACTTTTGGGTGGTGGTGCTGAGTTCAGCAGGGTGCATCCACTGCTTACTGGGACTGCTGGGGTTTGGGTGGCTTTGCTTCAGCCCCTTGTCTCATAAGTAGCTGAATAGACAGTGAAGTTCTGGGGAGGAGAAGGAACAAAATGTAGGATGTCTCTAGGGTTCTCTGGTTATTTTGTCTCCACTGACTGAGCCTTTTTCTCTGGCAATATTTAAAGAAAAGGTTTTATTTGTGTATGGTGGATGATGTCAGAGGTAAGGAGAAACAGTGGTGTGTGCTGTGTAAGTCTGCCACATTGTTTGTTGCATCCTTTAGCAGGTACAGAGACTTTGAGATGTATTGCTCTACGATAATGATAAATCCCTTACTTTGGGGAAAGTGTACAACTGTAATCAAAAATAAATCTGCCAAGGTGGCGGTAAAATTAGTATCTCATGATGAAAATGTTTTAATGCAGATATATAGCTGCATGTAGATATGCATTTAGCTACACTCTCCAAGAAACTGTTTTTTATACACACTTTTAAACTAATTCATCCCTTTTAGATAACTGATGAAAGGAAATGTAAATATATAGGTATGTTTACATCTTTTAATGAGGTTAACCTGCAGCCTTCTGCATTACTCTGCACAAATTTGGGCTGGTGGGGGAAGATGAGTTTCTTCAGTTTAATGCAACCAAGACATATGGAAGACTCTTTTGAAAGAGGTGTGATATCATTTGTTGAAAATAAATTCTTGTGAGTTGAGAAGTAGAGCAATCTAACAGGAATGAGTTTTTACGAATCCTATCCTTTTGACCTCTTGAGAAGGGTTTGGAGCTGTGCATCTCAGTTATCTTTGTTGTGCAAAGGTGAATCACAACTCACAAAACAAAATGGCTTGTTGTTTGCTTTCCCTTAAATGCTAATTTTACAAACTGGGGGGAGGGGAAATTTAGTATTCTCATTTATAATGGTAAAAGTGAGTGAGAGCAGCAGGTTTGTATGCAGTGGAAATACCTGTGGCTGCAAAATAACAGGTGTCAGTTATACAGAGGGATGAGTTGACCAGATATCATGCTTTGACATCAAAATTGAATCCTAAGCATTTCCCCCTTCCTTATTCTTATGAATATTCAATATCAAGTGCAATGCTAGCCTAGTATCGATAGATTTGTTCTTTCAGTAAAGAAGCACATGCTTCATAGTAGATAGGAAAATCGGTGTTGATTCTTTGTAGAACGTAAAGCAACCCAGGAGGGACTCATAATGTTGGTGGTCTGCTTGCTACGTGTGGTGGCCGGAGACCTGGAATTCTCAGCGTGCTCGACTCCAGTCAAACTCTGGAGTTAAGTCAGGGTGCCAGCGTGTCTAGCATGACTGTGTTTTGGGGGAGGCCCTCTCTCTAGATCTTGCCAAGACATTCAATGCCAGGAAACATTTGCAAACAATGGCCTCCAACAAAGGAGCCGTGGCTGTGCAGAGGAAACTTGCTGGCCGGGATTGACGTCAGCTGGGATGGATGCTGACCAAACTCCAGCATCTCTGGGGCTAGCACTGCCCAGCTGCGCTCGGCCGCCCTGTGCCGTGGGCTTGGTGAGGGTGCGTCCCCTTTGCCTTCCACCTGAAGGCTGTGATAATGTAGAAATCCTATCATTCTAGCTTATGAGAACAAGCTTTGCAGTCCCAGGAGTGCTCCCACGGAAAGAGGGTGCTTATAAATATACAAAAACTCAGCAGGATTTGTTTTCTGTAAAAGAAAATGTGACTGTGACATATCGACTGAGAACGACGAATCATTTTTCTTTGATGCAGAATTGCTTAGTCTTAGAAATAACACTCGTATGCAGTTTTGTGCAGATAGGACCTGGCTTTTAAAATGACATCAACCCAGCTTTTAATTTTGCAGGTGTAAATTGCACCTGCAAATCATTTTGTCTGCAAACTGCAGCATTTCATATTTGATTTCCTGATTTCCTATGGCTTCCTTAACTGATGTCAGTTAGTTATCTCAATATACAGCTTTGCAGGCGCTACTATTTCAGGAACAAAATTGCAGTCTCAAAGATTCAAACCCGTTCCTGAACGTTTGATGGAAGTGAGGAGTTAGGACGTGTAGCCTGTCATACATGCTGCTCATATAAATCTTTTGATACTAACCTCCAGTATGAGATTAGTGTTGGCTGTTGTGGCAAAACACTGCATCTACAGCATCTGTTGAGCAACTTGATCTAACCAAGCCAAGAAACCATGCAATTTACAGCAAGATTCCCGGTTGCTTTTCTAATATACATTCTTGTGAACCACACTTTATCAGTCTCAGTATCAAGTTTGCTCTTTTAATAGCTTTATTGCCTATTACCTCCCTTTCCCTAGCTCTGTTTTCAAAAACTAGTCACTTATCTAGTCTAAAATTAGCAGTTATCCATCATGTAATAATGATGGGGGGCTGTGGGCATTTCACTGGTGAGGTGGGTGTACGTATGCGGGCACGCACGCAGTCAAAGCCCTGGGAGAGTTCCTCCCCCCCATCACCACAGAAAATGACATTTTAAATACAAAGCCTCTGCAGGTTTTTTGGGCGGTAGCTGAGATATAGTTAACTCAGCTGCAGTAAGAATTTTCAAAACAGCATTTCGCAGTAAAGAGCGAGGAGGTCCCTACAGCTTTAGGTTCCTGGCAGCCACATACAGGTTGCCAGGTTGATGTACTGAAACCCAGGGGTTTCTCTTTACTCTGAGGGGAGCCAGCAGCCGTGGGGTGGGGAGGTGAGGACAGTGACAGCTACCCTGGCACATGCCAGCCCTGGATTGTGGGACAAGAAGGTTGTCCTGGTTGGTCACCCTGGGCTTCCGCTGAGGTTTGCTGGAAGAGGGGGCTTGAGGGGTGACACCACCTGCTGAGCAGGAGTTGGATGGAGATCCCTAAGAAGAGCTCTCCCAGCACCAAGCTCACGCCCGCTTGTTTTATGCCCAATTTGTTAGTGTACATGTAGTTTGCACACATGTTTTACTTACAGCCTGTTGTTATTTTAACAGGGTCGCCATGTTAAGACGGGGCAGCTAGCAGCGATCAAAGTGATGAACGTTACTGAGGTGAGTGCAAAACCAAACATAAAAAAAGTTGTTATCAAGCTCCAAGGAAAAATAAATAATCAGATCGTGAGAAGGTGGATAGCTTGTAAAAGGCGATCCAGTGGTATAAATTATGGTTGCTGAGCACTGGTTTGTGCTTTGTAAAGTACTGAGAGGTGTTAATGCAACCAAATTTTTCAATTGTGCCTGACCAGTGGTGACAAAGCAATAAAGGAATGCTTTGCCATATATTTTGACGGTCTATATTAACAAAGAGGCGAACTCTCTTCCTGCTTATTTCTAGTTGATTATCTGTTTCCAGAGATAGCGAGTAAAAGATTTCCTGTAGCTCTGTGCTGCCCCTGCTGTGTTTCATCACATCCTCTCCCCTCACATGCCATCCATTCCTCAGAGCAGCTACCCTGACAGCTAGCAAGCAGGAACATGCTAGAAATGCAAATGTAGCGCTTTCTTATTGTTATTTGACAGATGAGAGGAGGAGACGGCTTAATTGGCACCGTCCCTGCTCACATTTATAAAGTGGTGTCAGTGCTGGAATAGGGTGTCGAAAAAGTTGCTAGGTATTGATTTTTGTTTCTCCTTTTAAGAGTGCAGCCAGTAGCAGAGAAGTTTGCCTCCATGAGACTGTATTAGCCTGAGCCCCGGAATGTGTGATACTGAGGGGAAGTTATTACCTGAAATAAAAACCAGGGCCAAGTCCTCTGGGCCAGTTCTGCCCATGGTGCATCTACACGTGGTGTTCTGGGCAAGCACAAGCAAGTCTTGCCTACATTTTAGTACATCTTTTGATTGTCTTGGACGACAGCAGAACAAGGTGGTGTCTCCATGGGCCTTGTCATGTAGCACAGGTCCAGGACCTGCTGGTTCTCTCTGCTGATGGTGTAGGAATCCAGCCCTGAGCAGCAAGTGGGATGAATTGCACATTGGTTTTTTGAACTTCGTAATGCTTTTGGAACTACTGTAATGCTTTTACAAAGCACATCTAAGGGCTGGTTTGGCTGTGGGTGCTACCTTGTAAAATATGCGTGCATAATTGAGTTGCCAGTCTTGCTCCTCTCTGTGCATAGAGGAGGGTGAATTTTTAAATGAGTGGTCCATTAGAGTGGTGGGATTTTTGCTTTTAGCTGTATAGGTACATACATTATGAGGTGCTTTGGCTTTAAAAAATGGCAGTCACCAAACATGAAGCTGTTGCATTTTGGAAGCAAGAGGGCGTAGGGTTTGTGTCGCAGGCAGATTCCTGAGATCAGAGCATCTCCATGCTTTGACAGAGGAGCTGACAGGGACTCAGAGGTGATCCAGAGCTTCTGTGTGGATCGCTTTCATGTTTTGCTGGGTCAGACAACAGTGGGTGAGGGCTGGCCAAAGATGTCACTTGTAGGCAGTCGTGTTAACACCAGTGACAGTCCCTTCCTTGATGAAACAATTGAAGCAAGAACTGCAGGAAGGGAACCTTGGAAAGATTTCCTTCCCTTTGCTATACATAACGTGGTCTCTTTTGTATGTAAGCAACAAACTGTAGCATCCAGTTATTCCTGCTTGCTTGGAAACAAAATTTACATGGAGGACAACCTTGTGGTCCAGCTTCAGGAGCTCAGGTTGATAGACTTGCATGATTCTGGAAACAAAATCCAATAGCTTAAGTCTGATTTGCTCCTTCCTTGCAGGCTAGTGAGACAGCATCATACTGGGGAACCTGTCCCATTGCTTGAGGGGCAGTGACAACATATCACGCTGTTTTCATGTTGGGTCACTTGATGTGAAAGCAGTTGTGGCAGTTTGAGTGGTGAGCATCTCAGTGCAGCCACCCGGAGGGGTTTCCCCCATGCTCTTCCCCCACTAAACCCTGAACAACAAACCCAGTTCAGCTGTACTTGAGTGTTTTGGCTTTCTGACCTTGGTGCAGGGTGAGCACTGGGCTTTCTGCTGTCATTTCCACTTTCTGAATGTGGGGCTGGCGAGGCACAGGCTGGCAGACCTGGGTGTAGTCCTCTGCTTTACCCCTGGTCTCCTCCAGGCCCTCGGCAGTGCCTCTGTGAGTTATTGGGATACCAGTGCAGGAGTGATCCAGGTGGTTGCTGCCAGTAGCTGCAGTTCCTCCTGCAGCTGGGGTTGTCCTCTCCTCAGCCACCACCCCACACCTGACAGCTCGGTGGTGTGCAGGGTCGGGGTGCACCTGGTACCCAAGGAACCCAGCACTTCAGACACCTCGGTGCAAATTCCCAGATCCTGCAAGGAATGGGGTTACTGCTGGCCTCCTGAGCTGGTTTATCCGGCCAGGGACCCTGCTGCTGATCTCATGTAGCTCAGAGTCGGTGGGGTGGTTGGAACCAATGCACTCCTGCTCTGCAGTTGCAGTAGGTAAGGGGCGTGGGTATGGCTGAGGCTGATGCTGTACATGTCCAGGGCATCTCTGAAACTCAGTTCTCCTGTAAAATAGCAAAAGCTTTGTTGCTTCACAACATTTTCCTCTAACAGTACTGCAGCATCTAACAGTAGTTATGGGTCTTAACTGTAATGTAGAAATCCTTTCAGTCTCCAGAATCTCAGTGTCATAAATTCAGAGCCTGTCAAGGATTCAGTATTTCTCTTGCATTGTTAGTCTGCTCAGGTTTAAGTTATTTTCTGATCCTGTGGTCTTGAAAAGCTAGCTTGAGGCATTAAATAAAATCTTTAAAATATTGAAATCTCCGTCTCCAATGTCCTGCCTATAAATTGCACCTGAGAGCAACATCTCACATGGAGTTTGGCTTGTGAGAAATGGAAGCTGTCATAGTAACCTGCTTGAGTGAGACAGGAGGCTCCTAGCCCCTGTGGCCATTTTCATCTTTGGGTAGTTTTATGATCTGATTAGTGCTGCACAGGGTACCGTTTTCTTAGGGAGTGAAAATTTCATGTGGTAGAAAACAGGAAGATTAAAAAAATAAAATCAAGACAAATGCAGTCTTTTCCCTTTCACCTGTCTCCACAAAAAAAAATCAAAATTGGAGGAAAGCTGAATGCCTGGATTAGCCTTGTAATTTGTGTATCTGCTAAGAGGACTCCCCGGTTCAAGAAAGATCTCTCTCCTTCAGACTGGGGCAATTCCAATGACAGATTGACAGAGCCTTGTGCCGCTGTAGGTTGGTAGTGGTTTGGTCACTACCCTGCTTAGTAATAGGTCGGTGTTGTTTGACTTGGGAGAGGACAGGACTGAACCCGAGTATCTCGTATCCTGGGGGTCTGAGCTGCTTCCTTGCTACTTGGATATTCTGCAGTGGGTTTCTCTCTCCCAGCATCACCTTCTCATCACTAGAAGATCCAACCTAAGAAGTCCTTCGGCTAACATGTCATCCTAACCAGTACATTTCTGCCAAAAGATTCTGTTTCACCATATCTACTTTTTTTTTTTTTATCTTTTCTGGCAAGAAATAATTTCATCAGAAATTCCCTGACCAGCTCCAGCTGTGATTGTTCAGCTCCAGGATCCTGGGGCAGGGCACGAGCTGAGCAAATCTGCCCTTCGCTGTCACGAGCCAGTTCCTTCGGAGCGGCAGCAGGATGCTGTGGTCACTGCGGGATCCCTCTGGACATCTGCTCAGGAAGTGCTGCCGTGCCGCGTCACGGGGGGGGAGCGGGGGGAGCCCTTTGAAATGGTTGATGGCAAACGTGCTCGTGTGCCTCTCCACGCAGGCTCCGCTTCCTGTTGTCTGCTGGTGCCAAACAGGCAGGGGGCTTGCGGGGAGGTGGGATTCTTGCTGCTCTTCTCTTCAGCTGTCGGTGCAGGTGATCAAAGGGCACTTCTGCAGCAGGTCATTCTCTTTCTGCCCTCGCTTTCAGGCTTTCCAGATAGCAAACCAGCATTTAACTGAGGAACTTCATTAGAACTGCCCCGGTACTAAGGGGGTCTCTTGGTGGAGTATTTATCAGCTGATGATCTCGTTTCCTTTGAGGTCAGAGGCATGTGCTTTCTAGTTCTTTGCTTCCTAATGTCATTGCAGATAGGCCTACATCTTCAAAAATAGCCTTTGATCATGAACCTGTCATCTTTGTGCATGCAGCCATCTGTGCCTGGAACCGCATTGGTTTGTGAAAGCAAACAGCTTTTTGCACCTGCACATCTGCGAGCTTGTTTCCTTTTCTTAAGCAGCATGATTTATGAGCGGGTTTCTAGACCCCTGGGAGATGTGGCTGATGGTGACACTGACAAGAGGGGTGGTGGAGAGTGGAAATCCTGAGGACGTGCGTGCACTTAAAAGTTGAGGGTGCTTTTGTCCCCAGTCCCCCTGCCTGCAGGATGTATATAGCGCTGAGTCTTAGCAACTCCAGGTTCAGCTTCTGGCTGGGCCTCAGGCGTGTCCCATGGGACAGAACCACTTGCATTTTCCCTTCTGCCTTGGTTTGTCCACATGAAATAGAGTGGCTTTTCCAAAGCTCAGTCAAGCACTAGGAAGACTGAGTACTTTTTGTCTGTGAAATGCCCAGCTGCTGTCCTGGGTAGCCCTTCCCCTGAGCAGCGTAGAGCAGTGAGCAAGCACAGATACCTGCCTCTGGGGACAAGGGAAGAAGAGGCAGGTGCAGAGAGGGAGCAGGTTCCAGCCTTTTGGGTAAATGGATAAGGAGACGAGATAAAGCAGGAATTGGATCCTCTTGCTGGCAGTGGGGAAGGAGCATTACACGTGTGCAGCTACTCTTCGCTCTTGCCAGGGGGTGTGGAAGAACCTACCAGGCACACGCTTACCTGTGTTTTAAAAACATCGAGGCAAGGTTGCAGAGGAATAGAAAGTGCCAGCATGGTTCCAACATCCAGTAAATTAATTGGGCAGAGGAAGAAGAGCAGAAAAAGAGGCAAAAGCTCTGAGGAAGTGTTTGAGATCTGCCATCTCCCTGAGGGGAACTTGGTGAAGGCTGCAGGCTGGTGCTGAGGGCATCGCAGAGAAACTTTCCAGTCGGGATCCACTAGTGCAAAGTTCATACAGATAGGTAAACCCCAAAACCTTGAGATCTGAAGAGACCTTAAGTAATTTGATGAAGGCCTTCACCAAAGTTTAATGTTGCCCCTCCACGTTTGGTTGCCCTAGCAGAAGGAGCAGGCAGAATGCAAGAGGGACAGCAGAGGGAGGAAAGGAGTTCTGTTTGTCCCACTTTCTGCCCTTCTTCCCTAAAGATCTTACCAGAAGCTATTACCAGTGACAGGACCCTTGTGGTCAGGTCCAGGGTGGCTGTTCCCATCTCAGTCTCTGCTGCCTTCTCCTCACCTGACTGTTTCCACCCTTTCACGTTTGGAGTCCCAAAGGGAGTAGAGCCTTGAAGGCATCAGCACAAGCTCTCAGCTCCCTTTGATTGTGCACTGGCCACGTGCAGAGAGAAATAAGACCTTGGTCAGGGAGGATTTTTGCATGCTGTCTGGGAGCCTGCTCTGATTTCTCTTGGAGACTCCAGATGCTGCACCGGGCTCCTCCTTACCCTTGCTTATTAAGTCATACAACATCCAGGGCTGTATCCAGCTGAGGATTAGGGATCCTCCTTTCTCCTTAATTATAAACAGAAGATAAATGAAATATCTGGTGTTATGTGTGCAGCTTGAGAGCCGGTGTTCAACAAAGGGGCTGTTCTGAAACCCGAAATAGCTCATTTTGCTTGAAGTAGAGTTATTTTGCATTTCTCATTTCCTAAAGCTAGAGACAATTAGGCTTTGGTCTGGTAATGTGTCTCCTGTGGATTGATGTTACTGGGGAAAACTTACTGGTCCCTTCCGTTCTGTTGGGAATAATTTTTGTGTGGTTGGGTTTAATAAGACACATCATATGCATATGCTTCAGGGAATTTGGCTTCAGCCTGTTGTTTTGCTTTCAGCTTTAATGTTTTGCTACAGGTAGAAAGGACAATGCAGCTGGTTTTGAAAGCAGTCTGTTGTGATGGTTAAAGGAATGCTTTGATGGCACAGCTACTGGAAAATAGTGGAAAAGTGCAAAAAAAAAAAAAAAGTCCTGTGGGACTGAGCTGTTCTTGCTGCCTTTTTTTGTTTTTGTTTTTGTTTTTCCCTCTCCCTTCAGCTACTTAGTGCTGACTGGGATGTTCTGCAGCAAGGTAAATTAATTTTCAGCTTTGTCATACTCCTTTTAACTGATACAAGGGATACCTTGCAGCACCACTTGTTTCCTATTAAAGCAAATGAGACAACAAAATCCACGTGTGATTCACTGGGTATTGTGCACCATTTCTCTTGGTGGCAACACAGCAAACAGGCAAGCTCAGAGAGGACCTCTTCAGATCAGGCAGTTCTCTCTGAAAAAGGGCCTTTCCTTCTAATGTAATTATTAAAACTTGTATTTCCATTAGTTGTCTTACTGTGTTTGGTGCTGTGCTGGGCAGAAGAGAATGTCTGCCCTGAAGAGACTGAAATAAAGACAGTAGGAAAGCAGAGCTAACTGGTACCTGGAAGGAAATGTCTGGGGGTCTAGATGTCTAGCTCCCAGCATACCAGACACTTTGCTGATGGTATGATGTTGGGGTGGAAAACTCCATGGTCAGGTGGGGTGCCTTGCAGCTGGAAGGAAGGAGCAGATCCTAGCTCTGAGCTGACTCAGAAAGTTGATTTGTGGCGAGTTGCCTCCTTCTTGGCTTTGATTTCCTCCTAGCAAGACCCTCCACAGGACTGGGAAGACAAATTGGCTGATGTGTGAGCTAAGTGCTTTTCCACATATTTAAGTAATGGAGTGTTAGGAATATTTTTTATTTTTGTTTGAATCTGGTTAATTTCTCCATGACTAAATTACTGCATACAGAAACCGCAGAAGAGTAATAGGTCCTGTCTAAGCCCCCTGAGGAGACAATATGAGATTGTTGTTCCCAGATCGGGACGTTTTTGATTCTTTAGCTCAAACCCTAGCAATTCATTGTTTTAGGCCAATGGATCCAGAGTGATTCAGTTGTTAAGAGCCTGTCCTTCAGTTGCAATCTCATAATCGCAGGATAACTCCGGTTGGAAGGTGCCTCAGGAGGTCTCTGGTCCCACCATGACTGCTCAGGGCTGGGTCCAGCTGGATGTTGAAAGCCTCCACAGACAAAGGTCGCCCTGCATCTCTGGGCAGCCCTGGAGCTCCGTGATCTCTGGTCACCTAAGGACCCTTCTGCTCTCTTTTGCTACAGAATGAAGAGGAGGAAATCAAGCTGGAGATAAATATGCTAAAAAAGTACTCCCATCACCGGAATATTGCTACATATTACGGTGCATTTGTAAAGAAAAGTCCTGCAGGCCAAGATGATCAGCTTTGGGTAAGTATTTAGTGTCATTTCTGTTCATGAGATTTACAGCTCCTTTCTTTAGAGCTCCAGTATGCTTGGCTTGGACTCTGTCTCAGTGCAGCTCTGAAGTCATTGTTCTGAAGAATAACATATAAAAGAGAAATAATTGTTCCTCCCTACATGTCTTCCATCCCCTATGATTTCTTTTGAGAATGGGCATAAAGTATCTTCTGATACTTGTGACTGGTGCTGTCATTCTGATTTGTTGTTCAAGCTTTTCTTTTTTTCTAAATTAAAGGTTTCTGTAATTTAGTTTTTTAAATGAAATTGAAAGATAGCTTGGTTTTGTCCCCTCCTTTCCTTTTTCTTGTTGCTTTCGTCTCCTTTCTTCAGTTGGAAAATAAAAAAGTGAACAGAAGACTTGGCAATAAAGGAAAAAAAACCCAAAACATGAATCCTCCAAATTTTTCAGCTGCAAGATTTTGAAGCAGTTATTAAACTCTTCGTTTTCTAATTCTGTAGAATTTCTAATTGTGTAGTTTCTTAAAAAAACCCACAACCCAATGTACCCATAACCTGCAATAGGAGAGGTTTTCTATTTATTCGGCAATGTGTGTGATTCAGGAAATGAGATTTTATATCACTTGGCATCTGGGAAGGCTGTGTGTAGTTTGCCACACCTTGATTGTGGTGGAGTGGGTGTTTGCACGTGGTGTCTCTGCTGGCAGCCTGTCAGAGCTGCGGTGAAGGTGTCTTGTGTTTGTCTTCCTGCAGTTGGTGATGGAGTACTGTGGTGCGGGCTCTGTCACTGACCTGGTAAAGAAGACAAAAGGGAACTGTTTCAAGGAAGACTGGATTGCGTACATCTGCAGAGAGGTTCTCAGGGTGAGTCGTGCCAACAGAGCTCTGTTGGTCATTTGCAACCAAAAGGCCTTTCCAAGCCTTTGGTTGCTGGCTTAGGTCACTAATGTCATTATTGTTTAAAGGTTTTGATCTATAGGGCTCATGGGCTGTGGTCCTTGCGTTCAGAAGAGCCCAAAGAGCCAGCATGACAGCTGTTTGACATCCCATATTATTATAGTTATTCCCATTTATGTATGAAAAAAACAGAAAATTCCTGTTTCCTGTGGCAAATAGCCTTCTTCTGAAAGTTCAGATTCTAGGTGTCTGGAAAGGTAAATAAATTTTCTGCTTTCAGTAAGTCTGTCCTCCACATCAGGAGATCTTACTGCTCATTGCTTCAGCTGTTCATGCTGCGTAAGATCTTTCTGTTCATAATTCCTTTACCTGCACACACTCAGGGGCCTCTTTTCCACACTATTAGAAGCAATGTTGACTAAACAGCATTCCAAAATCTTAAAGGTGGCCCTGCTGGGGGAATGTTCCCCAAGCCAATTCTTGGGGCTATATTTCATTCTATGCAGGCTTAGGAATTTTTTTTAAAACTTTTTTTTTTTGTTGTTCCTGGAAAGTACAGAGGATAAAACAATTCCCAAGTGTAATCGAGTGAACTCGCCTGGAAAAAAACCCAAACGTTGGAACCTGTCGTTCTAAATTCAAAACCCATTACAGAGTTACTGATCCATCTTCTTTGTAATGGAGTTTTGCTTCCTTTTTTAAATAATGGTAAGATAAATGTGTATTCTGGGAGCTAGAATTCAAATGGCGTGCCAAAGTAATGCTTGTAAATCTTTGCTTGTGGAGCAGAGGAGTTGAGAAGCATGCTCAGTAGAGATCATGGGCCATCTTAGGAGGATTTGGCATTAGACTGGAGATTGTAATAACCATAGCTGGAGAGTGTGGGGAGAGCTCTTCTGCAAAAAAAAAAAAAAAAATCTTAATGGTCTGGTTGGGTTGCTCTTCATTTGGTGGCTATAATATCTCTTTTAAACAATTGATGTTAAAATAATTGGTTTATGCTCATGCAACTGAAAACCGTAGCAGTATGCTGGTGTGAAATGAGATTTCTTTCAGTGTGTTCCTTTATATCTGTGCTAGTATACATTGACAATTTTGGAATGAAGGAGAAGACAAAATATTGCAAATATTAGCTGAATGAAAAAAATATTTGCTCTATTCAAAAAGAGGTCTGACCTGATTTTTTGAACTTTCTGTGCTCCATTTATCATTGAACACGGTTTTGTTGAATGCAGAATTTAAGTTACTGTGGCCAGCGAGCCTCTGTCTCTGGTCCTCAGACAGAGCATTCTGCATTGCTCTTTCCCTCTTTCACACACAGTATAAGGAGTCATCCCTGGATTCTGAGACAGAAGTTTAAACTACTGCTGCTTTGTTCTTTTCACACTTCTGAGATGCTCTGCTATTGTCAGGCCTGTGGGTAAAGAAGACAATCAAACTTGCGGTGGTTGTCCTCTTTCCATCCCAAAACTGGGACCTTCATGTTGCTAATAGCATCTAGGGGACTTTCCCTATGAACAAAGTCTGAGAAGAGTAGAAGTGTGAAAAGGCACTGATGCCCAGGCTCATAATAATGACAGGAAGAAAGAATAAGGGAAGTCTGGTTTTCTTTTAGGGCTTGGCACATCTTCATGCTCACCATGTCATCCATCGAGATATTAAAGGACAGAATGTTCTTCTCACAGAAAATGCAGAAGTAAAACTGGGTAAGTTTCCTTAAATATGTGCGAGAAACCTGTTCGTAAAAATGTAAGATTTCCATCCTGTCTCAGAAAGAACCTTCAGTAACCTAAGAGCAACAAAGATGTCAAGTAGCATTAATACTTGTGCTTATAAGGTGTCTGTCACGTAGAAAGAGATGAAAATGTGACACATTCTGCAAGGGTGTTACAGCCTGTGGGGAATGCAGCTACTTGTGGGCAGTCAAACACAGAACCTGTCTTGTCACAGCATCATCCGGCCTTCACAGCAGATCCCGGCACACAAAGACTTCCAAAATAAAAAAGTTAGGGGAATAAATTATGCTAATCCATTTCTCTATGGGCAGTGGCCTTAGAGATTTTCATAAATCTGACAATAGGTGAAATTACTTGTGTAAGGGCGCTCACTGAATAGTAGCTATTACTAGTAGTCATCTCTCAAAAATGTCGGAGAATTTGCTCATTTCCTTTTCTAGCTGTGACATGTCAGTGTTGACAACTTCTGACTTCCTAAGACTAAACCCCAGTACATATCTCTCTGGAGGAAGTGATGTCTTTGATGTTCTGGGAAGACATGACGGAGAACACATGGCAATGGATTAAAGGAGCAGTCTCCAGGAGAGCAATACTCTTATTTGGGATGATCTTTATGCTCCCTCTCTCTTTAATTGAAAGAATTCACTGTAGAGCTGGAGAACAAAAATAATAAACGTGGCCTGTGGATGTGGGGTAGGATGTTTGGCTGAAGCGAGTAAAAATAAGTACTTTAAATCCCATTATGGTTATACCTCATGTAAAATCCTGTCTTCACTGAAATCAAAGATAGTTTTTCAGTTGTATTAAGTGAAGGCAGGGTTTTACTTGTAGTCGCCAAAAGATATGTACTAGTTCTCAACTGTTCGCTCTTAAAACTGGCAAGATGGGGGGTCTGTGCATGTTTACAGTCTTGTGTAATTACAAATCCCACCATTCTTCACATGGTTGACAAGAAAACTATGCCTCTGGATAAAGATATAACAGATTTTCTAAGTACAACAATTAAAAATAATTTTTAAAAGGAGCTGTTCCAGAGAGATTCAGCTCATGTGTCTCAAAATAAAGAAGTTAGAAGCCCAAGAGGTCCTCAGTACAGTTCCACTCCAGTGTAAGTGTGCACACTTCCCATCAAAAGCACAGAGCGTGTGATGATCCCTAAGGTCAGGTCCAATTTATTGTTGGAAAAGGTTTGCTAACCAGGCACATTAAATTATAGTAGTACAAATGATTGTGGTTTGCAGATGATCTGCAATGAGGTAACGTAAGTGCACCTTTCGGTTCTTTCTTTCCTCTGTTATTTTATCTTCGCTGTGAATAGCTCTCAGGTACTATGCCCAGAGGATCCAATTAGTGTATCTTAGAGGTTTGTTCAAAGAAAAATAGTCACATAATTATTGGTTGTGTGGGCCTTTCATATCTGAACAAAACCATTTAGCTATACAATCCTTATGAATGTAACACCCCTTTCAGCACAAAGAGCACCACGTGGTTCGCTCATTACAATGACTCTAAGATTAGAATAAACTAGTATACTGTCCAGCGTGTTCTAATATAGTGTATGAATGTAGGGAAGAAGTTATTCCAAACATCTCAAAATGAAGTGATATCATAGTTCTTTCCAGCTTTCACAGTTGGCCATATTAGACAAGTCCAGATTTGCCTTGTCCATAGATACAAGTTTACCTGTCAGACACTAGTTAAAGATCTTGAGTCCTACTCAATGCAGTGTTTAGATTATGCATAAATTATTCTGTAATGTCTTCCTAGATCAATTAATGTCTGCTATAATCTGCCTGGCAGATTTAGCATGCTGTTGATTCGACCCTTCTGTCAAAAAGAAAAAAAAAAAAAAGAAAAAAAAAAAAAGGCCATTGAATTTCAACTGTTGGACAAGATGTACCGGAGGAACTCAGATTTTATAGGCTTGGTAGTCCAAACAGCATGAAAGTAACCAAGCAAATACTCTGCCACATGCCTACAACTCCTTATTAATTTCTTTACCTCTGCCTGGCTTTTCAGTGGATTTCGGTGTAAGTGCTCAACTGGATAGGACTATTGGGAGAAGAAACACATTTATTGGCACACCGTATTGGATGGCGCCTGAGGTCATTGCTTGTGAGGAGAACCCAGACTCTACATATGATTACAGAGTAAGTGTTACAACTCTGCAAAAGGTAGCAAAACGTGCAGGTTATTGCTGAAATCCTGTTCTTGTACTGCATTTGAAAAGTTCAAACTTACCTCCTTTTAAACTGCAATAATATTATAGCTGTACAAATAGAAGCATTTGTAATATGTGGTCGGTGGGTCTTATTTTTAAGAGTGGAGTTTCCTCATGAGTATTTTTTTGTGAATTGTTAATAAATGAAATACACTTTCATGAACTGTGCAAAAAAAAAAAAAAAAGGTACTGATTTATGGACATTGCAGGTCAGGATAGAAAAGAAAGGAAGAGGAAAACTTAGAAGGAATACTTGCAGTAGTGTAATACTGATATGAGAAGTTACTGCTCTCTTCTGTGACAGAGCTGCTTTACTCTATACTCAACTGCAAATCCTAAGTTGATTTGCAATAATTAGTATCACTTCACTTGCTTATGAGCATGTGACTGCTAGAAGTTTCCCATCCCAGAATGATTTCTGGTCATTCACAGAGTGGCTGAGGTGAGAAGGCACAGCGTTCCTTGTATTTCTGTTTGTGGCCCTAACAGCACACGTTGCCTCTTGTCCTGTTGCTGGGCACTGCTTGGAAGTCTGGCTTGGTCTTCTTTACTCCCCTCCCATCAGGAATTTGTGTGTGTGTATGAGATGCCCCTGAGCCTTCCCTTCTCCAGGCTGAACAGTTCAGTTTGTCTCAGCCCAGAGCCTCCCAGCTCCAGTCTCTTAAACATCTTTGTGGCCCTTCCCTGTACCCACTCCCATATGTCCATGGCTTCCTTGTACTGGGAAGCCCAAGAACAGCTGTCAAGCACTTTCTTTTTCAAGAGCACAATGCTTTTCCAAAGATTCATATAAAGCTTGTTCTTTGTCTTCTGTCCTGTTGCCAGCAGTGTTGTCGTTCGTCTGTCTACGTTTGTCCTGCAGGGCAGCCATCCAGGGATGGCTTTCTGAGGAGCCACCTTCTGAGTGACCTTTTGGTTACTCGCTTCATTCAGGTTCTTTTGGTTGCCACTTTGATCCTCTCATTCTAATTGTGCCTTCAGAAATATTTATTAGAAGAACCTGCTATTACTTCCATTTTCTAGTGATTCAGATGCTGCAGTTCTCCTGTGTTGAGACATTTTATGCTGCACTGGCAAAGTGAGGTCATCTTGTGTGAGTGTCAGTCATGACCAAAGAATGTTCTTGGATTTTATTTTATTTTTCATGCCATGTAAATCTTCTACTGAAACCTCAAGAAATTAATCTCTTCTTTTTGTTCCCTCTCCCCAGTCAATTTCCTTTTCCAAATGTGTACTTTTCAGAAGATACAAGCATTAGGAACATACACCCCTAATTCTTGAGGTTTCTTTGCCTTCAGTAATAATCACAGTTCATCTGCGTGCGTTTATGTCTGCTTTCCAAATAGATTCTGCTGATGGTAGTTTAAAAGTGGTCAGCAGAGGGTTTTGGAAGCACTTATGCAGAAAGTGCTGTGACTCAGAAGGTGGCGTGGGGCCGGTCTTTTCTATGGAGATTTATAGTTTATATGATGAGCAAAGTAGCAGGAAGCCACTCTGTAACTTCTTGCTATTCCAGCTCTGATTTAAAAAAAAAAAAAAAAATTAGAAAAAGATAAGAGATTACAACAGATGAGTAAATCTATATAGGCATATATAAAGAATCATAGAATTGTCTAGATTGGAAGGGACTTCTCAGATCACTGAGTCCAACCATCATCCTAAAGCTCACAAAACCCATCACTAAACCTTATCATTAAGCACTACATGTACCTGTCTCTTAAATACCTCCAGGGATGACAATCCTGCCACTTCCCTGGGCAGCCTGTTCCAATGCTTCATAACCCTTTCAGTGTAAAAATTTTTCCTAATATCTAATCTAAATCTCCCCTGGAGAAACTTGAGGCCATTTCCTCTTGTCCTATCGGTTGTTACTCGGGAGAAGAGACCGACCCCCACATCACCACAACCTCTTTTCAGGTAGTTGTAGAGAGTGATAAGGTCTCCCCTCAGCCTCCTTTTCTCCAGGCTGAACACCCCCAGCACCCTGAGATGCTCCTTGTAAGACTTGTTCTCCAGTCCCTTCACCAGCTTTGTTGCCCTTCTCTGGACTCCAGCACCTCGATGTCTCTTGTTGTGAGGGGCCCTTTACAAATACAGCTGTCATCCCGCCTCTCACACTTGGAAACTACAAACCACATTTATTTGCAGCCTGGTTGTTTCTCCCGTTGTCCCTAAGACCTGCAGTTCTACCCCTAGAAGACTTTTCTAATTTTCAGTCATTTACTTAATAACAAGTCAGGATTGTGAATCTATTAAATTCCCACCAGTTTTGTTGTCAAACCCCTCCATAAACTATGATGCAAACTAGTTTTCAGCTTGCGTAAAGTGGTTCAGAGCAGCTGGACTGAGAAGGCGGCTCTGTTTATAAAGTCAAAATTAATTAGAGAGCCAGGCTAGATATGAGCTGCTATTGATGTAATGGTATATTGCTTTTAATTGTGGAAAGTTTGTCCTGTGTAGCTCCCTTTTGAAAGGTTAGTTTTAGTGAAGCCCTGTAAGTTAGTTTGGTCACATGCTTCTCATTTGCCTACGTTTAGACACAAAAATTAGTAAAATAATGCACATGATCAATCAAGTGGAAACCTGTGAAGTTCTTAACAGCCATTGGTAGTGTTTCTGATTTACCTTCCATGATCAAAACCTGGCCCTTGGCATCCAGATAAACTTATTAAAGGAAACTCCACTAGAAGTTAACCGAGCTGAACACACACTGTGTCGTAAATCAGGCTGTGTGATTGTGCCCTCCTTTCATGTGCCCAAAAACATGTGGCAGAAAAGGGCAGACCCCGAGGCCTGACTATAATTTCTGTTCCATCAGTGTGGAAGCTCAGCAATGACTGCTCTGAAATAAGCATTAAAACCAAGATTTTTTTTTGGCCAGGAGCAGAGGGGTGAGACGCTTCTGTGTCTCATTGCCTCGTGAAAACAGTTTAAAAGATTCAAGACATATATTTAAATGGTGCCTGCTATATCCTGGCTCTTGTTTTTTGAGTGCAGGAGGTCTGCATTTGGGGGCTGGCTGCTTAAATGATGAATCAGCTGTTCAGAGTTGCATGGGAAATGGGAAGCTTCTGGCTATTAGCACATTTCCTGAAAGCTCAGTAGGGAATGGGAGGGAGCAGAATGTATGTCACTCCAACTAGACCGACCCGGTCCAGGAGAAAACTAGGGAAACTGTAAAAACCAAAAAAAGCCCAAAACCCCAGAAGAAAAACAAAGACACAAATAAAAAGTTTGAATGCTGCAAGCTGCAATGTGCAATGTTTCTTTTCCTGCAGAGTGATCTGTGGTCTCTGGGAATCACTGCTATTGAAATGGCTGAAGGAGCTCCTCGTAAGTGATCTGGTATAAAGGTGGGGGTGTCTGTGCTTTGTGAACATGTTGTAGGGTAAAATAACTCATGCTTGGCTAACGCTCAGACGTACAAAATTCTGGTTCCAGCTGTATCTTTAAAAATAATCTATAACTTTTTCTCATTTGGGCTCTCTTGCTTTCCTCTTCCTTTTAGGTCCATTAAGTCTATATTCTGATTCCTTGCCTCCATTTCCTAGGGAAACAAAAAAAAATATTTTTTTTTTTCTTGGAGCTCTTGTTAACATTGATCACTGCCTGTGGGTACAGCTAAGCAGAAGACACTGACACGTTAGCAGAAAAAATTGACAAGAGTGGCTTTGGGTTTAGGTCACAAAAAAACCCACCCAATATAGCAGTGGGAAGAGCGAGGCCCAAAGGTTATGTTTTTACTCTGGGACTGACCTGATTCTCACAGGTTTTGGGATGAATACTGTATTTGCTCACATAATGGCTTTGGTCCATGACCACATTCTCAGCCCAACAGCAGAACGCTCTCACTTCACAGCCTGCCCTTGCCTGCCCGCCGTCCCCCTCCAGTTTAGCTCCTCCAGTTTAGCCCCTCTCAGCCCCCGGGGCAGTGGTCGGCAGCTGCCATGTGGATGCAACGACCTCGTGCATTTCTGTTCCCAAGGGGGTCCGGTTGCTGTGCCCCAGCGCCCACGAAGCAGATGTGATGTGACGGGTTATCCGGTCACTGCTGAGAGCGCAGGAGATGACATAAATTATACTCTAGCTTGAGCTGGAGAGCACGTAGGCTGTGTTTTTAAAGAACACCCTTGGCTGTTCTCCTGTCTGAGTGGGTTTTTAGCAGCGCTCGGGAGCCAGCTGGAGTTGAGGAGCAGTTTCAGACACTGTGCCTCAGCCTGGCTGAAGTTTAGTCCTGAGACATGAGTCCGTGGGGAGTTTTCTTTGAGAGAGGCTTTGTAGCTTTGCATGCTAATTCCTCGTGCCACTTGTGTTTGATGTTTTCACTGGTTTTGGCAGGGAAATGCTATGGATTATATTCTGTTGCATTATGTTTTGTTTACTGTAGTACAGCAGCGTCTGGGACCCATAGCTAGAAACCAGACTTCTTCTGCCTCCCATCCCCACTGTATCATGTGCTATTGAAAATACAAAGAAAAAAGTTAAAACCAGCTCAGATATGAGAAATAATGGCAGTGGATGCAGGCAAAGAAATTAGGAGGAGGCAGTGAAGGCTTTACCAGACCATAATCTTCTCACTTTTACTAGCCCTGTAATGCAGTAAATCCATTCCTGTTACAAGAATCGCTGCTGAGTACCCATATATCATAAGAAATCAGCCTCCATATAGTTCCTATCAGTTGTCATTCAGTAGCTGTTTTGTGAAGGAAGACCTCTGACTCTCAATATTTCTTCGTGACAGATGGGGCACGTTCATAATTCCATACAGAATGCCTGGGTTAGATGAGATGTGACAGTATTTACTTTCTGCAGAGTTCTTTGTAGCTTCAGCTTTCCACAACAGTAACCCTAAAGGGAAGTACATCAGGCTGGAGTGAGAACGGTGTCTGAATGCATGGGCAGGATCTGTGGCAGATCGTGTAATAATGGTGCTCACACTCCTGAACGGCAGGGTGGATGGAATGTGTGCTCAGCCTTTTACGCTCTGCGCTGGTGACGCAGTTTATGAGCTCTCGGCTTCGCATCAGGTTTTCTTCATCCTGCATTTTCTCTTTCCCCATGACTGATATAGCTAAGAGTTTGGTTAAAATTTAGCTTGTGATTTATCTGAACCGTAAGCCAGACATAATAAATTAGGTAATTATTTCAATCCCAAATTGAACTTCTATTTGTGTGAAAGCACCCTTTTGTGTATTAGAAAGGTGAGCTTTTTTATGTCCTTCTGAAGCCTTATATATAAAAATATGTGAAGAAAGTCGTGCTTATTCCTGCTGTCCAGCCTTTCTTTCAAATCTTTTAACTGGCAATAACAGCATATTGTTGTGGAAGATTCCTGTGTACTCAGGGACTTTATTTCTTGGCTGTATTGTGAATTTCATTGACTAATGGTGTGGATCTGTGGCAGATGCTGTGCTGGTGGAAGTGGGAGTGTTTGTGGAGGGCTGCTCCTCTGTGTTGGGAGAACTGGGCTCCTGCCCTGGCTGGGTCAGCGTGTGGTCAGGGGAGGGAGGGACATGGTGGGGAACGTCCACCCTTCAATAGCTTGTGGTTTCCTTTGCAGCCCTGTGTGACATGCACCCCATGAGAGCACTCTTCCTCATCCCACGGAACCCACCCCCAAAGCTGAAATCCAGAAAATGGTAAAGAGATGCGTAAAACCTATTTTTTTGCTGCATTGGCTTAGGAGGATTTTGAGTTCTCTTGGCTGGAGAGAATGACCTTGTTAAATCCTACAGTGATCTGTGAGGTCTTTCCTGGGCTGTTTCTGGTACTGGGTTAAGCCACAGCTGCAGATGTATTTTACCTTTCTTTTGAATTCTGCCTAAGCTGTGACAGTCATTGCAGTTGCTAAAGTTTGGCATGGGTGGGTGGAATTCCAGTACAGGCAAGGCTTAGATGGGCTGGTTGGGCTCAGCACTTGCTTCAGAAGACAGTATGGACATTGTGGGGCTGATGGCAGTCGCTGTAGCATACAGAGACTTAGTTTGTTAAATGAAGTGTATAAAGAAAACCTTTTCCATATCAAAAGGATAGGGGCATTTTTGAAGCAGTTACATTGGCCAGATTGTGGTTTTGTTGATCCAGATGTAAATTCAGGGTAACTCCGCTGGGAGAGCGGTTGGGGGGGAGTTCCCCATCACTTGCCCTCAGCGCTGTGCTGGTCTCAGGATGTACACTGGTGGCAAAACTCATGTTGTCTGACACAGTTCCAGTGCAAAAGGAAACCTTGCAAAATTAGTGCTTTCCATCACTCAGGGATAGTGTTTGGTGCGCAAGTTAAAAAGGATTATTGTTTTCTTCTGCTTTTCTATATTTTTCAGGTCAAAAAAATTCCTCAACTTTGTTGAAAGCTGCCTTGTAAAAAATTATTTGCATCGTCCATCCACTGAAACCTTGCTTAAGCATTCTTTCATTCGAGACATGCAGAATGAACGGCAAGTGCGCATCATGCTGAAAGACCACCTGGACAGGACCAGGAAGAAAAAAGGAGAGAAGGGTAATGTGGCAAAAACAAAATAATAGACGCTTCAGAGAGTAGATCCTCTTCCACTTTGGGCAGCAGAGAACAAAGCAGATGCAACTGAAATACTAGAATCAGGAAAACCACGAGGAACTGTTGTCCTTGATATGGTGGGACCATTTTAAATATCCCTTTGTCAAAGCCCAGGTCCTTTATAGTCTTTATGTGCTAAAGTCTTTGGAGCCTGACTGACAGTCAGTCACTGAGAGCAACCCTAATGCCAGCATGAGAAAGGAGTCCAAGTAAAGTCTCGCTCCCTACTTCTTGAATATCTAAGTAGTACTCAACAAGCATTTCCTCGTCTCTTAGTTCATCTGTCTGTTCCCAATCCATTAGATTTACCTGTGGCATCTCCATATAATTTTAGCTTGTGATTTCTTTGGAGGCAAAAGTGGGTTTTGCAATGGAGTGCACAAAAGAGACCTCAAGAAGGCCTCCACGCTCCAGCAAAGCGCGAATGGGTATAATGAATCATCTGCTTCACAGGGTGGCTGAAGAAGAAGAGAGAATCTGAGTTTATTCCAAATGCTAGGCTTGCTCTTCAGAGCAAAAGCTGGAAGCAGCGGTGCTGGAGAGGGGATGACACTCGTGTAAATGCCTGTGCACAGCAGACTAAGGCTGTGCAAAGTGGAGAGCGAGCTGTAACCTGTTGACCACCGATTCTTCCCTTCCCTCTCTCCCCTTTTCCTCTTCTATATTTCATGTTAGTACTGTGAAGATCAGTGACTTTGAGGGCAAACTTGGAAGGCGTTGTGCAGTTGGAAAATGATTTACAAACTCCAAGTATTGATTTGACAACAGGAATATTTGTGCCTAAAATGAAATTGCTGTTGCAATGTAGATTTATTGACTCCAATAGTAGTTGCAAATTCTGCCACCTCTTTCAGCTGCGAATCTCAAAGCATATTTGAATGGAAACATAGCAAATTAGAGTTTCTCACAAATGTCCTTTGTGGGGGGGAAATGCAATGATAAAAGTCACTTCTTGATAGATAGTTATATTTTTGGCCTGAAAAGTGCTATTTTTAATCAAAGCTCCCCTGAAAGGGAGAACAGTGTGAAATTGCCAGAATATACACTTCAAAACTGACACTTCAAAAAAAATTAAGTCCCTCTTTAGCATGGCATGTAGCCAGCAATGCAGAGTAGGACTGATTTGAAATTATGCTTTAAAAGCTGCCTTCATATTAGTCTTGAAGAGAACTTTTAAAGTGTGGGTCAGCTTCTTCTGAACCGCTGTGCTAAAACTAGCATTAATTTATTAACACCTGTTTCTTTTTCAATTATTCACTTTAATACAAAAGAAAACCTGGATTTGCTGAAGGCCTGAGCTTAGCACCAGGTAGATAGCAGAGAAGGGCAGTACAAGTCTTTTATGTTCTATCTAAATTTCTTTCTGAAGAATCGCTATGCTGGTGGTGTTATGGGGGTTGGATTTCTCTGTGGGTTTAGCCTAATTTATTTCAAATTACGGAAATAGGTTAGTTTTGCAAAACCAATACAGTCAGTCAAGGGAAAAGGTGGGAGTGTGTAAAGGGGCTGCCCTGAAACACGATCTGAACTAGATTTTGAATTATGTATGTAGATATCTTACCTCCCCTCAGCCTCCCAGTGCACCCTGTGGCTTTTAAATTCCTGCTGAGCTACATGTAGTTCAGGTTGAGTGCTCAGAAACAAAGTTCAAGATCGTATCTTAAATAACAGTATCCTCCACAATAAACTGTTTATTGTTCTCTGTTTTAGAAGAAACGGACTATGATTACAGTGGAAGTGAGGAGGAAGATGATGAGCTGAATGAAGATGAAGGAGAACCAAGGTTAATTTTATTACTGGAATAGAAAATTTGACTGCCCAAGCTGTTCTTGTTGAAGGCATCCATCCTCAGCCAGAATGGCTTTCTTAACTTGCTCTGAACCCCTTACCTCCTGCATCCCCTCTGGTAGCTTTAACTGTTTTGTAGCTATCAAATGTAACTGCTGGGTATAAGATGTCTGCAATAGCTGCTTCTTAGCTCTCCTGAAGTAGGGAGGAAGCTCTCAAGTGAAGGACCTGGCTTCAGGCTGTTTTGTAGCGCAGTAAGTGCAGATGCATAGTCAATGTGCTGGAGATTTATTGGAACATCTTAATTTGCTAACACAGGACAACAAGCAATTCCCAGTGCACCTTGTATGCTCTCTCCTTAATCTTATGTTTAGTCATGTAGAAACCTGTCCTTTGTTTCAGCTCCATAGTTAATCTCCCGGGGGAGTCAACTCTCCGTCGTGAATTTCTGAGGCTGCAGCAGGAGAACAAAAACCGTTCTGACCCTCATCGCCAGCAGCAGCAGCTGAAGGACCAGGAGAAATACAAGAAGCAGCTGCTGACAGAGCGGCAGAAACGGATCGACCAGCAGAAGGAACAGAGGAGGAGGCTGGAAGATGTAGGCACTGGCTTGTATTTTTGTTCCATGTCTCATCACAGATAAAAGATGTGCCCGTAGAGAATAGGCTTTGAAAGGCAAGCAGGCTGTGTTAAATTGTCAGCACAACCTGGATTGGAGCCCTCAGAGGACTGCGTCACTTTTGAACACATTTTCAAATGGGCTCTGTCCTTTTCCTGCTCACAACCTGCCCTGAGCTTTGTGAGCAGAAGAAGGGCATTTTGCTCGAGTTTGTTTGCTGGTGGAAGCCCAGGCAGATGGGATGAGAGATTCCGATTTCTTTCTGGTGTGCATTGCCCAATTCGGAGTCTGTCTGTCTGATCCAGAGTCCTGGCCCTACTTCTGTTTAAGATGGTACATGATAGCTGCTGCCTTTTCAGCTGTCTGACACAATATGGTGTTGGGAGACATTGCTCAATCACCAACACGTCTCTTCTCATGAGTATCTGATGGAAATTCAAGCACTGTGATTGTGCAAACACTCCTGAGCTGGCATCTGTGAAGCGTAGTGCTGCTCCAGCAAAATGGGGGGACTCTTGGAAAACCCTTCCTTCTCAAAATGATGGGAAGACATTTGTCATTAGATTAGCTGACAGCCACCAGAGAGATCTTGTGTGCCTGCTTAAATGAATGGCAAATCTGCCCTCGGCTGCCAAAAGGGCAAAGGTTTCACTTCAGGTTTGGCAGTTATTGTGGTGGCAGCTTGTGTCTGTCAACTTCTGCTGTGCAGCGTCGGGTACCCCCTGTTGGGTACCCCTGAATGGGCCTTGTGATTAATGAACACTGGCATAAGTAATTGGTGGCTACAAAAGTAAAGTAAAACAAGAAATGTTATTCCCTGGTTCTCTTCCAGCATCAGAGGCGAGAGCAGGAGCTACGGAGGCAGCAGGAATGTGAGCAAAGGTGGCCAGAGGCTAAGGCCATTCAGAGGACAGAGGAGAGGTGTAAAGAAGACAAAAGGGCTGTGGAAGATGAGCGGTTCATAGTAGATGGACAGAGAAAATCAGAAAAGAAGCAGGTATGAAAAGTGTTCGCTGACAACAATTTGCAGCTCCCTGTTGTTGTAGCCGATATCTTTCTCAGTTCCCTAAGGGTGTTCCCATCCTCTGAGTCACGGACCAGAGAGGGACTTTTTTAATGCGTTTACTGCCTCTTGTTCTCAGATTCAGCCTTCTTTCGAGTTAACTTATGTGTTACTGAGTCATCCTCCTTATCTACAGCAATGACACTGCCTCTCCCTCTTCTGTCCCTGCCGTTTCTCCGTGCTGAAATGGTCTTCAGTCACTTCAATCTGATTTAAAATATCTTTACTCTGAAAGCTTCCAGCATCAGCTCAACCTAGGCTTAAATCTTCAGTCTCCAGTTTCTGTTCGAGTTGTAACCACGACCGCTTCTTTTTCACAAATAAAAGTGGAACAGAGGTTAGTTTTAACGCTGAAGTCTCATTGTCGTTTCTGGCACCTTGGCCACAGTGTTCTTCTGTTTCAGCAGCAAACTGATTTGTAATCAAACAGAAGCATGGAGTGTTTGATTAAAGCCCTCTGGTTTTAGGAAAAGTAAAAATAAAAAAATACGATTTTCTGCTGTCCTGTCTCAAAAGCCAAAGACAGAGTGTTTGGGGTCACTTTATGGTCCCTATTGCTTGGGGTTGTGGCTCTTCTGTCAGCCCTGCTGGAATTGTGCTCGTTTTCTTCTTTGAAAAGCCAGTATTTCCAGCAGTCAACTTGGTCATCCTCCAAGGCATTGTTCTCTCTGAAGTTCATCACTCTTTGCTTTCAGAAGGTGGAAGATGTGCAGCACAACAGGAAGATGCATCGAACTCTCCCCAAAGATCAGACACAGCTGCTGTCTCTCCAGCATGACCACAAGCAGAAGAAGAAGGAACCTTCCAAGAGTTCAAATTCAGCAGTGCTTCCTCCATCAAGCAGCATAAGCAAAGAGGTACCATCTTGGCCAATGTAGCATTTTGGTGCTTTGTGGTTTATGATGCCGTGGTAATGCTGAAGCAGAGAACAGACTGATCTTTAAACCTAAATCTGGAGCTTGATGTGTGTCTTACTAGGCACTTATGCTACAGTAAAGCCTTTGGTTTCCATTAATGTAGAGGATAAGGGAAAAGAAAGGTTGCTCTGTCACTTCTTGAGTTCAGAGAAAGGTTTGACTGATCAGTGTGGAAATGAGGTCCTGCTGGTCAACCAGTTGTCATTCCCTTGTCTTCCAAAGAGGAAAGAATTAAGGTAGTGTTTTTCATCTGAGGTTTGATAGATGTCTTTGCCTGATTTTAGGGATCACAAAATTGATTCAGACAGAGAATGGCATCATGCCTCCCAAGCACAAATCTCTGTGCCCCTGTGTCAGGCAACAATGCCTTTTGTTGATCCCTGTCTCCCAGGATTTTAGGTAGGTAAGATTTGATCAGTCGGGGGTAGCCATATACAGTCCTTGATTAAGGTTGTCCATTTCACTCTTCTGCTAACTCTGGAGGTGTTTCTGCCCCCTAGCTTTTTCTGCTTACTGTTATGAGGTAGGTACAGGTCCATTTTATACATGTTATCTCATCATTCCTAGGACATTTATTTTTCTTTTTGATATAATCCCATCCTGTGAGCCCAGTTCTACAGCTGGTGTGATTTGTTGTGTTACTAAAGTCTGGGTTGATGTCAGAAGTCTCAGCAGCTCACGGGCTCCTTGGGCGGCTGTGTCTAAGTAGAATAGTGGATGTGATGGTCTCTGCATTCGGGGCAAAACTTCTTCCCAAAATACCCAAGCAAAGACATGAGGAGAGCTCACACACATGTATGTAAGAGGAATGCAGAACTCTGCTTCCTAACATCTTGCTGCCGTCTTTAAGCATGTGCCCTCCTTGTCACCTCTTCATGTCTGTATCTGCTGCAACTGCTTCCCTTAGCTGAAATTTTCTATATTGATAAACAATTAAATGAAAATGCCATGATTGTTGAAATGATGAATTTTAATAACTGAATAGAGTATGCAAACAGCTAAGCAGCAATATGAAATCAGGAAAACAAAAGCTATTAAGCTCCTTGTTAGAATAGCAGTTTGTGAAAACAATAGAATAATTCTGTTTGAAGTACAACTCAACGGTTGAAAAACCAAATGCCCTAGCTCCAAAGGCTTTATTGCATTGACTAATTGAACAAATAATTTCTGAATTTTGAATGAACTCCTTTTGAAATCAGTATTTGTTTGATCATGGAGAGCTGAGCCTTATTCCATCTGGGGAGTAAATTGGGTGTGGACAGAAAAGTAAGCTGCTTTTGCTAAATACACATCAGGTCAACAGAAAGGCTTTGCCTTTGCTAGGCTTTTGGTGGGTGGGGAGAAAATGCAACTCAACTGAGTTAATTTAACTTTCTTTTCTACTTCATTGTAGTTAGAAGTCAAAAGAACTGCAAAATGTCAGCTTAAATACTCATCTCTGGTTTTGGTGTGTGTTTTGTAAATGACCCCTTCGTAGGAGAAAGAAATGTGTTATGCAATTTAGTGTGCAGCCACTGTTAACTTTTAATTTAGTGGTGAAATAAAATATCACTAATTGCAGACAAAGTGCTGCCTGCCTTTTAGGTTCACAGTGTGAGGCTCTTGTCATTATGACAACCATAATATACTCTAGTTTTAAGGACAAATTATTTTGCAATATCACTTTTTTCATATCAGAACTTCTTGGAAGCCATGGAACCTTCCAGTAAAATAACTAGCAGTACAGAGTTGCATTTTTTGGTTGAAGTTTGAGACTTAGTAATTATGTCAGCAGTCATAATTGTTCACAAAAATCTAAAAATACTTTATAGTTTTGACTGTTTTTAACAATGATAACTCAGTGACACTATTTGTTGTTGATACTGATCTTTCCCAGTTTATTAGCCAGAGATGCCAGTTTCCCTGGGAAAGATCTGCATGGGGATAGAGAGACCCTACTCAAGAGTGAGTTTGCATACTCTTTGGGACTCAGTGGCATTTGCAGGACCAATAATTGATATACAGAAGCTCTCCAGAATCATTGTTGCACTGAGGTATTAAAAACAAACAATCATACAAAAACCCCTAAAGCCCTCCAAAACCTTAAGTTTAATGTTTGGGGCCACAGAATCCGTTCTTGGGAATTCCTTGTCTTTGCCATTGCATTCCTCCTGTTGCCGTTGGGTCAGGGTGGGTTTCCCCTGGTGTGTGAAAATGGGAGCTCACTCTCCCATTCATCTGGTCCCACCAGCGCTGGAGCTAATGAGCTGAGAGGTCAGGACTCATAACTCGGGCTTGATGCTGCACTAGTTCAGTGCCTGGAGAGGGGCTGGTGTTGGTTCTGGGAGCCCAAGGTGTTGGCTGCATGAGTTTTCATCTGGATCATAATGTATTGCGTGCAAGCACCCTTAGAGCACAGAGGTGGTAGGTAAATTATCATATCTAGCGTAGTGAAACCACCCTAAATTTTACATTTTCTTTCTTGTTTATGGTAAAATTTGCCTTTCATTATTAGGAGGGGCAATAATGAAAATCTGGCCTTGAGAACAGTATAACAATTGAGTTCACTGGAGCTAGAATTTTGTGGTATTTGGCTGTGGTTGCTTGTTTTAATAAGGTTTTTTTCTTAGGGTTGGTTTCTTTGTGTGTGTGTGTGTGGTTTTTTTCCCCCCATTTGAGATCCATGAGACTAAGTGGAATAATTTTCCATCCCCTCAGCAGTTTCCTAGATTGTGTTAAGAATATGCTTACCTTCCTGACATAGACAGAAACATCCAGATACAGTGAGAGATACCATTAAGAATGCCCACCCAGATACAGATAACTGGCTGTTTTTCTGGCATTAGTCTCTAGTTTACTGTGTAGAGCTGTTTCTAGGCTGCTGAACCAGAGGATATGCGAAAGATTTACACTAGATAATGTGAATTAGTCATGTTGAATGAGACTAGAAATGGAAAGACTAGTGGGGTCAAAACAATAGGATAAAGATTTTTGTTACAAGCAATACTCTCAGGAAATATTATTCCTTCTAGATCATGTTCCTCAGTCTTTTGCATAGCACAAGTAACATACTGAAAGATAGAGTGTTAAAAGTGTTTTAAAGTAGAAAGTGACATGCAGTAATGTCAGAGTTGTAGAAGGGGGTAATAAATGCACAGCAAAACAGGCTGCATGTTATCAAAAATAAGTAAATACAGACAGATGATTCCTCCCAGCTACAATCCCAGCCTGCAGCAAATGGGATGGCCTAGAATACAGCAGATGGCAACTTGGGCCCTTCTCCTTGCTGCAGTTTGGAAACTTGATGGAAAAGGAAGGGTTGCAAATGGAGAGGCAACAATGGTTCATGTTGTGCCAGGGAGGGAACTTCCGTGGCGCGACGGGGAGGTCCATCAGGGTCAGTGTTACCTGGGCTGCTGTTGGAGAACATCCAGGCTGCAAAGCCTGAGGCTCACGTGCAACCTGCTTCTGCTTTCCTCCTTCTCAGGCCGAGGACCGAAGGAAGACAAGTGACAGCATCCAGCCTTCCCTCCAGTGGCCAGCGGTGCTGGGGCACGAATCCACGCCACACGCCAGGATGGGGTCTGGCAGCAGCTCCAGCCCTTGCACCCCCGCGCCGCAGAGAGCCGTGTTAGTGCAGGTACGGTCCCGCTGCCCCGGCTGGGGAGGAGAAGGCACGGGTCGTTCCTAAGAAGCCTGATTTGCTTCGCTCCTGCCCTAAATGACCGAGACCCATGCAGCCTGGCTCAGACGCTTTTTAGTGCCACCACACGCTGCCGTGTTTGACATAGCGCTGTGCTTGGGCACTGCACATCAGGGTTAGGTGACAGCAGATGGCCTGGCTTGTAGAGTCAAATCCCCGGAGAGCTGGTGCAAGGTCTACAAGAAGGGCGTTTGTACCTTAGCCTTGGGTAGAGGCTGGCAGCTTCCGTGGGGGCAAATATTTCAGCCCTGCAACAATTGGAGTGGGAGAGTCCACAGTTTATTGCAGCGCATTTGGGATTCTACAGGAGCACAGTGTCTGTGCAGAGGATGGTCCTGCCGAGTTAAAATGCCACTCCTGGGGTGAAAGGAGCTATGGTCTAGGCTGGCTGCATCACCTAGGACAAACCCCTTCGTTCCTTTGCACCCCGTGGATGGGTCTCTGTTTGGTAGTACCTCTCCCAGCTGCCGCGGGGGAGCAGTGAGGGATGAAGCTGTATTTACCAGCCTCTTTCGTATTCCTTGATGGAAACTACACTATAAAAAAATTTTATGCTGTTTAAAGTGATGGTGTTACTTAAGGATAATAGCAGCAAGTGATGTACAGTTGTTACCGTGTGATTTCACTCCCCGCTGGGAGTTACCCACTCACAAGTCAGCGCTCTGGCTGGTGGAGACCCTGTGGACAGGGAGAGGCCAGTCTGTACTCTTACCTGCTGCGTTAGCATGGAGACCAGATGAACTTCAATGGGTAATTTATAAATCCTCTGAAGGGTTGTGATTCCTCTTGCGGGTTGGCAGCAGCTGGTGATACTAATAGCAGTGTGCTTGGGAATGCTGCCTGCGTGAACTGTATGAAGCGTGAAGGCAGTATGAGTGATGGGCCAGTTAGTCACCTGGAGATTAAATGACTCACAGCAATATACTTGTGACGTGGGTGCCTTGTTGATTTAAAATAAAAGAGAACTGTGGAGTTAAATACAAGCTGAATTCATCACAGATGTCTCTGCTGGAGAACTTCCAGCCAGGTTTGTCAGAGAGGGATCATCTGTCATCACTGCTGTGTTCCGATAAAAATGACTTCTCATTTTAAACGATCATATTCTGTGAGATGTTGTGGCACATCCTTGTTGCCCAAATCTCTCTCAAAATTATTTCACTGGAAATCTTAACACAGCCCAGGGCGCGTGATTTCTAGGTGTCTTGTATCCTGTCTGTCTGGTAAGGGAGATGTGAGATACCATCGGATCAGAGTGTACCTTTTGTACCTGTTCTGTGTTTGCTGCAGCACGGTAGCAGACCTGACACCGTGGTTGTGGTGGTGTGGGATGAGCCATTCTGGACTAGCTGCAGAATTTCACAGAGATTTCTTGAACAAAGTCACTGAGTCTGTTTCTCTGCTCAGCACCTCCTGCTGCTTGACTGGTGGAGGAGGAATTTAGCTCACATCTGAAAGAAACTCCATTTTTTAATCAATTATGGGGTTTTGTTAGCTAGATCTCCTCTATTGTCTGGACTAATGTGACTGAAACAGAACAAGAAAGCTAACGATATTAGAAGAACTAGCTGTGTATTAAGTCATGGATCAACCCAGTATCCCAGAGCAGATCTGCTCAGAAGATTAAGAAAATCCTTTTCCTTATTCTTTTCTGTAACAGCAGTTGAACTTACCTACCCTCTATATGTAGATTCAGTTCACATTAGTAACTTGGGCATCCTCCAAAAAGCAGTGCAGCCTGTCTTTTTAAGACTTCTTCCTCATAAATCTTTTTAAACTAACTCTAGTAATCAGTCATTTGTACTGTATCACCTTACGTTATAATCTCAGGGAGCAGAGGTCCCTCCCCTTAGCGCTGTTAGGTGTGCCTTTATGGTTTGAAGACATAGCAGGTAACACTAGATCTACCAGTGCTCTCTGTGCATGAGAGGAGCTGCTGTTCTTTCATTATTACTTACAATAAAAACATTTTAAGGCTCAAGTCTCAGTAGCTTAGCATCATTGTAAGGGGTTTTTATTTTATAATTTTCCTCCCTCCTCCACCTCACCTCCCCCCAATTATTTTTATCTGTAAAACTTACAGGGAATATAAACACTGTGATTTTGGGGCTTATCTGAGACATCCTTGGTTTCCTGTGGAATTGCAAAGTGTTGCAGGTCCTACAGAAACCACTCTAAAAGTAGGAGTGACTTCTTGGCTTTACATGGAACTGGTGTACTGGTATCTCTCTGCCCAAAGAAGGTAGGTGGGTACCATCTGCAGAGTTTGGATTCGCCCCATCACTTATATCATGATTCAGCAAAGCTCATCCATGCTGTTAAGCACAAATAGTTTTCTGGTAGTCTGCAGGACTCAAAAGGTGGAATTTAGGATGAAATGTAAGTATCTTGTTGAAAAAGTGGCAAGGGGAAAAAAATCTTCCTATATTCTGATAATAATACACTTGCTATAAAACCTATTTCTATACACACAATAAATCCTTTCAGGGGAACACTTTGCTGTTGAAATATTTCTAGTTAACTAAAAACTGTTATTAGTGACAATCACGTTGGGCAAAAAGTAATTTTGACAAAATGAAAGGACATGGATTATGAAATGTTATAACTGCTGAAAAAGCTATTTTCTGTAAAGGGAGTCAACAGAACATTTTGTCCCCAAAAGGGAGAAGAAGCACCTGAATATTTAACTAGGTGAACTTCTCAGGATTGGTTTTTGACAGTTGACTGCCGTGCTGGTCTGGGAGATTGTGATGGGAAGTTTGAGTGGATGTTTGGTGTCCTTAACTAGTTTTAGAATTACTTCCTATCAATATTTAAGTGATGTTGAACATTGTTCCCATGAAATAATTAGTTTTGTAGCGTTCTAGGGAGTTCATAATCATGTTATTGAAAAGCTGTGCACAGTTCTCTTTTACTGTATTTTACTTTTTAAGACTGAGGAACTGGAGAATTTTATAGACTTGGCTTCTAAATCAATAAAATATTTGTCGGAGTCATTCTTTGGGGAAATGGAACTGCAGCTGTCTCTGATCTGAATTGCAGTAACTCAATTGGGACAAAAAAATTTGAACTATGACTCAGACAAAAATTTCCAGCCTCTTTCTTAGGCCTGCAATTGGTGGGGCTGCTGGTCTTGCCCTGCGTCTGATAAAAAACACCTCTGCTGGGAGGTGCCTTTAAGGTGCTGGGGCACGGGCTCCCTCCCAGCATGGGAAGGATGGATGGTGGGCTTGCAAAGACTAGTTTGGAAGTCAACATCTAATTTAGGGCAGGTGGATTCCCCCAGTGATTATACTATCTAAACTGTGAAATTTTAAATTGTGAAATAAATGAAATATACTTACTCAACAGTAATTTTTGCGTCATCCAGTTAAGTAGTTGGCTGTGCGTTGCCTATGATCTTCTGTAGCTTCTCTGTAGATTTCAGAAGGGGAGATATATGTACAGCATAGATTTTTTTCACTATTTCTTTTTATTGTACCCTTCACCTTGAAATAATTGCACCTAACATGCTGGAAATTAATAACTTCTCAGTGGACAAAGGTGAGGAGGTCTCTGTCCAAACACAGCACTCCTTGTACGTTTACTAAAAATTTGATCTCACAAACAGAACCATTGATACCTGTTGAGATCAGGACCTGTTACATAGGCAGGGAAATACAATTCAATGTGTATTTCATTTGTTTGAAGTGTGAAAATTTCCGGGCCAGTAAGGATGTGTACCACAGCAGTTCCCTGTCAGATATGGTGACGGCACCACTCAGCCCTGTGCAGGATGATGTATTCTGGAGCGTGAGTCCAAACGAAGAACAACCCCCAAAGGTATGTGAGACTCGGGGTGTTTGGGACTTTTAGCGGTCAATAGCACACCGCTCAGTTCCTCTGGACTTCAGGAAATTCAGTGAAAATCTCATTGCTTGTACATTAACTGTGTCTCAGTAATCTAGAAAGAAGATACGAATTTGTAAGAAGGTCAGTGTACTGAGTTTATGTAAATGTATATAATATCTGTGCAATCTCTGAATACAGATACTCTTCTTTTGTTAGACCAAGTATTTGTAGCTGCCCTTTCTGTGAAAAATCTGGCTTGCTGTCGAAAAGCTTGTTAGTTTCTCTTTTCAACAGAATTTCTAATAACAACTACAAGAATATTTGTGCAGGGATGTGTATGTGCGTGTGTGCATGAATTCATTATATTACTTTGTATTTGGGGTTCTGTCTCTTCCTCCAGCCCCTTGGTAGCAATGTAAAGTAATCCACCACCTAGGGAAAGCTGCATTAAATGGCTGCAGATGTGTTTCCCTGTCTGCTTTAAATGTTGAGCAAGAGTAATGCTGACTCCAAGGAAAGGTGCAAACCACTTGCATGCTGATAGATTGCACCGGCTTGGAGCAAATTGGAAGCACTTGTGACTAACTTGCAGCTTCCAGCGTTGGTATCATGGAAGATCTCTCCACAGGTCCCACGGAGGCATTATTCCTTTATGTTGGTTAGTCTTATTTTTGCATTGGTACAGGGTAAGCATTAGGTTTATTAACCTAATCTAAAGTATCAGTAGCAAACTTAAAACATTTTATTAAATCCTTAAGGTTCCAGAAAGGACAACCTCTAAATTTTACAGCAGGGATCAGCCTGGCCATCAGAGGGGCCTTTCAAGGTAAGCTTGTAGAAGTTTGATGCTTATACTAATGCTGATTTACTGTCAATAAGAAAACTACAGCAAATGAATTAAAAACAGAGCCATAACCACAGTATCACCAAAACTGACAAGGGTTCATACCTCATATAACAGCAGTTACAATTATTTTGTCTTTTGAGTCTGTTTCTCCACAAAATCAACTAACCAAACTGCCTGATCTTAAACCTGAAGGAAGTGCCTAAGCCAGCTTCAGTTTATTGATTGACCTAACTGGTTTAAAGAGAAACAAGCCTCTTGTAGATTTCCTCCTCCTTTTCATGCAAGGTAGTCTATTTTCTGCTAGAAAGCAGTACTTTTTAATGTATAAGGGCTGTTCCATCTGTAGTAATTCCTGCAATGAGTTGCTTCACATGGTTGGCATGCCCAAGTGGGTTGCGTGCAAGTTGTGCATCTGTTTCCCAGTTAATGGGCAGCACGTTGTGCAATTTTTTAATTTCCTGTGATTTGGTGATCCTTTACTTCCCCTTCACGTTAGAGTAAGTGGCTGCTGAAGGGGTGGGTTACTTGAGGTCCATGGCTGTCACACTGGTGATGGTGGGTGGGAGTGGTTCTGGTCAGGGCTGCCTGGATGCTCTTGCAGATGCTCTACATCGGTGGTGGTGCAGTTCATTTCAGAGGCGCCTGAATACTTTGTCAAGTGGGGGTCTGGCCCCAATGTCCCTGTAGGGCACTTACAATGATAGGTTGTGAAGCTTGTGCCTGTAGTAGCTTGAACAGACAAATATGCTGGTTGTAGATGTATCGTGACTATTTTGACACTTTGCCCTTAAGGCTAGTGTACTTTTTTCATAACCCAGGAGAAAAGACCAAGGATGCAGAGAGCTCAGTGGTAAAGGGTAGCCCCACTGCATGTCTAATTGGGGAACATAATGCTGTGGGACACAAGGGTTGGAGAGATTTCAAAGGGAAGCAGATTTAGCAGGCATAACAAAATAATGTGGAGCACTTCTGAGTTGAGCTAGGAGCCAGAGTTGAGTCAGGAACATCACCTGAAATGACTTTCAAGTGAAGTCAAGCCCTAAATGCTCTCTACTTAGTAATGATAGGAAGCAAAGCAGAAAAGAAACAGGTAAGTAAGCCCCAGTGTTACAAGTTGAGTGGCTTCTGAGCCTTGGGTTTCTGGGTGAGCTGCTGTTTGAATTCACAAGCTTGGCAGCTTGTTTTACTCTCCAGTGCATTCCTTTCTCCATTGATAAGTGGGTGATGATGTATCTTATAGGAGGATACTTCAGCAGGTTTCATTATTTGTAAAAGCCATAAGCTTTTGGAACCAGGGGTGACGCAGGTTTGAGGAGGCCGAAGCAGAAGTACATATAGTGCGATATTTTGTAGTGATTTAGGAATCTCTGTAATCTCCAAAAATTACTGCCCAGAGGAAACTGTCCCCTCCATCATCTTCTTTCACTACTGAATGGCCCTGCTTGGAGCAGCAATGAATATAAAATTTTAGTTTAGCAGGAGTATTGTACCGTACGTTAACAGCAGGGAACTCAGTTCAGTGGCCTAGGAGGCCTGTTCCAGTCTGCGTTCCTGCATGCAAGATAGTCTGATCTGCTTTTTGTCTTTCTGTTTAGTAGCACTCATCAGTCATCCCCCGGGGGACAGGCTCTGAAGCTGAACAGCAGCAGCAGTGCTCCTGGCAGCAAGCAGTGGGAGATGGGATCTCATCAGAGCAGCTGGTCAACCTCAGGTGATTCCTAAGTCAAAGATTCATCAGTCAAAATGTGCAAAATTCCTGTCACCTGAAATGGGCTTCTGAAGGGAGTCAAGTCCTGCGTTGCAAATGGGATACATTTTTTACTGATGTCGCCTGGTGATAGGCTTTTGAAAGCCTTCTGGATTTTATGGTTCCATGTTCAAAAGACTTCCTCTTTTGAGTCAAAAAGTGACTGTGAACATATTTCCTTATAGAAAATTTAAATTGCCTGAATTAAGAATTGAAAAAAAAATAATGTTCTGTTGTACTGACTGACACCATTGAAACTCAGCAGAGCCAACTTTACAGACATACAGATGTCATTCCATACTAATGTTCACCCATTGGCATTTTCTGCGAAACCTGCTGCTTTTTTGCATTGCCCACTGATAAGATGATCCAGACGAGCAGTTGCTGTACACTATTTCTGTGCTCTAATACTGTACTGGCTGAACGAAGGGTAAGACTCGCTGTACAGCACTTTATGAAACATTCCTCTGATATTCTTTTATTTGCAGAAATGTAGCAGAACTGAAGAAAATATATAAAAAAAAAAAAAAGTAGTTAAATGGTAGAGACAGCCTCACCCAATTTAAGCAAAGTTCAACTTTATCAGCTATCTTGGTATCACTGGCAGCAGTATAGGAACTCAGTGGGCTTGTTCATGATTGTGCAGATTTTTTGCAGTACAGACTCTGGTTCCTGAGACATGACCTGAGATTCTGGCAGATGGGGACTCGAAGCAGAAGTAGATGGCTTTGTTCCTCTATTGTAATTCCTAAGGGCATTTTCATTGTGTCAACTGTAGGGCCATTTCTTGTGTAGCTCCTTGCAAAGCAGTGGTGTGTTACAACGCTTTGTGTCCAGGTTGACTACTAAAGATGGGGAAGATGGGGAATCGTGCCCAATCTGAAGCAGGGTGGATGCTAAAAATGTTCTGAAACCACACCAGTGAGCTGCTGAGGTCATTTATTTTTAAACTGAGATTCACGTTATTAATTTGCAAGCCCTTGGTACCTGAAGAACAAACTGCTTTTTTATTACACTACCACAATCAAGCCAGTTTTGCTTTCACTAACTCCACAGAATAGGAAGCTTTGCTTCAAGAGAAATCCAAGGCACGCTTTAAACTGCTTGGGGTTTGTTTCTTATTGCTCTTATGTCGTTTTTTGTTTGAATAACAGCATAGTTATGAACAACATGCAACGGCCCAGCTCAACTTTTCAATGTCTGTGTGATGTGTAACTCCTGTGCTATTTTGGCATGGGGAAATGAAAACCTCACCAGCAATGGAAAGAATAGAAAACCTCCCTTGTGGTTTAAACTGTCTCCTTGGGTTCTTAAGCGTCATTAAATTGCAGCTAGTTCTGGCATATGGTGTTCCAGAAAGAGTTTGTTGCTTTCCCCAGCCCACAGGGATAATGAATTGGGCAGGAAAGGGCTATAAATACTTTAAAGCTGATACTTCTGCTGAGTTGCTTAGGTACTCATTGACCAATAAGGAATTCTGTGTTGTAAAAGCTTTGCAAAATGCATGAATACATGAAGCCATTGTGATAAAACTATCTAAGTAATCAAATACAAATCCTGATTTGTGCAAGCTTGAATTCTCCCCCCACTTAACTTCCAAGGAGTCCCATTGGTAGCAGTGGGATGGCCATGGGAGAAATTTCTGAATGAGGTACAAGCTGAGCTGGCTAGTGTGTCCCCATGGCAAGGTGAGGGCCCACCTGCTTTCCCTCTCTCCACTTGTATCAGGAATTGTGTGCAGAAGACTGCATCTCTTCAGGGGTGCCTTTGCTCTTCCCAGGTAGATTTGTGAACAGCAGGGATATTGGAAGGGAAGATTCACTTATTGACTTGCCAGCATCCCTCCTAACATGGCATCAGCACATGCAGATGGATTCCAGCTCCTATGGTCTTGTTTGCTTGGGTATTCAATAGCCATATGAGCATGGTGGCAAGTGTAGGTCTCCAGGCCACCTGGGAGGGAAGCGTAGTGCCACAGCTTCTGTGCTACCCTTGGGTAGCGTCATGAGGTCCCACCTGATGCTGAGATGGCCTGTGGTGGGGGCCAGTTCTCTCTGCAGAAATGAGGGCTGTTATTACCCATTTCCCCACGGCACAGAGTGGGAGTTGAGATGTGACTCTCCACGTGCCCCAAGGGAAGCAGGGACTGAAAAACGGTTCTCCCTGTGCTGCCATGGGAAGCGGTGAATCTTGTGCTTTTAGCTTGACCCCATGCTCATGAGTGGAGTTCAGTGCAGCAGTTTGCCTCCAGCCCAGTTAGGTTTAAGAGAATTCAGGTCCTTAGACTGGTTTTGTGCAACAGTTTTATGAAGGCCAAATCTTGGCACCACGTCTGTTTGCTCATGAAGGTGTGCATCGGGAGCTCAGGCTCTTGTACCTTCTCTCTGACGCCTGTCTGCAGTCACAGGAACGTAGCTGGGTGGCACCTTCAGTGCTGGAATAAGCCCAGCAGCTGCTGATATGGTGAGCTGTCTCCCCTCAAGAAGAGGACCAGAGGAAGGGATTAGCATGCCCTCACCTTTTCCCCTTGCAAGCTCCCTTCCAGTCCTTGGAACCGTTGCTGGTGCGCAGAGGGAGTGTGTTGCCGAGGTTTGGTCTGCTTGCAGCATTAAATGGCACGGTATTGATTTAAATACATAACATTGTGGTATCCAGAGCCATTGGGGAAAAAAAAAAAAAAAAAACACCAGAAAGATTTCCCTTTGCAACAAAGAGAAAAAAGATGTTTTTCAGCAGAAGCTGGAATCTGCTTTGAGTGTAATTTTATGTGCTTGTCTTCCTGGTCTCTCACTCTGTTACACATGCATTTAAAAAAATAAACTTTTTATTTCTTTTTCCTTCCCAGGGAACCCGGGACCAGCCAAGGCAGAGAACGCTTTGTCCCAGAACCACTTCCAGCTGCATAAGAAGTCTGAAAAAGTTCCTCAGCCAGGCCAGATTGCAGTAGGTTCTTTTATAAATCCACTGAAATTTGTGATTTGTTTATAGTTTTCACTGAGGGTGTGTCTATGCAGACAGCTCCTCTGTTGATGCTTGGGTTTGCTGGCTAATGAGTCCATCTGAGAGGCTGCGTGGGGCTGGCTCGGGTTTATGGCTGCATTAATGTGTCTCATCAGCTTTTGGCCCCGGTCTGACTTGTGTCCAGCTCAGGTCAGCACCTGGGAGTTCAGTTTTCCTGAACCTGCCTGATACTAAATTTTTAGAAAGGAAGGATGCGTCTTTAATATTTCAAGAAGTTGTTGATCACTTGTCTTGCAACCCAGAAGTCGAGACCATGCCTGTGGCTTGTGCAGATACCCGCTGTGTACCTGCCTGGGGTACACACTACCAGACTGGCACGCTGAAGGCTGTCCTGGCTCTCCATTTGCTGATGTGACCCTCGCAGAGAGGATGATTGCTACTTCTCTCTCTTGCTGAGGCATTTCTTTTCTTTGCTGGTGTTTTGGAGCGGGGGGAGAGGGGAGATGCCTATCAGACAACTGCAGCTCGTGGTGCCTTATGCAAGAGCTCCTATGGGGGATGCTTGGCATTTTAAAACTTGGCAGGCAGGCCTGGGTGGTCCAGGGGATGCAGAGCAGGGCAGCAGGGGTCTGCTGCCGTTTACCAGAGTCCCCAACCCCTCCTGGCTTGTCAGGTATCAGGGGTTTGAAGAAGGATCTGTGTTTAGGCTGATGGCAGTAACATGGGAGGCCTTTATATGGATTCCCATAGGACTGGAGTGTCTAACTGCCCTCTGGGTGTGAGCCCGGGCTGTGCTGGCACAGTGTGTGCTCAGTCACAGCCCCACGGGGCAGTCCAGGGATGGAACAAAACTCAGGTGGGTGTAATCCTTCAGGGCCGGTGCAGAGCACGCCTTTTCTTGTGGAAAAAGGAAGTAGTTCTATACTCATACAAAGTGCAAAGATTGAATCATGAATGTTCGAGATTCAAAATAACATAGTGACTAGAGCTAGTCACCTTTCAACTTAAAGGAACATCAGGTATTTTGGCTTAGTTCATTTTCCTGTGAGAAATACCCCTTGTGATGGAACTACAAAAGCGTCAACTTCCTAATAAAGCTTTTTTGGTGTGGAAGTGACAATAACTGTATTTGCTGGGACAGTAAAACACTGCACATGCTGTTTAGCGATGGGTTCTTTCATGAAGAAAAAGAAAATCAATTGAGTTTTCTTTACTCAGAATCCAGGCTCCTTTGCCAAGGGGAGGGATGGTGCCAACTCATTCTTAAAAGCAGCAGAGTATTCCTCATCAAGTGATGAAGGTGGCAGCAGTGATGAAGATGACACAGACCACACAAGGTTGGCTTGATTATATTTTTTTTTTAGTTATTATTATTATTTTCTTCCTTTTTTATACATACTTCTAAACATCTGGAAAAAGTTGACATACTTAAATGCTACCTTCCCTCTGAAGTTACTATCAGTCATTTATGTCAGTTGCAATTAAGCGGTTTAATCGCACTATAATGAACTCCCAGGGGTAAATGTTTGCTCCATCAGATGTGTGCAGTGTAATAAGCTTTGATGATTTGCTGCCCTGGGACAATGAGGAAATGTCTTGTTTTAGTTGAATATCAATATATAGTGCTTTTAGACAGATTACTTGATGTTGATCTATGTTAAAATGGAATTTTTTAAAGGAAAAAGGAGAGGGAAAGGAAATTGTACACCTTTGTGCTAAATACAGGCTATAGTGAAAAAATGAGGCAAACATGACCCTTGTATTCAGGCAGTCTGTTCACTCTGGGAGAAATAATTACCACTGAAAAGCTGATTCCTTCACCAGAGCTATTTATGAAGAGGGGGTAGTGTAAGCAGGACTTCTTTCTTTTTTTTGGTAAAATTTGCTGTATTTTTTTAGCATTGGTAATTTGCACAATTGCTGTGGTTGCCAGATGATGCTGTGGCTTCTACCAAGCTCATCTCACCTGAACTGTTTCTCTCCAGCTTTCCAGTTCCTGGTATTGATTTTGTGACTGACATCTTGTGGTGTGTTACCTGTCATGCAAAATGTGGATTCTGCTGAGAAATAATGGAGCATGAATAGCTTACTAGTCCAAGTGAAAGAGAGTCGAAGGATCAGTTGCCCAGTCCTGTTACTTGGAACAGCAAACAGAATTATTTTTTAGTATTGATGAATGAAATTCTAATTTTCTTGCAAAGAAACTTTAAGAGAGTTTAATTCAAGTTCCAGGATTTTCTTTGAAGTGCATGTCAGGGCCACAGAGCTCTCTGGGACGGGGCTCTTGCTCTTCTGACATAATGACACATGCAGTTCTGTCAGTCTTCAGGAAGAGATGCACAGATTTGTAGCACTGTTGGCAAGCTATTGCCTTGGCCTGGTACCAGTCCTTTCCCCTGTGCTGCTCTGAAGAAGGTAGAGTTTTTGCACCTGCATATGCTCCTGATTTGCATTTCTGAAGTTCATTTTCAAAGCTGAGGGATCAGAAGGGAGAATGTTAAAAATCTTGTAGCTTATTCAGGGCACCTGAAAGAGCTTTCTTTTTGCTGTAATGCCTTTATTTTCTTACTGCTCCGCTTCCAAACCATCCTATTCTGATCTGTAAAAAGTTTTATTCACTCTAGGTCATAGAATTCATCCTAGACCTCAGAAAGACTCTACATAAAAATATGGATTTGCCCTGTAGCAATGACTTTGCTGTGTAAGTGTTAGATTGCTGTGATCCTTGCATGCTGTAATGATTTGAAGGAGTGATATCACTGCCTTTGGAAATCTGCATGTGCCTTTGGAAATCACATCTCCTCTGTGTGTGAGATCCACCAGCCCCCTAGAGAAGTGGAATTAGCAGGATGCTCCCTGTCAGTTTTGCCTTCTGTGCACGCACCCTCCGCAAGAGCTCCTGTGAAATCAAAAGAATAATCTTGTCTGTTAACAAAGTCCCTTCACCTCGACTGAACATCATTTATGTTACAAGATAGATACTTTGGGAAATATATCCTGAGTAATACCAAGAAGTAGCAAAGAGGACAGTGAGTAAAGTGAAAGCAGCAGCCAGCACTGAAACTTTGAATATTCTGGGTAAAGTGAAAGGGTTTGTTTTTCTTGCGATCTAAAGCATGTGAATGCAGGATCTGAAGCCCCTTGCTGTAGGAGTGTTTCTGTGTGGTCTTTGGCTGAGACACCAAGTTTTAGATGGCTATTGAAAACAATCGATGTTTCCTTTTTCTTGCCTGGGCTGTGGAACAGCTTTTGATGTCCGTGCTCCAGCTTTCATGGAGGTGCCCTGTAGGACTAGACTTGGGACATGCACGTATGCAAGAGAAGGAGCTTCGTATTCTCTTGGATGAATCCTGTTAACCACCCTGAGAAGGCTCATTTCTGAGGAAGCCAGGACTAAGGGCAGCTGTCTTTCACCAGTAAAACAACTTTTTGGCCTTGTTTTTCTTTTCAGTGAGATGAGCCAGAATTCTTCCTCACACATGCAAGGTTTTTTTTTTTAAGGAAAGGATGTCAGTGTACGTGATCCAGAATCTTATCTGCTTGTATAGCATATCTATTCCGTTGATGCTAATTTCTCCTACTCTACCGAGACTGCTTCCTCCTCTGATGCCTGCAGCATTCACAATCCCCTTAAACACTGACTTTCCAGAGGCTCATTTTGTATCATTCAGTTTCCTCTCTCTGCTCTTTATATGCTGTTCCCAACCAAAAACTTGAATAAAGGTGGGTGCAGGTGTGTGTTTGGCTATGAATTATTTTCTCCCCCTAGTAAGTGGGAGGTTGACGGCATTTAAGATCAGCTGCTGCTTGTTTTTCTGGTAAGAAGAGGTTCTTGCACTCACCATTGCTACTCCGTATCTTGCCATTCCTTCTAAGTTTAGTGTGCAAATGTGTACACCTCCCATAGAAATGGGGGGGAAATGGACCCAAACCCGAAAAATAAACAACAACAAAAAAAGCCGTGAGGACTTCTACTTCTTCACAGCCATCTTATGTCAGTAGCTCTCTCTCCAAACCTTCTTTGTTATTGAATTGGGTGACATTTTAAAAACAAACCTTTGCACTCTCCTACCAGGTGTGGCACAGGGCTCTGGAGCCCTCTGCACCAGCAACCTGAACCACTCAGTTTTATAATTGTTGGGAGGGAGGCAAAAATTTAATAGGCTTAAATGGATTGCTGTAATAAATATAAATAAATAACATGGGGTGCATAGGCACAGAAATGGGACCAGAGCCTCACTGACAGAGTTTGAGGCAGTTCCACTTGGGTGAAAAAGTTTAAAATGCGAAGACATGACTGGTTGTGTAGGAAGCAATAGTATGTTGGGGTACGTCACAGCAGGTGCTGGCCTTGTTCTTACTCTTTCTTTAGCCATCTGCTTTTGGTCAACATTGAAGACAGGATGCTGGGCTAGGTGGGCTTTTGGCCCCAGCCACCGCAGCTGCTCTTACCTTCTTCTGTCTCTGTGTGCACTGGGCAACATTTTCTTTGTTTCTCTGTTCATGAGGCCAGGATGTCTGTGTTTCAGGGACTGATTCACAGTACAAAATTCCAGTTAGCCTGTCCCTGTATGCACTGGCAGAAAGGTCCCTGATACCAGCAGATAGTGGAGTAGCAGCTCTCCACTTGCAAGTGCAGCTGATGCTCTTTCTCTGGAGAGTAGGGTGGTTCGTAATTGCACACCACTGGGTAGTGTACGATGGGACACAAGGGAAGTTTTGAAGTAGGCATTTCTCAAATGACAGCTCGAGCCACCAGCTCTCACTTGCCTGAGCTATGCAGTGTGTGGAAAATGATGGGTGGAATGCAGGGAGATGAAGGGATGCTCTCCATCGAGGTGGGGAGAGCTCCCTGCAGTGTGTGAGTGGTCCTCAGGCTTGAGTCCATTCAGGCACATCCACAGACTAATCAGCTTGCTTTTGTACAAGAACCTTTAAGTGTAACTAGCAAATGATAATTAAACTCACTTTTGAACATGTATATTTGTGGTTTTTTGCTTTTTGTTTTTTGGGCTCTTTTTTCCCCTGAAGTAGTTCTGTTCATTAATTGGAGTTTGTTACCAGGCAACTGCTAAGCAGCCGAGTGGCAGATTTCTCAAGGACGAGAGTACCAGATGGAATTGAACTGAAACCCCAAAGCACCGTCGCAGAACAGAAGGTAATTTGGCCATTTGAAAGGGGGTGGGTACAGTGGGGGGCACTCAGATTGTTAATGTGCATGATAAAGTCTGTAGCCATTTCTTCTCAGCAGCATTTTCACTGTGAAGTCCTGCTCTGTCATTGCAAATTATAGCCATAAGCCTTGAAAAAATGCATAGTTTCAGGTTTTGTGCTTACATTTAGGTATTGCGCTTATTTGTCCTTGTTATTGACCTGGTGGCCGTCTCTGATGTCAACGTATTTCTTGAAGGCACTGGTCAGGTTGCAAAAAACCAGTGCTGTTGATTATTGTTGGTCTGTGTTGTTGCTGTTTTAAAAAAAAATCTTGACCTTTTTTATTCCAATTTGAAGAGAACTACCTCTTACTACTTAAAATGTTACCAGAAGAGGGGAAAAACACTTTGTTTCTCCTTACTGGCTTAGCAAAAATACATGTCTTCTCATATGTCATGTTGTGCTTCCTTCCCAGCTGTTGTTTCTAGTAGAGACTTCAAGCCATGTGGATTTTCCCCTGTGATAAATATTAGTGCAGAAAAGATGAAGACAGATAAAGCAGAACAATGTTCTTTGTGGTCAAAACCAAAAAAAATTCCAGTAATAAGACAAGCACTCAGCATCAGAGCACTTCCACATATTACTGAATGTACTCATGTTTCACAGGTAGGGAGTACACACTGCTGTGAAACTGGTGTTTTTCCCAGAACTGTTTGTGTGAGCTGTGGCAGGGCTAGGAAGAAAAAGGAGTTCCATAATGGCATCCTTCCTGACTGGGGAAGGAGCCCCACTTTGTCTTTGTCCCACCATCCTTGAGGAGAAAAACTCCAGCTTCAGAGAAGGAATTACAAACGGGGCAAACCCAGTATTTTTCTTGTTGAAAAAGCAGCCCAGTGCTTCCCCTTTCCCCTGATACCTGAGCATTGGAAATAGGCAGCTTGAGAGAAAGGAGAAGGATTGGGTCTTTGAGGCTCAGACTTCAGTCTGATGAGGAAAGATGAAGAGTCAAGGTTGCATTTTCTGGTGGGCTTGGGGACAACAACGGGGGAGCGAGAACAGACAGATGACTGCCACTTCTCCACACAGTTCTATGTGATGCCTTCTAGTCTTCTCCCTCCTCCTTATGGAGAATGCTTTCTGTTCCTCCCACCTGTGTTACACCAACCACTGCCATCATGAGTCTCTACAGCTTCCAGCCCATCAACATGAACTGGTTTGAAGTGGTTAGGGTGTACCAACCTGCCCAAACCATTCCCCAAAACAGATCCCCCAAATGGGGGGTTCGGTTCAGTTCAGGTGAATCTGACTCAAAATGGAACAAAAAAGCCCCATACTGGCTTGATTCCTTAATCTCAAATACTGACATGTGTGGTTTGGGTTGGTTTTTTTAGGTCTTAATTAAAATGTAAAATACTTAGAGCATCAATTTGTTTTCTAGTTAATTACTTGGCTTTTAAAACACAAATGCCTTTAATTTAGAATAATCTACTTGGGGGTTTTTTTTCATATTTTGGCCAGTACTCAAAAAAAGCTGATCTGATTTCAGTAGGTTGTTTATCAAAGTCAGTACAATGGACAGGCTCGCCTTGAATTCAACCAGCCAGAAGCTGTTTGAGTTTGGTGGTGCTTTTCCCCTCGGTGTAATTCAGGGGGAATTTTCCAGTGAAGCACTTGGTTCCTGTCACTCTCTACGTTCCAGTGCCAATGGTGTTCAAGTACCCTGACCGATCAAGGACAGGAATAGATCCCTCTGCACTGCCTTCCCATCTGTGACACAGCTTGCTTTAAACATTCCATCTTGCTTCCTCTCAAAGCTTCTAGCCATGTATTTCCAGAAACCGACCTCTGACTCTGTATTATGTGCTGTCAGAGAGTGAGCTTGTGTGGTGCCTCACACCTTATGTAGTTTACAAGTATTTCCTTGAAGCTGGTGGGATCCTGTAAGGAGGTCTTCAGCACCAAGCATCTTTGTGCTGGACATGCTGATGCCACATCCTGCTGAATGTCAGCATTCTAGAATACGGTTTCCTAATTCAGTAAATGGAAAATAGCAAAGAAATTAATAGTAAAGGACTCGGAACTAAATGCAGGTCTAGAACCTGCAAGAAGTGCCTGCTTCTGACTGTGGTAGAGATCAGATCTGTAACATTAGGACAAGTCACCTGATTCTGTCTCGAGTGTCTCTGAGGATGAAGTTGCTTCTTTACCTGTGGCTTGAAGTAACATAGATGAGGACTGTTTGTGGAGTGCTTCAGGGGTTTAAGCTGGTATTGATGTCTTCACTGAGTTTTCACTGAATTTCACTGAGTTGGAAGGGACCATAGAGATCATCTAGTCCAACTCCCCCGCTGAAGCAGGATTGCCTAGAGCACGTTAGAGCATGTTACTCAGGACTGCATCCAGGCGGGGCTTGAAAATCTCCAAAGAAGGGGACTCCACAGCCTCCCTGGGCAGCCTGTTCCAGGGCTCTGGCACCCTCACTGTGAAGAAGTTTTTTCTCACATTTGAGTGGAACCTCCTGTGTTCCAACTTGTGCCCGTTGCCCCTCATCCTCTCACTGGCAACCACTGAAGAGTCTGGCTCCCTCCTCCTTCAGCCCACCCTTTAGATACTTGTAAGTATTGATAAGGTCTCCCCTCAGCCTTCT
>JAOTQQ010000063.1:8890783-9001882 GCA_026546715.1 Gallinago undulata | reverse complement strand
TCAGGATGATCTGTTCCATGACCTTCCCAGGCACCGAGGTCAGACTGACAGGCCTGTAGTTCCCCGGATCATCCTTCCGACCCTTCTTGTGGATGGCTTCGTTTATTCTTAATGGGTCCAATGTGACCTTAATCAACTTAGAGAAATTGCTTCTCTCTTAAATGCTTCCTCATCTCAGAAACATGGGAGTCCTTCACTCATGCTAGCACATGGGGATTTAACCCCACACATGAACAGTGAAATGAAGATTCATCCTGCAGAATGTAACAGAATTGTTCAGTCAAAACCCACCATTCCTCCAAAAGTAGCCTGTTAACAACCAGCAATGTTGGTGTGTGTTCACACACAAAAAATAAAGCAGGTTAGCTTATCTGCAGGGTCAAGACCTTTTTTTCTGACTGGTAAGATGTTTATTAATTTTTTTTCATATATATTTATAAAGCAATATATAAATGTTGCTAACAGTCATCTGGCTTTACTGAGAATAAATGAGCTATAGGTTTTCAGTCAAGGTATTGTCACTAGTGATATTAAACATTGATGTCCAGAATCCATTAGTCTCTCTTGCTGGATAATGTATACCTCTACAAGTAATCCATTGTAGTTATTTTGTGTGATGAGATGGTCTTTGATTTAAGTGTCTTTCTGGTACCTAAGGAATTGTTCTTCTTGTATTACAGTAAAATATGAGAGAATCAAATTCCTTGTAATTGCTTTGAAAAACTCAGTGGAGGTTTATGCTTGGGCTCCAAAGCCTTATCACAAATTCATGGCTTTTAAGGTAAGTGAAACTTCACTTTGGTTCAGATGTATCACTGTCTGTCACTGTCTCTCATCTATTCTTTGCTTTTGCTTTTTGTTGCTTTGTATAACATTTATTTCTAGTTAAAGATAAAATGAGTATTCTGTTAATGAATATGAAGCTCGTTTGACATACATTGGAGATGGCAGGCATAAAAATGTTACAGTCATGATTCTGTTAGATGTGAATAACTTGTTTCAGTGCTATGCCAAAACATATGTTTTAGTTCACAAAGTTGATACTGATTTCCCTCAAAAGAGGAGGAAATTGAACATGAATGGTACTGAGCGTAATTTTTGCCTAGTCCATTTCTATAATCTGGACTTTTTTCAAAACCCAAATGAATTATTCAGCTCTCCTTGCAGCTCGGTGGATGATGGACGCTTAGCTGCTTAAATGTAACATAATATTTAACAAAAATAACTGTCTAACTTTTGAGTTTTGAAAATTCTTAAGATCATATATGTAGATCTGTAAACCAACAGCTTTATTGTGTTATATAGTGTATTTTTCTTTTTACAGTCCTTTACCTCACTTCATCACAAACCGTTGTCAGTTGACCTGACTGTTGAAAATGGACAAAGATTAAAAGTCGTATATGGCTCAGTAGTAGGCTTTCACGCTATTGATGTGGACTCTGGATCCGTGTACGACCTGTACCTTCCAACACACGTAAGATACTCAAAAAAATTAATTATATGCCTCTGTTGTTTGGCCTGTGTATTGATGATGATCAGGTTGAGAGTTGTGCTGTATTTCAAGACACAGGGTAAGAGAGTAATTATTGTATGCCAGCTAATAGAAAATGACTTTCCAGATACCTTTATACACTGAAGTTCTGTTAAACGGCTTTTATCACATTTAGAATACAAATTTAATGGTTTAATGTCAGAAATCCTTCTGTATGGACAGTACTATTTTTAATTGATTTATCCCAGAAATTTAGGACTTTTTAAGCAATCAAAGACACAATAATATCTACGTGAATTTAGGTGATTTATAATCTGCCACTGTGCCTTTCAATCTTGCTAACAAGCTGATTAAATTATCACTGAATTGAGCTGGAATTTGGCCTGGATTGCAAAGACAGTCGCAAGACGTTTTAATCCTGATCCACCCTTGCACCAGTGAGTGCCTGTGGCTGGAGCAGCCAGGTGTACATGTGCACCATGAATAATCCCAATTCCTTTGCCATGGAGCCAAACTGCATTTGTTTCATGTGATTACAGACTCTGTGTGCAAAACAGGATTTGCCTTTCAGTTATAACTTTGCAGAAACCCAACATCCAGACTAAAAAAAATTTGCTGATCCTTCTTACCCTTCAGTTGTCTGTGAAATCAGTCCTTAAATTCAGAAGAGTTATTACATTTTCCTCAGGATTTTCTCACTAGATTGTCAAGAAGTGGGCGTGAAGATGCTGATTTCAGGTTGATGTGTACATACTGCATTGTGCATTTCGTTGAGGTGATGGCAATCACTAAATTCTTGCTTAAACTCAGAGACCAGCAAAGTAATTCCCCGGCAGGAGCGAGTGGCTGGCAGGGGGGCGGCCACAGTCTGTCTTAGAGCGTTAATATTTTTTTGGTGGTGGTGTTTGCTTATTTTTTTTAAGCTGTTCTAGCTAGTTCTTTTCAGAGCCGTGTGTCCCACAGGCCAGAGAACCTTGGGGGCTTAGGTCCAGCAAACCAGGAGGTTCCTGTGTCTGTGGTCTGATGGGGGGTTGCTGGCAGGGAAATGCTGTGCACGCTTGAGGACCTCCCGCAGCCAGCGGACCTCCTCAGGGGCAGGGGCTTAGCTCATCCGCGTGCCGTGCCCTGCTTGCATCCCAAGGGGAATGTGTCCCAAAGTTACACTCAGGAGGCCGGCCTGAAGAAATCTCATCCCAGATCCGCATGTTGCAGCCTGTGCTTTGAACCCTTCCACTTTTTAACTTCTTTTTTCTCCACTCTCAAGCCCCGTGTTTTCAAACCAAATGAAAGCCCGCGCCTCCCGTGCAAACCACTTGGTCACTCTGCTGCCCTGACAGGTGTCACTTCAAATTCTGTCAGACCCCATGTTTGAGGATGGCTGTTTATAAACTTCTCTTCATTAAACAGTGACTTTTTTAACTGTTCAGAACAAACTGTTGATTCACTTGCTAAAAGCTTGTACTCTTTATTTGTTTTGTTGGAGGGTTTATTTAAGCTGACAATTAGTAGCTTTGTTAACTATGCAACTATGAAAAATTGACATCGGTTTATAAATCGAAGCATGATGCTGGCATACCATCCCTGGAAGCTGGTTGCTAAGCAAGGTGAATAATGACTTGTCAAAAAGAACATTAGCATAATTGCCCGAGATAAGAAAGGCAAAGAAAAAAGTGAGCCTTCTTAGAGGCTGTAGTTTTTCAACAGGCTGCAAATGTAATTATGTACCTGATGAGAGAGATTCCCCAGGTGACTGTCCTGAGTATGTGGGTCGCCTTTGAGACTGACCCCATTTGTGTGTGCTCTTCAACCAAAAGTTAGCATGTACTAAAAATACATTTTCCCTTTAGAATCTTAGACCTGAAATAAATCTACTGCTCTGTCTGTGGCTCTACCTTTTGGGGTATCTTATTATTTTAAAGAGCATCTGCTACAATTGGATAATTCTCTCGAGGAGCTTTGTGGTGGCAACAGACCAGACTTTAACAGGCTGACTTCAGATACTCTTGCTTTCTGGTAGCCTCTTTTCCTGGTTCCCCACCTCTTTCTTCATCTCTTACCTGCTCCGATCGCTCATGCGAGTACCAAGGCAACGCATTAAAATTGCCCTGCGGCTCTGGATACCCGTTCTAGTGTTACGGATAGTTGTTGCGGAGGCACGGAGTCAAGTGGTTGGCCTGGGTGTATTCGGTTTGGCAAGTACAGCTTCAGTGCTTTTTTAACTGTTTGTTGTGCCCTGACGGTGTGCATAAATGTATGTGCTTGAAAAAAAAGATCTCTGTGTTGCTGGCTTGTGAAAGTGATGTAGAAACTCCAGTTGTACGCTTCCTATAAAAATATTAATCGTAGTGGTTTAATTTACTATTTAACATCCTGTTTTGAGTAGTGATTTAAACAAGGAAATGCTCTGTTACTGTTTGTTAAAGCTGTCCTCTTTTTCTTTCAAAACCATTTTCCTAAAACCCCACCTTCATAGTTGTATACTCAGATTATTTAATTATTTTTTTTTTTACTTGGGACGCGTTGGCTCTCTGGGAGAGATTCTAGTGCATTGAACAGCTGTTAAAATAATTTGTGTGAGTGAAATGCACTGTTCCTGGGGCATGCAGAAAGCGTGTGCTGAACAGCATTTAAATGGAGAAGTATTTTTAGTGAAGGATGTGGGAAGGAAAGAGTGAGGTTTGTATCTGAAATTTCCAGGTAACTTTTCGACTTGCTACAGTTAAATTTACAGGCTTTAGCTGCTGAGTGGGGATAGGGAAATATCATGGAAAGTGAAAGCACTGATTTCCTGGAATATGGAAGCTTTTGTCTTTCCTCCACCTTCTGAAATAATAGTGAATTCAAATTTATTTCACCTTTCTTCTATTTATATAAAGCAAGTGTTTGTGTTTTGTGTGTAAGTAAATATTATTGTGTCTCGGTGGCTCCATGGCTCCTTGAAACCATTTAATACTGGGAAATATAAAGTGAAATATTGAATGTTGATTTGTTTGCAACCCTACTGTCATATTCAAAGTGGGGAGGGGAGGAGAAGGCCTGTCTCAGAGGCTGGCTCGCGCATGTACAGCCTTCTGAAAACAGGCATTTCTTTCACTTTCCATGAGCCATAAGCTGGTTCATTTTATTGCTCTGCCAGGCTAGTTAGATTGATGTAGTCACTAAAATTGCCATCCATTTTCTGATATAAATCTTAATAAAATATGATTCTAGATCCAAGGGACTATTCGCCCACATGCCATTATCATCCTCCCGAATACCAGCGGAATGGAGCTTTTACTCACCTATGAAGATGAAGGCATCTACATTGATATATATGGGCATTTCACAAAGGAAACTGTTTTACAGTGGGGAGAAATGCCAGCATCTGTAGGTATGTATGAAAAATAGCACTTTATTACATATAAGATTCTGCCACATGAAGCCTGACTTCTTTATGAAAAGTGGTTGTACGGCACATAGAGCAACTCCTGAGCAAACCAGATGTGTAAAGTGTAAAGATGTATGTGTGTTTGTGTTAAGACAGCCAATGATTGCAGTAGGGTCTTCACATTTGGATCAGAGTTTGTATTCTTGTCACACTGTTTATGGCGTCATACCTTGACTGTAAATCCAGACTTCACTGGGGATGCAGCTTACCACCAGTTTTCACAGACAGAATTATGTGAACTACCCAGGGGAAAAAAGGTTCCCGTTTCCTATTTTGGTCACAGCCCACAGCATTTTATGTAAAAATCCACAACTATAGAGGTCATTACTGCAGAGGTCTGTAACTGCTGTCAAATAGCCCCTTAATTTTATCACTTTAAATTAAGGTGTTGCCAGCCCTGGGTATTTCTAATAGATTCTCAGCCTCTCCATCCTTGAAGTTGGCTTTGTAGGAGGAGATTCTAACTGTATTGTAGCCAGGACAGCTGTTTGTTTCACCTTCCCAGAGGGCTTCAAGTTAACAGCGTTGGGAAAATCAAGAACAACTCAGGCAGATTTTTGTTTTTATTATTTGTTGCTTTTAATTTCTTTTTTGGCTCACTCCTGTTCTTCTGCACCTTAAAACAAACCTACCAACAAACAAAGCCCAAGACACTTAGCTTGTACAAAAGCATATTACTAGCTTGGCAGAAACTGTGAAAAATTGAGGATGTTCACCTTCTTTTACTTCTACTGGGTAGTTTAAGCAGAAATCCATTAAATTTAGTAGAGTAACACCCTTGAGTAGATGCCAGCTTTGACATTTGTAGGGGGGTTTCAACAGTACTGAGGGCAAGAAGCCCACCTCTGGAACACAAATCACTGCGATACAACTTATTCTTTGCACTACTTCAATAAAATTCGGCAACAAAACTGCTTCGGTTTCAAAAAAAAAGCATAGGGTTATAAAATAACTACATAGTGTTTTCCTCCCTTCACTGAATAGTCCTATGTCCAATTTTCAGCACATATTCAGAGCTACAGGGTGTAATGAAAATGTATCAAGTCAATTCTCCATTTTTTCATAGGAGTACCTAATGGTCCTTAATATGCTGAAATTTTACATCCCCTCTGAATTAATGTTAGAAATGCCATAAGAAATAATCAAAAAGCAATTACGCAGCTAGTGTAAGAAGAGTTCTAATGAGAAATACTGAATGTAATTGGAAGCTGCACTGATGAATTCTATCTGAAGGAGACAGTAGTTTTCAAGAAGTGTGTTGTTATGAGAAGAGCTTCCTTAGGCCTTACTAAAATTAGTTAGCTTACTTAACATGAACGTTTTCTTCAAACTGTAATATCTTACCCACCTTATGGAGTACATATATGATACACAATTTCCATAAATATTTAAGCTCTCCTTTGTTTTCCCACATTTCCTTCATGGTTTACAACTCCTTTTCCCTGCCTTGGCAAGAAACAATTTTAAAATCAGCCACATTTATCTAAGTGTCCTGCCAGAAATTAAGCCTAATCTCATGTTTAATACTTTTTAAACCAGGGTGTTATTTGTAACTATTACAGGCGTTTCTAGTTGTATTATTCTTACTATATGCTACGGCGTAAAAAGCCACTGTTACTTGATAATTATTGTGTTTCAAAGACAGATGGTATATAAGAACCAAAGGGCTTTTTTCCTGCTTTTTAGGAAGGGGGGTATTGCAAGAAGGGTTGCATAGATCTAAGACTCCTACTTGGAAATTTGCAGTTTGTCTCACTGAGCAGTGATTGCTCTCAAACTTTTTCACTTAATCTAGATCAAGTTTGCAGGCATGCCTCAGAAGCAGAGCAGAGAAAGCTCAAGTCCTTCTTCCCAGTGTTGGTGAAAGTACTGAATCATCACACCTACAGATATGAGATAGGTTTGCAAAGCATTCCAGTAGCCTGGAAATCACTCTGCCTTAACTTCAGTGACAGTTTCCTTGTGTGTACCCAGCTGGCATTGAAGTGAATAAGGTTTCACCACTTTGGACCAGCTGAATATGTGATCTTTTGTGCCAGTTAATTTCTCTAATTTAAAACATCCTTCAGTATACATTTGTCTAGGCATGATATTCTCAATTTCTCAAGGTTGATTACATCTTAATAGAAGGCATGCCATTTGGACAACTGCCTTTTCACGTGCTCGTGCAGCTATTTCTCCTCCTCTTCAGCACACCACTATGATAATCATTTGGATGGAAATCTATCAGTACAAAATTGCCTAAGCATTTATGTTACAGTACTTTAGGGCGGTTAAATAGGGAGAGGATGGAGGGTGGCATCTTGTCTGGTGAATTTTACTATATATACATCTTGTCTGTATGAATAGATTTTCTGAGTAGTCAGTCTGGAGAAATGGGCACCACCAGATGGGAAGGTGGTGCCCATCCAGGGACAGGTAGCTAGGACAGGTATAATGAAACCATCCTCCCAAGAAAGCAGAGGGTGAGTTAGATGGAATGCTTTGCATGGTAAGGTTAGCAGAACTGAGTAAACAGCTAGCTCTTTGTAGAGCTGCCAGTGCTCAGAAAGCAAAACCGTAGGTTTTGTCTAAAAGGAAAGGTGTCTGTCTCCATCCATCCGTCTCTTTCATTGTTTGCACTTCTGCAGATTCCACAGCTGAAGTGAGGCAGTCTTCAAACAGCCCCTCTCAGTTGTCATTTGAAAACTTTCCAATATGTTGGCTTGACAACCCTTGCCTATCTGCTGCTGCTGCAGCACTTTTGGTATCTCAGAAACTGATTTCTTTGAAACAGAACTTGTCAGTCTTTGTGATGTGGTACAAGATTAATTTGACTTATGATTGGAATCACATTTCCACTAAAAGCAAATTAACCCAACCTGTAACTTCACACACAACTCAAAATTTAAACAAAGAGTTCTGTTAACTATTTTTTATCAATTCTTTCCCACTAGCTCCTATTAATTTTCCTGCTGCTTTGAAATTCTTGACTACAGACAAAAGCATTAACTATTATGAGTATGAATAACTGTTAATTGCTCGGCCAAACTTAGGAGAAACTGGAAAGTTTCATAAGAAATCCTGTTTTCCTGGAATTTCCTGACCTGTTTCAGACCTCCTAAAGTCTGTGTTAGCCTATCTTGAAATTTTCATTCTATGTTTCAGACATGGAAGGGTCTTGTGTTAACCTCAGGGTCCTTTCTAGTCATCCTTTGCTCATTTCTTGATTTCTTTAATTGATTATTTTGAAAGAAAACTTTTGTAGTTGGTGAGAGTATCTTGACTACAAAAAGTAAAAAATAGTTTTATTATAACTGATGGATTTAGGGCAGGGAATCTAAATACAGCTTACTCTTGTAGTCTTTAAGTTGGGACCTCTGTGACTGACCTGTTAATAAGAAATTGGAGAGAGAAAACTCAAATCCCACGGGAAATTAAAATTGTAGCAGTACTCTATCTATGTTTAATCTGAAAGATATTTCACATATGTAGAGCTAAGTACAAATATAGCCGTAATATTTTCTTTCTATAACACAGGATTAAAAAAGGGCTTAAGAAACATCAAGTTAATAAGGTTTGGGAGCACTTTTGCCCTTTTGTGTGAGTAATGAATTATTTAGAGTATGTAGTCTCAGGGGGTTGGCATAAAACTGGATATTCCCAGAGTGGGGAACCAGTAAAAGTCCTTATTTTCTTTGCTGTGCACATATTAGAAGCAAAAAGGATGCTATTGTAGAGAAACTGCATTACCAAAAGCTGGTTGGATTACAGCCTCAGTGCTCTGTCAACATACTGACCGGTTCTTGAAGCAGCTGCTGTCCAGCTTGTGCACAAAGAATGCCTCCTCGTATCTGAATGGCTCCTGTTGGATAGATCTGCGCACTTCTGCCCCCAGGAAAACAGCAAAAAGCATTCAAACAAGCAAACTGTCACCTCAGATAGATTTCTGGGTTCGGTTATCAAGTTTTCTACTGGAATAATTACGAAGGAGTGACAATAACTGGGAGCAGAGAAGCTCTGGAACAGAGATGCATAGAAACATACATGTTTAGGAAAAAAAAAAAAAGATTAAGATTTAGTCATAAATTTATTCCTGGCTTGCTTGGGGTGATTAGGGAACTGTATGTCTTAGCTCTTTGTCCAGTGCAATCTGACCAAAACATACAGCAGTAAAACACTTGCCTTTCTTGGCCAATTTCATAATTTGTCAATTTGTGACTTTATTCAGCCTTAGTTTTCTTCCTTCTTCATTTGAACTGTCTAGCCTCTCTAGTTTAGTAGCAGTTCTCCACAGCTGTTACTGGAGGAAAAGAAATAGCCACTTCTATCCAGGTAACATAAATAATGGCAGTAAAACTACTTAAGAGAATTGCACAAGAGAAGTTGCTGGATCTTTTCTCAGTTTTTCTACCAAAAATTGCTTAACTTTAGGGGGCAGTAAGTTTTAAAGCATGGGCAACAGACTTGCAAGTAGCTAATCAGTCCCTAGTCAGTGATCAGCAGCAGCACCGGAGAGCTCAAGGCTGGGTTTGAGAGGGAACAAGCTTTGCTACATCACAGGACACTCTGGGTGTTATTTCCATTCCCAATCCTCAACATGTATGTCTCCCTTCCATTTAGCTAAAAATAAATCAATAAACATGTTTTCCCCAAAGAGTGGGGAGCCAACAAAACTCATGATTTCATAGAGTGTACTGGGATTGACTGAAGGGCCAAAGAAGGGTTCTGTAGAAGCGTACCCAGTTTGAAGAGCTTAGCTTTTTAGTTTAGTAAAAGTACTAAACATAAAATTGGTTCTGCTTTACCTCAAACCAGAGCAGGCCTCTCATAGCTGGTATCTTTTTCTGTCAGCAAAGTCATCACTGGATATTCTCCTCTTAACGTTCATGCCCAGCTGCATACTTGCCTGAAGCAATTTTCTCAAGCATGTATACAAAAGTAAAATACAGTAGCTTTTTTTTGGCATTGAATTTCACCTATGCACATACTGTCTCAAAAAAAGGAATTCAGTAAAGCAGCATAAACTCTCTTTTAACCTCTAAAATGGAGTCTGATACTGTGACTTGAAGTAGGTCAGACTCTTAAAATTCATGTTCAGTTTGTTCGTTTCAAACTTCTTGGTTTAACTGGAATCAGTTATGTGGGGAATTTTTGGAGTCTCCAATACTTGGAGGTCTTTAAGGTCAGGTTAGGCAAACAACTGTCAGAAGTGGTACTGATGTGGCACAGAAATATGGTTGGAAGAGAAGGTGCATTAAGGTCCTTTCCTGTCTCATTTCTGTACTACTAATCAGAAAAAAATATTGTATTTTGCTAAAAGGTGGCCTGATTCTGCTGCCATGCAGAGGTCAATTTCGGATAATTTGGCACTGAGTCAAATGCAGTACATGAGATCAGAAAGGGGATTTTTGAAGGGAAAGAGTTTTAAAAAGAAAAGTTTAAGAAGGGAAGTGAGACTGTAGCAGAACCTGGATTCTGTATTACCAAGCGCAATTGTCTCGTCAGACTGTGAGTCTGCTACTGGTGTGAGACTGAGATCATTAGCTCACATCAGTGACACTTCATAGAAGTTAATGGATCCAATATATCTCAGTAATTTCTTTCACCTTTTCCCTCTCCCTTGACCATTTTCCCTTGAAGCGGTCACTTCCCCGAAGGGGGGCTCTATTCAACTTAATACATAGTGTAAACAGGAAATGCCAAGTCTTGCCCCAAGTTTAGGGTGTTGCTAATGCTTTCATGATGTTAAGAAACAGATTTTTGAGCTCACTTTGCTATACTAACTTTATGGCATATATTCTTTGATGTCCAGGGAGTAATGGTGGTGTAAATGGGGTAACAAGAACCACAGCTTGTGCACAACTGTAGATCTTTTAAGATATGTGGTAATCTGGGTGAAGCAGGGGAACTTCAGGTAGCTCTATATAACTTTTTTCCAGTATGTTAAGTGATACTGACACGAGTCTGAGTCAGTGTAGGCTTTTTCTGCTGAGCTGCTGTCCAAAGGACCAGAGTGCCTGTCTAAGTCTACGGTTGCTAGAAACCACTACAATCTTGCATTGTGTGTAATGTAAACTTCCTTATTTGTTGCCAGCTGGAAACATAGGATATTTTTATCTAAAGCTTGCTGAGGTGAAAAGTGGACTCAAAATAACTATTCCTAAATTGCTCATGGATAGGAGCTTTTGTTCCAGAATGAGACAGCTTTATTCTGAGTATCTAATCTGCTCTCAATTCATTTCACATGAAAGACTTGCAAGTGCTCCCATATGGGAAGATTATCAAGACTCAGTACTGACCTTTGAATTCACAGCCTGCTATCTTCCAAATTAATTTCCATGTGTTGATAAATCCTTATAACTGGACACCACCATAAATGGTATATTGTGGGCTTTTTGTTGATATGTTATTCCACAGATGCAATTTGAGAAAGAACTTTCGATACTGCTACAAGAATGAGTTTTTGTGCTACTTGCACTTCAACTGAAATTTGCAGTTGTCAGTTGACAAGTTCTCAGTATATTGGCCAGCCAGTGCCTGAACTTAGCATGTCTGTTTTATTATGTTCCTATTGCAGTACTGCTTGGAGATGAGGTCTCTTCTGAACATAGCAGTACTAGTTCAGTCATCCAGGGCTTTCTATCCCAGATGACCCAGAGGTTGCAAGAGATCCTAATTAAGCTGTTACTGAGAGCTGCAAGGATGCTATCAAATTGAAATCTGCCAAAGGTGTGAATACAGCTAATGCAGACATAGCATATTGACAATTTCAGTGGAGACTTCACGCAATGGAAAAGATAAGGAGGCTTATGAGTGGATGAGATCTTTGTTGCTGAATCTGTATGACCTAAACAGCAAAGCCATAGAATACTTTTGGGCTGTTTGTATATATGCACCTGCCTCTCCCAGAACCATAGTGTGCCCCTCTCTCTGTTATGTTCAAAAGTGAAGTTTGAAAGGTTAATATGTGTCAGTTAATGGCAAATGTCTGAGCATTGTACGATTTCTACCTTCTTCATCACTTTACTTACGGTCTGGGCCTACCTTTTTAGATGCTAACTGTACACACATTGCACAGATGCTTCCCTTGTGCTCATCATGCTACTGCTGCAGTGATTCAGAAATGTTAATGACAGTCTTTCTCACAGCCTACAGCAGTACTGCCCTGTTGTACAGCCTAGGAACTGAAGTGTGAAGAAAATATTTTAAAATTTATTGATTTCAGGCCTTTGATTTTTAGAAAATACTTCTCCCTCCTTCTTTTCTCCCACTTACCCTCAGTTGCTCCCTGCTGTTTTGCTTTTCAAACAGGATGTTTTTTCCTCGTTCCATATGACTGGGATACTGGGAAAGAATTTTCTTGCTCTCAGCTCTAGTGTCAGGGAAGCACAAAGAAAAGTACGCTAATCAGATTTAGGGAAAAATTGTAGATTTGAGAGAATTAAAATCACAACATTGTAGCCAAGCTAAACATGTTTCTAAGGAGGTATACTTTTCATACAGTTGTTTTGACAATAATTATAAAGCAAGGATTCCAATTTAATAATAAATCAACAGCTGATGAAAGGAGGAGATATACTCATTCAGGCATATTGCCTTTATTTTCTGTTGTCCTTCTAAACTAGGATCACAAACTGTTGCTTCCTACATCACAGTGTACTGAAAGTTTAATTTTTAGTCAAAAATCTAACTCAACATGGAAGGTTTTAAGGAACAGACAATGCTTGCACTAGTAATGTAGGGCAGGCAAGCACTGTCCACCAAAGCTAAAAATCGAATGCACACATTCCCTCTGGATCATTTCAGAGCACCAGAATTCTCAGACTAATGAAATAACAATTCATAGTTGAGCAAGAAGGATAGTTTCTGAGCATTGACCATCAATAGAGCATAACTAATGTGTTTTTACCTTGGAAGCCCCTAAATGCACTAATCGGAGAGCTTTTGTTGAAACTGTGCCTAATTTGAAATCTGTGTGTTAACTCCTTCATCACTATTCTGACTTCTCATCTAATTGTCAGATTTAAAGGGAGTAACATAGTAAGCTTCCACAGTGCTGGAATGAGTATCTTTGTTTTTAGAGATACTGCACTGAACTAGTGATGGGAAGACAACAGCAAAAGACACAAAATTAATAGTCTCAGATTCAAAAGTATTTATCTTTCAGATTAAGCTGAACTCCATAGTAAATACAAACCCAACTTTGAAATGGGAGCGTATAGAGAAGACAGTCATGACTTTTTTTGGCCTCATGCAGCGAAAGGATGAGATGCACAAGTTGTGCCCAGAGAAAGTCCATTAGTTATTAGGAAGAAATTTTTAACCTTGCATTGCAGCAGGGGCTCAGAGAGGTTGTGAAATATCGAACAAAACGTGTCTGGGCAAGTTCCTAAGTAACCTTGTCTAATTCGGCCCTGCTTTGGGGGCGAGGGTTAAACAAGATGCCCTTCAGAGGTTTCCTCTGACATTATGTGATTCTAAAATATACAATAGTAGCATACTTAAGATTTATGTCTAGAGTCCAAAATATGTTTAAGAGGAGAAACTGAAATTTAGTAACTGTTCCCAAGGCTTTTTGTAGAAACTTAAAATACAAATAATTCAGAATATGTGGTTATCAGGGAGAAATGCTTCAGATCCATACTGACATAAACGAGACAAGAATCAGTCTTTCAGCTGCTAAATAGTATAAAATCTTTTTTCTTTTCTTTTAGCTTACCTTCAATCTAATCAGGTCATGGGCTGGGGAGAGAAGGCGATTGAACTACGCTCTGTGGAAACAGGAAATCTGGAAGGAGTATTTATGCACAAGAAAGCACAGAAGCTAAAATTTCTATGTGAAAGAAATGACAAGGTAAAGAGATGACTAAAGTGTGTTGATTAAGCAAAAATGAGTAATAGCTGACTATGACAGCAAGACCATTTAATTTTTGTAACTTTGTTTTTACATTAGTTATTTCTTGCCTTAGTATAACTTTCCCATTCAAAGCAAATATAGTCACTGACCCCACAAAGCACTCACTACGAATATTCCACACTTTCACACCACCCCACTTTAGCCAGCAATATTCTACCTCCTATTTCACCCAGCCTTAACTATCAGAGGTGGTAACAAATACAGACATTGCTAACTGGCCAAACTTCAGCACAACAGGTGGAGTGGGGAGGGCTAGTGAGCCAGCCCTGATAATGCCCAACTACAGGACTGCTTCTCCTGGGCTACTGAAATTACAGGAGATTCAGAGCAGCCACCATGGAAAAAACCCCCAACGCTGAAATATTGCAGGTTCTAGAGTACAGTTAACCAAGTATGACTTCTTGCATATAGCAGTTCTTTAAAAATATTGTGTGAAACCTGCTTAGTCCCACAAACATATTTAGAAAACTGGGGCTCCAAAACTGTTTAGATTAATTAATTATTTTTTAACTGATCTCTTCCGATTTTCTAAACAGGAAAAAAATATAACAAAAAATATATCCCAGTTGGACCACAAGCACAGTTTCATTTTAAAAAGTTTCTCATGGGATTAAAATGGAATTGTGATATACATATCCTTGTATTTGGGACTGTGGCATTCCCTGAGATTTCCTGTATTGGTAAAAATATTGTCATAAATGTAAACTGACAGTAGCATATCTTTTTTTCTTTTTTTTTTCTTCCCTTTCAAGGTGTTCTTTGCATCCGTACAGTCAGGAGGCAGCAGTCAAATATACTTTATGACCCTTGGTCAGAATGTACTATTTAACTGGTAAATCCCATCAAAATGAAGGATGCTTTGAAATTTCCTGTGGGTAGCAGTGCAAAATGCTTGGAGGTAATATACACAAATTTGCACTTTTAACCTGCAAAAACATTGTTATTAACTTATCAAAATTCATATTCTTTCAGTTCAGAAAGAATTCCATTTTCCTGTCAAAGTATTGCAACCATGTTTAGTTTGTCTTCTAAAATATGTTGCAAACCAAGATTGTACTCACAGTGTTAGGAGAGAACAACTTTAAAGAAGACTGTAGCCAGTGTAAGAAGCTCATGTACTCTGAAAGGTGTACGGTTTCATTTTCACAGATGATGTAATGTTGTTATCTTGAACCGAAGTCTCTTTCTCTTTTGGACAGCAGTATCTGTAAGTAGATATAAAAACACAAACAAGTTGACTGGCAAAACTACTTTGAATTGGATTTTGACTTGTTTTGCATTTTAAGCAAGCTGTTACTGTTTCACCAAGACTCACTTGTCCAAGTCTTACAATCAGTGAAAGAGCAACTGGTGATGATGGGGCCTTGCACAGATTGGGATGCCCGGGGGTTCATATCCTGTGTTGGACAGGTGCATTTCACTGAAGAGCTGTAAAAGCAGGTACTTCTAGACATGTGCCACATCTGGTAGATTTTACAAAACGCAGAGGACAGACTTCATGTTTCTTTCAGGGCTGGATGCCTGAGCCCATAGACACAGTTACTGTAGAATGTATTTGTAAAAATAGTTTAAATAGTAGTTTGTCAAAATCATATATGCATAAAGCATTGTGGACCTGAACCTGTAATTTCAAAGACAGTACACACACTCATGAGAGTTGATTTAAAGGCACTAACCATGTATATAAGGGCACAGGATGAGGCACCTTCATTTCTTCCCTTGTTGCTCTTTCAGCATAAAGTTGTCATGTATTTGTGTGTAAATAAAATCTTTCCACAATGGATGTTAAGATTAACAGATGTATTCTTAATATAGTTATGAAAATATCCAAAGAGTTAATTATTATAAATAGAAAATATAAATAATTTCAGGTGCTTTCTATGCTAATTACATCTAAATAAAGCTGCATCCACTAGTGTTATTGGTGCCAGTGTTTCTGCATAAACTCTGTTCTCAGGGGCTTGTAACTTGGCCATAAAACTATACAGATATGATATAATATATATGCTATATATAATCATATACTATGATTAAATTGTAGGGTTTAATGCAATCCTCATTTAGCTCATTTTGGATGTGCTTTGAAAATGTAAAGCATAAAATGTAATACAAAAGAGCTCATTCCAGACATGATGCAGTATGGACGACGCTGTAGATAAAAGTGAAATTGCTAGCTACAGTGTTTGAAAGTAGATATTTTTTTACTTGAAATATGTGATACTGAAAGGTGCAGGGAAAGTGTGTTGGAATATCTGGTCGTCTACCTCAAGGATGGTGATTCAAAGTTGACTAAGAAGGGGTGAAATAAAGTTGTTAAAGCTGGTAGCTGTTTATTCCAGTATGTCAGGTTAAGTTAGTGTTAGCAGTCACGCTGTGACTGACAGGTGTTCAGATTACAACCATCAGCTCCAGAACAGGTATCCCTGTATGTGTCAGCCGAGAATCAAATTAGGGGTGCATCCCCCTTCCCCATGATGGCATCTCTGCTGCTGCAGGCAGATCAGAGATGCCCACACTGTTGCTGTCTCTGTTCTTTGGCTATGTGGAGGACTGCACTTTCCAAAGTTATTAACCTAGCACTTTTCACAAGCACTAGCTTATCTCAAAATGTATGGTGTTTTTTATGAAGTATTTTCCTTTTAAATGTTTTAACTTACAGAAAAATAAGCCTAAGGCCATAATAAAAAAAAAATATGTGCAGTTAAATACTCAAAGCGGTTCTTAATGTATGCAAGTAATCAGCTTGTATGCAGACTTAAAATTTGAATGGTATACTGTGCTTGGGCAGAGCTGTGTAAAAACAGGAGATGTCTGTCTGTGGTAATGTTCTTACCCGTTGCCAAGGTTAGGGCTGGGGCAGATGAGCAAAACGTGGTTTGGCTCTCATGCCTCTGAACAATGGGCTTGTTTCATTCAACTTACAACAACAACAAAAAAACTCTGAAAACCAAACAAAGCCAGACCTGTAACAGAAACAGAGATGAAAGTTACAATTATAGGCAAAAAATAATTTCCAGACAATCAGAAATACAACTTCTCTTGCTTTTGATTTAAAATAAAAAGTCTGAGAGACTGTGAAGAAAGAACAGCTTTCATTTTGTACCCAGTAGGTGTGAAAAACATGCTTGCAAAACTGCTTGTGCTATAAGCAATCACTGATCTAGGCTGCTCTGTAATATTTTTAAGTGTGCTTATCTCAGCAGCCTCTGCGTTAGATGGGATACATGTGAATTTCTCCCCTCTCCCATTTTGCTATCAACAGGTAGGAGGAAATTCTTCCTGATGCTAGGCACTAGTTAAAAAGAATTTAGTAGAGAACAGTGGGAATTTAGAGCAACCCATATCAACAGATTAAAGAAGTATGCGATCAAATTTGTTTGATATTATTGTAATGGAAAAGCGTGACTGTAAGTTGACACACTGTAAAGATGTTTAGGTCCATACCAAGGCGGGGGGGGGGGGGGGACGTGCAAGTTCAAGAGAGGGAATGTGTGCTATTACATTGATTTTTCATTCTGTTTCCTTCTATTAGCTCTTTCCTTTCCAATTATGATTCAAGCCAGTGGGTTGGATTTTCATCTGTCACTTTGCATGTAAAACCATTTGGAATTATTGGGATTACATCCATGTGTACATATGAAAAGAATGAGGCCCTTAGAGGTGAATGGTTTTAAAGGATTTAGAAGTGGTATTGCAAGTAGTAATAGGAAGTGGATGCAACAAGAAGATTGTGGCATTTTCTACTTATCAAGAGAAAATCGGAATGCTGAAGGTGAGAAAAAGCCCGAAGTGGTTGAGAAGAGTAACAGAAGAGAGTTGGAAGTGACTAAGGAGGAGGGAAAAGCTGAAGAAAATAGAGTGGCCAAAGGGGAGGGAGTGGATTGTTGTAGAACGAATAAAAAGAAGTTAAGAGATGTTAAGGAAAAGAAAGTAACCAAAGAAATGGAAAGGTATCTGGAGTGACCGGGTGTCCTGAAAACTGAACGAGAGTGTGTTCCAAGTAATTGTTCTGCTCAAAGCAAAAGTTCAAAGGCTGGAAGAAAAAAAAAATGCCAGAGATTCAAGTTTAGCCTGACATAAATTCAACTATGCAAAATGTATCAGATTTGTAGGTTCACTTTGTGAGGTGTTTCTCTAGCTGTATCCTTTCACTAACTTTTAAAACCAAGGAGTGAACTGCTTAACGATGTGTTTTTCTAGTGACCTCACTTTAATGTGAACAAATGCTACAGGGGCAGAAGGGCATAACTTTAAGGATCCATGTCAGTAATCCTTTGGTACATGCAGTATCCTAATATCAGGTGGTGCTCTTAATGTTATATTTGCCAAACAAGATTATGCTCATACTGCAGCAAGGTAGTATTGTATGTGCCTGCTTTCATTTTAGGAATGGTGAACTCTATTCTGCAGCCTGAACCTTGACACATGACTTTAATACCGGCAAACAATGCAAGATATGTACTGTACATTATGTATCGTTCCCTTATGTTGAAATTGTACAACTGAAACAGCAATAAAAAATATTCTGAAAATCAAAACTAGTATTGTGCATGTAAAATTCTGTCATTATTGGCATGATCTACTGTAAAAATCTTAGAAAGCTTTGTTACTGTTACAGTTTCCCTAGGGAAACATCTACATCTGCCTTTGGAGACAAAATGAATATGTTTCCATGCAGTGGATAAAGATGCTGAGGTGAAAATATGAGAGTTGAGCCTAGACAGAGTGCCAGTAAGGGTGACAGCTGGCGCTGTGCTGTGCATGCTGCTAATGAGCTTCGCAAGTGAATTGCTGTGCTTCTGCCTTTCTCTTTACACAAATACCCAGTGGGGTGAGGGCAGTGGAACCAGCGCGAAATGAGAGCTTGCAATAGGGAAAACTAAACTATCTTCTTTAATTTTACAATTATTTGCCAAACAGTAGAGCTAGGCAGTAAGATACAGCTACACACACAATGCAAGTTACATAATATATTAAACTAACTGTAAATAGCTTTGTATTACCTATTGCTATAGGAGCTCTGATGAAACGGCATTTTAATTTTAGCTTTGTTTTACATTTAAAAGTAGTTTGTTTCATGGTATCAAATTGCTCTGGAGTGAAATTGCTTCTCCAAAGACCATCATAAAAGCCAGCTTAGAAGTTCAGTTCCATGTTTAGACAGCTGCATTTAAGTAAATGAAACAGGAGCAAACTTGCAATCTATATAAAAGACTTCTATAGATTGTAAAACCTGCATGATAAATCAAACTTCCATATAAAAGTGTAGATCTTCCTGCTGAAAGCTCACCAGTTTCTTAAACTGCACCTCAAAGTGCATAGAGCTGATTAAAGGGCAAAAGGATGTCTGCTGGGTAATCACCTCAAATGTTATTTTAGCATTATTTAATCGCTTCCTGTTATCTTCTAGGTTGATTTAAGAAAGCACCTAAAAGATAATGGAGAAATGTAATAGAAAGGCTTTTCCATTTTTGTCCTCAAAACACTTTGTGGCAAACAACTGTGGTTTACAGTAAGCATTATGATCTTACACAATAGTAGGTTTTTCTTTTTAATCTACAGCACATTGTGCCTTTCATTTCTCTAACATATATTAAATCTAATCTTTAACATAATTCAGCATATCCCATTCCTCACTGGCATGGCTATAGAGGCTAGCTGCTGTTTTACTTAAGGTGTATTGTATATAGAAACTGAGATACTTGGCTGTTAATTATGTCTGAGAATTTGAGACTATATATAGATTCACGAGAGGTCAACACTGGTACAGTTCAGCAGACTTAGTTTTAGCTATATGGAAAACGGCATTGTCTTCAGTGAGCTTCTTGTGTGCCCTGATAGAACAGGCTCAACATAACAGACCAAGTTATGTTTTCATGATTCTGATACAACCATCTGTTGATGGCTCGTCACCATTCATTACTGATTCTCCAAATGTTTCTGAACTTCCAGTTTCTAGTACAGTCGCATCTGTCCCACTGGTCAGGTATGGCAGGGAAATCACATTTAGAGGAACTCATTAAAACACACTATTGATATGCCATCAGGAAAAGAGACTTACCTGTTCCAGTTTTGAAATTTGTATGTTAGCTAGACCTCTACTGGTGAGAAAAAAGGTAACAGGAAAAAGTTACTAAGAGAGGGGACTATCTTGTATCTCAGACTGCAATGCATACAAATTTATCCAAAATTATAAAGCAGTCCATTATCACTCCACAAATGCTTCAACTTTACAGTTTTCATGACTGAAACCACAGTGACTTAAAATAATAAAAAAATCCTGACAACAGATGCACATGTAACAATTACCTCTGCAAAATAAAATACATTTCTTCTGCAAGTCGTATCGCAAGCAAGACAAAAGGGGAGGGAAAGTGGGAACAGTCCACAGATTTCCTCATTACACCTTCAGATTAATAGCTGGAAAAAAAGAAAAAGTCTACACTAGAGCTCTCAGGGTAAGGTTTGTATGTGATGTGAAATCACATCCTGTGCAACCTTAGTAAAAAAGCATTTGGGTCGTATTTAGGTTTTTTTTAATCATAAACACCATTTTATCACTCCATGCAACAGATCATGGGTTTACAGGGGAAACAAAAAAGACCGCATATTGAAGTTTTACTCAATTCCTTGGCTTCAACACAAACATAAAGAATGAATGATTTGTTTTAAATTTTCTCACTGATTGTACCGTTACGTAAAAATCCATAAACTCTTGCAATTCCTAGAGGCAGTCTAAAGGCCAGAAAAGGCTTGGGGTTTTTTATACCCCTTTGTCTAGTTTCTCAGTGTGTTTTAAATAGTTCAAGCAACACGTTTTTCCAATTTCCCTAAGGCAAATGATCCACAGCAGCAAAGGCAGTAGACTAAGAATACAATCATTCTCAAGCTGTGACCTCAGAGAACTGCTTCTGGACCAGTGCATGAAGCAGCTCTGCCTAAGCTGCAGCCCCACTTCCGTCTCCTGGATTTCCAAAGGCGATCTGGGCTACTGACTCTATAAATACTGGAAACTGCTTCTCTTCTTCCTGTCCCTGTATCCTTACTCCTCTCTCCTCGCTCTGTCCTGCTGTTTTTTGGCTAATGTTTCTTTTCATAGAAACAAAATACATATACTAGCAAGTGTCAGTAAAGCATTAAATACAAAGTTCTTAATCCCCAAAAGTTTCATTAATATCATTAATTGATCATGGTATCATAAAGAAGAAAAAGATGATTTTTGATAGTAGCAGTGGGATAAGAATCAATAATAAAATAAAAAAGGTCACGCACTTAGGGACCACTAGTAAGAATTTCTCCCAATAGATGGAAATTCAACCATTGCTGTTGGAAACAGCAGAGAAAGACCCAGGAGATTTTTTCAATGTCAGGATGATTGTGTTTACCAACATGCTGCAACTATGAAAAAAGACAAATACAAGTTTAGGAACTAGCATGAGACACTTCCATTATAACTAGGAATGCATTCGTCTTCAGGTAGAAGCAATAATGAGTATTATGCATCCACTTAAATTAAAACAGAATCTGAAACAGGTGCAGCAAAAAGCCCCTAATGGGATGCAGGGAATAAAGAGCCTATTTTATAGAATCACAGAATGGTTTGGGTTGGGAAGGACCTTCAAGATCATTGAGTTCCAAACCCCCTGCCATGGGTAAGAACACCTCCCACTAGACCAGGTTGCTCAAAACCCTATCCAACGTGGCCTTGAACACCTCTAGGGATGGGACATCCACAACTTCTCCGGGCAACCTGTTCCAGTGTCTCACTCACCCTCACAGTAAAGACTTTCTTCCTAATGTCTAATCTAAATCTACCCTCTTCTAGTGTAAAACTGTTAACCCTTGTCCTATAGCTACACTCCCTGATAAAAGAGGTCCGCCCCATCTTTCCTGTAGCCCCTTTTGAGTACTGGAAGGCTGCTATAAGGTCTCCCTGGAGCTTTCTCTTCTCCAGACCCTTTTGGCCTGTCTTCACAAGAGAGGTGCTCCAGCCCTCTGATCATCTTTGTGGCCCTTCTCTGGACTCACTTCAACAGGTAGAGTAGAGTAGAATCACCTCCCTCGGCCTGCTGGCCATGCTGCTTTTGATGCAGCCCAAGCTGCGGTTGGCTTTCTTAGCTGTGAGCACACATTGCCAGTTCATGTCCAGTTTTTCATCCACCAGATGAAAAGACCTTCTCGGCAGGGTGGCTCCCACCCAGTCTGTATTTGTGTTTGGGATTCCCCCGATGCAGGTGCAGGACCTTGCACTTGGCCTTGTTGAACTTCGTGAGGTTTGCACAGGCCCACCTCTTAAGCCTGTTCCAAGGTCCCTCTGGATGGTATCACTTCCCTCCAGCGTATTGCCCCCTCCACACAGCTTGGTGTTTCCCTAACTCCTCTTGTTTATTCCCCATGCCACGGGAGTTTGCATAGAGGCATATGAGTTGCGCCCCAACGAATCTGAGTTATGGCTGGAACTCCTTTGAGCTGCACTCCAGGTGCTCTCCTGCTGACCTGTGATCCTTCCCCAGGCTCTGGGCATCTACCGCTGGCACTGGCATCAAACTGGCAGGAGTAGCGTGGACTGACATTCCCCACCCCTGCCGACTTTAGCTTAAAGCCCTCTTCACCAGCTTGGCCAGCCATGACTGAAGATGCTCATCCCCTTCTCTGGCAGACAAACCCCATCAGCCACCAGCAGACCTGTTTTCTCAAAGCGAGTCCCATAGTCCCAGTAGCCAAACCCTTGGCTGTAACCACCTGTTGATTCGCCAGATTTTTGTCTGTTATTTGTTTATTTTGTTTTTATTTGTCACGCAGGAGGCTGGCAGGCCCGGCTGCCGGGCCCAGCCGGGGCCACCCGGCGGGCTCTCCACAAGAAGACGAGGGTGGGCGGCAGGTCAGCACCGCAGCGCACATACCAACGGCTCCTCCCAGCCCCAGGCTCGGTTTCTAACGGTTTCTCGGTGCCAGCCCGCCGGCGGAACGCGGCCTCACAGAGCCCCGAAGCGGGGCGGTGCCACCCACCGCCTCGGGAACCCCTTTCTCTCCGCCGCTAGCGGCTGCCCCTCCCACCTCTTCTTCCCCGGGGCCTTCTGCTTCCCCCTTCACACCCCCGCCCCGGCCGAGCCCGCTCTCCCCACCGTCGCCTTCCTGTCACCCTCTTCCCTTCCCCCTCCGCGCCCATTGGGAGCTTTGAACGGAACGCGGCGCGCGCGCGCACCGGCCCCAGCCCCGCCCCCGCGCCATGGCGGCGCCCTCGCTCAGCCGGTGACAGCGGGAGGCCGAGGCCGCCCTCTCCCCTCCCCAGCAGCGGCCCGGACTGTCATGCAGGACCCTACCCCGGAAGGCGGCGGCGGTGGTGGCGGTGCCGGTGCCGGTGGTGGCGGTGCCTGCCCCACCGAGGAGAGGCGGGGGGCGGCGGCGGGTCCGGCGAGCGGTGGGGCCTCCTGGCTGCAGCAGGTCTTTGATGAAGTGCGGGGTTCCTCCAAGCTGAGCGTGTCCCCCGCGGAGCCACCACCCCTCACGGTGGTGGCGGTGGAGCGGTACCTGGCCCAGGCGCCGTCGTCCCCCGCCGCCGCCCCGCAGTACTGGTATGACGTGACGCTGGCGGACGGCGCGTGCCACCAGCGCTGCTACCTGGCGCCGCGCCTCAACGGCCTGGTGCAGCGCGCGCAGCTGCGGGCCGGCGCGCACCTGCGCCTCAGGCGCTGCTCGTACCTGTACGACGAGAAGCGGCTCCGGTACGGCTTCCTCTGCCTGGAGGAACTGGAGACTGCGGGGGGCGGCGGGACTGGCCCACCCTCCCCGCCCCTCCGCCACCGCCTGCCGCCCCTCCGCGGGGAGAAGAAGCACTACCTGCCGCTGTGGAATAATGAGGATCCCTACGGAGACATGTGGGTGGCGGACAAGCCCCAGGCACAGGTGGACGTCGATGGTAAGCGGGGAGGGGAAGGGGTGGAGGGGGACACCTGGCCCGGGGGGCCTTGTGCTGCCGGAGCCCTCGAAGGTGCCCGCGGAGGTGAGAGGGTGTGGTTGCTTGTGCAGCTGGTCTGAAGTGACCCCTCCGGTTGCATTAGGCATCGATACAAATGTGCCATACCTGCCATGGTTTACACGTTCGTGTTACTTTTGAGGTGTCAGTCATAGAATCGCTATGGTTGGAAGAGACCTTTAAGGTCATAAAGTCCACCTGTTAACCTAACACTGCCAAGTTACCACTAAACCACATCCCTCAGCACCACACCTTTTAAATACCTCCAGAGGTGGTGGCTCAATCCCTTCCCAGGGCAGCCTGTCCCAATGCTTGGCAACCATTTCAGTGAAGAAATTTTTCCTAATATCTAATCTAAACTTCTCCTGGTGCAACTTGAGGCTGTTTTCTCTTGTCCCAATCACCTGTTATTTGGGAAAAGAGACCAATCTCCACCTCGCTACAGCCTCCTTTCAGGTGGTTGTAGAGAGAGATAAGGTCTGATCACCCAAAACCAGCGGTTCCAGTAGTGGTCTCTTGGCTAGTCTGTGGGAGTGGATGCACCTGGAAGTTGCCAGTCGAAATGGAGCTAGTGCCAAGGGACTCAGGCCAGTCCATGAACTCTGGTGAGGAGGGAGGTACAAGCAGGGCTTCTGCAAAAGTGTGATGCCCTTGTAACTTAACATAGTAACTTTTGTAGTAGCTCTTCTGCTCATCTGATGCTTGTGTGTCATTTCAAATTAAATCCTAAATTTTTAATTAAAAAAACAAAACTGTACTGTGTGCTGATAGAACAAGATTTCATGGTGAATAATGTCAGTAAATGAGCCTCTTAAATGTTAGAAACATTGAGAAAATACATGTGATGGGCTGATCTGTTCATTTTATTCTTAAATGTAAATGAACACTTAATGTTCAGTCATGAATGCTCTCTTTTGGTCTTTTTTTCTTCAACCTTAGTCTCCAAGCTGATGTCTCTTGGTCAGCTGGAAATGACTTGGAGAAGCAGAGTTCACTTCCATCCACTTCTTGTGAGAGTCCTGCACAAATCTAGACTGAGGTACTACGGGAAACCAGAGAAAAAACTGGATATGCCTTATCAGGTAAAGAGGGATAAATATGTAGGTTAACACTCAAAAAAAAAATAGCTGTAAGACATCCGGAAATCATTATTTCCATATAGTAAGCATATAACGTTGAGATTTGTTGTAGCTACTTTATATTAAAAATGCTACCTTTACAAAAATGCCAAGCCCTTTAGAGTAGGAAATGGTGAATTTAGTGATCGTATGTACAAACTTCGGTGGATGTGTTTCAGTTACTGTAGTTAAGCTTTTTGTGAAGGAAAAGAAATATTTGGAGTTTTTAGTATCTTACCAGCCTAAATGTTTCAGGTCTTTATGCTTTGGTAGTTGGAATTAGTTTGTCTTGTCCAAAGGAAAGAAAGAAAAGCAAACAAATTTTAACAATTTGTATCTGCTAATTCTCACACCTGGTGACTTCCAGATAGGTTGTTTTAGTGTAAAATTCTTCATGATTTTATTAATATACCTAGTATAGAGCCTTTTAGAAATGGAGATAGCAGGTGTGGTGGATTGGTCCCAGCTGGCAATTAAGCACTTGCCAGCTGGTCATTTGCTCTCCCCTGCCCCCTCCAGAGGGCTGGGGGAGAGCATGAGAAGAGCAAGAGTGAGAAAAAGCCCATGGGTTGAGATAAAGGCAGTTTAATAAGGTGGAGGGAAAAAATGCCAAACAAATGATGCAAAGGCAATTGTTCACAACTTCTCACCAGCAGACCAGTGCCCAGCCAGTCTCTGAACAATGGGTACTTTGGCAAGACTAGCAGCTTGTTTTATATCTGAGCATGATGTTACATGGCATGGAATCTCCCCAAGATCAATTGAGGTCAGCTATCTCGACTGTGTCCCGCCCCAGCCTCTTGCCCATCCCTAGCTTACTTGCTGTGGTGGCAGAGTGAGAAACAGGAAAGACCTTGACATTGTGCAACAGCTAAAACACCGGTGTGTTATCAACACTATTTTAGTCACAGTTCTGAAATGTGGCGCTGTTCAGGCTGGTACAAATAAACTCCAGCTCATCCAGATCCTGTACAGCATGGCAGCACTTTACAAAATGCTCCAATAATGCATATAAATTCTTCCATGGGGAGAGAGAGCTGAAAGAATGTGCTATTCTCTTATTCCAAGTTTTTGTTCCCTGGATCTTTTTATTAGAGGTATTTCTCAGTAGATAGTATAAATGATACTTGTAGCTTTCATGGCAGTTCATCACTCACTTTTTCTGACATTAAGTGTAGAATCAATACCCAGAGCTGATTCAGCTCAAGAAGTTAAAGGAGACAGATCTTACAAGTTTTTTGCTCTATGTATTCCTTTTTTAGATAGTGTTGTGTGTTGAATTATTATTAATATATAAAAAACGATGGGATAACAAAATATTCTATGCTATAATGGTTTACTTTTAAGGATTCATGGTTCGTGACTGATTAGGAATATTAGAATGAACTAACGTGTTGATTTGGATAATCTCTGTATTGAAAGAGAAACAGCAAGGGAGAAAAACACATGAGATATTAGATATGTTCAAGAATGGTAATATACTAAAGAGAATGTATGGTAGTATGAACAAAGGCAGATGATTGTTTGAGGCTGACAGATGATTGGAAAAAATGAAATGTTTTTATAGAGGTGAGGTTATTTTTCAGTGGATTGCCACCCTTTAAGACCATTATAAGACTCTTTAAAAATCTTTTTCACTGCTCAGTGATCTGCTCAGTTATGGATTCAAAATTTGCCCAGGTTAAAAAAAAAATTGGTAGAAATCTTTGTTGTGAGAAAAACTTCAATGAGAAGATAGTGGTTTGCAGTGCAGATTGTTTTCTGCATATTTTTTTTTCTTGAAAATCAGACTTATATCATGTTTTGGTCAAGAATATTTGGCAAATGGTCCTGTAACATCTCAACTTCCATAATACGTTTTTTTTCCTTCCTGGACATTTTAAAATGTTATTCTAAATACAACATTCTTTTTTAGCAGTGAGAATCTTTTCAGTATTGTTTCTTGTGCATGGTATTTCCCCAACCTCCTCTAAAAACCATGGAGAGAAACTAGCATCACCTACCATTACTGAGCACTGAAAAAATAAGAATTTGGGCTGGGGTAGTTGTAGAAAAAATATTTTGTGGAAATTCTTAATTTCTTCAACTCCAGTATTCACTGCAAGTTTTGGAGCATACTCTGTATCTATTTATAATCATCAGAGAAATTGTTCATGAGTTAAGTAGCTGATGCATTACTGAAAATAAATACATACCAGTACAATGATAATTAAAAGATGGATGTGCTTTGTCTGTTTTTTTTTCTTTAGGCTTACTTTGAAGTCGCTGATGGTTCAGGCATGATGTCAATGGTTTTGTGGAATTCATTATGTCCTGAATGGTATAATAGTATAAAGGTTGGCACGGTACTACTACTTGAACAGTATGGTATCAAAACCAGTTACCCATTTAAAACACAGCCAACCCCAGGGGATTCACAGATGAAGAGATTTCCTACAATCGGTTAAGTATTGCAGAAACCTGTTTTGAGTCAATGAAATATAGCTATAAAAAGGCAGCTCTTTATAGAAATAAAATAGAAAGTAATCAATGGCTGAGACTAATTGATAAGGTATTTATCCTTTAAATATTAGCTCGAAAGGTGTCTTAGCATCTAATTTCTTACTGTTTGCTGTTTATATTTGGGTCATGTCTACAAAGTTTATTGCCACAATTAGTTAAAACCTTTATTTAAAAATAAATAAATAAAAATATAATCCCTGATGTCAAGTTTTTGGTTCATAAAGACAGGCTTCTGGTTCTGAATTTTAATCTCAATTTACTTCCTCATTCATAATGCAGGTATCATTTTTGCACTTCTCACACCTTCTTCCAGCTCACTGAAGCACATTGTTGCCTAATCTAACTTTAGATTTTAGTGTATGTAGTGCAAGCCCAGAGTATTTGCAAAGCTCCACTGAATAAAAAGGTGCATTGATGACTGCTGTCTATGCTGAAACAGCAGCATTATGGGAGTATATATATGAAGAATATTCTATGGCTATGAGGAAGTATTTTCTTACTTGCAGTTGTTTAGTGTAACAGATGTCCAAAGGATCTATGCTACAGAAATACAAGTGGTGCAATATAACAATAATAGCGTTTTCAAACTGGATTTGATATTTTTTTTATTCTCCTACTTCACTGAACATGAGTTCTTTTCCCTTTTGTTCTTTTATACTCAGAAGAAACTGACAGCCAACATTCAAAAAATTCAAATAACTTCCTTGAAACAAGCAAATACGCATGTTAGTGAAGGATGATGTATGTATAACTTATTAAAAATTACAGTTTCCTAATGCAGTTGCTAGTGAACAAAAATAAACAGTATTTTAACTGCTAGAAGCAGTGTGTTCTCTGCCTAATGTACCTTTGCTTTAAAACCAGTTCTTAATGTCTAAAGTGTTTGTGATGAGTTGGCAGGAGAAATAAATGTTTAGCCAGGAATGGAAGTTTGTGAGGGCAGCTGATGATGATTACAAGCCAGCCCTGAAAGCCATTATGATTGTCACAAACCCTTTCTACGGGAAAAGGACAGAATAAAATATGCCATCTGAGGTCACTTTCTGTATGGGCAAAATTAAATCATTTCAATGGCTTCATTCACACTACACTGCTGATTTGTGCAAGCGCTATTGGGATACAAATGTTAACAAAGAGATCAAGATGGAAAATTATGCCAACGGGCTGTAAATGGTAATAGATGCATAATGGAAGAATTAAAAGTCACTCTGTAATAAAGTGTCATTATGTATTTTCAGACTACAGATAAACTAGAAATTACTAACCTTTGGTTCATACTAATGTATGTATGGTATCTTACTTTCTTTCGCATTACAAAACTCAGGATTTTGTCTTAATATGAACTTATAAAACATATAATACCATGCAGTGATTGATCTTATCCCCATATATCCAGTGAGAAGAGAATCTAAAGAGAACTGTATATCCAGAAAAATTTCTAGAGCAGTTATAAACATGATTTTAAGCAATTCCTGGTGCACGGTTGTTGGTTTTGGTGTTTTTTGTTTTTTGGTTTTTTTTTTGTTCAGAGGAAATGAAATTTAATGCCTCACTTATTACTCCATTAATATAAATATCTCGATATGCCCGATATAGAGCAATATTTCAGGTTTTTTTAGGCATGCACAAGTGCTCCAGAAGTGGTTCAGCTGGCTAGTTAAAGCAATCAATTACACTGAGTTCCATAAGTAACAATTACTTTTTTCATCATGTAATTTGTAATTCCATCAAACTTTCCAGTATTTCTTTATGACCATTCACTGGAAAATGTTGTAAAATGTATCTGGAAGGTTAACAAGGCCAAAAGGGAAAGTGCTTTCCAAAGTAAACATTCTTGCAAGACAGGATGTTTCTGGCGTATTCCTAGATTTCTGTGGAGCAAGTTCTGCATGGCTTGCTTCTGTTTGCAGCTGCAGTGTTGTATGACGTGCTGAAGGTGCTGTTTCAGGACCCAAAACCTTTGGCGCTTAAATAGTACCAGCACCTTCAATTCCACTGCTAGAAAACGTGTGTGTTTCGCAGATCAATGAATTTATGTGATACTGACGAAAACTGCTGGTTTGAATATCCTGGACTGACCTTAGCTTCTGAATCGTCCCAGGGTGTAGTCCCGAGTTGAGTATATGACTTTCTTCTAATCTTGAAATGAGAAAACAATTGATAAATGGTTTTGATGCATGAGAAAGTGTGTTTTCAGGAATTTTCTCTGAGATACTGACATAAAACACCATATGCAAAATCACAGTTGTCCTTCAAATACATTTCTGGAAAGCAGCAGCCAAAAGAAAATTCTGATGTAGAGGGTTTGATGTCAAGTTAACACCTTCCTCACATTGCATTGCTAGGGTGAGGTACTGGATGTAATTATATAAATCTTATGCATATATAATTACATTTAAAATCATATACATTACTTTTCTGGGTGCATTATTTGAATAATCCCATACCCAAACCAAACATCTTGTAGAAACATCATCAAAATCTATTTCTTTCATACCAGCAAGATTTGTCTTGTTCTGAGAAAGACAATAAAGTACCAGCTAGGGTATTTTAGATGCTGTAGACATTCCTCCTGTATTTTCATTTGGTTGCAGAACCTCTCCCTTCCCCAGTGCTCCACCATGTTTGCTATTCAGCATCTAAACAGTCTGCTTAATTTATTAAGTTTTTGAGGAGCAATAGAATAGACGTGAGAAGACATTTAGTTTTTCTCCATGGCCATGATGTATTTCTGTCATATTAATACCTACCTGAACTGGTATCAGAGGTGGAAGTTCTTGTCTGATAGTTCTGTTTTCTGCTTTACACCAATGTCTGCAAAGTCAATTTTAGATCATAGTGACATTTGAGAATGAGGCTAGTGTAAAAAGTACTTTGTATCTAGTCAGTATTGTAGTATTAGTTTCTGTTGCTGTTTTTAAAATGCCTGGCTGAATCAGACTAATGAGCTCTTGTAGCGTTGCTCAGGTTATAAAATAGCATTGTTGAATGCTGTACCTGAATTCCTTACTTTATTTTAGTGGAAACAAAGTCAGATGAATTGATTCATAATTTCACAAGCAGTGAGACAAAGTTCAAATACTTCATTTAAGAAACTTGTATCCTGTTTTTTTTGTGGTTTTTTCTAAGGTTTTGTTGGGTTTTTTTTCTAATTCGTATTCACCCCTTAAATGTTACTGACTTTTTTTTTCTCTTTGTCAGAAATCAGCCTTAATGTTCGAGACCCTCCTACTAAAATAAGTATTATTCCAGAAGAAATGGTTAAGCCAGAGTGGGGATTGCCTGAAGTTAAATATCGTTTCATCACAAGGTAAAATAGAATTTTTTTGGTTGTCAAGCTGGAACTAAAATTTCCCTACATTACACTGCATGTTAATTGGAAATGTTTTTTTGAAAAGTTTCTGAGAAAGCTTTATGTTTTGTTATTAATTAATATCCATATTTTTGTTCTGTTTTTGTTTTAGGTCAGAACTGGATGACTTACCAAACAATCATTCCTGTGATGTTATTGGTCTTGTGACATTTGTAGGAAGGGCTGAACGAGCAAGAAAGAGAGGTTTGTCTACAAATATGACTTCAGAATTTATCAATTTTTAACTTTCTGAATAAATGCTTATACATTTTTCTTAATATTTGTTTATATAGAACATGGTGAAGACTTCTGGCTCTATCGTTGGGCACATGCCATTGATGGGACCTCAGACCAACCATTCATACTGGAATTATTTGCAACTTCTCAGCCAGATGTGTTTGAACATATTCACCCAAGTATTCATCTCTCTATAATACTTATTAATAATTATTTATAGGGTCTTTCTAGTTGTTTGCTAATTTCAAATTCTGAGTATAATTGCCACTGAATAAAAAATTGCTTCAAGGTAATTGAGGTTTATTGCCTCAAGCAGAAGACAATTGATCAGAAACGAAAATTTAAAAATTAAAAAAAAAGTAGTTTAAGTATTTGAAGCTGTTATCATATTGCAATCTGCTAATTAGTCGAAATAAATAGATGGACAACTATGCCTCGGTCTCACCTGACCTCATTGATTTCAAACAGAAACTTAAGTGAAGCACCTGTGGCAACATCTCTTGCACCAGAGGCAAATAAAGAAGGCAGCTGGTCAAATTTATTACTCCTTTTTTTTTTTTCCTGTAAATAAGTATTTTTTTATAGACAGGAATAATTTAGAAGGATTGGAGGAAGGGAGAAGTGAAAGTGGAAAAGCTTCATTTCTTTGAGTAAATATTTTTCGGCTAAACAGCAGTCATCACCCAGCTGTGTTAGTTACTGCATGTGAGCTAAGAATGATAAATTTCAAACTGGAGCATCCTTAATTAAGGATTTTAAAAGAGCTTTAAATATTTTTTCTTGCCTTCCTTCTCTTTTCCTCCAAGCACTTATCCTTCCTTTAACTGTGGTCGGTGGATTATTTTTTTTAATATCGTATAATGCAGGATCTTAACACAGCCCCGTTAAGATTATGACTGCATTCATCTTGAGTGTTCTGGGGAAATGGCAAAGAATAGCATTCCAGTGTTTAACTGAGATATTAACAGAAGAGTGAGTTTGTACTCTATTTAGAAGTTTTGCAGTGGCATGTCATGATTTCTTGAGCTTTCCGTAATTTTATCCTTAAGAAATACAGTAATCTAATATCCATATTTTCACTATTTGTTTCATTGGTATCCTCCTGATGAAATATCTCATGCTTTAGTCCTCATATATATGCTGAAATTTCCTTGCACAGTTATTAAATTGAGAATTTAATTACATCTGCACATTGTAATTTATAAGAGGCTAAATACATGCTGAACCATTTGTAAGGTCAGGAACTAAAATGTCTTTTTTAGAGCACTTAATAAAATTAATCCAGCACGTGTCAGTCTTGGCATTCTAAAATCAATGAAATATCAGGAAAAAAAAACCCTAAAGGTTGGTTTTTTTGTGGTTTTTTTTCTATCCAGTGACATATTTGGTGTGTACCCAGATGAGAGTGGTACGGGACCTCAATGAGAATCCTTCCAGCACAGTTTACCTTACAACTTCAAATGAAAGTCAAATATTTATTACAGGTAACTTAAACTAGTTTTAGTTTTACGTAGTTCTCATGTTATTCCTTTGGAAAGGGTATTTTTGTTTTATAACAAAATCAGCCATAGTATTAGTTTCCCTGTCAGAAATAACTTACAGTTAATAATGAAATACTATTTCAAAAAGAAAAAGGCAAATTGCATTCTTGTGAGGCATTAATGGGTGTATCTCATGAAAAGTACCCAAGTATTATTAGGTTAAGTCATATGTTTACTAATTCTTTCAGCCTGTTTTAATCCTCTGAGAGTGTAGCAATGCAGATTACCAGTTCCTTAAAAGCATTAAAAATCACTTGCATCCTTTCTGGCTTACAGATTTCCTTATTACAAAAAAAAAAATAAAATTGAATAGTTGTCCTAAATTTATCTTAGCTAATCTTTTTCACCAAATATTTGGAGAGCTGTTATGTTTCATCTTTGCCAATCTGGGGGGTCTTACACAGGCCACGTGGTCTGGGAAGGGAACTGATGTTGGGCTGCACTGAAGGAGCATTCCATCTAGATGGTCTTGTTTGAATGCTCCCGTCTGCAGTTATGAAACTCTTTATGGCCATGTGATACTGTACACTAGATCCTGCCACTCAGCAGGTCACAGGCGGGACCAGGCACAGCTGTTCATAGTGTATTTTTTTTCTAGAATCAAGAGGCAGATTGTAGCAGAGTTACAGGCAAGTGATGTACTGCCCTAATTGCAAGGGAGTATAAGATGCAATAGGTGTATCTTTCCTGTGTTTGTTTATCCAGCTTCAGTGTTCCGAACATACCAGTCACCCACTCTGAATCTTTCTGCTGACAAGTAGGGATAGAGAAAAATACGTGTTAAAAAAGTACCTGAAGGTAGTCAGTTCTATATACTTGATCTTTCCTGACAAGCTGGGTAGAATATTCTGTGTTTAATTGGACTAGCAAAGCAAGCTAGTCTTTTTGTTAATACATTTCAAATTATTTCATTTACTCCTAAATGAATGGTTTGAGAGGTTGCTTTTCCTCTTTGCTTTCCTTCGGTATATTTTGTGCTTAATTTACTAATTAAATAGTTGAGCTTTCCCCCACCTTAGCTTTGGTTCATTTTATGTCTGTTTGGGTCCTAAATGAGAACTACAGCTGGAGATTGCAAACCATTGGATAAGATTTATTTCAGTTCACGTCTTAAACATAGACCTGGTCAGATTACAATTTATTTGATAAAACTGGTGTTTAGTCCATATCTTGGTTTTAAACCAGCAAACAATGAATAGATACCTTGCCAATTAACTTTTAGTAACGATCTTTGCTGAACCCTATGACAATGATTTATCTGCTTTTTCCTGCTAATAAAACAATTTCTGATCATTTTATTCTTTTGGATGCTCCTGGGAGAAAGCACTCTAGTACCATTTTTGCTAGTCATTTTATTTCTTTCTATTGTTTAACATGTTTCTAACTTTCAGTGTCGCATGCTATTGTTATTCAAGGAATTCAAGATAGTAATTGCATTAAACACTGTTGACTAGTGGAAAGATGTCTTTTGTGTTCTCTAGTACAGTTTATCTTAATTTGGGGTTTTTTTCTACATAGTGTTTATGATCATTTCAATATAACAACAGATGACAGTAACCTGCTTTGGTTTTGATACCTGATTATTTTTGTTTTAAAAGGGTGGCACAAGGGGCAGCCATACACCAAGGATACCAAGGTGAAAAACTTCATTCAGTGGACTAAAACACAACGCGAAGCTGATCAAATGAAGAAAACTGTCATTGGTGGCTATTATCCTTTTCCACGACCTCCAAATAACTTTTTGAAATATTGTAAAAAAAATAAAGGTATCATACCATCAAATATCTTTAAGATTTGAACTTTTTCAGTTCAGTCTTAATCCAAGCATTTAATGCATCAGTTAAAAATCAACACGTTTATTATACTTATACAAATTTGGAATGTCTTTTAAGAAAAACTCCCTTTCATGACTAAATATATTATAGGCTAAATCCTCATCTTACAGAAGGTACCATGGCACCAGTAGCTGCAGAACTGTAGCAGCTTGCATGAGATAAAAATCTGCCCCTAAGTTTTATTCTGAATATTCTGCTCAGTCAGAATTAAAGACAGTTATACTGAAGAATACAGTAAATTAGAAATTTCACCCAAAACAGAAATTGTGCGATCGGGTAATGCATACCAAAAGATGCTTGTGACCTAAGAGGATTCATTGTTTAAATTTTTTCCATGTGATGTGAACAACAAAAATATTTAAATTTCTTCAGAAAGTAATTTTAAATCAGTTTGATATTTAATAACAAACTGTCTTTTCTTTTGAGTCTTTCATTCAGACATTTTGATATTGTATTTCTTTAAAACTTGTTTATGGAAATTTCTTTTTTGCAGTTGAATCGGTTTTGAAAGCCATAGGTGAAACAGGCAAAGAGATTCAAGACTTGCATTACAGAGAACACAAGCGCATTGCTGTCCAAGGAATAATTAGTGCCATAAGATACATCAGCTGTAGCAGTGCAGCTGGAGAAGCCTCAGGAGTGGAGCTTGTTCAGGTACAGTGTTTGAGAATTAAAGCATTTAAGCAACTGTGATTGTAATTAGAATGGAGAATTCTGCATTTGAGTTCAGAACCTAGTTATATTGTCTCTTGATTACCTTCATTTGCTATTTTGAGAGCAAAATTTTTCAAAGTCATAATTTAGAACTTTTTGAAAAGCAATGATTCAGTGCTTTTCTGAAAGTATTATGACAGTCCTCCATAAAGCTACTTAACTCTGTAGAAGTTACTAGTTTGACTGGATAGCCTAAGGTAAATTAGAAAGTGAGAAAGTCAACTACTGCAACATGGTCTCTGTCACTTTCTAGACAGAATTTATGTTATTAATATGATTAGAATATAATTTGTGCTAGATAAAAGATGACTTTCAGAAGGTAGGTAAATTGTTACTGTAAGTTCTTTGGAAGTTACTTAAAAACTTGAAGGTTTTTCAGTTGGAAGCAATAGCTTGAAATGGTTTGAAACTCTTAAACTATTAACTGTTGTTGTAGAAAGATACTTCTCGGTCTCTTGAGAGTTCTGCTACATCCAAAGAAGACTCTGTTGTTCACAAGGGAAAAAATACCAACCTTCAAAATAAAGAAGTTAAGTCTTTTCTGGGGCCACATTGTCCTCATGGGGAACAACGCCAAGATGTACTGTCAAAAAAGAGTTCAGTCAAGAGAAAGATACCGCGCAGATTAAATACAGATGCACAACAGTAAGTTCTCTTCATAAAGATATAGTGGATTTTCTGAAAAGTGTTTATGGAAATAAGTTCAGAGCCCAGGCCATAGAAAAAATATAAGAAAGCTTTAAAAGCTTATATAGTTTAATCTTTAAGAAGTAGTTAAGTACTTTTCCTAGCATCGGTTCATGACAATTACAGTGTTCAGGCTAATGAAGGATTGTTTAAAGCAGGTGTCTGGTTTGCAGTGCTCTATGCTGCTTTGTTGTTAATTTCACAGATTTGAAATAAAAGCAGTTAATATTTGAACCATATATAGTTTAGTGACATAGCCATGGAACAAGCAACAGTTACAGTGGCATGAGGAAATGAGATTTCTTCACTGAAAATGCAGAATCAGGATCTGATATACCTGTTCCTTAATTTCTAATATACCTTATTTTTTTCTTCCTGGTTAATAGAGTGTACTGCATGTAGCTGTAACTTACTATCAGAGAGGCAAGAAGATGGTGGTCACCTAAAGGCTCAAAATAACTTGTAGTACTATGGCTCTGCTTGTGTTGGGGTTTCATGAAATTGTATTGCATCTAATAGACATAGACAAAGGACATCAGTCTGATATAAGGAAATGGAATAAGACAATTTGTCTTACAAAACCATATTAGGTTCAAGAGTAAAATAGCTGCTTGCATAAGATTGCCTTTTGTTGCAGTGTTTGTGCAAAATCTAATGTACCCGTATTTAGTATTAAAAACCTGGTGTATACATTGACAGATTTAATGTTGCAAAGATCTCTCCAGTCATGTTGTCTTCTTTTTTTTTTCTTTTTTTTTGTAGAGGATTTGTCATTTCGAGGTTATATGTTTCTTCTTGACTTTTCATATTTTCACATCTGAAAGTCATAATGTGGCAAGAGGGTGGGTATTCAGAATATTTTGAGGGGAAAATGAGATTTAATGTAATTAGGATTGAATGAAAAGTTAAGACTAAGAAAACCCTGGTGGATAGAAGTTCAGTCTTGTCAGTGTTACAGCAAACTTTTTAGTGGATTTCTGTTACATAAGGAAAATTCCGACATTTGAATGTCTTATGTTCATTCTGCCTGAAAGAAAAACACGTGTATTCTTTTCTTTGTGTATTTCCATTTAACTAAATACAGTAAAGTAACGGTGAATTTCCTACTTTAAGGGGAAGTGCATCTGTTACTCCTGTACCATCTTACCCCTATTTCACACGGTCTGCAAGAAGAAAATTTGGGTAAGTCATGTGAAGTTAATTATTAAATAGTTGCAATGATGAAACAAAGATATTTGAAGTGAAACTTTTACAGGTCAAGAATATGTATGGAAGTGAAATGAAAGAAGAGATCAGGGTAGAGTTTAATATTTTCTATTCGGTTCCTCTGCACTGATTCCAGTTCAAATATATTGGATTATTTTATTGTGAAACTTAATTTTGAGTGTGTTATTAAACATATTTTTATATTTTTACTAGTTCTGCTTAGTGAATGTATAGTAATAGGGGGCCGTAATGGTAAGCAGAGTAATATATGTGGGTTTTGTTTGAGAGAGATTACAGTTTAAGTAGCAAAGTCAAATGTGGGAGTGAGGGATGCTTAACTAGCTGGCAGAGTGAACAATGTAATACCATTACTGGACTTGCTAATAGGGGTTGAGCTGTATGTCATCCTCAGTGCTACAGAGGTGTAAGCATAGCTGTCCCTGAGAAGCCACTTGGCTCTTTCTACTACCTAAAACTCAGTCCTTATTGAACTCGGTTTGGATCCAGAGAAGGATTTAAATAAGAAAACCCCACCGGTAGGAATTTCAACTCCAGAGCCCTGATAAGTCTGGAACCTAATGAAACAAGTACACAAATACCATAAATTCTCGTCATTTGTTCCAAACTCAGCAGGTAACTTGAATGTTTGTATTCTTTTATGTCAGTAACTTCGGATGTTTGGGTTTTTTGGCAGCGGTGATTTGGGCTTGTATCATGAGTACCTATGCCCCTCAGTTGCAGCCTTAGTTTACGTTTAGCACCTCTTCCCTACCCGCTAATACAAAGAATGATGGTGCTAGGGATAGAGCAACACAATAGTAATGATGGCGTTGATCCTGAGTTGTTGACCATTCTGCCAGTATTACTGCCCTACAAGCATGCCTATTTTCTTGAAAAACATTTCTTCGAAGCTAATTTGCAAAAGCTTTTTCTGTGAGATATACTGGGATCTTTTGAGCCACATTTTCTGTTGTTTCCTCTAGTCCTCTTGATAGATACTGCATTTTCTAGGGGAAATGGTTGCCTGGCTCTGCAGGCTATTCATTAAAAGCATGACACCTGAGTTTAAGGCCACACCTCTGCAGATAGTGCAGCTGTTTGCAGGGATTTGTGGCACAAATCCATAGGAAAATCAGGGTTTTTTTTACTGTGACGTATCCTCCTGTTTCCTTTCATTTGCTGAGAAATATTCCATTTTTTTCTTGAGGGGGGAGGGTGGGAAGGATTTCTTCCCATTTCTTGAAAGTGAAACAAAAAGTTAAGGCATGTTTACTTTGTTCTCTGCTTTTCTTAATCTGCTACTCTCCTCGCTCCCTGTGTGTCCACTCTATGCCATTAGTGCTAGAACCCCAACTAAAGGAGGAGAAAGTCTGTGTTGGATTATGGAAAGCTGTTTCACTCTATATAATTAAAAGGTAACTTATGTATTTCTGTAATTGACTATGAAGTTGTGCTGAGTTCTCCAAATTGCAGAATTAAAATAGGTTAGCCTGACAGACCTTAAAATTGCATTGTTTTCTGTTCTGTTGCTTAGAAGTAGCAGAACATCAGCTCTCACTGAAACATTTTATACATTGATAAAATAACAACAGTGGAAATATATTTTTAAATGCATATTATATCTTAAATTATTTTGTGTCAAGTATTTTGTGCAATTTTTCAGGATGTGGTTGCATTTTTAAAGTGTTTTTGTTTTTAAACAGAAATAGCTTATCTTAAGGCTCTTTATTGACAGCCTCAGTTCCTATGTTTCTGAGGTAACTTACTTATCTGATTACTAAGGGTTTCAGAAAGAACAAGGTAAGAGGAAACTGGGTATATTAAATGCTTAAAAGTACATTTAAAAATGATAGTAAATTGATAGTTTGTTGTGAATGAGGAAAGATCAGGAATTTTAAAAAGGCTTATTTTTATGTAGAAGTGGAAAAAAACCTAGTAGTTTTCTTAGCATTTTAACCATTGTAAGTTTAGCACTGCAGTTACTGTGGAGTTGCTCGTGCACTGCATGCTCATGCTCTACACTGCTTGAAAGTAACTTGTTTGTATGCTTCTAACCTTGCATTTTCACTTCCAAATGTTTATGTAACTTAGACCCTTTTCTCCTTCTTCCCTCCCCTCTGATGAGAGTTAAGGAATGAGGATTCCATAATATGGGGAAATTCAGCTTGAGGTTTGCACGACTTAAAGTTTCCCAGAACTTGACCTTTCCTTCAGACCCCTTTTACACATAAATCAGAATTTTTCAGGGAGAAATTGGTAGATATCAACAAACAATTTTTGTAAACTTGTCAAATTATTCTAGAAGGCTGCTTGGTTACTCTTGTTACTTGCTGTGGTAGATAGCGTGTGCCATAATGGTGTCATCACAGTTGAGTTTATTTCAAACCCGTCTATAAAATGAGGCTTTTACCAGTTATATCAGTGAGTGGGGTGTTTGGTTTTGTTATTTTGAGGCACTTAAATACCTTGAATCATTTGGGCATGGCTACAAGTTGTAACTATTTTCTTTCTTAATATTTTTTATCCTATTTAGTCTCAGTGCTTGGGAAATAGGCGTGAAGCACAAGACATGCTTACATTCCCAATATTTTCTAAAAGTGTTCATCTGCCATATATTCTGATGAATGTTATTTTTGTTGACAACACTTAAAGTAAAATGAGTGAGAAGGTGAATACCAGTGCATCTGGAAATACTGAATAAAGGCTTTTTTTTTTTTGCAAATGGCCATCTGTGAATAGGGGAGCCTGCAGAACGCAGGCTGAGAATAGCAAATTTGGCACGACACAAGTTCTCATAAAGCTGGCTTGGGCAAAACAGGAATGTGGGTGTTTTGATGTACAACAGCCACAGTGTATTGCAGTAAGTGGAAGGATTTGGGTTTTATCAGGTGGGTTGCAGACATACTGCCTGGCAGAGAAGCATATAAACTGTGTGTATAGACAAGTAGGTTTCCCTTAGGAACCTAGCTGAAGTTATGCTGTACGCACATCTAGCACAAAGCGGTCCTGTAGGAGTAACATGTCGGGCAGGTAGAAGAAATCATCCCAGCTACAGATCTGTGAAAGAAGTGGGGAAAAAATGCGACAAGTTATTTTCATATTTTTCAGTCTCTCTTTTCGTAGGCTCTATATCAAAGCCTATTCACCTCCAAAACTAGACAATTTTGAAAGAGAAAGACCCCTTTTGATAATACCAATTGTCATCAGTATGCCTTGGTTTAATCCTCTGCTTTAATGAAGGGGGAGGTTGGCGAGTATCAAACTTGACACATTGATTTCTGAGCAAGCCTTTCCTAACATTATGCTAGATTTTCATGTCTCTTGTTCAGAAGTCCAACTCTTGAAAGTTAGTTTTGTGGGTACTAATTTTTAATTACAGTACTTTTGTTAATACTTTTTGAAAATGTCTTCTAATGGCTTGAAAATGTATTAATGTAGCTTGTATATATATTTTTAATTTATTGTTATACATACACAGGAATTACTTTCCATGATGGTTCTTGTAAAAGGAATTAATTCTTCATAAGATACTGTTTTCATGGAAACGTTATTTTATCTGGATATAATACCATAGGAAGCACAATGTAATTACTGAATTATCATTTTAGAAAGAGACAAACTTTCCTACTACCTCTCATCAGAAAACATAAAAATACCGCTGCGTAAACTTAGTTCTGACATCTTGCATGTATATTTCTGAGTTTGCCCTGGGCCCCAAAATTTGAAATATTCTTTGGACTACAAAGTCACATACAAGCGCACATAAATTTTCATTTACCAATATTTTTGACACAATAGACGATTCGGTGGGGGGTGGGAAGCAAGTAGGGTCATACTGTTCTAAAGTTCTCTACGTGTCAGATTTTTAATTTACAAAATCAGGTGGATGAAACCTCAGTTTCACAGTTTGTGCTGCTTAAGTGAGGATTCTTATTGCCTAGAATTGGAGATCACAAGGAGATCACTCCAGTACTTAGCCCATACCATGATGATAGTGCATTTCATAAAGCAGACTTTCATACTCAAAACCCACGATATATTTCCTTTTATCTTTTCATTAGATTTTAGATATTTTCCTTTTGTTATGAAATATTGACAGGAAATATTCAAGAAATATCCTAGTATGAAATGAGAAAAATTGGCAAAAACCCCACATACATTTTTATGACAGAAATACAGAATGTCCCACTAAAAACAGCATGTTCATCTTTGATTCCTTTTTCACTCTCTGTATATTGTTTCTGTGTATTTGCAGTTACAATATTTTATTAGTAACTACTTCGGTAGTCTGAAATTTTAATGGTACCTTAACAAAGTCTTGCCTGTGTCTCAGTTATTCATGATGCAAGATAACCAAGAGAGTCTTTGTCCTAAGTTTATTCAGACAACATAATGAGTTTATAATAAGAGGAATGGAGCCAAGAATAAATGTGCTTAAGAGCTTATTTTACCATGTTGTGGCTGGCTGTAGAGTATCTGTTACATTTTTCCTGGATAATATCCTAGGTGATTCATCAGAGATTGTCAGAGAATGGTTGCTTACCAATAACTCAAAATTTCATGGTTAAAAATGAAATTATAACAAAAATCTAGTTTGCTTGATTTAACTGGTTGTTACAACAGGGTAGTATGTTCAAAGGAAAATATATGTTTGGAATTTCCCTATCATTTTGGATTCTGTAGCGATGACGTGGTTCATCCTTTGGTTGTGACTGCTGAAGGGCACTGTATGGTTGTGCAGCAGCACGCTGTGCAGCTGTTTTTCTGAATCAAGTCATAAACCTGTTGGCCATCTCTGATGTTCAGCTTTTAGGTTCACACAGGCTATTTCAATAGGTGCCCAGTAGAGGGCAATAAACACTGTTTTCTGAGCATAAAATACTTCCCTATGTACTTCATAAAGCAAAGAAATACGGCAGTTCTTCTTGTAAGCTTTTCAAAACTGATTTACTGAATGTAGTAGGTCTTGTTATGTCAAACTGCTATATTACAAGTCTCGTGATATGAAGCCAGGTACTAGTGCTTACTCATTCAAGCTTGTATCATTTATCAAGCTTTGATAAACGCAAATATCAAACTTTGATTGTCAAGGTTTGAACTTTTGCTGCATAGTGTTTGAGGTTAAAGAGGTTTTAAAAATATATATATATGTATACTATAACTTTCTTTTTTCATAGCTTGGATGAATTTCGACATGAATATTTTGTGCAAGATAAAAACGGGCAGGCTGCATCAGACAGTGTACAGTACAGCACAGGTATGTTGCAGATATTTGTTCTGTTAATCTTAGGAGGCTTAAGCTTGCTTCTTCTCTTCAGGTCCAAAACAGGCAACAAAGATATATCCCTATAACCCTTTTTTGTCAAGACAGCCCTTCTGTACATCTGGCTGCATCAAACTCTAGGGAGCCACTGTACTGATGCATTGTTAATGTCATTCTGCACAGACACGTCTCTGATCTGTTCTACAGGATGGCTGGAACGACAGTGTCGGGCTGTTTCCCGGGATGGGAAATAAATTTTGGTGTTTCTATATACAAATTTTAAGGTAGTTTTGTACCTCAGAAGCACCTAGTAGCATAAGACCTCACATTTTCTGTTGGCAGTTGTATGTGATAAAATTGTCCCTCTCCAGGAAGGTAGCCCCAAAGTTATGTGAGTACCTAGTTAAAAAGACAAGTAAAAGATGTGTGACGAAATGGAGAAAATATACAACCCAATAATAAGAATGATGTTTGGTTTAGGGATTTTTTCTAAGTTAATGTTATTAACTTTTTCCTTTCTTCCTCTGCAAGTGAAAAATAAACTTATGTTCCATGCATATTCAAAAGAAAAAAAAAATGTGAAGATGTACAGTGAAATACATGTATCATTTTTTTACTGTAGTAACATAATATTGCAGTAGATAATTATATTTAAATATTTTTATTTAGATATTTATATCTAAAATACAGCTATATTTAGATGCTTTTATTCTTAAATTCAGATATTATTTACACTGATATTTCCTCACTGCACGTGAAACCCTGTTTAACTTCAATTGGTTGTTATTTTGAGTGTAGTCCAAAATAAATGAATCAATCTCTCATCTAATGTAAGTATGCAGTAATTATGTGAATATGTTAGTAAATGTAGCTACTAAACACATGCACATATTTTTCTCACAGTATTAGTGTCGATTTTCTGTAAGCTCGCTGTCCTGTGTTGTCTAGTTCAATGCAGTGAGACTCTTACTTCCTTTGTTCTTGCATATGTTGTGTCAAGTTTCGTAGAATCAGAGAATCACAGAATACCAGGTTGGAAGGGACCTCATCTGGTCCAACCTTTCTCAGCAAAAGCACGGTCTAAACAAGGTGACCCAGCTCCCTGTCCAGCCAAATCTTAGAAGTGTCCAATGTTGGGGAATCCACCACTTCCCTGGGGAGATTATTGCAATGCCTGATGGCTCTCATGGTGAAAAACATTCTTCTTCCTTTCCATGTGACTCCTTGTGAAAAGGGAGTCTCCATCTTCTTTGTAGCTACCCTTTAAATACTGGAACGTGTTGATAAGGTAGCCCCTAAGCCTTCTTTTCTCAAGGCTGAACAAACCTAGTTCTCTCAGCCTTTCCTCATATGGCAAGCTTCCCAGAACTCTGATCGTCTTGGCGGCCCTTCTCTGGACAAGGCTATACTGGGAATATTTTGAAATGAACTTTCTGATAAGCTCAAAAAGTGGGGTTTAACACTTGCTTTCAAAATTGGAAGTGATTATATAAGCTTTTACCATTTACAATCGTCAAGTTACTTGGAGCAGGGAAGAATAGAGTTGTCATTGACTGTAGCAAGAAATTTTAAATGTAGCATAGTCCTCAATAGAAGCATATAGTTATTGTGCAAGGGATGGAAAGGTTTATTTTCACTTGTACCCATTTTAAACTTGTTTTCATGGTTTCTGGCTATTCAAGTTACATGCCCTCCAAAAACAAGCCACGATGGTGCTCTTCAGTGGTGAAAGAAGTTTTTTTTACTACAAGTCCAGCTTCAAAGGTTACCAGTTTACTCACACTCCAGCCTCAGTTTCATTTGTTGTGTTGTATGTTTTGAACATTCTGCCATGTCTTCTTAATAGAAATGTTCCAATGAAAATATTTGTCATCTAGCAGAGAAGTGATACAATTCTATGAGCATATGAGCACCTAAACGTTTTCTCTGTTTATAATAGACCGAGAAGGAATGAGTGATATATCTGAAACTGCAGACACTGGAAGAATTCGTGATTCATGGCAAAGTGACCTGTGGGCACAAGTGAAAGACAAGTTAATGAAGTATTTGCATCACAGCACAATTTTCCCAGAAAGCATCCCACGTAAATTTGATTATGTGCACAAAGAATTACTAATGCAACAGTACAACCTTCATGCAGCAGTGCACCAGCCAAAAGAAACCAGAACAGATAAAAATATCAATGAGTTCAAAAGTGCCAGTGGCCTTGGGTATTACGAAGTGACAGTTTTGGGTAAGTATTTGGTAGATCGGCTTCTAAAAAAGGTTAAGCAATAACAATGTAAGATCTTAGCTCTTTGCTGCATTAACTTGAGAATGACTTGAAGGTTTGTCAGCAACTGAATGATTCTGAAACAGTTGATTCTGATTATTTTTTGAAATTTAAAAAGGTGATTGACACTTTAGATTTTTGTTAGAGTCATGATTTAGGATGATTTTTTACTGGAAAGCTGTAGTTCTCGTTAAAGAATACCTTTAAATTAAATGACTGAATATCTTGTTTCTAGTATAACTTTTCCTGCAATTGCAATTTTGTGTATAGGTTTTATGTGTATCATTTGAAGAATGTGCATAGTCCTTAAGCTATTGATTATTACAGTTAGAGGTAGATCCTGTTCACCATTTCAACTAGTCTAACGTCATCAAGTAAATTATAAAATTGCATTTGATTGTCAGCTGACTTCCCTGTTGGAGAGGTGTTCATCAGAAACAAGTTAGTGTTCTTAAAGGTAAAAGGACAACTATAAATGATTCTTTTGAGCTTTATTCTCATTGAGTTGTGTTTTTGAGTACTGTTGCTCCTGAAGTGCCTTTTTTCCATGCTAGAAAATTAATAGTTGTATTTTAGCCATACTCATCAGCTTCTTTTTGCTGCTTCTGGTTAGCACAAAGCTTCAGTTGATTGATGTTTATTTGTTAAAATATAAATAAGCAAGTTGATGTGTATCTGTTCCCATTAAAAAGAGAAGGAAATTGCCTGCCTTAACAATGCTGATGTTAAGGTCCCATAATTTAAGTTTCCATTATTTGCTAAGGGAGACTTGCAGAGAAGGTGTTTGAATGTTTTCATTAGAATCCTGGGACTTACAATATAATATTCAAGATGAAAGTAGCACAAGTACTGCACTGCATGCTGGATAGATACACTGGTTGTAAAATGAATTTCTCTGCCCTTGTAGCAGTGATAAAGTAAAACATTTTTATCAATGATATAGACAGAGGGATTAAATGCACCGTCAGCAAGTTTGCAGACAACACCACGCTGTGTGGTGTTGTCGATACACCAGAGGGGTGAGATGTCATCCAGAGGGACCTGGACAGGCTAGAGAGGTGGACCCAGGTGAACCTCATGAGGTTCAACGAAAGCAAGTGCAGCGTTCTGTACCTGGGCCAGAACAATTCTCGCCATCAGTACAGATTAGGGGATGAGGTATTAGAAAGCATCCCTGAGGAAAGGGACTTGTGGGTCCTGGTGGATGAGAAGCTGGACATGAGCAGGCAGTGGGCACTTGCAGCCCAGAAGGCCAATCAAATTCCAGGCTGCATCAAAAGGTACATTGCTACCAGGTCCAGAGAGGTGATACTTCTGCTTTACTCTGGTGAGACCTCACCTGGAGCACTACGTGCAGGTCTGGAGCCCTCAGTATAGGAAAGACATGGACCTGGTGGAGCAGGTCCATAGGAGGGCCACGGGAATGATCGGGGGGTTGGAGCACCTCTGCTCCGAGGACAGGCTGAGGGAGCTGGGGTTATTCAGCCTAGAGAAGAGGAGGCTTCAGGGAGACCTAATAGCAGCCTTCCAGTACCTGTGGGGGGCTACAGGAAGGTTGGAGAGAGCCTGTTTACAAAGGCCTGTGGTGATGGGATGAGGGGCAATGACTTTAAGCTGGAGGGGAGCAAATTTAGATTGGAGATTAGGAGAAAGTTCTTTACTGTGAGGGTGGTGGAGCACTGGAAGAGGTTGCCCAGGGAGGTGGTTGAGGCCCCTTCCCTGGAGACATTCACGGTGAGGCTCGACCTGGTCTAGTTGGGGGGGTCCCTGCTGACTGGGCGGAGGTCGGACTATAAGGCCTTTGGAGGCCCCTTCCGGCCTGGATGATTCTGTGATGCTATTCTAAAAAAGGAGTGTGAAAATGGCTTCCAATGTTGGTTTCATATTTTCTGAGCTAACAACATTGTTAGCCATAAATCATAGTATGTTAAAACATTATATCAATATATAGAGAGAAATATTATTAACTAATGGACAAAGAGCAAGTAAATAAAAATCAGGGTTCAGCCTCCAATAATTTGTTTGTTTGTTTTTAAGAAAAGAAGAAATGGTGCATCAAGTTGCTAATGGGCTGAAGATGAAGTTTTCTGCTAACTTAAATTTATTTTTTTTTACAGGTATAAACCACGATGTAGCAATAGATGTTGCATTTCTTCCACTGTTTTGTCCTGAAGATCCCCACTTATTTCAACTAGAAGACATTCAAAATGATACGTTATTATCTTGTATGAGTTGCATATCTCCATGTCAGCAGAAGGCCACTAGCAATGAAAGGCTTTGTGACATGTTTTCACTTTCAAGTGAGACCGGCTTTCACTGACTTTACTTATTTATCATTCCCTGTTTTTTCTTTCAGTGCAAGAGTTAATCTTCTATAGAAATCTCTGTTGTAGGTCAGACATCGTTCACCTCTTCAGTGAAAGATACATAAATTCTATGTGACCACCTTTAGTAAATAAATGTAATACTGAACTTTCAAGGCAGTTTTCACAGAAGCTGTTCTCATACTGTGAAGTTTCCAAACCACAAACTCCTAACTGACCTAGATAGTGTTTGCAGTTATTTGTTGATGCAAAATTTTACTGACGGAGAAGTCAGTATTTGTAGCTGAGCATGTGTATATTTGGCTTTATCTGCTTCAAAATAGACTGGAATAACTGTCAATCAGTCAATCCATTTCACTGATGTCACTTTGAACAGCTGCTTTAAAGCAACCTACAGGGCCAGCAAACTGAAGTATTTGCCTGCTATGTATTATTTTCCTTCAGATTATGCTTCTAATTACCATCACCTCACAACAAATGTGGTGAACACTAATAATATCTATCATACTATAAAGTGCTATATAAGCATCATGTTTTCCTGCATGTTTATGTACACAGACCTGATTTAAGTACATCTTTACTTTTCCTTGAATAATACTATGAAATCTGAGAATCACTAATAGTTAAGTAATGAATATTTCAGCTTTTCCCTATCTAAGTTCTGATGCTGTCATTTCTAGTGATCAAATTTACTAATAAAATCCTCCCAAAAGGAAAATAAATCCCCATAGGCCAGCATTTGATAGAGTGAGGTTTTTCACTGAATGAAGGTTGAACACACACACATTACTGTACGGAAAACAATGTGAATTCAGTATACCTTTTTTCTGTATGTATTTTAAGATGTGTTTTCTTAACTTCTAGATGAAATTGTAAAAGCAGCGATGGATCTAGATGGCAAACATGTTGTCTGCATCTTGGACGTCTGTCACTTGGGTGACGATAAGGTAGAAGTGTTTCTGAGCAAAATCTACACGACTGTGGAACCGGTAGAATCTGGGGCAATTTAATAACTTATTTTTCAAATTTATGTTGTTCAAAAGGAGGGAAATAAAGTTGCTGTAACTTGAATACACCCTCTACACATTGCACTTTTCTAGAACTAGCAGACACAAACATAAAATTATGATTCTTAGAGCAATTGTAATGTCATCCATGTAATTGAGAAGGATGATTGTTCACATTATTTTTTGTCAGTCTTGAAATGGATTACACAATGTCTTGCCCACTTAATGATCAGGAAGGATGAATAAGCAATACAGTGAGCTTATCTTTTGATAGGATACCAAGGAGTGTAAGTCTGATTGTCATCTCTCTTTCTCTGCCTGTGCATGTACATGCAAAGGAAATGTATATATTGGGGTGGGAACTGAGAAGAGAGGCAGGCTTTCCCAATATTAAAGGCAATGTCTGCAAAAGAATTAGCTGGCTGTGATATAAATTTAGGCTGGAAATTAGAATAATTTTTAGGATTAATGCTGTTATATTCTACAGTGATCTTTTGGCAGGAGGTACTATGGGCAGCCTAACTGCTCTTCAGGCTTGAAGCTTACTTGGTTTGTGACAGGGATTAAATACCGTGGTGCCTTTAGTACCAGGGACTGGACTCAGTGATCTGAGAAGCCACTTTCAGTTCTTTTTATCTGAGCAAGATCAACTATTAAGTTTTTATATGTCTGCTTTTGTAGATAAAGTGTTGGATAGTGAATGTAGCACCCAAAAGTTTTTAACATATTTTATTTATTAATAAAAAAGTAATGAAATATTTTAAAAAAGAAACTTTGTTAGTGGAACTTGCTTCTAGCTTTGCAAGAGAAAAACTGTCTTTAAGGAGTGCTTAGCATCGCAGGATACGCAGTTTGTCACACCATTAGGTTTTTTCTGGTGATCACCACTGTCCTCTTTCTTTATAGTAGTAGCTATATTCTGAGTACATCAAAGAGCTCAGCAGCTGCAAGAAGCTGCTACTTCCACAAGAGCAAGAGACTGTAAAATCCTGTCAACTTTTTGCCTATGTACTAAGTAGCAGCTGGCTCCTGCTGAGTTCAGAACCAAGTCCCACTTTTTAATTTCATAAACAGCCTCAAACAGCCTTGAACAGCCTCAAATCTTTTATACAAGGAAATTATTTTCAAGTAGGAGCTTAAACACATTGCTATTTGACAACTTGTCCATGTGAAATGCTGGTCTCACTTCTTCTTTGAGAAGAAATGATTGAATTATGGAAGCTTGCCAATTAAATTTTACTATTATTGACCAAAGCCCACAGAGTTAATTTATAGGAATGGATTTATTCCTGTGCGAGAAACTTTTAGACACATTTTAGCAGCATGTTGGTAACTGGGGAGTATTTCTTTCAACTAGCAGCTCAATCATCTGTTCTGGGGACAGTGGACTTTGTCTTCGAGTACTTAAATTCTGTACCCTAACTTCAGTTAATGGTAATTGAAGGAGAAACATAACTGTCTTTATTACAGTACAAGTTCATAGGTAACTTCAGATAAAAACTAAAAGCCTGTTAGGGCTAAGGAAAATGACAAAATTACTCTGTCTCTCTAGTGTGGTTTACAGTTTAAAAATGTATTAATGAGAGAAGTTTAACTTAAATTGCAGATGGACTAAAAGTTAATTAAATGTGACTATGTATTGTGTGTTTATATTTTGTATGAATCATACAGTATTAGTTCTAGAGCAATGTTTGTCAACCCATGCCTTTGACTTCACCACAGAAAGCAAATGAAAACATACCAATTCAAGAAGAGCACAGTGTTGCTTGCAATATGTTACTTGTGTAATTTTGTTGCTTATGGGTATGTGAAGATTAGAGGCCATTGCTCTAGAGTGAGATTAGCACCAGCACTTCGTGTACCAAACTGAGCCATGCTGACTGTGTCAGCCAGTATTTTTTATTTAGATATACTTCAGGTCGAAGTCTAATTTTAATGAAACCATTATTTCTAGAAGCAATTTTAAAAGCAATTATCTTTGTACGAAAGGACTGATGTGGCTAACGCTGTCACAGAGCCACTCAATGCAGTTGTTCTGACTACTCCATCCATCCCATGCAATAGAAATGCAGCAAAGACTGTTTGCCACATTGCACTCCTTACTACACTTTAAATGAAGCATTAATCGTTTCATCCTCCATGTTAGGACTTCCTAACTCTAAAAGAAATATCAGAGTTATGTGGAATGTGCACTTGAGACTTTAAAGTATGTGAGACATTAAAGTCTTACATAAAGTATGTAAGACTTTATGTAAGACAATTTTACAGAGGTGGTGTTTGATTTTTTTCATGGCAAAAGCTGGGAAGGAGACATGATACTTATTCTTGCAGAATGAAGTGCCAATGTTAGAAGCACAGGCTCTCTGTGTATAGCTAGAGAAAATCCAATGCCTGTAGTAGACTTGGAATTTCAATAGTCTGGGTCATTCTGTAGAGGCACTTGGCCCATCCCCCTGAGTTACACTGAACTTAATATGCTGACTTCAGTTTCTGAAGTGTTGCAGTGTTAATACATGGTTCCACCCACTCTGGCTCTCTCCTCCCTGCCACACCAGCACTGTAGCACGGGGGTGAAGGTCTTTTCTGCAATGAAACTACTGTTTTATGTCATTTGGTGTTTATTGACCAAGAATAAAACCAAAATATTTTTCACCCTGAGTCTGTCACATCATAACAAACATGATATTGCCACTGCTGAGGGTAAAATACTATCAAAGCACATTCCCTAACTGTAGAATTCATACACAACCAAAGAACTGTACTCTAAAATTTGCGTGTTTCTTACATTTCCAGCATTAATTTCAAAGAAGACCAGAGGAGGGTAAATTGTACGTAGTTGAGGTACTTTCGATTGTATAAAACTTGCTAAGTCATAGATCTTAGAGGTAATACCAGTTTTGAATTGTGATGTAGAACTAGTGCAAAACTGAAAAATATAAATAAATGAATTAATATATGTAAATGTGTTGGGGTATTTCTTTCCGTTTTCTTTTCACTTTCAAAGCTGTTTCAGGTTTCCAGCAATCCTCACCACACTTGTGTTTACACTTTCAAAGAATCTTTACAGATAAACTAGGTTGAGCTTCTATCAAAACATATGCCAGCGATTGCAGTTTCTCCTGGCTTTCAAGGCTGTGCAGCATGACTTTTGTAGAAAAACTGGAAAAAGGCCTTGATGACTTTGCAATTTGTCCTTTATTTTCATTATGGACTGCAGAGTTCTAACATTAGAAAGCTTTTCATTTTTCTGCTCTAATATAAGAAAACAAGAGTTGGTACTAGTAATTGGTATGGAATACAACACTGATGGAATTCAGAGAAAGAACCTACATCCAGAAATGGAGAGTTGTGTGATAATTATTCAGATATCTCAGTGTAAATCTTGAAAGTCAGGTAGAGTGTGAAAATGAGCTGAAAGAGGTAATTTGCTTCTGTGATCGGTTTAGGTGATTCTACATCTCTTGCGTTAAAAACAGATCATTACAAACCCCAGATCAAACTGAACCTGGGAGAGTAGATGACTGAAAGAGTCTGAAAGGTGAAATGTGGGGAATGACTTGGTTGCCTTAGTCCATAAGATGGGTACATTTTTTTTACTATTTCCCTCCCTCCACTTTTGAAGTTTTAAACAAGATCATTTGCATCACAGATTGCACTGTGAAATGAGAACCCTGAGCTTACATCCCTGAATGAAAGATGACCCTGTCCTCTGAAGTGACGTTCGGGTTGAAATAGGAGCGGGGGCTTGAGCAATCTCTTAGGAAGCATCATCAAAGCTGGAATTTGTGCAGTAATGGGGGAGAGAGAAGGAGAGGGAGAGTCATGCTTTGAGGAGCAAAAGTTAGAGCCAAGGGTGGTCCTTCAGCGTGCGTGTCACAATACCTGCACAGTCAGCAGGTATGTCACTTGTACCGTCCCAGCCCTCACTCCAGGAAAGCTCACTGACACCGCCGGGGACTTTACCTGGGTGGTGTCAAATTCCTTGTGGAACTGAAATTTCAAACTCCTCAGTAGGCTCGAGGCTAACGACAACCACCACCAGCTGAAAATACCTGTAGACATCTACATTTTGAGCTTATCTGAATAAGCAATGAAGCAGCCGGATAAGTTCATTTTTTTCTGCCTCCTGGAGATTGTTAGTATTTTATTTGAGACTACAGAGGCATTTTCTGTGAGCGCCTCTGTAAGTTTATTCTATTTCAACAGCGCTAGCAACAGCACTGTGTCCGAGCACTGCGAATGCGGCCGGTATGGAGCAAATTCTCCTCTACTTAGTGCTCGAGGGGCTGTGGGCATTCCTAAATCTGGTAATCTTCAAGCCTGCGATGCAAACACCCATTTCACCGTCACAACACCGCCGTGGATAGCACTGATTGAAAGAGGCAATTGCACTTTTGCTGAAAAAATTAAGGTGGCCGCCAGAAGGGGTGCAACAGCAGCCGTGATCTACAACGCGGCGGACAAAGGCAACGGCACCGTCCTGATGTCACATCTCGGTGAGTATCACAGCGTGAGGCACTGAAATCCAACTATTTCTCTGCACTTTGGGCCAGGCCAGCACAGCCGGGCTATAACCACATCTCCTGGTCGTGGATGATTGTTGCTTTCACCAGAATTCAGGGGGAAAATAAATTTATTACGCAGTTTGAGCCTTGACTTATTAAGAATTGCCTTGCTTATTAAGAAATACTCTGCTGTTACGTTCTGAGCTTGGTGCAGTGTAGCCTAACTGGTGAGTCTTTGAAGTTAGTTCCATTTTTCACTTGTACAGCATGCAATTTATTTTAGACAGTGACATAGAGAAACCTCTAGTGTCTGTTTTGAAGGCACTAGTTTATTTTTTGAAATTAGAGCGCACAAATGAACCTACAAGTGCCTGCAGCATACGTACATGCTTTGTAGTTTGCAAGCCAGATCTTGCTTTTTTTCTCTTTTTTATTTTTTTCCTAAATTGTTCTAATCCTTTCTGAATAGTGGCTGATCTCAGCCTCTTCTAGAATTCCCAAATTGCTTAATGAAAGGTTAGACAAAATCATTGTAATCACCCATTCTGGCCCTAATAGCTATGAATCTGTCATTAGGGAAGAACTGAGAAGGTAATTGTGCTACTGTATTGCTTGGCTTTTATTTCTGTGTGTTTCCTCTAGGTCAATCTGTCTTATAGGGATTTTAGTACAAAGCATACATATACATAGCTAATGCCTTGAAATTCCTTTGGTGGAGCTGCTCTGGGAATCCTTTGGCTTAAATCTTGCATGTCTGATTTTGTGAGCAAACTTAGAGATTTTTAATGCAGAGATGAGCCAGCATTTTACTGCTGACATCCCAGTGCTGGTTTGGGGTTCCCACTTCAGGACGTGTCTCGCCGTGGAGCCCACACCTGGGCAGGCTGGCCCAGAGCCTCAGGGGTGCCCCTGCAGGAGCATCACAGGTGCTTCAGGAACCTAACCAGCACTTGAGGCTTGGCTCAGAAAAGAAAAAAATATCCTAAAGAAGGTATTGCAGGAGACGATAAAACCTGTGCTGTTCAGCACTGAAAATGCAGTGACTTGTATTCCATAGCCAGGTTTGACTCTCCTGAGACCATGACAGACCTAGCGTTTGCAAACGGAGCTTAAATGTTTTACAGGAAATGTGTAGCAAATAAACCAAAGCTTTTGTTCTACCTGTGGAAAAAGCGATTTAGACTTCAGTGGCCAGCATGTCAAGATTCAGATTAACTTGCTTTCTTTTATTTGGTTTTGGAGTGTGCCAGCTTGTACTAACACTGGATGAATAAAGAAAGAATTGTATTGGCTTTAGGTAGCTGCAAAATTGGTGCCAGCTGTGCTTCTTGTGACTTCAACTGGCCCAAGGCGGGAGCGGGGCAGCCCGTTTCCCCAGAGGTCAGCAGAGGAGAATGGGATTGAACCTCGTTTAGACACTGAATAACTGGGATGTCACAAACCCAAGAGTTAGACTAGACTCAAGAATAAGATAGTTATTTAGGATGAGCTCTGAAAGCAGACCCTAATTTTTCAGATTATTTTTCCAAAGCTAAAAAGATTTTTTAAATTTTGAAAGCAACAGATATACCACCTGAGTGTATTTCCTGAGACAAGAAGTCCCATCTTTCTTAATTTAGTTTTCTCAAAGACAAACTCATTTTTTTAGGAGTATTTCCTGTAGTCATATTAAAGGACTAAAGTGGATATTATGATCTATTTGGTGGCAAGGAGGGTTTATAAGTCAGTGCAGCAGTCACTTGTTGAACACCGTGAGGGTGAAATACGTCAGTGAGATGAGCTCTTCATCTAATCGGTCTAGGGGAAGCGTCCTCTCTCTGTATTTTTTTCCCTTGGGGCAAAGTGTGGAGCTGCACATTCTTTAGGTAGAACAGAAGAAGCCTGGTAGAGGGGTGGTCATCGCAGCACAGCGCTCAGAGCAAAAGAGGGCTTGGAGATGATTTACCTTTTTAAAGAGTGGAATTGATCGCAGGGCTGGGGGAAGAAATCTCCTGCTTGGCTGGAATCTGCCAGAGGTGGCATCGCCCAGAGAGGTCTAAGAAGACTTGGGGATTTATCCTCTCTATGCTTTGGGCCTTTGGAGATGAGATGCCCTGTTGGTAGAGCAGCGAGAGGAGAATCTGGCCTGCTGCTGCCAGGGATCTGCGGCCCTTCTGTCACCATCTGTATGGCTCTGCCACCGCACAGGGCTTCAGGAACCCCGTCACCTTAGTCATTAGACTATGGGGTCTTGGCTGCAGTTTCCTGCCATCCTCCTCCCTTCCTTGCTGACTTCAATATAAAATCAATAGAGCTTTCTAGCCAGCCTTATTTTCTGTTACAACAGTACAATATTATGGATATATTTCACATCGTAAAACACCCACTCACTCTTACACCAATGAAATAATAGTTTGTTCTGGGCGAAGTCCAGGCTTTCAGGAAATGGTGGTAATTTAAAGCTGCTGGGAAGGAGCAAAGAGAAAAAAACCCCTCCTCTCTTGGTGATGCCTTCCTCATCCTCTACTGCAGTTCCTTTTACTTGCCATCAGTTTTACCTGTTACTGGGTATCGGTTTGTTGTTACACACACACCCCTAAGATAAAGCTGATACATAAATTGCTTTTACTGTGGAAAATTTTAGAGGTCAAGATATTAGTAACAACTTTCTCATTCCTCTCTGATTACACAAATCACTGGTAAATGCTGTACTTTGACCTGAAGGATCTTCTGTAGGTGTTTGTGTCATTTGCATGAACTTAGTCTGTGTACCATTGGACCAATCCCACCTGTTGTGATCTTTTTAGTAGTTTCAGCACTTACTTGATTTTCTCTGGAAAGGAGATGGAATATGCATCTGTAACAACATTTTTTCCAGCACCACTCCTTGAAACTTACATGGAAATTCCAAGAATTATCAAGTTTTTGAAACGCAGCCAAATTTAAACAAGGTATTTGGGGGCTCTTTTTTTTTGTAACAAATACGGGACCACAGCCGGTAGCAGAATAACGGTGCCCTGCAAAGTCCCAAAGCAGCTGGTTTTGGCTGGTTTGCTTTGCCAGCACTGCTGCCACGGGTCGGTAGAGGGCTGTCTCCTCTTGTCACTCTGATTTTATTCCTTTTTTCCCTTTCATTTACATGAGAAAATAGAAGACTGGAGATAGCATTAAAAAAAAAATATAATAATAAAATTAAAACACCCTTACTGCTGCCATTTGGATACTGGTCCAATATAGCAGTTAGGATAAAATATCAGGTGTTTTCTCCACAGGATTTACTAAGCCCCAGTGAAAGGGAACTCTTAATGGTTAAAGCCTCCAAGACTCATGAAGAACAGTACCCTGGCGGAACTGAACAACAGGAGCCAGCAGATATCTCAGTTTCTCTATGCAAGAGAAATAACCAGCAATTCTGCCAGTAATATTGGAAAAAAAAAATTGTGGGTCTGCGTTTCCTTCCAGCTTGTTTCCAGGATATTCTGTAGCTTCAAAGTCTAACCTTTGTTATCTCAGAAGTATTTTGAGATAGATAGGATCTTATTGGCTGTGGGTGCAATACCTATTATAAACTTGTAGGCTAAATGCCTGATAGTGGAGTTTGTTTTTATCTTTTGTTTTGAAAACTGGTATAAAATCTTGCTCAGTTTCCCCATCTGAACATCATCACTTATTTGATCTTCAGAGTCATTTCTGTTTTGAAGAACATTTGGAGTCATCTCCTCTGTTTACTGTAGAAAAAGCTGGGCTCTCTGTCCTAGCTTTGAACAGCCTGTGGGACCCGCACATGAAAACGAATGAACTTCCAAAAATGTCCATCCAAAGCAGATGCCATGAATTTCCCATTTCATTTATTCCTTGTGAAGTAAGTGGCTCTTCTAGCAGCAGTCCAGGTGCCTCCATGAAGTCATCATTCTCACAGAGCGGGCTAAATTCCTCCATTTGTTATCTGGAAAGCTTGTCTAAGTGGGTTCACGTCACTGATGCCGTGAGAGGTGTGTGTGTGACGAGGGCAGGGGCAGGAAGGGCGAAGCACACACAGCTCCTCATCGGTGGGAGCCCTCACGGCGAGGAGAGGCTGGGACAGCTGGGGCGGATCCATCTGGAGAAGGCTTGAGGGGTTCTCGTCCATGTGTACAAATTCCTGATGGGGCCACGGAGGGTAAATATGATGGAGCCAGACTCCTCTCAGTGGTGCCCAGTGAAAGAAATGGAGGCAATGGGCCCAAACAAGAAATTACATAAGAAAAATCTTCCCTACAGTGAGGGTGGTTGAACAGTGGGGCAGGTTGCCTGGAGAGTTTGTGCAGTCTCCACCCTTGGAGATACTCAAAATCTGACCAAATACAACCAAATACAACCCAATCTCCAGAGCAGACAGTCTTCCTTCCAGAAAGACTTGTAAGCAACCATAAGTATCCCTGTGGGCTGTGCTCACCTCTGCAGAGTGCGGGCTGCCAGAGCTGCATTCAGGTCTGGGATTTTCCAAGAGCCTCCAGAACACAGAGCCATCAAAACCTGGGACCTCACCACACTGGCATTTAGTGTTGTTTCTTTAGCTTCTCAGGCAGTCAATGTGATGAGCACTGAGTTTATTTCAGGTCACTACATACTGTGACCCACTTGGTCATCACTTGGTGATGAACATACACTTTTCCAGAGCTTCTCTGGAAAAAGAGAAGGTTTGTCCTGGGACCACAGCATGGCTCTCTCATGAGCTTCCTCAGTTAGCAAAACTCAGGAGAGGCTTTGCAAAACTTTAACTGCCAGAACCAGAAGCAGCAGCCAACATGCTGGTTGACCATTTCCCTAGAACAGAAAGGTGGCAACCTCTGTTTAACCTGCTGGAAACAAAGAGCAAAAGAAATGTTTGCAGCTAATCGAGTCAGTCAATCTGGCTTCTAATTACAAGCATGTAATATATTATAGAACATGCACAGCCTTTCTCAGTCACCTATCAGCATAACCTTTCTTATCACTCATGCCATTGTGACTGAAGTTGTATTAGTTGTTACAACCCAAAAACTGAAGAGAAAAAAAATGTCATGGTGCAAGCCTGAGGGTCACCTGCAGGTATGAGTGAAATGAGTCCTTGGAGACACTGCAGAGAGTGCAGTGAGGGTCAGCTCCTCTCCACCCTGGCACTGCTGTGAAACACCTCAGAAGGATCGATGAAAGCTGATGAGGCAAACTGTGAATTGCCTGAGCGTAACAACCCAAGCAAGGAGCTGGCCGTAAATAGCTAAGGGGAAAACGTTCAAGACAGAGACTGAGCTTAAAGTCTGATCTCCTTGAAGGCTCCTGTGGCTTGGGGCATTGCTCAGGCTCAGACCAAGACTCAGAGCTTGGAATCCATCCGCATGTAAGCACTTCAAGCGTTGTCTCTTGCTGTGTTTTGAGATAGTCCCTCTTGGTGAAGCACAGAGGGTGTGGTGGAGACCTTTCTCTCCACAAGCTCAGGGCGCTGACTCACACCAGGGAAGAGCTGGGTTTGGTTCCTTTTACCACCTGAGAGGATTCAAAACCATTTTCTTGCTTCCCAGAGCTTCGGGCTGTGCTGGCGTGCAATGCACCTTTTGTGCTCAGGGCCCTGCAGGACAGCAAAGCTGAACACTGGCCCTACCCAGACTGGTGCACATGTAGAAGCAGGACAGTGGGTACTAGAAGTAAATAAGTTGTTTTGTGAGCAAAACAACTAACAAAGTGGGATTGTTGCCCTAACACCTGGCCCCAGTATACCCCCTCTGACTTCAGGTGGGTAACGATTTCCTCTTTTCCCCTTCCCCATCCCTATGATTTCACCTCTGTTCCCACCACAAGCTCAGGAGTCCTTTTGCTTCTTTGTTCCTTGAACTAATAAACGGCGCTCCCTCGCAGGTGGGACTCTCCCTGGGCAGAGGCAGCCAGGAGCTGGCAGTTCAAAGACGGCACCTGGTTGCTGAACGCCAGGTTTCTGCCTCTCACGAGGCAGGAACTGATGGGGTTTTCTCTATCCTCTAACCAGCTGCTGGTCTTAAAAAACTCGTGGGAAATGTGAATTTTCCAAGCTTTCAGCTGAGTTTGGCTGAAATTGGTCATCATCGTAGGCGAGCAGGGAAATTATCCACAGGGAGTAGATGGGGAAGGAGGAAGGATGAGAAAAGAAAGGAAAATGATATGATTGCATATCTTGTTTCCTTTGAAAACCAGACAAAAAAATGAACCAATATGTCAGACTTTGGAGGTGGTCTAAGCAGCAACTGATCAGAGGTTTTCAAAATACACTTTGTACCCAAATTTCACTAAGTCTCTTTCGGGATCAGCTTTTGGTTTCTATTAAGGTTCTTATTGAGATTTACTGTCCTGTCTACTTAACGTCCTAGTCCAGCTGTATTTCTAACAAAGGATTTATACAGGGTCTTTAAAGAAAATAACCTTAAACCTTACAAAATCAGTTTCCTTTGATTTCAGTGGACTCTAGACTGTGCCATTTGCACATGGAAATGTTGGGTCAGCAAGTACTCAATAAAATACGCCACCTTTTTTATAGGTGCATTTATTATATCTCACTTAGATACTCATCCTAAATATTGCAATGTAGATATTTTAGAAGTTATTTAGAAGATATTTTAACATGGGCCATCAATTTTCTCTAAGTAGTCAGTGTTTTCAGTTAAAATTTGCTGCTGCTTTCTATGCAGTTTTCCAGCTGGGTTGGTGGAGCCATAAAAGGATCACCTGCATCAAAGTGCATTACTGCATGCGTCCCCCTGAAGAGTGAAAAGGTTCACGAAAAAAACCTGAAATACAAATCTTACTTGTACATAAATCAAGGAGATCTATAAATATTATTATTTGCTATGAATACGGTCTGTTCCACACTTGGAGAAGAGCTTGCAGGCAGTGGGCTGCCCTCTCTCCAGTGTTCTTCCAAGCTGTGGCACGAGCACCTTTGCAGTTGAGCAAAGATGCAAAAGGCACAGAGGAAAAAAACATTGGGTGGTTTAATTTACAGTTTCTTCCATCTCAAGGAGGGGGAGCTGTTGAAAGAAGCGTACTCTGGAAGGCATTGCTGAGCCTCAAACGTGTGCAAGGCTTCCATCCTCTGGGACAGGGAGGAGCACTGCCTCCAGCTCCCAACTTTGTGGCTCAGGCCCGTCAAGCTTTGAATAAATCTCAGGAAAAAAGTATGTCCTAAAACAAATCATTTAGTCTGGAGCTGATGTTTGGTTTAGACAGTTCCATGACCCTCTCAGAAAGGGAGCGAGCCCCAAGCACTCCTGGCCATCCCTTTCTGGGGGTGTCTCTGCTGGGGTGGCCGTTGACTCTTGCAATTTGTCAGCAGCTCTTGGGGGTGGAAGGAAGGAACGAGAGAGCCTGGCAAGTCTTTGGTGTGTCAAGGCTGTTGCCAAGGCTCTCACTGACATTACTGGGGTCAATGAAGTTTGTCACTACTTACGTCCTAATTATGCTGTAAAAGCTGAGCTTTTACAGTTGTAGAATCTTATTCAGAGCATTCCTGCCTTCAGCTCACAGTCCTTTGAACAAGGTTTATCAGGACCAGAGGGAGTTCACGGCTAAGGTTTCCCTGTTGGAGGTGGTGAGGGCTCTTCACAGAGGCCTGTGCAGGTTTGGTGGAGATAGTCAGAACTGAAATTAGGCACACTTGTACCTTGGATGACAAAGCTCCTCAGGGATGTGCTACTGATTCCTGCAAGTAGCTGCCATCTGAGGCCCCATAGTTTCTGCATAGTGAAGCCAGAAAGGGCAAATATTTTGAGTTGGACTCATTTCTTCCTCAAAGAGCCAAGTGTCAATACGTCCTGCTCTTGAAGATGTGTGCAGGCTTCCAGTCACCTGATGCTCCTCGGTCAACTGCATTACATGCATGGAAAATGTCGGTCCCTGGGGTGGATGGAGGTTGCTCAATGCACTTGAGGGGAAGGAACCACTGATTCAGTCCCCTGCTTGGAAACTCTGCTGTCACTGAATAAAGACCACCATGGAATCAACAGCCCTGAGTAGCGTCATGCTTTGGCTCCATGTGGAACCAAACCAGGCCAAAAGTATGTATTGTCTGGCGAATTCTGGCTTTTCTTATTAGAAAGTGCTGTCACAACAATTGGTCCTACTGTGCCAGAAATATGGAGAAACATTGTTTGCTTCCCTGGCACTGGGGACTCTTGCGCACATCTGGCTGGCTGAGGGAAAGTCCTCGGTGCCAGCGCACAGGGTGATCTGATGCACTTTTTTTTTTCACATCCAGTGAACAGAGAGTTATAGGCCGGGGTTCCCAAGTTGTGTTAGAGCTAGACAAGCTCCAAGATTCACAGTGAAACTTATCTGGAACTGGCAACTGCCGTGTGTCTTCTGCATCTAGACACAAGGATCAGCTTGGATTCTCCTGGAAGCTTCTGAGCCCTGCAGGAAGGAAGTGGGAAGGTTTCCAGCCTCTCCACTGGCCTGAGCCTGTCCTTTTTGTCAAGCGACAAAACATCACAAGCTCCATTCTCGTACCTTAATCTTTTTTTTTGGCTTGCTTAGAAACTTGGGATGCTGTAGTCACACCATTGCCTACTCTGGAGCAAGTTGCCCACCCAAACCCCTTCCCTTGCTGGTCATGGACACGAGCTGGTTGTGGATAAGGAAATGCAACATCTGTTGTCTTTTACTTGTGATTCAGAGTAGCTTTTGTTCATGGATATTTTTGTCCCATTACATTCAGTCCTGGGTTTCATTTTAGGGCGCTCCTTTTGGTTGCTTTTTCCATTTTTATAAGTGCTTCCTCTTTCCACTTTCTTTTTCAGCGGAGAAGGCCCAGAAACATGGTTCAGATCCATATGCAGCTCTTGGAGGGTTCAGTGCCAGCCCTGGTAAAGGTTTGTCCTAACAGGGATTTCTTGTGTCCTTGTGAGCTTTCCTCCAAAGGCAGAGATCCAGGGCTGAGTATTTGAATAAGAAACAAATGCAGTTTTGAAGGACATGAACATGCAGGTCTCTCATCAGCAAGTTGCCCTGAGTGATCTGGCTTGACGTTAAAAAGCAATATTTAGCATACACGTTTTTTTTTTAATCTTGAAAAAAAGATGTTTAAATATTTACTCAAATAAGATAAAGCTCCAGATAATGATAGAGTCTATCTCTGTAGAAGGCGGTGACATGTTCCCAGGATTTCACTTTGTTTATCTGAAAGTTGCCATGGTGAAAAAAATGAAAAGCAAAATCATACAGCATAAGTTTTTAAATAATAATAATAATAATCTTTTAAGGTTAAAAACAATCAGATCTGTGCCAGAAATTCCTTCATGCTGTACTATTTTAAATGTAATTCTGCTTCTGATTTTGAGGGAGCCCATTTATGCAGCTTACCCTGTCATTCTGCCATCTGTAGTCATTATGGGCTACAGTGTTTTTAGTTTCAGAAACTCTTAGCCCTTACAAACAAATGCAGCAGAGGTGAGTTGCACTAGTTAATATGTTGTACTACAATGTTACAGTCTCTACAATGTCTGGTCTCTTTCTCCAAAACAAAATGTGCTTTCTCCAAACAATAAAATCTCAGCTTTTTATGTAAAGGAAGAAAACAAATCCTACCAGCCCTCCTTTTGCCTGATCCCTCCAGGCTGGGATGCTACTCAATACGCACCTTTTCTGTTGTGAATTACAGGTATCTGAGCTGAAAGCCATCAGACAAACTATGTTTTTCAAACACAAGTAACGGATAGACTTCAGTAAATCTGCAGATCTGTTTATTAATTATCATTCTGGAAGACAATGAAATGAATGAGAGCCCAGAAAGCTCTCAATGTGCAATATGCAGCTTAAAATAGGTATAATTGGCATGCTGTTTCTAGAACATAGTGTTGTAACTCTGCAGGTGTCCCTCTGACGCTGTCCCAGCCACCTCACCCAGCTCCTCTCGGTTGTGCTGGCCCAGGGGAGCCACTAACCACGCTGGGATGTACGGGGACCACTGGCCTCTTGAAGGTGGCTTCCCTGCCAAGCCAAGCAAGGCTGGTGTCTTCCAGTGTTTACTTGGAAGGGTTGACCACTGTCAGCATCCGCATTTTTGCCCCAGTACAAACACTTGACTTCTTTTGCTTTGTTAACCTGAGAAATTCTTCTACCATGGTGAGCAAGGTTGCTGTTTGTGCTTGCTCTTCGCTTACTTGGTTATTTTCAAGCGAGTGCCTGAGCAAGGAGTCACAAACTGGGTAGTAAAATAATTCCATGGCAGCAAAATATCCACAAGCCCATTTAGAGTGATTTTATTTTTCTTGTTACCACTCTCTGTGCTACACGGAGAGGAGTTCATTTTGGTGAGATGACCAGCTGTGTTGTGGACATTTTACCACCAGTCAGTAGTGCACATTTCTCAACAGTTGCCGAAGAGCAGTGTGGCTCGTTAGTACCCCCCAAATCCAGGCTGGAGCCCATGGGCAGCTGTGTCCCAGCACAGAGCTGCCGTGATGCCCTGCAGGTCGGCTCCCCATCAGCCTGCTTGCCGCAGAAATGCCCTCACACCCGCACACAGCTGGAACATCTGCACCCATGCCGTCGCTTTATTATCATCGTATTAGGAACTGTAAGGCATGGAAGTGCAAGAGGCTGTGGCTAAGCCTTATGCTCAAAATCCCTAGAGCTACAGGAAGTTTTGTTCCAGTCTTTGCCTTTGATCCAATTTTGTTGGGGTGAAAATGCCAGAGCTGAACATCCCTAAAGCTCGGGAGGCATTTGAGGGTGAGCGGTTTTGCTGCTGTTCATTGTACAAAGGTTGGTTATAATTTCAGAGTGTTGTTAAGTTGTTCTCTGCACCTACATGGAACGGGTTTCAAAACAAAAGCACGTCCTTCTGATCGCGTACAGATATACTTCTTATTAGAGCTAGAGATGTTACTGTCGAAATAAGTCACCTACTTAGATGTGGGATGAGAAAATGAGACATTTGTTTAGATTAGGACAAAAGGATTCACTTAGTAAGCTTTGTGTATGTAGCAATATTGATCTTTAGCAAATTGCTTCATCTGCTCTTCATTACCTGCTCTGCACGCTGCCATTTCTGCAGCAAAACCCAACGCTCATCTCCTTGTGCTACTGAGCTACAAAAACATGCGGAGGCCGCTGCCGGCAGGGGTGGGCGCTGGTGGAGGGGCTCGGTTTTGAAGCCCCTGCCCCCAGGGGGTCATTCAGCCCCGAGCCGGGTGTGACTGCCCAACGCTCGCTGTCCTGCATTTAGCACAGGTGCAAGGGACGGGAAACCTGCGCCGCAGAGACCGAGTTATCGGTCATCATCAGCCACATGGATTCAGAACCAGCCAAAAACCTGTGCCGAAAACCAAGCGGTGCTGGCTCGTATCAGAAAGTGTTTTAACTCTGTGTTTACACTAATTTTGCTGGTGATTGCATAGGCAGCGGCTGCTCTTGTGCTGTAAACACTTGTACTATAATCACTGCACAGGAATAATCCTTTCCAAATGCTGGGCTCCCACCCAGAGACCCAGCCTACACGTAGTGACACGGGGCTGTCTGGGGACATGTCTGAGTGACTCCTGGTGCTGGGGGCAATTCCTGCAGGGCAGCTGGTAGGGGCAGGGGCTCGCAATCAGAAGAGCGGCTCTGGAGAAGAGGAGCTCAAAATCTTCTCATGTCTCCTGTTGTCTTCCTTTCTTGGCTCAGATTCCCTAGCAGGGCTCTACAGCATGCCACGCTCATGTTTGCAGCAATTCTGCAAGCACTCTGCCCCCACTGCCTGAAGCAGGACAACCCAGCAAAAATATGTGGGGGCTGGAGCGAGGGACTTTTGAATGCAGCTGGCCATCCAAAAAATAATTGCAGAGTCCTAAGGAATCATGAATTTTTGTGGTGAGCTACACAGATCAAATAATAATTAACCATGCAAATGCAACTAATACATAAAAAGAAAAAGGCATTTTGGGTTGAAGTGGCAGGTTTATAGTGTATCTCTAGTGACAGGGAGAACAATGGCCAGTGAGTTACCACAGCTAACCTGGTACTCCATAAACCCGTTTCAGGCAGGACTGATACCGCGTGGCGCTGAGTGTTCTGCAAATATTAAGTCAAGGGTGCAAAGCAGGCTGGGCTGGGGCCGCTGGGGGACCCACTAGCACCCCGGGTGCTGTGTCCACTGCAGACACTGGGGCAGGCTGCTGGGGAGAGGGTCTGGGGGAGGGTCCGCCCTTCCTGAGAGCCATCCTGGGGGAGGTCACCCATCGCCCCTGGGAGGTGATGTCGGGAGCAACCATCACTTCTGAGAGGTGATCAGTGCTATTTAACATCTTTGTCGGTGACATGGGCAGTAGGATAGAGTGCACCCTCAGCAAGTTTGCTGATGACACCAAGCTCGGTGGCACAGTTGACACTCTGGAAGGAAGGGATGCCATCCAGAGGGACCTGGACAGGCTGGAGAGGTGGGCTCGTGCAAATCGCATGAAGTTCAACCAAGCCAAGTGCAGGGTCCTGTACCTGGGACGTGGCAATCCCAGGCACAAATACAGGCTGGGTGGAGAGTGGCTAGAGAGCAGCTCTGAGAAGAACTTGGGGGTGTTGGTGGATGAGAAGCTCAACATGAGCTGGCAATGTGCACTGGCAGCCCAGAGAGCCAACCATGTCCTGGGCTGCATCAAAAGAAGCATGGCCAGCAGGTCGTGGGAGATGACTCTTACCCTCTACTCTGCATTCATGAGACCCCACCTGGAGTACCGTGTCCAGCTCTGGAGTCCTTAACATAGAAAGGACATGGACCTGTTTGAACAGGTCCAGAGGAGGGCCACAACGATGATCAGAGGGATGGAGCACCTCTCCTATGAAGACAGGCTGAGAGAACTGGGTTTGTTCAGCCAGGAGAAGAGAAGGGTCTGGGCAGATCTTATAACAGTCTAAAAATATCTGAATAGAGCCTGCAGGAGAGCTGGGGAGGGCCCCTTTGTCAGGAAGTGTAGTGACAGGACAAGGGGTAACGGTTTTAAATTGGAAAAGGAGAGATTTAGATTGCATATCGGGAAGAAATTCTTTACAGTGAGGGTGGTGAGACATCGGAACAGGTCACCCAGGGAAGCTGTGGATGCACCATCCCTGGAGGGGTTCAAGGCCAGGCTGGATGGGGCTTTGAGCAACCTGCTCTAGTCCCTGCCCAAGGCAGGGGGGTGGGAACTAGGTGATCTTTAAGGTCCTTTCCAACCCAAACCATTCTATGATTCTATGATCTGGGTGGACGAGCCACCGCATCCCCCTGGGCAGCAACCCGGGGTGGTGACCCGGCGAGGGGGGGAGAGTCCCCCGGTGCCCCCAAACCGCCGTCGGGGCGCCCGTAGCCGCAGCGCTCAGCGCAGCCCCGTGGGTGTCCCGGCTGCGGGGCCGTGCGGCGGCAGGGGCGGCCCCGCTCCTCCCCGGTGGGCGGTGCCGGCGGCGGGGCCGCGGCGATTTTAGGCGGCGGCGGCGGCGTGGCCGGGCCGTATCGTGGCGGGATGTCGTCGGGGGCCGCGCTGCTGGCTCTGGCCGCGCTGCTCTGCGCCGCCCCGCCGCCGGGTCCCCGCGGGGGTGGGGGGGCGGCGGCGGCCCTGGCGGTGTGGACGGCCTGGCTGAACGTGTCGTGGGAGGACAGCACGGACCGCAACCGGAGCGGCTGGGAGGCGAGCGAGAGCGGCCTGTACGGGCTGGATTCGCCGGTGCAGGCGGCCGCGGGGCTGCTGGTGCTGCCCGACGGCCGCGACTCCTTCAACGCCTGCAGCGCCCGCACCAACTTCAGCGGGGCCCCCCCGCCCGGTGACGGCGGCGTGTCCCCGGGCTGGCTCGCCCTCATCCAGCGCGGCGGCGGCTGCACCTTCGCCGACAAGATCCGGCTGGCAACGGAGCGCGGCGCCTCCGCCGCCGTCATCTACAACTACCGCGGCACCGGCAACGAGGTGCTGTCCATGTCCCACCAGGGTGAGCCGCCGGGAGCGGGGGAGCCGTGGGGAGGATTGAAGGGGGGGGGGGGGGGGCGGCCATGCGCTGGGAGCTGCCGCATCCCTCCCCTCTGTGGGGTGGGAGAAGAGGGGACACGGTTTGGGTGAACCCCCAGCCGAACGGAGCCAGCTTCGGTGCTCAGTAGCAGACCGGGATTTATTTCTGGTTCTCCCGCACAAGAGGAGTTTCTGCCTGGACTAGCCGGTCCTGTTCAAGGCGCTGCTGTTGATGGCTTTTTCTCTGATTAATGAGTAACGATGTCTGACGGCTGGGGTTGCTGTTTGGGCTGAGGGCGAGCAGGCGGCTGCCTGCGCTGTCTGGCCCGAGTGGGCTGGGCGCAGGTGTGTGCGGGGCCAGGGTGGGAATGGTGCCTCCGGTTCCTTTGGGTTTCTGGCGTGACCAGGTTAGCTGCCCAGAGTTGATGGACGCTGGCTTTTTTTTTTTTTTTAAAGCCTGTGAAATCTGTGGAGTGGAGTTTTGGGCTGTGAAATGGGCTGAGTTTCCACACTCAAGTACAGGTTTTTCCCCATAACCAGCTCAGAACTAGGCAGAGTATGAGAGTCTTCTCCATAAGTAACTTTTCACCAGCAAAATGCCACTTTCAACGCAAGTGGCTAAAAGCCCTTTAAAGGTTGTTTCCATTTTATGGAGGCTGATGACGGAGCCTCTCTTCTCTCGCTGTAGAAAGCCACCCACTTGCCAGCAGTGGGTTTTCCCTCAGACTGCTCATCTTTCAAATGAAGAATGAGATTTGACTGTATTTCAGGCAAGTGTTTCCTGAGAAACAGCCCTGGTGAGAAGCTGTGTAACTGCCTCCTGGGTAACAGCAGGAGCAGGGGACCTGCCTCTGGTGGGGAATGGGGCTGGGGGAGCTGGCTTTGGTGGGTCTGTCCAGCCCTTGGCTGTAACACCTGATGGGTTTGGTGATGTTCTGCGAAGTGGCACTGCTTTGGGAAGGCACATCTTCTGGAGAGAAATACAGCAGTGAATATTAATAGTCAGTCTTAAAGCTTTGACTGGTTCCAAAAATAATTGTGTGTTTGCAGCATCCCTCTTAGAAGGGGTGGAGAGGATTTCTGGCTGTTAGTGGTGGAGGCAAGTGTTCTGGTGAGACAAGGAAACAGTAGCTGCCTCTGGAGGTTTGTTGCACTCAATCTTAATGAGGTGTATGAATGTCAGTGCTTCGCTTTAAGAATTTAAAACATACAGTCTGGATGGGCTCTGGTCTTTATGAGGCAGAGCTTTATGTAATCAAATCATCTGCTGATGAAGGCTATCGAGATCTAGCTATTGCTGGGCGAGTTCCTCCTGTTGAACTGACAGTAGCATCCCTGCCCTGAGCCATCTTCACTCTCTGCCTTCCTGATCCTGCAGCTCTGGGGAGCTCCCTTGGCGCTGCTGACTGGGGTAGATCACTGCTGAACCTGTTCTTGAGGGAAGGTATATGTGCTCCAGCCCTCTTCCCCATCCTGGCTACTGGGAGACCTACAGCATCTTAATCTTCCCAGGAGCTGCCTCTTGAAATGAGCCATCTGCTCTCTGCAGGGTCTGCTCCAAGAGGAACTCCCTCCTTTCCCGTGATGTCTTTAAGCTTCTGCTGAGGGATTTGTCAGAGTGGCTCTAGCTGTCCCGATTATCCTACCTGATGGGTTACAGGCTCTAGGGCATGTTGAAACTTCACAGCTGAACTGTAGACAAACAGGCCAGGGACTTCTTGGAGAAGACAGCTTCTGTCAAACCTCTTATTTCATCTGTGTGACTCCTCCTTGCCATGTCCTAGCACAATTACTGGGTTAAGCTTGTTGCTGCTGTTGTGTTTATTCCTCATCCTTGTTTTAGTCCCTCACTTTCTCTTCTGTTCCACCCTCCCTTTCCTTCTTCTCTGGATTTGAGTTGTCTTTTTCTGTTGTTGCAGTCATCTGCGAGTCCCCGCTCTCACCTCTTTCCCCAGCGGTGTTCTTCCTTCTGCTCATGGGGCTTTGGTGGCACACTGTCCTCGGGCCACCCCTGCCCTGAGTCCCTGCTGGGAGCCAACGCTCTCCAGTCAGACTTGACAAACGTTGCAGGCTTTCAACACAGCATGGCCAAGAGGAAGCAAGCTGCAAGTCATCAGCCTAATTCGTTTTGCCAAGTGCAGGATATTGCTTGTATAATACTGATGAAATGTGGTGCTCGTACATAAGAGATAAGAGCTGGCCCTCTGGGATGGGTCTCCTCTTCTGGCCTCCCGTGGTGGATTCGGTGCTTCAGCTCTTCTGGAGGCAGTTGTGAAGGTAGCCCTGCTCATTAACATATGGTTTTTATCCAGCTGCAACTCCCGCTGTTGCTGTAACGGCCGTGTCTGTGCTAACGGTGACTTCACAGCCCGGGTTTCCTCATTGGCTTCGTTTCTGCTTTAAGTGGGCCATGATATGCTGTCAAGTGAAACCAAACCAGGCTGGGCACTTCCTCCAAGCTGAGGCAGTGGGAAGTAGCAGGAGGTGGCTTTGCTGAGGAAAGGGGGGGCTCAGCTTCAGGGCTTTCCCATCTCCCGAGGTTCTGGGGGTACATCTCCTGCCCCCAGGGCTCCCGTCTCCCCAGCGGGGCATGGGAGCTGTCGTTTTCCTGGCAGAGAAGGATGGTCCCTGCAAGGGGGCTTTGATAAAATATGTGGCACAACATGCTTTTCTCTGCAGAACTTTGGTGGCAACAGAACACAAAGTTATTAACAGAAGCTTATTTAAAAGTACAGTGTGCCTTTTCCTGGGGCTGGCAAGCTCAGCTTTTGAAGCAACTTTCTTGTTTAGAGAGTTAAACGTGCCTGTACTTGACAGCAGTGTTTGTGTTTGTCCTGGTCATCCTGCTTCCACAGGCTTTTTTTTTTTTCTTATAGTCATCATGTTTAGTCTGATGAATTCTTTATTGCTTGTATCAGTGCTCTGTGTGGAAACTGTTTAGTGTGCCAATTTTAAAATCAAAACAAAACACACAGCAAAAAGCAAACCACCCTGGCAATGAAAACAAGAGAATGCAATAAATAGCCAAATCGGATATGATCAAATCCTGACTAATGCTCTCTAATGCATAAAATGTCAAGTATTTACTTTGGACTTTTAAAAGCACAAAACCATATCAATTAGCAAACTTGAGTTTTAATTGTGCTCAATTTAAGAGGATGGTACCACTCTGTGGCAGGCTGAGCAGGGTTTCAAAGTACAGTTCTGTGTGCTTATAACTGCGCCTCTCTGTAATCTATATTGACCTTCTGAAAAAGGCATTTGATTGGAGAGAAAAAGCAGTGTGTGGGCAAAAAGTGCACAAGGAGAGTTGTTTTGTTTTAAAGGTGGACCTTGACTTAAGGTAGAACCAGTTTGTTGGGTGGCTTTGGGGTCAGGGTATGGTAGTAACCATGGGAAGTGTTCTTTGGTGTTAAGTATTTCCCTGCAGCTCGTAAAGAAGGATTCTTTGCAGGTCAGAAAGCTATTGTGATAATTTTCTTTGGTTTCCCTCTTGTCGTGTAACTCTAGCCTTGAGAAGCACATTACCTGATCTGTGGAGGGCTTATTCTTGGGGAACAAGGCTAAATAATTCTGCCTAAAACAGTAAGAGCATGTCTCAGGCTGACAAGATCTGGTTCAAGTGTAAACTCGCATCAATGGGGGAAAGGGGAAGGAAAGGTTAAATATGTAGCACTGCCACTTAACTTGTTCTGCAGGAATTTCGCTGAGGTGAAGGCTGATCTCCATAAGCTTAGAGGAACTAGTGTATGGCAAAAGTGTATAATAATTGTGCTCTGCTTCAAGCTTGTGTGAGACACAACCCAAAGAAAGAAGCTGAAACTTTGCTGTGATGTTAAAAGGCTGGTGTGAGCTATAAAACTCTTCCTGTTAGGATTGAGGCAGAGCAGTAGTCCCAGGGCAGGCTGCGCTGAGGCTCTGTAGAAGTTGGGTAAGCAAATGGTGCACCTCTCCTTCGCAGTGAATGAAGGCTTGTGCTGGGCACATCCGAGGTGAGGAATGAGGATGCAAGGTCTAAGTGACACCACTTACTGACCCATATTCCCCGGCCACGGCTGGGTGAAGCTCTGCGGGTTATTTAGCCCTTCCTACCAGCATCTCCTTACTGAGAAGGAACATGGATGAACTGGACCCCCTGGGCAGCCTGTAGTGCCTGGAGTTCATAGCTCTTGGAATCTGAGAATAGCTGATGTGTATGGGCTGCAACTTTGTCTTTATGCATTCAGTTCCGTGCTCCTGGCTGCCTGGTGTACAGGAAATTAATGTCACGACTGTAGTGGCACTTGGATAACTGGTCATGGCACAGGAGTGTCAGTCCTGACCCTGGTCCCCACCTGCAGGTTATGGTGGGTGCGTCGTAGTGAGTTGGGGCTGCCCCACAGCACAGAGGTCTGTGAGCAAGCATGAGAGGCACTAAGAGGAGGACAGACTAATCGGTGCTCCTGACAGCTTCTGATCCCTACCCTTGCTCTTTTGGGTATGATTTAGGTACCTCAGTTGTGTGGAAAACTGCAGGGTAGGCAGTAACCCCGAGAGAGCCTGGAATAGGTCTATGAAGTGCCCTTGCTCTTTGGGTTTACTGGGCTGCTGAAATGTGAAAGGATGGGTTAGAATCCTCAGTGACAGCTGTGGTAGCAGAAGCTTCATTGTGTGGGACATACGGCCCTAAAACAATGACGGTCCTTGTTTGCCTCCAGTTGTGAACGTGCTGTGAGTGAGGAGCGGGTCGGGCTCAGCACTGTTCACCCCTGTATCAAATGTGTCTTTCTGCAGATGGATGCCTTCTGGCTTACACTGTGCTGACTTTTACGTTGTTTTATCATTAGCTTCGTCAAACTTGCTTGTTTCCAGTGAGCACTTAGCTGCTACGAGTATGTTGAGAGCAAGGGACATTAGCTGTGACCTCCATCTCATCTGAAGAGGGTGAGCGATGTATTTACTAAATCAAAACTGCTGAAAGCTGTTGAGTAAATTCACTGAAGAATTTTCTTTAGGGAATGTTGATTACTCTTTCTCCAGAGGGCTTTAGATGCTGTTTGCTGGACTGAAAGATGAGACTTTACTCTTGCAAGCGCTACTGACCAAACAGCGTGTGGGGAGAGCTTGTCCTACAGATCTCATTCATCTCAATTCCCTTAATAAGCGTACTGTCTTGGCAGCTGTTTTAAAGGATGATTTCATGTTCTAAATGTTCTAAGGTTTAGGGCCTGGCAGCATTTACATTAGTCTTAAAGGCTGAGAAGCGCAAAAAAAAAAAAAAAGGAAAAAAAGCCTGGCAATTGTTGGATTCCCTTGGCAAATAATAACTTTTAACACTATTTAAACTAAATGGCATGTGGGTTGTTTTCCACCTCCAGTATCCCCTGGGGACCCATGGAAACTCATGTCATGTAAAACTATATTTGGTCTGGATGTGCTTCTTTAGACACCCTGCCTGTTTGGTAAGAAGTTTCTCCACACTTTCTAGTGTGGAAATCTTCCTTATCCACATTAACAGTAGGGTGACTGATCTAGAGGCCAACTTCACCAAAGAGTCTCCTGGAAAAATGTGGGTAGTAGTTCCCAAGCGGTGTAGCCCACTAATAAATGTAGTGTTGGGGAGGAGCATATGGTGGTGTTTCCAGCTAAAGACTGCTGTGGCATGAGTTCTCCAAAATAGGTGTTTCTTCTGTGCAACACAACCACTAGGGAGTTTCTCTGCTTCCCTCTCTTCTGTCCTTACCATGCTGAGGATCTTCTAAGGCTCTCTGTCATCATTAAATTTTGTGTAATGCTCCTTCCTCTCCCTCCCCCTTTTATTTTTTTTTTAATTTTCTTTTTAAAGCTCTAGCTATTGCTTCCTACTCCTGTGTACTCCTGCCAATTTTTGCAACTTTTTCAAGTATCTTGCTTTTGAATGTTTACCTCTGTACTTTGCAAGACTTGTATGTTGAGGAGGAAGAGATCAGACGTAGTGCCATCTGCCAAGTAAAGTAGGCTGCAAGTAGATTTCATTAAGCTTAGGTGATAGCGTGAACAAGAAGATAGTTTGATCAAAAAGCTGGGGTCATAAGGGGCTGTTGAATAACTGCAAAGTAGCCTGGAAGGGAGGGATTCTGTTATCTTGGTGCCAGGTAATGTTTGGGGTGGAGAACATGCAGAGCAGGAGAAGGGGGACGGACAAGCCTAGCTACCTGTCAGTTTATCAGCTTATCCAGGCTTAAGTTGCTCCTGAAAGCAGGAGTTCAGTCACCCTCCCCCCTTGCAAAGGGGAGAGCTTATTGCAGGGCAATCACAGCGTGAGGACGAGGTCTCCTCGGTCAGTGTCTGGGATGGGATGGGTGCTGCTCGGTCACACCTCCACTGCTGATAAGACTTGGCCTTGTACGTGTGGAGGAAAGCAATCATTTTTAATTATTTTTTTTGTCAACCTTGTACCATCAATGAGAGCAGAGCTAGTGGGCGGGTGACTGGTTTTATAGCACTACTCTGAGGCTTGCACCCTGCACCTCATGGTGTGGTGCTGAGACTAAATGGCTCTTGTCTGCAGCGCTGGCCTTTCATCCAAGGTGAATTACACTGTCTCCAAAATATTGGCTCAGCTTGTGTATGCTGTTTGCGTATTTCCCCTTCTGTTGTAACAGATAACAGTAAACTTGTACCAGCCTGTTTGATAACCACCAGAAATCCCCTATTTCTTACTATGTCAATAAAGTGAGATAAGCAATCTTTCTTTTTTTTTTAAATCTGAAACCCTTTTTTTTTAAAAAAAAATCTTTAAACCTTTTTTTTTAAATGTGAAAGACAGTACATCAAATATTCTTCTTACCTGCCTGAAGAGCCGGGTGTGCTAATCTGGTAGGAAATTGTTGGGAGAATCAACTGACAATGTCTTTCATGATAAAGTACAGGAGATGGCTTGATCTCCTACAGCCTTTTTGCTGATGTTGGGGGTTGGAGGGATGCCAGGGGGGAATACTACAAGCTCCTTTGACTACAGCTGAAGGCACAGCTAGTGCTGATCTCCTGTGCTGCCAGCATCACATGTAGCTAAAAGCAAAGATCCAGCCACCATCTGACCAAGACCAGGTTTTGCATTTCATCTCCCTAAAGAGTCTTCAGACAGTGATTCTGCTGTGGTGAAGGAGAGCCTATGCTTTCCTTGAGAATTCAAACCTCTGAAGTCTATTTTTTTCTGCTCTTTTTTGGATATGGAGCAATCAAAATCAAATGTAATTTCTTCCATTCTGCTTTTTCTGAGCACATGGCTTACATGGTGGTCAGCTGGGGCTTTGTGTACCTTCAGAAAGGGGGTGTGATGGGTTATTGCTGTGGTATGTCCAACAGTTCTTGTGTGACTGCATTCTCTGAAGACTTCTCTGCAAGATCATACAAGCTCTTTAAAAACAAAATCCTTCATCCTGTAGTAGTCCTCTGGCAGAACTTACTCAACTGTAGCAAAATGCCCACAGCCTTTAATCTGTTAATAATTGCATCCTACATTTCTAAGTCCTCTTAAATCATTCAGAGAAAACAGTTCATGGGTTGTCTGCTGAATTGCTGTTTCAGTCTTTTGTAAAACAAAAAAGGTCATCCTTTTTAAAAAAGAAACAAACAACCTAAATGTCTTAGTTTATCTGGATTCACCCTGCCACTGTGATATTAAACAACTTCCAATGAGCGAGCCATGGCTAACCTGTCAGAAAACCAATCCTGCACAGGGAAAGATAATGTTTAACTTTCAGATAGATTTGCTGTACCGTTTTCTTGTTCCAGTGACTTCTGTGAAACTCTTCAACATCAAAACCCCAGTCGAATCCTAAGGAAAAAAAAACCGTAGTGTTGGCTGGATATTGAGTTAAAACACTGTCAAAATGGATTGCTGGTACCACCAAGTGAAGTAGACCCGAGCGAGGTGCTGGGCCAAGCTGTGGGTGAGCTGTGCAGGTTCCTGGGGCAAGGAAGCCGTGGCCGTGCCGCAGCAGACGGGTTGGTTGCACAAGGTGCTCTCTGGATGAAGCGAAATAACACTGGCAAAGCTCTGGGTGCTTAATTTCACTCTGCTTAAAAATGATGCAATGCTCTGGACTTTGAGAAAGGGGGAGGAAAAATTACTGAATGCGATATGTTGGAGCTTGTGTGCAGCATGCTGGCTTTTTCTGTGTTTTATACCATCTTTCTTAAAAATGCCTACAAAACTATTGCCTTCCTCAAATGTTTTCATCAGACTATGTTGGAGCTAGGTCCACTCCCAAAGGGGAAGGGGTCCCATCGTGCTCTTTCACAGCCTGTTCTTGGTAAATGGTGATAGAGGCACTAAAGGGATTTGGTTTTTGCTAGCTGAGAAAATAAAGATCGATATAATTTCCCCCAAGTTACACTGAGGCTTTTAAACTGAACTGAAAAGGTCTTTCATGACTTAACTGAAGCTGAATTTGGTTGGTTCAAAGCATGCTTGAACAATGTAAAACACTTCCAGTGCCTGAACAAGCTGAGAAACCAATTTTAGGTGAGGGTAGAGGGGCTGATTTAGAGCTGGAGTTCTTGAGTTGGCTTCCATGACATGCAAAGCTGTCAAACAGCTGGAAGTTAATTATTCACTGCAAAAAGCTTTGCCAGGGCCTCACAAGAGTCAGAAAAACATACACGGTGTTTGTCAGTGTCACCTCAGAGTATTGCACAGAAAGAATGTTAAATATTTCTTTTAGATTGAATTAAAGTTCTCTGTGGTGCCAGGTGGGGTATCGAAGTCAGTGGTAGCAGAGGGGAAAGTGTGCAGAGATGGCAAGTTTCGTGACTGATTTTTTGCTTAAGTTCTGAAGGCACGTGATATTTTCTGTTGGGTCCTCGTATGTTGGACCCTAAAATGGGATGCACCAGAAAACAGCTTTGGGTTGCAAAGCTGGCAGTGTGGTTGGCAGCCTGAGCCAGTTTGGTTTTCTTGGTTATGGAACTCAAGTGGTAAATAAGAAATGTGGTATTACAATAAAGATTCATCAAATTCAAACACTGAAAAATGTTTCCTTAAAGTTAAACTTGTTCACTGGCAGTTCATTAGCTGGGGAACTTAAATATAGCCTTTGTAACTTGACTGAGTTTTGGTGACACAGCAGAGATTTAAATTCCTGGAGGTGCTTCTTTCTTCCCCTTTCCAGGCTGTGCTTCAGTTGTGTTAAATGCCCAACGCAAAAGCTACATTAAGATTAACACAGGAATAAAGGTTTCTTTTCCCAAACATCTGGAAGAAAAGGCAAAGATCTGAAATTGTGACAGCAAAGTCTGACTTCAAGGCGGTTGGAGCTGTGAGGAGGAGCATGCACAGAAAGGCTCCTTCCTCCTCCCGAGCCCCCTGCTGTGCATGGAGGGGTTTCAGCTTGTAGGAGCCCGCACCGGGGTGTCCAGGGGGCAGGATTTTACCCTGGAAAACACACTGCTATAGCAACTCCCTGCTCTCCTCGGGGGGAGGACTTGCTTACGAAAGCTGTCTCTGAAGGGATGGTTGCTGTGGACAGGTGAAGCTTAGGGAGTGCCCTGTGTCTGTCCTGATGGCTTGACTGCGAGGCTGGAGATGCAGGATATGAGGGATAAATCCTAATGATGGTTAAGGGAGCATTCAGCTTCCATCCCAGGTGGGGAAATCTGCCTGTTATGTTTGCAGGTCTAGCTAGCGCTCTCTTGTAGGGCTGATGGGGCCTTCCCGTGCTCCCAGGTAGCACAGGCTTCATTCAAGTCAAGACCACAAGCAAGCTCAGTGTCACCATTGCAGGGTTTTGTGGGCGGAACTTTCCTATAAGTCTGTGGTGCTGGGGCTGTAGTCTTAGCTGTGGACTTTTAAGTCTTATTTTGCTGTATTTATTCTACCTGGAGTGCTAGTGTAGCTCCCTTGTAATGTTTTATTTTCTCTTTCTGTATTGTAAAAGGCTTTAACAGTTCTGGGGGCTGGGCAGAAAGCCTCCATTTATGTTGCTTCTAATTATTGCAAAATCTGGTGCATTCCTTAATCTGAATCTCCTTGACACTTTGTGAACTTCAGACCACCTGGAAGGTGCATTATAACCACCTGAAAAGGTGGTTAACTTCAAGAAGTCCCAACAGAGAAGAAAGGAATACTCATTACTGAATATTAATAATCAATACATACGGAAAACCAGTTCCCTTTTCATTAAAAAAAAATATAAAAATTCACTGTAACACCCAGAGAAACCTGCTTGTAGTTTTTGTAGAAGTTGTAATTGTAAAATGCCTGGGAAGAAGGTGGTTTCTCTAAAATGCTAGGGCTTCTCATTCCTTCACTTGGATAGGGGAGGAAGGGGGGAAAAAAAAGACCTTTGGCAAGTCTGAAAAATCTCCCCTCCTGTGGGAATTAGTTTGCAGCTTTGTTCACCCTGAAAACACTGTGACAGCTCTTCTGAGCTGCTTCTGTGGGGAGAGGGTTTATGATGATAGCTGTGCAAGAATTCGGAGACCCAGGAGGCATCAGTGTGATGCTCTAGCATGGATCTGCAACGCAAGTGTTGCCTGGAGGTATGCTATGGAGTCCCACCATACTGAGCAGTGACACATAGGGGCCTACTTGTTTGGGACTTAGCAATGATACAAAGAACTAAAGTTCTGGTTACCCTGTGCATTGTGTATGTTTAATCTGAATCAGGTAAGCAATGCTTTGCCATACCTTGTTTTAAAACAGGGGATTTGGTTGATCTAACCGTTGCCTTGATGTGCTTTAATGCATGAACAGACTGTGGTTTTGTTTTTTTTTGCTAAAAATGACTACTCTTAAGGCATTGATTCAGTTACATTGCAGTCTGCTGAATATTGTGGGGTGACTGTTCTCCAGGACCTACAGCTTGCTTGGGTCGGAGTAGATTTATCTGTAGCGCACAGGGTAGCACTGGATTAAAATAATCTCCTTAACGAATGTGAAAAAGCAGGTGTTAATGCTCCTGGTTCTGTGCACCTCTTGCACATTTCATTTCTTTGAGTTGCCAAACCTGTTTACAGGGAGCAGAAGTGCAATGGCAGAACAAGTGAAGTCTTTGCAGGGCAGAGTTTAATATAAGTATTTACATTGGTATAAATAGATGCAACTCCCCTCTGCATCTAAGTAAACCTGATACAGGAAGGTAAAACGTTGATCCCAGTCATGCACTCTCCTCATGTGACAAACGTGCTTGTGTCCCAGCTCTTTCCTGCCCCAAGAAACCACTTTGAGTTCTTGTGCCTCGTCTGTGCTGACCCATATCTGCAAAACAGCATCCTTCAGGTTTTGGCCAGTGTGCCTGCCTTGTCATATCAGAGGTGTCTTCTGCAAAACTCCTCATCTGAGAAGCAGATTGTATTTGTTGAAAAACTAACTTTCTCTCGCCAATTTCACAGGAGATGGTGAAAGGAGAGAGGCTGGGAAATGTTTAACTAGACAAGTCTTGTTTCTTTTTAGCTATGAGCCCGTTATTAGCTAAACAGGCAGCAGCTTAATCTCACCTTCTAATGTCCCTTAAACTGTTAGAGAAAGTATTACTGACTCACAAAAGCTAATGCCTGGGCAAGGAGCTTGGGTTTCTGTGAGGTTTTTGCCATGCACAACTGTTTGACTTTCCTCTGGCTTTGCTGGAGTTGGGATAGAGAGGGGAGCTGACAGTTCAGGGCAGCTGCTGAGCTTGTACATCTGTAGGTGTCCCCTCAAATAACTCATTTCCATTAAGATGCTCAAACACTGCCAGGAGCCTCTGTCTAGGTTGGTGGCTTCCAGGCCACAGTAACATATTTCAGTACCTGTTGTGATGGGACCCATCTAGCAGCCAGTGGGGGTGATCCTAGCTGCTTTTATTCTAGAAGCACAGCAGTAGTCCTACATGGATTCTGGGCTTCTGTCTTAGCTTCAGGCCAATAGGGCATCATTGAATCTCCTCTTGGCAGGCGAAGGAGGCCTTGTTTTCTGACAGGTAGGGGTGACATGCCCACGGCAGGTCCTGTGCAATGGTGCCAGAGCCTGGTTTAGTCCCTGGCCAAAAAGTTTCTGAAGTAACCAAACTCCTGTCCTGCTGATGGCCAGATATTGGATGCAATTTCTGGGCTCCCTTTCCCCTGCTGTCGGCAGAAGGCATTTGGTTAACTTTGTGGGATGTCAGGTTAGCTCATCTCTAACTGCCTTTAGAAATTGGTCCCAAGAGCTAGTGTTATAAAATATGGAAGGTGGATGCTGCTGTGTGTCAGTGGGGCTTTGCTCCAAGGGGAGAAGTAGTGCATGTGCTGATGGAAATGCCCCCTCTCTCACTTTGGCACTTGTTAGCCCAGTGTCAAAGCTACCAGCTGGCCACTCACAGGTTTATTTAGAGCAGAGCTGAAACTGAGAGAAATCTATGGGGGGGGGAAAGTGTCAGGAAAAGACTTAATACTGTCATCTAATGACATCCTGGTGAATCGATTAGCCGGAAACTTAAATGGAAGGTTTTTTTTTTTCTTTAGGGATGAAATTTGTTCACAACTGATGGCTTAGTAACTTGCAGTTTGCAGTGGTTTTGCAGGCTGATGGTGACATTTCATTAACAGGAATTCCTATACTACATCTTGTATTGCGTATAACCACAAGCTATATTTGACTAGTGAGACGTGCAGAAGCAAAGGGGAATAAGGCAGAACAAGCTTTTTTTGGCAGTCTTTATTTTCTTGTTGTCACAGTCTGTTCTTCCACAGTTTCTTCCATGCTTATGAAAGTAAGTCACAGCTTCTGACTTGACTCTTGCTTAATTTTTTCTACTTGCTCCTAACACCTGACTTCAGCTCATTATATAACTGTCGTATAAGCTCTAGTACATTATAAAGGACAGTGGTGGCAGTCTGGCTGACTTTTTTTTTTAATGTTCTCTGTGTGATGTACTTTCATTACAAGGAGCTTTCTGAATAAAAGATGAGTTTAGTCACACAGAGGAGAGCTGCTAGACATCATGCTTATCCGTGTTGGATCAAAGGCATTATGTGAACAAGCTGGAAAACCAGTAAGTGTTTTCTTAAATTATAGCCTTTGTGGTTTAACACCAGTTCTAGCTTTTTTGACAGCTGAAAGATGGAGGGGAAAAAAATTGGTCTCCTGCTTGGAGGTTAGCTAAAAATAGCACTTCTGTAACTGTCCTTATTCCTTCACCGTGCAATATCTATTATGAATGTTGTGCAACTGATGATTTAAGGCAGTGAGAGTCCTGACTGGCTAGTTTTTGAATCCACATTTCTCGTATTTAGTTTAGAGAGAGGCCAGTAACAATTTACTCATCTCCTGTTCTCCCTTCCTGCCTTCCCCCCCCACCCTTAGAAGGCTCTCTGTTCTATTGGGACTGCCTGAGGATCCTGCAAATGGTATCAAGTGTCCTCAAGCGCTTCCTTGTCACCAAAATGAAAGCAGCTTTGTTCTGATTTGTGCTTGGTGACCAGAGTTGCTTGGAATTTCTTCCTACCGTAAACCCCTTGGCTCCTCTGATGGCTTGTCATGATGGACAACTGAGTAAATGAAATCTGTTGTTGAAATCTGGATGGAGTTTGCCATCTGCCCCCAGCTGTTTAAAAGCTGAGCACACCTCAATATTTGCTTCCTTCTGAATTTGCATTAGAAACCCACAACAGCATTTATAGCTTGCAACCAAATTTCACTCAAACATTTCTCAATTGCTTCTGAAAATACACATGCAGAAGTTGATCTATGGCTTTGATTGCTCAGTGTCTGGGGAGGTACTCAACAGTATTCTTAAATTTAGAAAAGGTGTGTTTTAAGAAGTGGCAGGGAGGGAGTCGGATCCATTACAGGAAGAATTCTTAAGTCACAAGTTGTGTGCCTGGCATTCCTGAACTCCTGGAGATACCACAATCCCTAGAGACCTCACTCTGTGTAGGCTTTATTTGTAACTTCATGTAGTTCAAAGGCATGTTAAAATGTAAATTGTGAAAGTGTTGAGTATAAAATAATGATAATGCACACCCTGTATGGGAGCGAGGAGTGCTATGGAGAGGAATGAATTCTAAATATGGTTCACTTATTCAGCTCATAGGTAATTGGACATATTTTTCAGCTAATCAAGCACATGGAGATGGCACTCATTCCATCAGCTCATGTTGAATCTGCAAATGCTAGTTAAACTTTCTAGTCTGTTCTGTAGTACTTGAACTGGAACATCTAAGCCAATAAACTGGAACATCTAAGCCAATGACTCTTATACAACATCTGGGAACTGAGCGTGGATTTTCCTTCTCCTTTTGCAGGTGCTGAAAGCATCGTTGCAATTATGATTGGCAACCTGAAAGGCATGGAGATCTTACACCGGATTGAGAGTGGCATGAAAGTGACTATGGTCATTGAAGTGGGGAAAAAGCGTGGTCCTTGGATGAATCAATACTCCATCTTCTTCATCTCAGTGTCATTTTTCATTGTCACAGCAGCAACCATGGGCTACTTTATTTTTTATTCTGCTCGGCGACTCAGGATCGCAAGGGCCCAGTCCAGGAATCAGGTGAGTTTGTGTGCCATTGCTTTCTTTGTACCCCTGAACTACAGCTACTGCTGTAGCTCTTGAGGGCAAAATACTGGTCAAGCACCAAAATTACTGGATTTGTTCATTCCCCAGGAAGAAGTGTGGTCTTTAAAATGCTGAGATATATCTTTAGGCAGCCAAAAACTTCTCAGAGGGGAAAAAAAAAGTAAGCTATCTGGAGAAAGCAACTGATCAGGTTTAGCTAACTCTGTCTTCTACAAATTTTACTCCCTGAACTGCAGTGCAGCCCTAACGCTGATGTATTGGAGGCGGTGAGAGCGCTAAACTGCTTTTAGCTGACCCTCACACGTCCCACGTCGCGGTGCCCGGGTGCGCGCTGTAATGTGAGACACGACGGCAAATGCATCTGCGGAACAGTGCAGAAAGGCTTTGGCTGCCTTTCTGTAGACCACAAGTTAGGAAACTGCTGCTTGTTGAAAGCTGCTTTCTGAGAATCACAGTGACAGCCTCAATTAGGCGTTGGGGAAAAAAGGCACAGTTAAATTGTGTTCTTAAACCTTAGGCAGGGTTTAAGGTTTATAAGGTTTAAGGCTAATAGGTTGAGTTCCCAATTCACTCTCTGCAATAACCCAATCAGCTGGTAGGACTGTGCTTATTGCTTTGTCTTCAGTCTGACCAGAACCACTGTAGCCCTGAAGTAGTAGGTATTAAGTCAAAAGACTTGAAAGTGAGAATAAAGTACTGGCATGACATCTGGATGTCATGGGCAGCATGGAGACAAGATGATGGGCAGCAGCAGGGACAGGATGTGAGAGGCATGAGCCTTGCCCTTCCAGCTGTGTTGCGGAGGGGACTATTGATATTTGCAGTGCTGCTTTCAGGATCTACCTGAACTCTGGAAAGAGAGTCGTTACAGAGTCATTTCCTACAGACAGTAACAGCACAAGCATCACACTCTAGCCGGGCTCAGGATATGTGAATTATTTCTGGATCAGTAGTTAGATAGTTAGTGACAGACTTCTCTGCCACTGCAGGAAAGCTGCCCTACTGAGCTGCTCTGCTGTCCTGGAGAATTTGAGCCTCTTCAGTAAGATCCTTCTGAAATGGGCTGTTAAAGCTGGACACAGGTGTTGAAATTCAGGCCGGTTTCAGACTCCTGTATCATTTTAAGCTTCTTTAAAATGTTAAAATATAGAACCATCGATGTTCTTGGCAGGCAGAGAGACTAGCTAGGGTGAACGGCAGCAATATTCCCAGAGTTGAATGGTGGGTTCAAGTATTGGCCAGAGTTGAATGCTGGGTTTTCTCAAGTAATCACAGAACCTGACTCAGTCCAGTTTGTGTTCTGAAACCCTGTTGTCTTAGTGTAATCTTGTGGATGATGGTCAGCTGGCTGTATCTTACTGAGACTAGAGATCTGACAGTGAGATGAAACTGTATTTGTGCCTTGTCTAAGCTGGGTCTGCTTCAGCTTCTGGACTAGGTCTCCTTTAAGTGCACGTTTTGGTATTGTGCCACACCTGGAAGTGGGGATACAATAAGGGAATAGCTGAAAGAGCAGTATTGGAAGTTGCTATCTGCCTGTGAGATGTCTCATTGCCACTCCTGGGTGTCAACAGGAGTTGTCTCTGTAGTACCTTTCATGAGGGATGGCCTGGAGCTCTAACTTGGTGTCCTCTTGCTGACATCTGTGGACAGGGATGCATGCTGTCTTCTGCTGATGAATTCCCTTTTTCATTCCCTGCCATCTGCCCTGGTATGAGAACTCTGTTCAATGCTAAACAAACCTGGGCAGGAGAAACCGGGCACTCTAGAAGCAGGTCTGCAAGTACACTGTTTATCAAATCACATGAAAGCTTTTCCTACTTTGAAGGTATTTAACAGTGGTTTTGGAAGTCCAGCTCTATTCTGAGCTATCAGGCTTTCAGCAAGCTACAAATGTTATTAATACCTTCAGTGGTAAATGGTACTGGGAAAATCCAGTCTGCTTGGCTAGCACCTTGACAAACTATTTCTACCCTGGGTTCTGTGTGCACAAGGAGTTTACTGTAGATTGAAAAATAACATTGATAAATGACATGCCAGTTCCACATGATTTCAGCTGAGCTGGAATTAAGGAGCCTTAACATGTGCTTTAGAAAGTATAAGAATAGAAGAAAGCGTCTCTGCTATCAGGGGGTAAAAAGGTACTGTTTTGTAAAAATGAAACTCAAGACAATCCAGAATTGTTTTCAATTGCTTTTATACCATGGCATCTAAAAACTGACCTCACAATGATTAGATAAGCAAAGAATAACAAGAAAGTTCTTGTTAGTGAAGGTGAACTACTAAAAGGTGATGCTATAGTGTTCCCTGGTAGGCAGCTGATTGGATTTTCAGTGTATATCTAAAGTTTGAGATTTAACTGCTTTGGCTCTATGAAATACTGAACATTAGTCAAACTACTCACCAGCTTGCATGCTAGATGGGGAGCTTTCCTGTCATCATTCAGCCCTTTGCAAGCTTGGATTGCAAGGGCTTCAGCCTGTTATTTGGTGGAGTAAAGGAGTGTGTTTTGCCTCCTTTATTGCACAGATGTTGAAGGGTTATACATTCTTTTGGGAGGTTCCTTTGGGACACAGTCAAGTGTGTTGATAGTTAAGTATTAAAAATTTTCCTTTCAGAAGTGAACTGCTGCTCTGAATGTATCCCTTTATCTGGTGTTACTGCTCTTTGAAGTATATCTGCTTTTTTGACCTTTCCTGTGGGATTATGTTGCTGTTGTGTTAGGAGTCCTTTAAAGTGTCAGTTGACCACTTGAACCAGAACAAAGGTTTTGAATTGCTCTGAGTCCTATGATGAGCTAATTGTGATATGTTATATGCAGCTTGTCTCTTTTTATGTTTGAGTTCCTGAATATTTGGCTTGTTCCTGTAGACTGAGCTACAGCTCCAGGAGAGTTCTTGCCCTGGACTGAAAAGAGCAACGAAGTCTGAGTCTCAGCTGCTTCCTGAGGGGTAGAACAGGAAGAGGGGAGAACATTTTCTAGATGCTTTGTCTTTTCTGCAAAGGCTTCTTGAAAAGAAGAGCCTGGCTAGACACGTGTTTCATTCATGCATGGGACTAGTTGAAACCTCTGCTTGAATTGGAGGGCTTCCAGGTATTAACATATTGGCAATATGTTTCCCTTCTCGTTTGGCTTGAGAAGAATCTTCAGTGCTTTCTGAAGCAATCTCTTGTTCTATAGACAGTCAGGCTGTTGAATACCTTTAAACTTCACTATTTGCCGATAAAGTTTCTGTACTTCTTTGTATGACTACTTCTTCTGGTGAAAGCACTTGGTAGTTTGATCGTATATATAACCTAGGTTTTAAACATGTTCTCTGCAGGCTTTTCTTGCCTCTTACTCAGCTTGAGCAGGAATTGTATGTACGTCAGTGATGTAAAACTGCAAAAGGGCTCTTTAAAAAGTTGCGTGAATACTGAGAACTTTTCATGTTGTCCTGTGGTCCAAGTGAAAATACAAGTTTAGTAGCAGATCTGTCTGAACTGAGTTAAAATTGAGTAGCTTTTTCCTCCTGAGCCAGCTAGCTAACTGTTTACAACCTGCTGGTTCCTATCTGAATGTATATTTTCTTCTGGGCTTGAAATTCAAGTCCCCACCTCTGCCATCGTTTACTGCATTGTGAAGTCTGTGAGCAAGAAGGCATTAAAACAAGGGCAGTGTGGTAGGTGGCTTGCTAACTTTCTAGCCAGCGGAGTACTGGCGAATTCAGTTCCTCAATAAATTAACCTTTCTTAATAATGCAAAATGGCCAGAGATGTTATCTGTGGCCTGGTTTCTAATTTAAGCTCAAGTCTTCACTTCCATTGATTTCATAAAGATTAGATGTTGCAGCTGAGAAATGACCTAACTAATGGCTTTGGAGGAGGGGAGTTGCTCAACTTTCCACAATTCAGAGCCGTTTTCATGGCAGTAGCTACTGGTGGGGAAGAACTTCCTTAGCTTACAGGAGAAAAGCAGGAGTTCCCAATGTTGTTAGAGCTTGCTGGTCTGCATTGCCATGTCTGTGCTCACAGGTGCCAGGAAGGCACCCCTATGCAGGAGGAGGTAAAATCAGCAGTGTTGGACTAGGGAAGATGGAGGATGAAGCAACAGCAAACCTAATTTTCCCACTAGATATCTCTGTATTTCAAAGATGCCAGAGCCTGGGTAGAAGCTGAGACCTGACCTGCTTTGTAATATCTTGATTCTTTTTAATTTTTTTCCTGCCTCAACTTAGCTCTTTTTTCTTGAGTTGCTGGGTTTTAGACTTTTAATGTTTGCTTGAAAAACTTGGCTTCACAAAATGCTTTGACGTTCCAAGCTCGAGTATCGTGGATCTCCTGGTAGGCTACTCAGTAAAAGCTTCCTCTTGCAACCTTTTCCATCTCCCCAGAGGGGTGTTCTGCTGTACTTACCAAAAGCAATGTTAAAGGTGACTTTGCCATTGGAGCATTTCATGAAAAGCAATTAAGTTTTGCCTGAGCACAAGTTTACAATATTGTTTCAGTAAATTATTAACAATACAGCCAGTTGGGTCCTGTCTAATATGCTTGGTCTGACATTAGATGTGTAGATTAGATACTGATGAAGGGAGTACATTCCTAGAAAGTTTAGTTTTCAATTAATAACAAGTAGCAGTGACAGATGGTTGTGGCTGCATATGGGAGGTAGTAACATTGCTGCATTCCTGCTCTGTTGATGTTACCACATTTGCTGCTGAAACTTTTGGGGGCCTCTGTTTACTGAGATGAGTATGTGGCTTCTTCTCTGTGGCTTCAGTCTGAAACATTGCCATGTGGAACATCATTCTAAAGTTAACTGTAAGTGACATACAGAAACATATAGTGATGTCTTCAGCAGAACAACTTTACGAGCTTCAAAGAAAACTCAACTATTTCTTGTTCCTAAGAAATATACCTGAAAACTTGTTTGTGTCCTTCACCTGTGCTTATTGATGCTATATCTTAGGATCCCCAAACAAAACTGATACACAAATAAGTCTTTTTGCACCCAAATTGTCTGGCAGGATCACAGCGGACTGTATAAATGAACTTATTTGACATTAACTGCTTCAGCACAGGGAATCTTATGTGGACTTGAATTGCCAGTTCTCCCTGAGTTTTTTGGGTGGCAGCAGCAGCAGCCCTCTGCCCAGTTCATTCTGCACTTCTGCCACCAGCACCGCACCTTCATCCCAGAAAAGGTCCTGTAACTGAACTGGAATGCATAAGGGGAAGGAATGCAGGGAAGCTGACAGTGCAGAGTTCCTGCTCTGAGCAGCTGAATTAGGAATAAGGTTTTTGGTTAGCTGTAAAACTTGAGTCCAGTGTGTCCCTACAACAAGCGCTGTGTTGGGATGGCACTTTCTGAGACCTCCATGTCCCGAGGCAATAGGTGCACCAGGGAGGAGGAGGAGGACAGTTGTATTCTTCGTGTTGGTGGAATTGCACCAACCTGTGACCTTTAAACAGAGATGTTGGCTCCAGTGCTAATTAAATGCTTTGCAGTGACAGCTGAGCAGCAACAGTTGCCAGGCAAGCTGGCCTCTGCTGGCTCATCTCTGTCCTGCCATCCTGACAGCAGCAGGCAAATTATTGTGGGAAGGGGAATGCTTCCTGCTCTGCTTTCATTAAAGCTGCCTGGGGCAAGTAGTCCACCTGGGGCTTGTCATTGCATTTGTTTCATGCCTTGGGTCACGGGGAGGGGGACAAAAAGCTCTGAGACTTTTTTTTTTCTTCTTTTTCCCTTTGTGCCTGTTACTTTGAACCAATATTGAGATAAAACTGCATTCTTCCACTTGACAGGAGCGGTCAGTGCTAGGAGGCTCCTGAGCTGTTTGCGTGCTCTGTCAAGTAGTAATGGCAGAGGAGTAGCTCGGGGTGTGTTGGTGGGAGCTGAGCTGGTTGGTAAAGAATCTCACCTTTCACCAGGACCTGAGCTTGTGCCAGGAAGTTGTCATAAAGTGAGTAGTTGAAATTATTGACTGTAGGACTCGATGTTCAGTCTTCTGTATTAAGTCAATTTGAAGGCTGCTGTTTGTTTTGGCTCGGTCTAATCTGATCAAGGTATTACCTTTCTTCTTCTTTGAAAAGATGCAACCTTTGAAACTCCTGGACTTTGTGAAAAGGTTAGGTAAAAACAAAGCATATGCAAATGCCTTATTGGTATGTCATCCAGAGTCAATATGTCCTTAAGCTTGGTTTCATGTTGTCTCTAAATAGCATGGTCATGCTTACTTGGCTTGTTTTGATAACATCTGGGTTATAAAACTGGTGCTCGCTTGCAGGAAGCACCATGGTAATTGTTAGTAACCACCACTTAAGGGAAAAATGACTGTGTTTAACTGGACCACTTTCTGTTACAGCGACAACTAAAGGCCAAGGCTAAGAAGGCCATTGAGCAGTTAGAGCTGCGCACCCTGAAGCAAGGGGACAAGGTAGGACTGATCCTATAATTTCCCCAGCGTTATGGCACTCCCCTTGCACAGCACCCAGAGAGTGGTCCTTGGGACTGGAGCAGGATGCAGAAGTCTCTCTGAGCCCCATAACTGTCTCTTGTGGAGATAGTTCCTCTTTCAGGTCCTTCTCCAGGGTGCAAAACTTTCCAATCATAAATCAGATTCTTTTTGGCTGCTTGCTTGTAGTCTTGCTGAGGTGAGAGGTCCTAATTTGCTGGCACAGATACTTAAAGGTAAATCAGTGTATCTAATCAGCTTCCCTGGCTATTCTTTTTGTAGCTACAACTGGAGGTAGCTGTTTCTAAATCTCTATGGTAGTACCTCAAATAATCTAATGATGGTTTGCAGCTGGGCTTCTAAACCATGGGATTAGACTTTCAATGCTTCTGTTAAAGTGTCAGCTTGACTAGGAGTAATCCACACAATGTGTTTATGTAAGATTATATAAAGGAGCTTGGATTACTTTAGATGGACCCCTTTGCAATAAATCTGACTAGTTCAAAGGAAGCTTTCAAAGTCTGTTAACGCTGTAAATTTGTTTCACTGCTTTAGGAAACCGGTCCTGATGGAGACAGCTGTGTTGTGTGCATTGAGCTGTACAAGCCCAACGAAGTAGTGCGTATTCTGACTTGCAAGTAAGTTTACTTCCAAACTGCTCCTTAACCCAAAATCTGGAAGCGTGCCTCTTACTGCTTGTTCCTTCTGCTACGTTAACAAAGCTGATCAAACTTTAATCAAGCTGTTGCACAGCAAGAATTCTTGAATCTCTGTTAAACACTGTTTTGAACAACAGGAGCTGTGTAAATACATGCTTGTAGTAGCCCTGATGGCCTGTCTTCATAACTTCCCCTGTGAGTGGACTGACAAGTATGACTTGGCAGGCTACAGTGCCTCTCCAGGGGATGCCAGGGCTTTTTTTTTGCTACTGTATAAGATTGTTACTTCCAAATTGCAGATAAGTGGCAAAACTATGCCCATTTATTGTCACTTAGTTCACTGATTACTAAGAGGATCGTGCTCCTGCTAAACTTATTAAACCCTGCTAACTTTGTTAGTTTAGAAGAAATCATTTCTATTCTTGTATGCATCATCTGAACTAAAGGCCAAAATAGAGCTACAGCAGTTTACTTTTCTAAAATTCTCTACTGTAGTATCTCATTGCTGTGCTTCTGTGGAAGCCCAGTGTTGTAGCACTAAGACTTTGACTTGATTGCTCCTAAGATGAGCAAGGAAGCCTTTCTCAGGGCCTAAGGAAACTTGTTCTGTGGGACTTCCCCCTTTGCTTGCTGGATAGGACAGCTCTGGCAAAGCTGCTAAAATCAGAGGGCTGCAATGTGAACTGCACAAATTCTGTACGGGAAGAGTTTTGTAACCCTTGGAGTGTTACAAAAAAGCACTTGGAAAAATTTGATATAGGAAAAATCAAGTTCTGAAGAAGAGAAAAATCTGTAGCTGCTGAGCAGTGTTACTTGTCAAACACTATCAAATCTGAGCTGGGGCTACCTTTGCACCAGGTTACAGTTTTGCCAGAGCTTTCTCTGCTCCCAAGCAGTATGATTTCTAAGCTGTTTTGATATCAGGAAGTTGGCTGTTAAGGTGTTAGCAACAAACTTCCTTGATTTGATGCTTAATGGTTTAGAAAAAACCCAAACTGAATAAGCTTTCAGGCATGTGTTAATGATTTTTCAGTTGTCTTGTCAGGTATATGCTTGTGGGTAGTCCTGTTTACTAATGAAATGAGTCCCATGAGTACAGAAGTATTTAGACAGGCTCTAGATACTTTTGGCTGATAGGAGACTTCTCATTATTTTCCTATAAACCTTGCTAATCTTGATATCAACTTGCAAACAAAGCATGACTTACTGGGTTAAGACAGGACTAACTTCTTTTACACGTATTCTGTATATACAAGTCTGCTGCATTATGCTTTGCTCTGAGACTGCTTTTACATACATTTGTGGTCTTTCATTCCTCTTTGACCCAAATGTAACTCTTAAGAGGTACTAGGTTAAGATGATTGCATTTACTTGATAATATTCACCAGTGGTGATCTCTGCCTGTATCAACCATATTAAATTCTCTCTCAATGAGTTATAATTTGATATTTACTGCAAAAACACACTCTTGATGTTGGTGGTTGACCTCAACACCAAGACCCTACTTGTTGAAAGCATTTAACTATATGAAAGAAGTAAGCAATCGAATGCTCCTGTGAGTCACATCAGTGGTATCTAAGTATCTGGGGTGTGTGTATTTGCAGAAGGCATTCTTGTCCAGACAGTCAAACTGAAGGCATTTATAGTAGCAGAGAGACACAAGTATTAACTCCAAGTACTTAAAATAGTCACACATCAAGGAAGTGTCAGGTTGAACTCTAGACATTACATTGGTGCAGCTGGAAGGAGATGCTGATTATGTGGGCTGAGTTGGAGAATCCTGGTATCGTAGTGGGGCATAGGATACTGAGCACTGGATGGGGTAATCTCTGCACTCGTCTCATAATAGAGCTCTGATTAATATTGAGCAGTGCCTGTCTGCCTTGCTATTTCTATTCAGGCTGAGGGAACAGGCAGATTACAGGATTTCAAGTTGTCCTCCTAAATCTGTGGCCTAATTCAGACCCATTGTGTAATTGAGTGTCTTCATAGGAGCACACATTTGCATCTGTGATGGCTGAACTATATTTATTTTCTCGAGTACACAGCCTGCCAAATATCCACTTGAAATACACAGTGACTGCATAGACAAAGGAAATGTGTGGGAGCATAGTTTACCTTGAGGGCATAACTCTGAGATGATTTTTCTATGCAGTTTTAACAGAAACAAGTGATATTTAGTCATCTGCATCATAGAAGTTAACCTTAAAGCTAAGGCTGAGATGTCAATGTTTGTATTGGTTAAATTATCAGCTGGGAATGTATTGTGCACAGATCTAAAAAAATAATAATGCTTAAGACTGTAGCAAAGTTGATCATGCTGATTTCTAACAAGTTGTGTAGAGGTACTAATAAGCATATTATTATTATTATTATTATATTAGCATACAGGTTGAGAGATCAACTATCCATAACTATCAACTAGAACTTGTGGTAAAATAAGGTAATCCATTCTAGAATAAATACGTTCTCAGTGTTTCTAAAAGGGCCTTCACAGCTGCCACATAAGCAGTTTTCCTGGTGTGAGACCTAACGTGTTGGTTACCTTCTTCCACCAGCCATCTCTTTCACAAGAGCTGTATTGACCCCTGGCTTCTGGAACACAGGACGTGCCCGATGTGCAAATGTGACATACTCAAAGCTTTGGGTGTTGAGGTAAGCCTGTAGTCTGCCTTAGTGGCAGATGCCATTATGGGTGTTATGCTGGTGTAGTAACCATGTACTGAGCTATTTCATGCTGCCTCTAGAGCACAGGTGACAAGTGTTGCTGTGTCAGTGGTGAGATGCTACAGGACAAATTGCTGTGGCCCTTTTAGCAAAGCCTGCAGTTGAACCTAGTCTGAGTTGAAATCATCTAAAGCCTCGGGCAGAATGTCAACCAAAATTGATTGTAATGCATGACTAAAGGATTGCTCTTGTGCTTGCAGTTTTAAGGTGTTTCTTAAAGCTTCAGGGAGACTTTGCCCATTCATACTGTCCTTGAAACCAGCTTCTATTCAGTTACTAAGTACACGGTGTCTTTGTAAAGCAAATGTGTTAGCATGTAAGACTTTCCTGGAGCCACGTGACTTCCTAGGATGTATAAGGAATTTCTGATGTGCTCTGCAAATGCCAGAGGAGGATGCTGTTGCCAGTGTCTGACACTGCCTGGACCAGCTAGAATGTATGCCAGAGTTTGCCTGGGGGAGGGACACCCACACTGAGTAGAATGAGGAATCTATTTTTCTGGTACTGGGCAGTAAAAGGAAAGAGCTGGCTGAAGAATGTAGAAGCTGCATCTGAACTTTCCACTGAATTAGGCAGTAACTGGTTTTCACCTACGATACCGCCTGTGGAAGTTAACAGCAGAGCTTTTTTTTCAGTTTTTTTTTCCCTTGGTAAAAGTTCACTAGACTCCAGTCCTCATGGGGATTGATCCCTTGAAAAGATGTAGCTTCCTACGAAGTTGTAATTTAACTGTTTTCTCTTTTTTTCCACAAAGGAGGATGTAGAAGAAGGCACTGAGTCTGTGCAAGCCACAGTATCGAGTAGGACATCAAATATCTCTACAGTTAATGAAGAGGATAATCGTAGTGAAACAGCATCATCTGGATATGCTTCTGTACAAGGAGCAGATGAATCTGTGCTGGAGGAACATGCACCATCAGAAAGTATGTCTACTGTTTCATCTGTTTTGCTAGATTGCATTACACTTCATTGCTTATGATGTGAATTAGGGGTGTTTGCCATAATAACATCTCATAGTGCTTGAATACCTTGTTTTTCAGCGTAATCTTAATCTCCCCTTTTGTTTTGGTACTTTGCTCTGATGCTTGCTCTTTGTTTTCAAATTGAACACAAGCTAAACATGAATTAAAAACTGAAGTCTATGAAAAGAGTAGTTGAAAATCAGAGGCTTGCTACTTAAAAGGCCAAAGCTTTTTTTTTTCTGAAGATGTCCCTCATCTTGTCTCCTTGGGGATTTCATTTGGATGAGTGAGTGTTGCTTTATCACCAGATCTGTCTGCTTTAAGTAGTTAATTACTTACAGAAAACTTGGGGAGTCAGTCCTTTTGTAGCTCAGATGATGCAAAATAGAGATGATAAATACTTTAACTGAATTTCAGATTTTGCCAAGGCTGAGTCATCCTTGAGCACTTTCACAGAATTTTAATTGGAGAAAAGACTATCAGCTTTTCCAAATACCTTATCTTTTTGAAGAAGAGCAAACTAATTGAAAATTACTTTGCAAACACCTTCTTAGTGCTGTTCTTGATTTTAAAAATGGAAAGGTTCCAGGTAAACAAAAGGAAGTAACTTTACTGTAGGTTGTGGAGTGGCCTTGGGAACAGGAGTGAGTGGTGAAGCGATGAAGTCAGAGGTGAAAGCGATGCTCTGTCTGAGTCTGCATAGATTTCCTTGGGAAGCCCAGCTGGTGGGAAAGGGCAGGATTTTCTGCCTGCTTCCTGTGGGACACCTTGCTCCAGTGAGTGCCATGTGTATGGCAGTGCCCCGTTAGGCACCCCAGTAGAGCAGAGGGCCCACTGCAGTGGGCTTGTGGAAATAAAGGAAGCATAGTTTGCTTTAAGGTTGTAAAGCTTTCCTATGACACTTCTTAACTTGTCTTCTCTTGGTTTTGTTCTGGACAGATGACAACATGCATCTTGTAAACAACGAATCCCAGCCCTCCAGTGTCAATGTCCTTCCCCACATTGACAACCCAAGTTTTGAGGCAGACGAAACACAAGTTCGTGAAGTCAAGTCTTAAGAACGTGCCCAGCAACACGGTGTAAGCCTTCTGCAAGGAGCCTGCTGCTGGCAGGCGTACATCAAACATTGCAAGACTGTAGCAGAAGAATATTGCCTTGGCAATGCTGAGATCAAATGGACTTGTTCAAATCATAATTGTATGGTTTGCAATTCTTAAAACTGCGTCTCCCACATGGAATTTAGTTTTAGCACTCTTCAGATAAAGCTATCTTAAAAATAAAGAAAAATATCTGATTTTAACACTAAAACAGAAGTTCCACCTTCAGCAAAGTTTTTCTTCGGTGTTTGAGTCATTTAAATAAGGAGAAGATTCCTTGTTGTAGCTGTCTCTGCTGGGAATTGTTTTGACTTGGGTTTTTTTTTTTTTGTTTATTGTTTTAATTCAAGTGGATTTTCATTGTAAACAAATTTATTTTGATCTGGTCTAATACTCATCTACTAGACACAGTTTAGTTCAAAGCAACACTGTATTTAATGTTTCTGTGCACTAATTTGCTCCTGCCGAGACTTGTATTGTTTTCCCTTTCCAGGAACAATACTGGGAATTATACCAACTTGCTTTTCCTGGAGATTAGGTTAACCATCAGAGGATTGCTTATCCTTTTGCAGGTGCACTAATTTGATAGGAGAGAGTACAAACTAATGCCTGTCAAACTGGATTTTGCCCACAGTGTCTTTGGTTTTCTAGTAAACCGGTTGATACTCTACCTCTCAACTCCAGCCTGCCAACCACACATTCCTAAAGGGAAAAAGAGAGCTTCAAGATGACAGGCCAAATCTGACTTGCACAATACTGTAAAGGGAACAATTGTAGGAACTTCTCAAACCTGTTAATATTAGACAGTCTGAAAGATCCTCCATGATCTTTGGAGTTATAACTGTCTTTAGCACCAGCAATATGCCAGAGTCTTGGCTTTGTGAGTCTGGGATAACTTCAGGAAGACTGAACGAAAGGTAAAAAGACAGATTATTCCCGAAGGATCTGCTGTGTTTTGATCAGAAAATGATCCAGCCCCTGAGAAATGCTGGACTGTTGCTGTGCACTGTCTTGCCTGTGTGCTAAAGCTGCAGGGAGAGCTGGCGTCCTGTAACTGTAATGGAAGATGGGAGAAGTTGTCTGTCATCGGTGGGGAGTTGAACTGGGGTGGAGGAGGAACACGGGGTGCCTCAACAATTAAGTGTAGGGCCTTGCCCAGCGAAGGTCATTAAGGACATCTTACAGATGCACTTTATTATTTTTTTTTATCTCTGTATCTATGGCTTGTTTCTAATCTTAGCAAAACTTTGTCTTAAAGCCCACAATAAAGTACTATTGAATCTGGAGGGGAAAAGCAATGCATTTTCTTATCTATAGTATAATTAAAATTGTTGTAAATATTTCATGATTTGTATTGAATTTGAATATGAAATTGTAAATAAAACTATATTTTGATGACCCTGACTGATGCTAAATGTTGATTACCAGGGGCTGATTCTGTGCGGGGTGCTACTGTTACAGGGATTGTGATTGTTGAGAGGCTTAAGCCTAGTAGCTGTACTTTTATATAAAAGAAAAACCAAGCAGCTTAGGGTGTGTGCAGGGAGCTGCTTGATACCCCTCTGAACTGTTCTAGGCACGTTCAGCACAAGGCTGTCTCATGCAAACTCTTCAGATGAGACAGGCTGCATCTCACTTGCCTCTGCCAGGTTGCTCAGCATCCCTCCCTTACTCAACAGTTTATGCTTGCTTTGAAAGACAAAGCATTTTAAAAACAATCAAGTGTCCTCTATTCTGTACTGTACTATTAGATGTAGTAAAAACTTGTCACTCCCCTGGCCAGTTAGGTAGTAGTTAGTCTTTTGCTTTTTATCTCAGTTCCCAGTATTGTCTGGGAAGCATTTGTTGATTCTGGGCTCAAATTGCAAAACTTAGTGTAATTGGACTTTACTCTGAAGCTGTATTTTGCTGTGATCACATTTGTGTTCTACATCTGAAGTGCTGAGCAGAGAAAGTAACAGCCAAGCAGTAAATATACAACCTCTGAATGCTTAACTTCATTTTTTCATTTCAAAAATCTTTTATAAATGTATTGTGGTGTGTAAGCTGTAATGTAGTGGAATTTCACAATAATATGATCTCATGAAATGATGTGCCTGCCAGTCTTCTGGGTTTAATAGGAACAAGATTTGATCCTCAAAAAAAAAAAAAGAGGGAAGGGAGATGGTGGTTCAGATCAATTCAATACATTGAAAAATGCTTTAACGCTTGTTCTAACATACACATTTGGGTTGCTTTTTTTCAAGCTACTTTCTGTCTTTTGAAGAGCAATGAACCTGCCTCTTTTCTAGTACTGATCTTTCTAAGGGTCGGGTTGGATATACAGCATTTTCTCAAGGAACACACCTGAGGGTGCTGGGGGGATGCAGCAGTTCATGTCAGTGAACTCCTGCTGCTGTAGCATCAGATGGTGTATGTGTTCTGTAGAGATGGGGACTTGCTTGGAGCTTGGTTTCAGCTGGGATTAAGTTAATTTTCTTTCTAGTAGCTGTTGTGTTCTGGATTTAGCATGAGAATAATGTTGGTAACATATTGTTTTAGTTGTTGCTAAGTAATGTTTGGATTAGTCAAAGGAAGTTTACAGCTTCACTTAGAACCTGAGAGAGATTTTAGATGGGGTAAGCCAGCTAAACAAATATTCTGTACCATAGACACTGCTCAGCATGTTACTGGGGATGGGCTGGGGGACAGGAATTTGCAATCGCTGCTTGGGATGGGCTGGCCAACTGATCATGGGGTGGTGAGAGCAATTTCTATTGTATCACTTTATTTTGTGTATTCCTTTACCATTATGATAATCATTATGGTTTTCCTCTTGTGTTACTGTTCTATGAAACTATCTATCTCAACCCACAACAGTTTTTTCCCCCTCCCTATCATACTGGCAGAGGGGAGAGTTAGTGAGCACCTGCGTGGTCCTAGTTGTTGGCTGGTGTTAAACTATGACAGAGCTCAAGGCACTTATACTAATTTCCAGGGGTTTAAGTTTCTTGTATCGAATGTGAAGTACTGCTAAAGGAATAAATGCAGCACTTGAGCAGTATCTGTGTTACTGGTAGGCAGAAGAACTTAATGTTTTTCTGGTTTTGCAGCTTAGCCTGAGAGTCTGCCATGTACTTGTGTGTGCTGAATTATTTGTAAATATTAACTATGCAAGGGGTTTTGTTTAAAAAAGAAAGTGTGCGAATTTCATGCATGCAGTCTGTGATACTGAACCTGGGTCTGTTGCTGTCTGACTTGAGAAAAAACACTTTCTTATTTCACTGAACTCTGCAGAAAGTTTTCCCTTTGAGAACATTGCTAGTTTTACCTGCTTTGAAGACATTTCAAAGCTCCATTCTCACTTTGTATTTTCAAGTTTCCACAGATAACATCTGTCTTTAGCTGACCCTGCTTAAAGCACTGTGCAGCAGACTTTTTTTCTTCCTTTTGATGATGCTAAAGGCTTGAATGGTTTTGTGTTGTGTACACATATATATGTGCACTATGGTATGATAGAGGCAAACAGCAATATGCCTGGGGACAAGGTTGTTCCTGAAATGTGATGCAAGCTTGCTGTTATTCTGCAATACTTCTGGGTTTTGCTATATGTACATTAATGTCTGCACGTAAGATGCTGGAAATTATGTGCCCAGGAGTGGTAACGGTTGCTAAAACGTGTGCCTCTTGATTCTGTTAATATCCCCATTGAGTCATGCAGATATGTCAATTATTCTGCCCCCAAAGAGAAAGCAGAACGGGCTCCAGCATCATCTCTGAGTGTTTATTCACTGCTGTCACTTATCTCTCCCACAGGAAAGCTCTGATCTAGACACCTCACTCAAGCGCCTGCATGCGCTCGAATGGGGAATGGGAATTTCTTTTTTTATCCCTACAGGAGAGGAAGCCTTGTCACCTGGTGCTGGATTTCTGTGCTTTCTTGTAAATCAGGCTTTACAGCAGCAGGGTTTTATTTTAAATCCCAAGCCAAAATATTACGATTTTCTCACACTGATGACAATCTTCAGGTGTCCCTATAGAAATGTAGTTATAGCTGAGATTTTTGCTTAAGAGAAAAATGGGACTTGTGATGAGGGGCTGCAAACATACAAAAGCAGTTTGAATCAAAAGGGCAGTTGGACTCCTCCCATAAAATGGAGAAATCTGGTCCATCTCAGTCTATAGATGGAAAGATCTGCACTTGTCAAATGAGCTAACAGTTGAACAGAATAAATATACATGTCTACCTTGGCTGCGTGATTTAATGTAATTTCATTCTGTGGTTAACACACAGCAGCTCACCAGGGATCCCTGCCTTTTCACCCAGGTTTATACTGATGGTTTTACTGTGCAGATTGGAACAGATTTCCACTCCTGTGGGGGTGTAATGCCTCGTATTTTGGAATAGATGAAAGAAAATCTACTGGCTTTGGCAATTTAATTTTGGCTTTAAGGGAAACTTGAAACCAAATTGTGGTGTTCACCCATTGTGAATTAACAACTATGTAATTCTCCACTAGGTGTTCAACTGTTGGTTAAACTGAATGAAGCCAAAATGTATTTGTATAGCTATTTATCTATTTATATAATCTTGGCTATGGTTACTTGAGGGAAGTAATTTACCCTTTCTAGGAGGCCTTTTAATAAAATGAAAGAAAAATTCTGCATCGCTAAATGGATCTCTGTTGCTGTAGAATGCATTGATTAGACTGTAGGATGACTGTGCACTGATTAAGAAAGAATTTAAGTGCCTATAAATAAATTCCTCCAAGCCAAAAGCAGAGCACTCTTGCATCTTAACAGTATTTGGTTAAGAATCCAGTGCCTGAGGGAACTGGGTAAAAGAAAGACATTCGAGACCTTGAACAAGGGAGAAGAAAACAAAACAGACATTTTCCAAGCAGTGGCATTTTACTGTTAAATTTTTATCCAATTAGCAAAGTTTGAATCTTACAGAAGAAAGTAACAATGTCCTAACAAGTCCAGTGTGTGTGAGATGCCAAAAGCCAAGCTCTGGGTGGGAAATGCCAAGGGCATCTCTCTGTACAATTAGCATTGGAATTAGAAGACATGTGTTAGATCCTAAATGGGTATTTCCCTATCCTAGGGCTTAGCTAATTGTGGAAAATTAAATGGTAAACGCTCTCTCTGGGAATGCTCTTAGAAGAGCAGCATCCATGTCAGTTCAGCTGGTAAATCTCCAGGAACCTGTTAATGTCTGTTATTCTCACTCATTTCATGTGGGGGGATTGAAGAAACTGCCTCATGACGAGTGATGGACTCATTTATCTAGGAGTTGTTTGCCTTGTGTCATTAATGTTTTAGCTGTGTTAGTTACCACATGCTGGCTAATGATTTTAATTCATTTTTCCTGTCTAGTAAAGGTAAAGCATCAGAAATTTGTTGCTTTCTACTCTGTTATAAAAACAGGTAAAAAGAATAGTGGTGTTACTTAAATCTATATCCAGTCCCAAAGATAAAACCTTTTAACACTACAGCTTCTCTTGCTGAGGTGCAATGAGTAATTGAAAGAAAAGGGAAAAAAAAAAAGTCTCATAACAGTGCAATTCACCTGTTCTTGAAGCCTTCTACTGAGTTGAATGTGATCACACACTCAGTTCACTCTCACACTGGTGCCTTTGGGTAGGTGGTTCCTTACACAGCTGGAACTGAACAGGCATTGCCAAACATCTTTTGGTGAGAGCTTGACGAAATCTCACTGTGCCTGTGCTCGCAAATAGATCAGTGCTGGCAGATGCATTTTTGATAGTGAAGCACATTTGGGACTGATGAAAGGAAGACATGATGAAACAAAAGTGCCAAGTTTGCATCCTGTAGTTAGTGCATGATGCGCATAATTTTTAGAAAGGGATCAAAGTAGAGGCTGAGCGTAACCAACTGTGTGCTGAATTTTTCATATGATACACAATCAATAAAGCATTATTCTTGAAAATCTTAGGAAGGTCAATTATGCTGGAAAGAGAGTGCTAAGGGAAGGATCTGCCAGAACAGCAAACTTCAGAGAAGTTCCTGGGAAATGTGAATGTCCTACTTGTTCTATTTGTACTGAATGACAGATTGTGTCAGGACCAGGCGTGAATCTAACGTGGAGGTGGGAAAAGATGGTAATCCTGAGAAGTCTCTGGCGCGGAGGAGGAGGCAGTGGGGCTTATGCTCCTGGAAGGTTTTTGTGCTTTTGCTCAGCCCCCAAAAGATCCCATTATTTATCAAATCTAAGGCCTCAGGGAGAGAGCTGGAGATCTTTGGGACATAGTGAAGAGGTTGGAGAAGAAACAGCAAGAGAGGGGGCTTAATAATGGGCAGACTGACCTGTGATCGTGACTTCATGGGCAAATGGGAGTTATGTTGTGCTGAACAGTGCTTATGGAAAGCAAGTCATCCCAGAGACTTGGGACATCTTGGGCCTGATCTCTTTTGAAATCTGGCTGTGAGAGAACTCCTCTTTAAATTGGGAGACAGCAACAGGAGACAGTAGTCAGAGCAGATACTCAAGTGCTGTTCCTTCAACCATGAAAGCTGCTGTCTTGCTCCTTAACAGGACAGATTGATGTAGTCTAGCACTGAACAAATGGTAAAGTCAGTCTGCAAATAATCTGAAGAGCTAGTCATTGAGGACAAATGCTGAAGGTCTTGCAGACAAATCATGAAAATACTGAGACTGCAAGTCAAGTTGTTGTTAAGGCAACCAAAAATGTCTACTCCGAATTAGTGCTTAATTGTGTTGGGTGATAGAAGCAATGAAGGGAGATTGTCTGTCTTTTTATATTGTGAAAAGTAAAGAGGCAATGTTGATAGATATCTGCTGCAGCAGCTGGTGGGGCTGCTCTTCTGCTCCCAGCGCGGCCTGTGACCAGGGAAGGGACACGCACGGGCCCTGTGACTGAGGTGCTGCAGCTGGTGGAGGTGGTGGCCATGGCTCCCTTCCTTGCGTGGCAGGTTTTTCCTGTGGGTTTCATGTTTTCTGTGCCCTGGCCTCCTGCTGCAGTGTAAGGCTTCGTGCTGACAGGAAAACAAACTGAAAAGCCAAAGTCTCTGGTGTGTTGCCCCTCTGTGCATTGGGATACGGGCATGGAATGACATTTGGCCAAATTTGAGAACGGGACTTCTCTGACTGACTGAGAGGAAAAATCAATCAAAGAAAACAAAACAAACCCCAAAAAACCCAAGCCACCCCGCTTTATAAAGGCGTTTTCGGGACAAGCTGGAGGCCTGTAGGGGAGGCCGGATGCTACTGCGGCCCTGCCTGACAGGAGCGGAGTTGGGACGGGGGCGGGGAGGTGCCGCATCCAGGGAGCGGGAGGTTGAGCCTCTCCCCGACCCTGTGGGGCAGAAGGAGCCACAACTCTCGGGTCGCCGCCTCAGGCGGAGACTTGCCCCTGCAGGCTGCGAGCGGCCTCTCGCCGTCCTCCCTCCTGACGGCCGGGCAGGATGCAGCCACGGGGCGCGGGCGGCCGCGCAGGGCTCGACGGGAGCTGCAGTCCTGAGGCAGCTGAGCCGAGCGGCCATCCGCCCGACAGGACTACAGCTCCCAGCGTGCCTCGGGGCAGCGGCGCTCCCCCCGCTCCCCGGGCTCGGCTGGCAGCCGGGCTGTGTACGTGGGAGCGGGAGGCCGGGCGGCGCGGCGGGCATGGGCGGCGGCAGCGGCGGGGAGTGAGGGGGCCGCCGTCGCGATGTGGCTGAAGCCCGAGGAGGTGCTGCTGAAAAATGCCCTCAAGCTGTGGGTGCAGGAGCGCTCCAACCAGTACTTCGTGCTGCAGAGGCGGCGGGGTTACGGCGAGGAGGGCGGAGGCGGGCTGGCAGGTACTGCACACCCCCTGGGGGACTGGGGCAGGGTCTCCCGGGGGCTCGGCGGCGGGGTCGCCTCAGGCCCGGGCCCTAGGGGACCGGCGGGGGAAGGGGTGGGAGGGAGGGCTGGAGGGGGGGATGGCCGTTTGCCGGTCGTGGGTCACCCCGGCTCTAGAGAGGGGGGAGGGGGGCCTCCTGGCCGAGTTTTGGAGCCCCTGACCTTCATGGGGTATCTCATGTGGTTCTCTTTTTCCCCCCATTTTCCTTGCATGAGAGAGGCACATCCAAAGAAACCCCACTGGCAAAAAGAATTGTAAGATAGTTTGGGTTGGAAGGGGTCTTAAAGACGATCTAGCTCCAGCCCCCCTGCCATGGACAGGGACACCTCCCACTCGACCAGGTTACTCAGAGCCCCTTGTGACCTCCAGGGACTGGTGAAGTTTCTGGCACGCTCTGTGGGATGGGCTCTGCTGTGCCCATGGTAGTAGGAGAGCCTGGTGGGAATGTGCATCCTTCAGGGCCGGGGGCATCGGGCTGCCCGGGGGCCAGCAGCCCCCCTGGGGGTGGTACACCGAGCTGAGGTCAGTGTAGCACAACACTTGGTCCTAGTGTAACAGCCCTCTGCTCCAATGGACACCCTGACAGAGTTAGATCTGTAGCTCTTTGGAAGAGGAGATCTCAGCAGAAATGATGGATCTGCCTTGCTTTGGCAAGATGCTAATTACCAAATCCCTTTTCCCGCATGCATCTGAGGCTGCCCGAATTGAGCTCCTGCTCAGGCATTTCTGATCACTTATTTTAAAAACAAGCAGGTGCTTTGATGGAGCTTGTCAGGAGGTGTGGGTTAGGAAAGTGACAAGACATTGACCACCATATAATAAACTTCATTTCATGAGAACTTTATGCTATGGAGCTGGGTTTCTATTTTTAATTCTTGTCTGTTTGTATAATTACGCACTGCAGGGACTCCAGCTGCCATTGAGACCTCTGTTGTGGTAGTTATTCAGACTAGAACTGACTCCTTTGTAGACTGATAGTGTCTGTCATTGACCCTGTCAAGGAGAAATGCTCCAGGGAATCAGAGTAAAGTTGTTCCTGTGTGGGATATGGTTCTTCGGTGTTCTGCACAAATTGCATCTCTCTGGGTTTTCTAGGCTCTCTCTTACTGTGTCATCATAAAGCAAACTGTATTAAACCTGAAGCATAATTGTCTTGTTGAAACATTTATTCATTCTACCAGACAAAAAATACAAAGTCCAAACTTTTGGCTTGTGAATTTCAGATGTAGATATAGCCCTTCCAGCTGGAGGTGGGGCATTCTTCGTTGGCTTCTTAGCCACTTGGAGGGCACAAGGAAAGTGTGAAAAGAAAGCATCACAAAATTCCAGATTCTCTTCTAGGCATATCGTAATACTATAGATAGATAGATAGATAGATAGATAGATAGATAGATAGATAGATAGATAGATAGATAGATAGATGTTAGGTTTTGGCTTAGAACCAGGGGTGATATTTTGCAACCTAGGAAATCTTGTGGTCATTAGGCTAACTGGGCCGTTCTCTGTCCTGGTATCTTTGGAAACCAAGGAAGCTGAGTTGGTATGAGGGTTGTCTTTCTGTGTGATAAAATTCATTTAAGAACTGTGACTAAAGGGAAATAGTAAGACCTAGAATTAGGTGTTCATTTTAAAACATCCTTGTAGGCTGACAGTTGGACAGGCAGTCCCTTTGGATTAGTGCCCTTTGGATTTTGCTGAAGGTGGGCTTCTATTCCTAGTCTTCTGTCCTTGATGGCATTTGACAGTGTGGAAAAATACTTGAATGGGATAATTCCTGTAGTATGCTTTTTTTAATCTGGCATTGCATATTTTATTTCTGTCATTTTTCTCTTAATGTCAGATTCATACAAATTTCATCTGTGCAAGTTATGTTTTTTACTGGACAGAAACATGAGGTGTTATTGAATTAAAATTTTGATTAAGAAAGATTAACAAAAACTTGGAAAAAGTGCAGTTAAATTTGAGTTTGCAGGTTTGAAAATATTCCAAACTCCTAGGTATAAGCTAGAATAATTTGCTGTGCCTGATTTTAATTTTATATTGCTGTGTGTCACTCAAGAAAATTAGCGCTTTAGGAAAAAACATTGAACAGCTATTATCTTCTGAGATCATTGCAAATGTGCCAAGTACAGTCTTGTTCTGAACAGCATTTTTTCAGCTGGTGGGACAAAGCTAGAGGTGACTGGCAGCACTGAGGGGCTGGGGAGTTAGGAGTGAAAGGGGGAGGCAGCAGTGGGAGACTTGTCTTGAGGGAAGAGAGGGGCAATGCCTCAAGGCAGGAATGGGAATAAAGCTGAACGGTGCTGCAGGGTTTGAACAGCAGTAACGGGGACTAGCTGAGGAGGCAGTAGCAAAGGATTCCCAAGAATACAGGAGTATGCTTGGTAAAATAGACTTTAAGGAGGGGAGATGTGAGTTTTGAAGGAGCAACTGATAGATGGAGAAGGTACAGACCAAGGACAAAAAAGCAGATGAGAGCAGAGACAGTTACCTGAAGGAAGGCTGGGAATTCTGGTGCTATGTTTAGAGAGAAGGCTGCAGTTGGAGGTGTTCGTATGACCCTTCTGGACTGTTACAGCAGGACCAGTTTGTAGATGGTACAATTAGCTCTTCCGGCTTGTGCTGTCACACAGCGTAGCTCTGAGTTGGCTGGCGTGGATAAAAACGGACAGAAATATGTTGTGCTGGTTTTGCTCAGTCTTGGTTCCCTTCCTGCGGGCGTGCACCTGCTTACCTTTACATTTCATTCCCTTTCCTTTCTTAGACCTCACCTAAGGCTACCAGTACTGTAACCTGTTTGGCTGGTTCTACTTCCTGATAATTCGGCGTGCAATAGGCTGCCCCAGAGCATGTTGCTGTATGTCTGGCAGTGCAACCGTGTCACCATGACCTCTGGTTGGTCTGTCTTCTGCAGAGCCACTGTTGGAGAGCTGCTCAGGTTTTCTAGAGTGTATTGATAAGAATACATCCAGGCAAAATGGCCCGTCTGCTGAAGCACGGTTGTGATGACACAAAACCTCTGCTGTGAATGCATGTGCTGTAACCAAGGTCTAGTGAGATTAAGCATGTTCGTCACAAAGAAGTTGCTTTGGTTATAGTTTAGACAGGACTTTAATTAGGAGGTGGGTGTTCCTGGAGTAGTTATACAAATGCGTATTTGGTGTCATAAAATACCAATCTTCCACTGAAATGTCAGAAAACGAGTTATTTGTTTTCTGCTTTGATTGTTTTAATTCACCTCTTTCTGTTTGAGAAAATTAAGTAAAATGCGACTGTGAGAGGAGAAAAATGTATCAGTGAAATACATGGTTGGAACTAGTCTTCCCTGCTTGTTTTATATGCCAAGGTTGGAAGGGTAGGAAAAAAACCCCCTAACTCTTCAAGTACTGGATTTCCTGCAGCTCTTATTGCCGTCCTGAATCTATAAAGGCTCCTGCTGGTATTCCTGCCTTTCACAAGGTGTAGCTTGTTATCTGCATTATTTCTAGCTGGTTTGGGAGGGGGGAGTGATAGAGCAGCTTTGGTGGGTGCCTGGTCTCCAGCTAGAGTCAACCCACCACAGCTATCTATCACAAACTTACTTGTTTTACAGTATTTTTTTCCCTTTGGTTCAGCTCTGAAAAGCCTTTGGACTCTTCAGTTTGTAGAAGTGAGAAGTTATTGCTGAATAACTGTAGCTGCAGAATATCACTTTCTGTGGTTGTTGCCACTCAGGGAAAGCTTTTACAGTATTTTCAAACAGCTTCTTTTTATGATGATGTAAATAAACTAAGGGTGAGAACTCAGTTGTACATCAAAGTGTCTAGTTTTCAAAATCCTTAGTGTAATGGGCCTGAGCAGTGTTGTGCTAATAGAACATTTTTGTTTGTAAGAAACTCTTACAATCTTATAAATATTTAATGTTCCCTTAACAATTCTAATGTAGCAAATCGGGAGACTGTCTGAGCCAGTTTTAATATAATTAATTATTGACCTCAAAGGTACTGTTACGCATTAGAGGAGAGAACAGGCTTGTGCTTCAGAACAGCAGTGCTCTTAGAAAAAAAGACAGCAGCATATTTTCTTTGCTTCTGATTCTTCATTGCTAAAACAGAACTTATGTTATTCTATTTGCATTATAGTAGTCCCACAAAGGATAGGAAATAGTCTGATTGCTGGCTATGATACACATTTAAAATAAAGAAGATTGTTAGCACTAAAAAAGGTGCCACTGACAGCTATTCCAGGAAAAAAATAATCTTTGAGACTGTGGGTTGAAAAGGACCACAGCACCCCCCACCCCTCGAATATGAGTAGTCTCTTGATGTACTTGGTGAAATAAATATAGAAGAACAAAGTGGTGTTGCCCCCAAATGTCAAAATGTTGGGCAGTTACTGTCATGGTTCTATTGCCTATATTAGTATAAATGAGAGCATAATTCATTGCTGATATGTTTTGGTGCATGTCTCCAAAGCTAATGATATTTATTTAGAAACTCTTGGGAAGAACATATCCTTATTTCAAAGCTGTTCTGTATTCCTGGCCCTTTATTTTATTTTTAGGGTATTATACCCTGTTTATTTAAGTATGTAGGGCATTTCCCACTAGTTTTACTCAAGTATCTATGAAACTGAAAATGTTTGCTAAAAGCAGAACACTTTCTCCACGTAAATGTGCATCTCCTTCCATATCTACAGCTGAAGTCATACCCCATGTGAGGCAAAAGGACAATTTAGGTGGAATTCCCCATAGAAACTGTCGGGTCTGGCTTTGAGCAGAGATGAGTGTAGATGCCCTTCTGTAGGTTGTCCTTAAAATTGGTTGTTTGAGAGCAACATGTACTGCATTTCATTAGCAAGAGGTTGGCAAATATGGTCTGAGCTGCTTTTCCCCCTTGCCTCCCTTGTGGAGATAATATTAGTGCCTAGGCTGAGCAGTTACTGATTTTTTTTTTTCACCTACTCCCTTATTTTACAATTAATATCCTTGACATCGTACAGGTGAATTTTAAATCTCTGCTACCCTGGAAGTGAATCATTCTTTATTAGGTTTGTGTGAATGGCGTTAGCAGAGTGCCAGCAAACTGCTCAGCAGTGACCTTACGAGCCGGGGTGAACCTGGTCCTTGTTGGGAACCTTTCCTGTTGGGAAATAGCAATTAAAGGGAGTGCTTACTGAGAAGCACCCAACAACTTGTAGTTATGGAAACCCTGACTGATAATACAGTATTCAAAAAATTCTCAGCTCTTAGGGTGCTTTCAGAACTAGGTTAAGAAGGTGAGACTCTGCTGATTCCTTGCAATTATGCTAGTGTCCACAGCCCTGGAATTAGTTCATCACACACCGAGCATTTATTGGCTTAAGTGCAAGCCTGTACTCTATATCACATCCATGGACAAAGTAGTATTGACTAGTGAGACTGTTGAATTGATACTAACCCAATACAGTTTATTGTGTCTAAAATCCAATGACCTTCCAAGTAGAGGGAAGCCGTTATGGCATTTTGAGGAGTGCTGCTCTGTAGTGCTCTGTTGTAATCATTCTCTCAACTGAGCAGTTGCATTAACCTTATAAATGGTGACTAATGTCTTTGTACTGTATATCAGAACAGAAAATGCTATTAGGAGAATTATGAATGAAATAATAAAACATTTGCTGAAGCAAAGCCAACTTTGAGATCAGCTCAGTGTTATGACTCATTCAGTATCCAAAGCTCTTTAAACAGACATAAATGGTGTTATCTATTCAATGTCTGACTTCAGTTAGAAACTACAAAAAAAATTCTACTTTCCAATGGTAACTTACAATCTATGCATTGCAGACAAGACAAGATAGTATTTTTCATTGATGTAATGTACTGGTCTTTGGGGGTTTTTGTGTGGTTTTCATGATTATTCACTTCCATTTTTTTTAAGAGAAGCCAAAGCATTCTGAAACTCGGATAGCCACAGTAAGGAGTCACACAGTGTATCCTTGCAAAAACCATGTTCTGAGGATAATTGCGTAGACTTACACAATTTTGTCTTTGCTTTCTTGTAATTCTCACAATTGATATTTTTCAGAATTTGAGAGGGGTTTATTGGAAAGAAAGTGGAAAGAAAAGTATCAGAAATCAACCTAAACATTCTGAAATACCTTTGAGGGACGCATTTGAAATTATCTAAATCTAATGCTTCAGTGGAATATTAAAAACCTGAATGAAAAGATCATTTTCCATCAAACATGGAAGGGTACTTAGAAGTGCTATGAGGGATATGTTAACTTTTTTGCATATGAACTCTTGATACTAATAGCATTTTTGGGGGAATAGCCTGTATCCATCATTTCAGCTGGTTCACGGAACAGACTTCACAGCATCTCTTTAGGTAATTGCATCTCTCATATTTTTGGGGGGTAATCTTGTCTCTTATTTTGCAGTTCTTCTGTAGGAGCATAGAAGCTGTGTGCAATTGTTTTGCATTTATGCGGCCGTGCTAGAAGGATGGCAAGCCTAGGAAATACAGGAAGAAAGCATAAGTTACGGTTGCTTGTATTTTTATTTCTGTTGTAACAAGAAGAAAAACAATTACTTGTGCATGAGGACGTAAAAGCTTATCTATTTTCTATATGGAATTTTCTTCCTCGTTTAGGTTTGCCTGATTCTTATATTTGAGAGGAACTTTTAAGATAAATGAGCTAATATTTTTATTAGTGTGGAGAAAGAATGATTTTGGCCTCTAAGATAAAATGCATACTCATTTTTGTAGGAAACTTTTGCTCCAAGTTACGGAGTTATGAAATTACTATGTTTTCATTTGAACTCTGTTTAATAGTAACTATTTCAGTATTTAGTGGCAAGGAGGTGCCATGGCCATTGTATCTTGGGTGTATAATCTATATGAGAATAACACACCTTATGTAATGGGATGAAATAGTAGTGTTCCAGAATTTATGCAGGAGTTGTCTGATAGACTGTTTATGAAAAATGGCAGGCATTTTCTAGCTACGACCAGCAAAACTTCTGTATGTACAGAAAGTGCATGTAAAAACAGTGGATTTTTCATAAAAATCAGATATAAGAGCTGTTTCCTGCGACTGGAAAACAGAACAGTACATGACTAATTAAGAAGTAGTTCAGTTACTGCTTGAGCTCATTGAAGGCTGGGAGCTACTGTGCTGCTCTTCAGGTTGTCCTCTAGTTTACCATACTACATAGCTATTGCTTCCAAGGGGGTCATCCAGAAAAACTTATTCACCCTCAGCTTGTGTTTATAATGGCTTTTACTGGATCAAAATATCATCATCTCCCAAAGAGAGTCCTCTGGAACCACTTTTTGTTTTTATTTTCTTGGGGTTCATTAGTCCTTACTTGGGTAGCATTCCTATTCACTAAAAAAGGAATCAGAAGTGAGTGCACATTTCAAAAGCCTTAGTTTGACTATGCTGTATACATTTTCTTGAACACCACAGGTCTTCTGGTGGGAACGCTAGATGCGGTGTTGGATTCTACATCAAAAGTCGCCCCATTTCGCATCCTGCATCAGACACCAGACTCTCAAGTCTACTGGTCCATTGCATGTGGTATGTACTATGATTTAGAATGAGTTTATAAAGTGAAAGATGAGGGTGCAAAGTACAGGATCCATTTTTGGGTTAGTCCTCTGACATCATTATTCATTCCCGTGACCTCTACATGGTTCAAAGTTATTTGAAAACCTGAGGTTGACAGTAGTGTGTGGTTTCAATTTTTCTGGATGTATCTATGGACTTTTCTATGAGGGTGGTGGAGCACTGGAACAGGTTGCCCAGGGAGGTGGTTGAGGCCCCTTCCCTGGAGATATTCAAGGTGAGGCACAATGAGGCCCTGGGCAATGTGGTCTAGTTGGGGGTGTCCCTGCTGACTGTGGGATGGCTGGATGAGATGACCTTTGGAGGTCCCTTCCAGCCCGGACCATTCCATGATTCTATGATTCATATTACAGCTTCCAATTGCCTGCTTTCTGCAGCAGTCTGGAAGTACTGAAGAACTGCCTTGGTGCTCCAACAGAGGAACCATCTTTTCTTCTGTCAGCTGCAAGTGTGTCTTGGCACAGTTCAGGATGACAGGCATAAGTTGACCCTTGGGAGTACTAAGGGTGCCGTAGGTAGGAATAACAGGAGCTGCTTATTCTAATGTTTTTTTTTCTACTTTATCATTGCTTGTTAAAATGAGCCAGGTTCCCAGTTGTGGTCAGAGCTGAATTCTTCTTCATATCTGTTGCTCTTGTAGTTTAAGAAGTTCTTTTTCATGTTGTGTTATTAATCAGTAGGAAATGGAAACAAAAATTGACCTTGAGTCGAGTATGTGATTTTTCCTAGAGCATGCTTTCTGATATCACACATGGTATTTTGTTGTGGGTTTTAAAATTTATTTTTAGTTTTACAGCTTCTCTGGAAAACAGTCTTAATTCCTTTATATAGGCTGCTTAACCTCTGTGTGTCCAAAGAGACCTCCATTCCAAAAGAGAACTCTTATTTTGTACATGCATTGGTTTTCTTTCTGAAACATGGTCTTGTCTTTATATTGAAGTAAATGAATATTTTCATTTGATCTAATGCTAAAAAGTCAATGTTGTGGAATTAATCTATTTCTTAGGCTTATTGAAAGCATCAATAATTACAGTAGTAAAGAACCATATATTTAGTTTATTTTTTGATGCTTTAATTTTTTTTCATTAGTAGTGTTCTTTAAAGATGCAGGACTCCATCTAGAATTCTCTGGGCTTTCCTTTTAGTTGCTTGTGGCAAAAGATGAGCTTTGCAGGAAATCTGCCATTATGAAAACACTTACATGCATGAGTAATTCCACCAGTAAGTGCTGTGCTGTTGTTACATTTGACTTTGCTGTTACTGTTTTACTATTAATCCTTGTTGCTTCAACTTAACTGAAAAATTGGGCCTCTTGCTGTCTTTTCTATACAGTTAGCTACTTCCAAAATACAGATTTGTTCTTTTAGGTGTTTAGTGTATAGTTTACACATTTCTTGCTGTAATGCTAATCTGCTCCTGTTCACATTGTGCAAGGACTTCTCTGAAAGGCATTATTGTCAGTGAGAACTGTTTAGTAATGATTTAATGTAATTCATTACATGTCACTTTAAAAGGGAAGCCTTATAAAGTTCATAGAATTTGAACAGTTTGTGAACTGGCAGTGAATAAAATTTTAAGACTATTTCTGAAGAACTCAGAACTGATGGTGATGGGCTGTCAAAAAGGTACTTTGATAAGTATGTTCAAAATCTACTCTGGGGAATTCTCATGCCATCAGGTCAGCCCTTGGGAAAATATAAAGGGTAATCTTCACCTTAGGATCCAATTTATATCAGTTCTGTGCTGCACAAGTATTCTTTACAACAAAAGGCTACATAATGTAGTTGTACTTTGTGTTAGAAAACAGATTGTTCCTTCTGTGAAGTGAAGAAATTGAAGAGACTACATTTTGTTCCTACTATTACATATTAAGGATCTGAAGCAGTGCTCTTAAATCATTTAAATATTTATTAAAAAGTTTCATCTTTACTGTGTCACATCTGTGCCTCTGATTCACACTGTGACTCAAATAATTGGTCTACATGTGTAGTCTGAGAAAAATAATTAGTTTGCAATTTAATTGGTATGTTAATTACACTTCATATAATTTTTTAAAGTGTTGTTGCAAATCCACCCATATTTAGAACAATTTCTATTCATTCCCAAGGCAACTTTAACTAATTCTGTGGAGCCCATTGAAAGTTGTTCAATTAGTCTTTACAAAGTAAATTGAGAAAAAAGAAATTGTTAAAGGTGTGTTCTTGCTTGGGGGTATTGATAGTATGTGATTACACTGGCTGATTTTAGTTGTGAACATTCCTGTGTATCATGAAACTGCCAATTAATTTATATTCTAGAATCCCCTTATTCAAACCTATGTAAATGCTTTCCCTCTCTTTCCCTCTCCCGCCTCCCACCATCTGATGAGGAGCCACCTATCTTTAAAGAACTGACTCAGTATTGAATTTGCTGGACCTCTACTGTTGTTTCACTGGTGTCATCTCTGCTTATTATTACCACTTGCATGGTAATAATAACCAATTACCACTTGCATAATTTGTAACTGAGTGTGTAGAAAGAATAAGAGGAATTAACATAAGCATTTTGAAGTTGGCCTACCACATTGCTCTAATTATTAAAGTAACTAGTGGGTAAGAGTGTTACTTTGTATTTAAGGTAAACCAGTAATCTGAATGTATTTCTGGAAAGTTCAGGTGGGATAGTTTGTTCTCTGCTATAAAGTTGCGGTGGTATTCACCATGTAGTAGGGGATCGCTTTCTGAAACCTAGATTGAAAAACAGGGTAAAGTAAATAAAGTAACACGGTTGGCTTTTCTCTAACGTGTTTGAAAATGCAGTACGTTTACTTTTGTCTTTGCTCTATGGTTTTGACATTTCTTAGTTATTGATAACAGGGGTTTTACGTTACTGCTCCTCTTGCACATATGTAATGAGAGGAGAGAGAACAGTCCTTATTCCCATGTGTTTGAGTCCCAGAGGGTCCAGGAGAAAAAAATACCAATTCTGATGCTGCCAAACATTGTTTCGACGATCTGTCAGCTTGTATAAATCACT
>JAOTQQ010000063.1:8750487-8890683 GCA_026546715.1 Gallinago undulata | reverse complement strand
GGGTCCAGGAGAAAAAAATACCAATTCTGATGCTGCCAAACATTGTTTCGACGATCTGTCAGCTTGTATAAATCACTGAGCCTTTTTTTTCTGCATCAGGAGTTAGCTCTGGTGTATGTTTTCCACCTGGGGGTGTGCAGATGTGCTTTTCTCCGCTTGCAGAAGCCTGCAACTGCGTGAAAACTGTGCGTTGTTTGGAATTACAGTGTAAGCAGGGCCTTATTGTAGGTAGGATGACATTGTTTCCTGAATGGCAGTTGCCTAAGCTTTAGCCTGGTTAGAAATATAATTGATAGATAGACTGAGTTAAAACTGTGGCCTATAATGAGTACAAGGAAGTAGCAATTGATTGTTGTTAATAGCACAAATACAATCGTAGAATGGTTTGGATTGGAAGGGACCTTAAAGATCATCTAGTTCCAACCCCCCTGCCATGGAAATAGTTGTTTCATGTATCCAAAGATAAATCTTTGCTACCTTCCTGGTTACAATGATGGGTGATTTACATCCTTACCCTTGTTAGAAGGGAGTTGCACATCAGGTCCAAGTCTTGGAGTTCTGCTTCGGGGAATGGTGTGTCCCAGTCATCACAGCTGAGGATGTCTAAGAATCAGATTGCATCTTCTTCTTAGTTTCATGAATTTGATCTCACATTTCTCACCTTCTAGACTATTAGACTGGGAGTGTTCTAACGATGCTCTGCCGGCTGTGTTGGGGCAGTGCAGGCTACAGCACTGAGCCACACAGCATTGACAAAGCTGAGGTGCTTCTGGATGTAAAGGCTAGAAATATAAAGGGCTTGAAAGATAAAAACACAGCAGTGTGCGTTTTTAACGTACACCAAATACATTTTTAGTGTAGACAAGAGTTGGACAATAAATTTGAGACTTGTGATTTGGACTTGATTATCTAACTCTGTGAATTAGGAATTTTCTAAGTATTCTCTTGATTATTTTCTTAGTGAAAAGTTTAAAGCCTGTTCTAATTTCAATTAATGCAAACTTTCTCTTTCAATCAGGATCCAGCAGAGAAGAAATAACAGAGCACTGGGACTGGTTAGAACACAATGTTATGAAGACTTTATCAGTATTTGATTCAAATGAAGATATTACGAGCTTTGTCCAGGGAAAGATAAGAGTAAGTATCAGGCACATAACATAATTGGGAAAGGCTAAGTATTTTTTTCCTCTAAATGTACACAAATAATATTGAGAATATTCTTGAGAATATCAAAGGACAGCATTGTAATGCTACATACTTCTTATTGAGTCGTATGTGCCTGTTAACTTCAACACCCTCCATGGTTCCTGTTTATCTGTCCCATGTTTAAGTACAGTTGGTTAACATAAACTCTTCTTGGTAAATGATACACCAAATTCCTTTAGATGGTGGGCTAAAATGGTTGATAAATTATTTCCCAATAATTTTAATAATTCCTGGAAAACATATGATATACTTTTGTGAAGGTGCACTTTGTATATGCTATATATTTAGCCCAGGAATTCTTGTGATTAAGTGGGGAAAATATATCTATTTCAGAAGAGGAGACCCGGGCTTGGCTAAGTTGCATGGGAAGCTTGGTGGATGAGTCTGAAATAGCACATTTGATTTATGACCTGTGTTTTTATCCTCAGACTGTTCTTCCTGTTCTAAAACTTACTATCCTGTTAGGAGAATGCCATGTCGTATGTATTGCGGGTGCATGTATGACACCCACCCACAAGGATGCATATATAAGGTAACTGGTTCTTTTGTTTTAGGGTTTGATCGCTGAAGAGGGAAAGGGTTCTTTTGTAAAAGAAGAAGATCCTGAGAAGTTCCGTGAAGGTCTTATGAAGTTTGAAAAGTGTTTTGGATTACCAGAGCAGGAGAAGTTGGTTACTTATTACTCGTGCAGTTACTGGAAAGGCAGAGTGCCCTGTCAAGGCTGGCTTTATCTTAGTACCAACTTCCTTAGCTTTTACTCATTTTTGCTGGGAGCAGAAAGTAAGTAAGCCTCGATACTAAGCCTGGTCTCTTCACATTTTACTGTTTATCTTTCAGATTTGGAAGAATTCTTCCTATGTCCTAAGGGAGCTATTTTGCCATTTTGCCATGTGAGCAGATGTCAACACAGAATAGAAAAAACAGCAAACATAAAATGCTTTATGGAAAAGAATGCATTTGTGTAACTTAATACACAATGTCCATTAGTTTTTTTCCTCTATATAAGCTTCAGAGAGAAGGCAGGCCTGTTGCAGTTGGCTGTTAACTAAAAGACGTTCGTCATCTTTAGTTCGTTCTGCATATTAATTTGGTCTGTGAGGATTACAGTTATTCCTTCACACACAGACTTGATATTTGACATGAGTGCACTATGCACTGCTGATAATTGCACATATCTTTTTTTTCCTGTGTAGCATTAATTTGAAGTGTCCAATCAAATGCCTCTAACAATGTGAGCTCTAACTGTATTTATGTGAAAACTAGAAAGCGTAAAGAAAGTAGGATCCTTTCTAAGGTACTTCTCATTTGTAGTGGGAAGTGTCATAGCTACTGGGCATGGTTCCTCCTGCCAATACGTGATCAATGTACTTTAAGAAGCCCTATGGGTAAACTGTAAAGTAGGGTAGCTTATATGATGATGTTTGTTTGCAATCTGCAGTTTCACATGAGAGCAAAGAAAAGGTGATGTCAGCTTGTATTTTCATACAGGATGTCTCCTTAATGTTTTTCTTTCTATAAAATTCTTTCTAATGAAATTATTTTACAGGAATTTTGAAGAGAGTGTTTTTTGAGCTTATGAATTTATAGCCCTTTCCAAAGGGGTTATTTAACTGCATTGCTTAATTATATTTTATTAGGGCTGCTGACTACTACTTTTCTTTTTTTAATATGAGGGTAGCAGCTAATGAGAAGTTACTCACATCTGCTTGTATTTGTATTTTCAGTAAAACTTATTATCTCCTGGGATGAAATATCAAAACTTGAGAAGACTTCCAATGTGATTTTGACAGAGAGCATTCATGTGTGCTCTCATGGGGAAGATCACTATTTTTCCATGTTTTTGCACATTAGTGAAACATTCCTTCTCATGGAGCAGCTGGCAAACTATGCTGTTAGGAGACTTTTTGACAAGGAGACATTTGAAAATGACCCAGTCCTTCATGACCCCCTGCAGATCACCAAGAGGTAATATGTTACTTTGAGTTTTATCTGCTCTGGGCCCTGTACTTTTTTAGGCAAAGGGGAAGAGAATGCTTGTCTCAAGGAGATATGTAAATGTCAGCAAAGCTGGTGTTAAGTGTCTCATTAAAATTTGGGATCAAAGTAATGTGTGGCCTGATAATTTTTTGTTTGCAGTATCAAAAGTCTATATGAAGGCAGGAGGTGATTAAATCCTCAGAGCTGGTCTTAAAGTATAGGGTTTATAGTACTTTGAATTTTTAAAAGATATTCTAGCAGCATTTGGGATTAGAAAATTAGGAATGAAGCTGCAGTGTCTCCAAAGAGACCTGGTGAAGGAGGAGAATATGGAGAAGAAATCATTTGATAAACATGTATAAATAATAACTGCATGGCTTTTCTGCCACTGGAAATGGGTAATAAAATCGATAAGTTGCAGATGGGTGCATGGCTTTCCTTATTTACAACAGTATTTTAGGCAGTGGGAAAGATATGTATGTAAGCAACCTGATGGTTACTGTCCTTCATTCACAAGGAAGGTATGTGATTATTCCCTGTAGTAATTTTATGTTTTTTCTTCAATTCTGGTTTCTGTGGAAGCAAATATTGCCTTTTCCTCAGAGCTGTCCAAATTCTCACTCAAATGCCCGGGTTTTGATCTGCAGAGCACAGCTATTTACTGTGAAAAGTAACCAGGAAAAACATGTTTGTTGTTAGGTAATTTAAATTCACAGAAAGGGACTAAATCTTTGTTGGAAAATGTTACCTACTTAAGGCTCCATGCCCCTATGGTTTAAGGAAAAAAAAAAGCTATTTATAGTACACTGATAATAATACCTGTTTTGGGTTGTATTTTCTGGGTAATTGCTACCTCAGTTTTGTAGCAATGTTGGAGAGGGATCTTGTTCTACCACCAAAACATTGTTTCTGGCTGCAGTTACCTGTGAAGAATTAGACAATGGCAGATGTTTACAACATGTGCTACTTTTCTAGCTAATTAACCCCCTGTCAACCCAAAACTTGGTTTAGGTTTAAATGAACTATTCTGATGGGTTGGGAAACAGAGCAGATTAGTGTTTTTCTGCGCTACCTGTAGGCCCTGATTCAGCAAAGTGCTTTACTGTGTAAGAACATGCTTGAATCTATTCCTGTTTAGTGAAGTGTTTAAGTATTTTGTTAAGTGGATATATAGATATCTGTGGTCCTGCCCATTGTTGCCTCTTCAAGCAAAACATTGAACCCTTCAGATCGACCCCACAGACTGTGGGACAGCATGATGCTTTACTGTTTTTTTTTCCAAGGGTTTTTTTAACTTCTGTATTTGTAAAGACATTTAAAACTTATTTAATTTTTCTTTACTCTCTTCTCCCCTGTTTTTTGTTTTGTTTTTAATCTAGAGGCCTAGAGAGCCGTGCCCACAGTGAACAGTTTAGTGCATTCTTCAGGCTCCCAAAAGAAGAGACCTTGAAAGAAGTTCATGAATGCTTCTTATGGGTTCCTTTCAGTCATTACAACACCCATGGGAAAATGTGCATTTCAGAAAACTACGTCTGCTTTGCTAGCCAGGATGGCAGCCTGTGCAGTGTGATCATTCCATTAAGGGAGGTAATGCAAACTTCCAGTCAGACACAGTTATACCAGAAGTTTTGCACTTGAGTAGTTTAATGCCAGTGTAGCAGATTTTCATTAGAATCTGCTTACTTTACATGATGTCATACCTTTCCCCCTACCTTAGATACTGCGTGTAGGAATTCTGTTTGTATACTTATAGAACTGCGCTCAAGTTTCAGCTTTGTTCCCTGTGTGCTCTTTCCCTTTTGTATTTACTCTGATTTTTGCTGCTGGGTACAGAATCCAAAATTTTTAATACTTTTTTTTTTTTAATGGAAAAGCTTTTGCTTAATTGTTACTGTTGAGTTAATGAGAGATTCTCAAGATATAAATATTTGGAGAGGGTAGAGGGTCTTGATGACTGGTAATTGCCCTGCTGTGTTTCGTTAGCTCAGCAGTGCAGTGCTTTTTGCAGCAGCTCAGCAGCGCTGTCTGTTCAAAAGTCTGTAGGAAAGTCTGTCGACAGTCAGTGAACAGGTCTCAGTGCCGTTGGAGCTGATAGTCTCAACAGACTCAATAAGGACCATAGTGTGAAGGACATGGCATTCATATTTCTGCAGAGACTGTGGAGTAACTTCTGGGGAAAAAAAAACCACCTTCTCCATCCCTCACTTGACTTCATGTGATCTGGGACATTGCTACATTTCAGCCTTCCAGTGTTAAAAGCTTTTCATCAGCATGAGACATATTTTACAGGAGCCTGAAAATGAACCAGGTTCTTTCTGCTCTACGTTCTCTGTGGACACACTGCCTGACATAGGGGGGCAAGCTGAGTTAATTTCAGCAATACCCTTGGTGTTCTCTGCCCAGATAAAGCAATTTATTTGATTGTCTATAAATAGTCCTCCAAACAATAGAGCCTTCCATAACATGAAAAACAATAAAAGGCTGTGTTAAAGGAGCTGACTCTAAATTTATTCTTGTAGATTGTCAGGCCCTTGCTATTTGTTCTACAGTACTGCAGAGTTGCTTTATTTCAGGGATCTTTCATTCTTTACCTATAACAGTGTAAAAACATCAGCAATAGCAGTCAGTCTAGCTATTCATGATTGTCTCACTTGTACTTGCATTATTAAAGTGTATTAACTGCTGTAGTCTGTAACTGTTACATCATGGCAATTAAAATCAGCTGCAGCTGTCAAGTATTGTGACAGCTATCTTTGAAAGGGTATTCTCAGTGGAAATTCATTCTTGTGAAACTTGTTTCATTTGATTACTTGCAAAAGCCATGTTTTGTCTGCTTTTGTATGGTAAGAAAAAAAGTAACAGCTTCAGCAGGTAGGAGGAGGCAAGATTTTTAAATATGCACAGCACGCACAGCCGGGAAAATGTTTTCAAAGATTTTCGGTACTCTGTCAAAAATCTATCACATAATACTTACTACCTTGTGATAAAATAGCTGCAGACCACTGAGTTTTAAAGTAGTGAGTTTTTTAATTGAGTTACAAATTCTGCTTGTGTAGTGCTTCATACTAACTGCTTCATGTACACAGATTTTCTCTTTTGGAAGTAAGCTCGTAAAATTTCTTGCCTAATTTATTTGTCCCTGCTTCCATAGGTCACGGGGGTGGATAAGGCAGATCCAGCCAACAGAGGAGTAAGCATTAGTACCAAAGGAAAAACAGCTTTTCGTTTCACGGAGGTTAGAGATTTTGAACAGCTTGTGGCAAAGCTCAGAATGAAATGCAGTGCAACTTCAAGTCCACAACATGTCATAAATACAGAGGTAACTGCTCTGCTAATTCTAATTTCTTAGTACCTCTTCCTAGGAATAAGATGTGTCATTCTCAGTGTTTTGCTGTGTAATGCAGTTATATTTAAGCCCGAGTCTAGACACAAGATAAGTAACAATGTCTGCTGGATGTCTAGATTTCAAGTTGTCTAAATCTTTTTTTTTTGTCTTTAAAAAGTCATGTTCCCATTTCTTGCCTTCAGACCTTTCACATTAAAATGAAAGTCCACCAGTCTGATGTAATATTAGGTGTAGCTGTGTCTGTTTTTGCCAGCTGACTATTTGACTCCTGAAGTTGATGGAATGATTGCAAGATTCTTTCTAGATTTATAAACACCCCTGTTAAATTTTTTTTCAAGGTTGCAGCTGGTTCTGCCTCTGATGGTCCAAAGGATTTTGATGCAGGACCGTCAAAGATGGGCCAGAGAGATAACAGCAAAACTGTCAGCACAGAAGCCCTAATGACTGTCTACCATCCTCAGGATGCTGAGAATCTAGACTCTAAAATGGTAAGGGATAAAATGGCCAATAGTTTTTGGAATCTTAATTGGAAAGGACTGAAGTATCTTCAAAATGTATTCCGGCAAGGCTGCTGATTTCCTTTGGGGCTTTGCCAATCTTCTTTCATCTGCATTTTCTGTATTCAGAGTCCACAGGGTGCTTCTTCATGACTCCATTCAATTTTCTGCTCGTCTTGTTCAATAATGATATGCCTTATCTTCATGGCGCTAATTCCTCCTGCTCTTCCACACCTCAGGGAAGAGTTGGCTGTTTGTTTTGTGATAGTGAGCATGTTTCATATCTATCTGAATTGTCAGGGTACAAAGTTGCTACAAACTCTTTGGGACCAAGGAGAATGTTATCAAGAAATTGACTTCATTTCTTCCGTGCTCCATTCTTTTGCACTTCTGTCTAGAAAAGATAACCTCTGAAGATTGTTTTTTTCTTTGTTTTTTTTAAATGTTTTTTGCAGTAGGACATCTTATTTTTGATTCTCCATAGTGTGTGCAAGAAGACAGAAAGGTTTCTTTAAAATTAAGTCTTTCAGCAGAATTGGGTAAATTAAGTTACGGAATTTTTGATATTAGAAATATCAAAATACGTACACAGGAGAAAAGGGAGTCCAGACTTTTTAAGTTATGCTTTTTATAGTATGTTGAACAGAAGTGGACTAAATCTGCTTTTCCTTTTGGTAGCTTTAGTTGCTTTACCAATGTTAAATCTTACTGCTGCATGCACAGAGATACAGTGGCAACATTCACCCTGTCTCAGCCCTGGAGCCTCGCATGAGTTGGAGCATCTGATCATCAGTTGCTTTGCTCCAGAGACACTGAATTGTGTTTTGGGGCATAGTCAATAGTTTATAAGTAGTCTTGTAACTTTAAAAGGATTTATTTTGCTGTTTCTACCATCTCTGCCTCCTCCTGCTCTGCAGGTAAAATGCCTGTAACTTCAATTTTGTTAGAATGGGGATTTTTTTGCCAGTTTTTCTTATGTGAAACAGGTTTTATCTATGTTGTTGTCCTACCTGCATACACTGTTATCTTCGCTATTGACAGAAATTGCTTGTTTGTAAAACATGCTGTCTGGTTGATAAATATTTGATTAAATGTAATGTGCATGAGTGTTTTCAGCTATTAGTGTCCCCTCCTTAATGCAACTAAACTTTGTTCTCCTGCAAATTTTTGTGATTATTTATTCTCTCCTAGTGCTATTTGGAGCTCACGTAAATAAACTGAGGAAAGGTTGAGAAACTGTGGGAGAATAATGTCACTGATGTCATGCCATCCCTCTGTGTGCTTTCCAGGACTTGTAGCTGTTCTGTTCCAAATCTGTCAACTAGTATAATGCAACAAAGCATGATGAATCAAAAAAAGAAAGCAACCTGTTTTGCTTGTTGATTTTCTGTGGAATATTATTTCATCCATAACAGTTAGTCCATTTTTTTTTGCTATTAGCCAAGAACAATTCATAGACACGTTGAAATAAAAATATGTTAATTTATCAGAGTAATTAAGCAGGTGTCTGTGACAATGAGTTGACTTTGCAAATAATCACTTGCTTGATTTCATTGTGCCATCACAGCCAAATAATTTTTCTCATAGTTTGATTTTTAGACATCTCAAACTAGCACAGAGAAATCTGCCACCACACATAAGCAATCTGAACCTTCTCTTCACCCTGATTTTCCTGCTTGTCTTCTCTATTGTTTTCATTCAATTTCATCTTTTTTCCTTCTATTGATTTACCCTTTACCAAGAAAATGTTATGCTGTTTATCACAAAGCAGCAACAAAAAATGGGATATTTTAAAATTGGCCCAAGTTACAATAAGCAGATTTATTTGTATGTATGTATCACGCAAACATGTGTGTGTATATATATATATATGTATATTTACATGGAAATAACTGAAAAAGAATCTTAGAAGAGGAAGTTTTAATGTACCTCTATTTTTATTGCCATATGAATTATATCTCGTGTTAAATTTTCTAATCCATTATGCTGGCAGTGCTTTTTTGGAATGCCTTAGGAGATCTGTGATGGCAGAATTTGTCTGCAGAGTTGCACCTTGCATGGGTTACCTGCAAGGTACTTACTGCTTATCACTGGCTATTGACTCCCTTTAAGCCCCTAGTACTTTTTGGTCCTTGGATAATAATGTAGTTTTTGCTGATGTGGTGTCAAAGTTGCAAAAGGTTCAATCTAAAGGTAACAAATAGGACTGTCTACCTATTGATTTTTTTTTTTTAAGAAAAGTTTAGCAGAATAGCGAACAATACTGACGATACTGATGACTTCATTTAAAATGAAAATTCAGCTTGCATAGAGTTGTTGCTGTTTATGGGTTGGAATCATTCTCAAGTAGGAATTTAGGAAAAAAGTAGATCTTAGGAGTGGCTTGGAAAAAGTTAAAGGGAGTGATTATTTGCTGTCTTAATGCAGCAACAGGGGGGCATCAAGTGAAGTTAGGAGGCAGCAGGTTTGGCTGGGTTCTGACGGCAATTTGCAGGTAAAAATCTGCTGTATGTTGTTAAATCCATAGATTGCCCCTGCTGAGGAGGTGCCTGTGCTTCTGTTTGCTGGAGGGTGGAGAAGGATTTTGAAGATCCTTCAAATTACTGTCCTGTGGCACTTGCTGTTGTTTTCTGTCAGATGGATACTGGCATAGATTTACCTTTCATCTGATCTGGTGTAGCCATTCTTGCAATAATATACTTTAAAGATTAGTAGGTCTTGTAGGAGCTTGCATTGTATGCCAGACTTATACTATGCACAGGTTAGGTTTTGCTCTGATTGGCATCAACCTTTATTTCACATATCCATATGGGTGCCTATGCTGTCATTTCCAGTTTATATGAACATAACTGAGAGCAAAATTTGGTTTTCTTCTCTGAAATGTAAGAAAAATCTTTCAGTCTGCTTAATGCTTGTTGTCTTCATAGTTGAAAGAAAAAATGAAAGAACAGTCCTGGAACATCCTCTTTGTTGAACGTGGACATGGTGTCAGTATGTTTCGAACAAAGAAGACTCGGGACCTAGTTGTGAGAGGGATCCCGGAGGCGTTAAGAGGGGAGCTCTGGCTACTCTTTTCAGGTATTGCACAGCAAGTAAAACTGATCCATTTTGTGGACTCTGCTGTATGGATGTTCTGGTTACTGACTGAAAGTAGTCTGACAAAAAATGCTGTTACCTCTGGCAATTTATCCAAAGCTTTCTGAAGAAGGGCACTTCAGAACTATGAACAGGATAATTTTCTGTATTATTTATTTTGTATTGATTCAAACTAAACTGCATCTGTTTCTTTTACAACATACTCAACGGAAAAATAAGGAAAAGAATACATGCTGTTCCAGGGGACAGTCAGTTTCAGCAAAGCCTCTTTATGGGACTGTGTTTCAATTGTTTTGGTTTAAGCTTTCTGAGAGGGGGATAGTGTTACCAGATGCACAAAATAATGTTTTCCTGACAGAGAATTCAGCCCCAGTTATAGGCAGCTCTTTGCTATACGCTATTGCTTAGTTTAAAGAGTGAGATACACAGGAATTGTGGACGTTCTTACACACATGGGATCTCTTGCCAAAGCTCTGAATGTGCTTTTGGGGCTTTTTTCTGTATTACACCCCTGTGTCAGAGCACTTCACTTGAGGAAATGGAGGCCCAGGGAATTAAGATGGTGCTTTACAACACCTCTGTGTGCTTTCTACTCCTGGTCACTGAAACACTTAGAAAAGCAAAAGCCACTGACTTGATCAGGGTCACACAGGAAGCCTGTATCAGATTCAGAAAATGAGCTGCAGGTTCTGAGGAGCCACCCAGGACCTTATCTGCCAGCTGTACCCACTGTGTTCCCCTGGGCAGAGCTTCCTTCTGTTCCAGAGGATCTGTTTAACATAACAGATGCATTTTATACTCTTCATTCACCCTACATGTGAGGACACATGAACATGAGCATTTACATAAGCATTTATGCTTCTGTTACCTGACCAATATTTTAGTCTTGGAAGGGGTTGACATAAAAGTTACAGAATTAATTAGGTAAATATCAGTCCTTTGCCTAGTTTTTCCGTCCGTTCCCAGCTCTTCAAATGGAAAGGTATTGTATTTGCCAGAAAACTTGGGCAGAATTGTAGGTGAAAGGAGGCTTCCCCCCTATCCCCAGTGAAAACAAAAAAGTAAAAATCAACTTTGTAATGGAATGTTACTTATATTTCCTTCAAATCTTATTTTGTTTTGCTTTTTTTATTTTCATTTCAGAGTAATCCCTTTAATTTCAGTAGAATTACTGCAGTAACATCTGGAGATTCATGAAGTACCTCAGTAGTCACCAAAATTTTTTATACAAATTGCAGACAATCGTGTAGCTACTTTAATTTTGTCCTCTAACACTGTATTGACAGGTGCTGTAAATGATATGGCATCCAACCCTGGTTATTACACTGAATTGGTGGAAAAGTCCTTAGGAACATGCACTTTAGCTACTGATGAAATTGAACGAGATTTACGTCGCTCCTTACCTGAGCATCCTGCTTTTCAAAGTGACACAGGAATTTCTGCACTCAGGAGAGTTCTTACAGCTTATGCACACAGGAACCCCCAAATTGGATATTGTCAGGTACAGTAGTTTTGAGACTCTTGCTATTGGTCGCCTAAATATTAGTCCATGATGTCAGTATAGTGGCACCTCATATAATCAATCATGTAAATATGTAATGGTTTCTTGCTCAATAGTTCACTTATTTTGCTAATTTCATCCTGCTATGTAACTTGAGTTTTTACATTGTGCTTGAATTTATTGATAAATGCTGTTCTATCCACTTCATATATGCCTTTGCATTCTTAATAGACCTTAAATATTTTTATGTGGCTTAAATACTATGCACTGTATTTAATAATATAGAGGTAAAAGTCTTATACTGGATATGGCTGCAGGGTGTCCTAGCACTCTGAAAATGTGCTGTGAAGTGCTTTCAGAAATATAAATTTTACAAATTACAACAGTTGTGTTTTCACCATCTTTCCTCATAAATGCTTCCTTTCCTTAAATGTTACAGGCAATGAATATTTTGACATCAGTACTTCTGCTGTACGCTAAAGAGGAGGAAGCATTCTGGCTTTTAGTTGCTGTGTGTGAAAGGATGCTCCCCGATTATTTCAATCGTCGAATCATTGGTAACATCCATCTGTCTTTTTATCTATCTAGAATTGAATGTAAATGAGGATTCATTAAGAACAAATAAGGAATAAGCTGAAGGCTGAACAGTGGAGAGAAACTGTTGCATTTGGTTCAGTATTGTGAAATAGAAAATAGAAGTTACAGAGAATGTCCTAAGATGACTCCTTAAGTGGGAGTGGATATGATTTTCGGATGTTGTCATTACTCTAGGCATAACTACTCAGGAAATAGTCTATTAGACTGTTCTTGTGGAATTATTACTATTTGGAATTCATACTATCATTTGAAACTTAGCTTAAGTAAAGGAAAAAGTTACTCCAGATTCAGACTTAGTCTTTGATCTCATGAACTCACTACTTGTAGGTGTATATGCTGGAAGAAAATTGGATGTGAAGTTTCTCTCTAATTGCGGAGGGGACGTATGGGCTCTCAGGAGAATCACTGAAGTAGCCACACACTCAGGAAAGGGCTAACACACTTTACAGCATGTGGCAGGGCTCTGGAGCCATGCACATTGTGCAGAGCTTCCAGCCCAGGGAAGGAATGGTTCCACGCAGCTGGGCCTGTGTCTGCTTTTACAACTAAGTTTTGTGAGGGCAGGGGCTTTATTTCTGGCCGGTGCTCTGAGAAAAGTATGCTTCTCTGTATTAAGATTTGGGTGGTGGTTTTGTTATCCTTTCCCTGCAGGTGCCTTGGTAGATCAGGCAGTGTTTGAGGAGCTCATCAGGGTTCACCTGCCTCAGTTGACAGACCACATGATGGACATGACTTTTTTCTCCTCGGTCTCTCTCTCCTGGTTCCTTACCCTTTTTATCAGCGTGCTGCCCATTGAAAGTGCAGTCAATGTGGTGGACTGTTTCTTCTATGATGGAATAAAGGCAATCTTGCAGCTGGGTCTTGCAGTGCTGGAATACAACATGGAGAAGTTGCTGACTTGCAAGGATGATGCAGAAGCAGTCACTGTTCTCAATAGGTATGAGTGCAACTGTTATTCTTACAGGCTGTGTAGCAGCTGCTATAATTGCAAACAGATAAGTCATTCTGGGACAGCTGGGAAGACATCGGGCCAAGACTTCCAAAGGCTTTAAAGGAATTAAGTGTTCATCTCAAGCTGGAATTATGGAAGGGATGACTGGAAAGTGTGCCCAGAGCCTTTGAAAGTCCCATCCTCCATTAAGTTCATCTAAAACCGTTGCCATTTTGGATATTTTAAAGTAGAAGCAATGTGATTTTGACTTTGGATTTATATCACTTTTTGAAGGTGGCTTCCCTTAATGATGAGGGAATCTAGAGCACACTAAGACAGTTCAGCCATCAGCTTACTGACAACATATTTTACAGCTCAGTTCTTGTAGTTTAGGATACGGGCACCTCTGCTGCTAATGGCTTAAAATAGAAATAAGACAAGAAAAATGCAGTGAGGACAGTCATGACTAGATGTTCATTCTATATTAACATTTGAAGAATAAATTCGAATATGCAACCTAAAGTGCATTTTAAACTGATCTTTTAACTTGCAGAGTTTTTGCTTCACTACCTACCTAAATTCTGTTGTTGCTGCTGTGATTGCGTATCAAGGAGTATTAAAACAGCAAAATGACTGTGCTATAGGAGCCTCCAAGTTATGACTGTTAAGAACTGATAATAATTTCCTTTTAGTGAGACTCTTAAATGTTGCATGTTTGAATAGGGGAAGAGCTACAGAATTAATGAGGAAAATGTAATTTTAATTATAGGAGACATTGTGGCCTGGTATTTATTGTAAAACCTAGCTGTACTCGTTCAAATATTTAAAACACTTAAAAAACCTAACAGTTAGAGCACATTCACCCAGTTTAAATCTATTAAAATTTAAAATCTAGAAGTGGGATGAAATTTTAATTTTCATATGAATGAAACAAGCTGCTGTTTCCACTTGACACCCAAGATTTTGATGGTTATTATGAACTCCTTTTGAAAATGCTTTCAGCATTTTATCTGGCTGTAATGCTTCTGTTGCACAGTTAATCCAGCGTGCACGTTGCTGGTATATTTAAGAAATTATTATGGTAGTTTGCCTCTCCTCAAGAAAAAGCAGGCCATCCGTCTGTAGATACGTGTTCCTCGATGCTGGCAAAGGAATTGTCCAGCCTCTGTGACGGGTCTGTCTTCTCTGGGTAGCCAGTTCCCATGTTTGTGTATCGTTGTTACTGTTACAGCACTTTTGTGCTACTCATTCTGATATTCTTTCTGCACGCTTTTTGTTCAGGGGATATTGTTGTTATTGTTTTGTTGTGATAAACCGGTTCCTGCTGATTTTTCGTGTGTTTGCTTTGTGCAGATTTTTTGAGAGTGTCACTAACAAAGACAGTCCTTTGCCTCCAGCTGTGCAGCAGGGCTCCAACCTCAGCGATACGAAGAGTGACCATCCAAAAGTGGACATTACTGATTTGATCCGAGAGTCAAATGAAGTATGTGTTCTTGTGGGTATGTTTTCACATCCCATGCAGTGTTTATGTTGCATGGGCTACCTTAAAAATAGTACAGCTGCGTTGTACAAACTAGAGTAGAAAATCTGTTAAGATTGGTAGACATTGGGTTCAGTATTTTGTTGAGCTTCACTGAAAACCTTATAGGTTTTGGGATAGGTGGTTTGGTTTTGTAATGTTTTGTTTTTTTAACTGCCTGTAATGTGTTTGGTAAGCTGTCCTGAGTGGAGTTCCCTAGGTTCATCACAGGTCATGTATTGCCACCTCTCATTGATTTTATTAGTATGTCAGCAAAATGACAAAGTACGGCAAAAATGACCCTTGCATTTACTAATTTGAAACTGGTCACTGCGCATTGCGGGTAGTGGTAACATTTGACATAATCACCCGTGCAGGAATCTGTGTCCTTGAGTTGTTTATTGTATGGGTTAAATGACTGTTTAGAGATGTGTTGGGTGAGGAAGACAAGTTATGATCTTTTAGCACTTTCTCTCAATTTACACATTTGATTTCTGCAGCATCTAGCTTTGCAGCTCTGCTCTAGAGAAGAGTTAGGGCTGGCTTCTCCTTTTGTCCTCAGATTTTCTTGAGGCATTTCCTTCCTTGGCATGATTTGTATCAGGGTATTAATCCATTTGGAGATAGGTTTCTCCTCAGCCCACCTGAAGTGAAAAGCAAGTTGACAGAAAAGATTTTTTCACGTTTTGTTTTTTCTATTAGCTGATTTCTTTTATCTATATGATTTTTTTTTTCTTACCTGATTCTCAGTCATATGTTTCTAGTGGAAGATCCACAATGCATCTCTTTTGGAAAAATGTCCTGGCCTTGATTCAGAAAAGATTAAGTAACCATAATTTGTATAATTTAGGAACTGTCTCTTAAGCTTTTTACTGAGAAGAGGGCTTTGCCCTTAGTTGGGTAAACAAAGACAACAATCAGAAATTCAAGTTCTTTTGAAGTGTCTTTGTAGCGTTGAGTTAATGTTATAAAAAGTCTGAAGAATCTCAAAAGGAGGAGAGTTAAGAACAGAGATGGTAAATAATGAAGCACTGTATATTGCATTCCGAAGTGTAAGCTGAAGCTTTCACAGAAATTGAATCATTACTGAAAGACAAAGCAAAACAAACTCTCTTTCCCCTGCCTTTGCAGGCAGGTGACTGGATCAAAGCAATAGCTTCTGATTTGGTATGGCTTTTGAACATTGATTTGGGCAGATCCTTGAATGTGAATCTCCCACTGCCAAGTTGACAGCCCTCTTCCCCATTTCTATCTCATAGCCCCTTTTTTGGATGCAAATTTTTATCTTCAGTTGAAACTGAATTTCTTTAATGCTGGTAAGTGTCACAACCTCTTGTTTGAGTACTGCTGATACAAAGCAAGAGTCAATTTCCTGCTTCCCATTTTGATCAGACAGTTAATTTCAACACCATTCTCTTCTGGTGAGGGGTTTTCTTTTCATATCACTATGGAAGTAAAATAAAACAAATTGCAAAATAGGAAGATTGCTGCAATGGAGAGTTGTCATTCTGCAGATAATCTGGTTACAAATCACGAATTTGTTGAATCATGAAGTAAACAGAGATGTTTAACTAGTGAATGGAAGAACATGTAACATTTTGTCACCTCGCACTAATTCAGTTAGATTATGTTCTTACTGAGGCCATTGCATGGTATCAGTGCCCGGAAGCCAGACCAGTGAATGAGTTGCTCAGAGATGCAATTTTTCTCTGCTTTGTCTTTGTTCCAAGTCAGAAGAATGCTGATAGAGGTCTTCACAGGAACATAGAAATACAGTTCTGGAAGAGAACTTCACAGGTCACCCAGTTCAGCTCCCTGTCCAGCATACACCCAGGTCATCCTTGAAAAGTGTCTAGTGTTGTTAAAACTCTTCAACAAAAGAGAATCTGCAAAAACTTTAGCCCATTGTAGGGTGTCTCTGCTCTTGTCAGAAAATATCCTAATATTCAGCATAGTTCCTCTTGGATGCTCATAAAGCATTATTGAGGATAGTCAACTGCAGTTTTCTCTGCAATTCCTTGTTGCTATTAGGCTGTTGTTGTTCATCACTTACCCCGTTAACTCTGGTCTTTTCTTTTTCTAGCTTCACCACCACCAGTTTTTCTAACCTTTCCTCAAAGCTTATGTGCCCAGACTCTATGGCTGTTGCAGTTTTTCATATCTTGTTTAAAGTACATTGTCGAAAAGGGGAACAAAACACACTGTGGAAAAACTTCTGAAAACCGTGCCTCGTTTGGTCATTTATCACTCGTTTGTTCTCAAAGTTTGTTATTGGAACCAGTTGTGCACGTGGTGCATGGTGGTCATGGTTAGCCCATGTCTTCGTGGTTGTGCGTTGCTGAAGAGTGTCAAAAAACTTAGAGAAGTAAAGATGTGTCCTATCCTATTTCTGAAGTCCACTAGAGTGAACTACAAGCCCTGATAACGTACACATCTCAGACATTGCTACCCTGCAGCAGCAGTCATCATGTGACAGCAGGTCACATGCAGCATCCTGTGCACATCTGCACATCCAACAGAGCTGGATAAAGAGCTGACATGCAGTAAAATCCCTTCCTTTGTCTTCCCACACAGTGAACTTTCCAGTTTCTTCTGTTTCCATCTCTCGTTGAAACACTTGCCCTTTTAAGTTACACTCTTTGGGGAGAATATTAGTGCTCTAATAAATGATTTTTTTCTCAGAGTTTATGGGATCTTCTTATGTGTCCATACCTGTATTGTATTTAGATGCAAGAAAAACAAAAAATATCTGCTTAGATGTGTCTAGCAATAGTTGATTTAATGGAATAATGCTTTTCTTCTTAGAGATACGGTGATATTCGATATGAGGATGTTGAAAGCATGCGCTGCAGGAACAGGCTTTATGTGATCCAGACATTAGAATCTACGACCAAGCAGAATGTGGTGAGTGACTTGGAAGAGCTAAAAAAAAAAATAAAATGAAATTTCATTCCCTTTTGCAAAATTCTGAGAAGAGCTACATTTTCCAGGGCCAAATATTTATTTCTATGTGCTGAAATCTGCCTCATCTCCAGGGTTTCTGTTAACTGAGGTTTGGCATGTGATGTTTTCAGTCTGTGAATCACAGCAGGACCTTCTGGTCTTGTCACAAGTAACATCATTGCAGACAGCTCCTAAAGGCTGGAATACCTCTGAGACACTGCATTGATTGGAACAGGCTGACCTATATGTCTATCTGCTGTTGTTAAAGTGTTAATGCATTTCTCCTGGAGGCACAGAGCACCATAAAATGTCCACAGTGCTACAGTAAAACAATTAATCATCTGCATTTTTACTCTGGGAAGCAATCCCAAATGTCACAGAAGAGATTATTGTACTTACTCAACAAGGGTTGCATTTTGTCTGTGGTGTGTGTGGATGTCTGGTAACGCGTGTGTGGTGTGGTGGCTCTTCAGCTGCCAATATCATCCTTTAGGTTCAGACTCCTGAAAGAAGGTGGAGACTGCAGGGTGCTTCTTTTGTTTTCTTCAGCAGCTCATTTCCAATAACTGATGATAGTAAAAGCAGTGCTTCTTTCTGTTGTAAATGTAGCTTGTAGTAACTGATACTAAATGCTGCTGGTTGTGCTAAAATGATAAGTGTTGTATTTCATTTTGCAGACATACATACTGTGAAGATAGAACCTGGTCTTGTAGCTATCTTTGTTCTAAAAAGCTGTGAATGATGTTTTATTTTTTTTTTTAATTTAAAAAATAAGGATTCAGCTTCACTGTTGAGAGCTGAACATCCATTTGACCATTATACAGGAAGCTATTATTATATCGCTATAAATAATTGAATTTTATCTCCTGGTTTTCATAGTGTAGGCTCCAGGTATGCAAGTAATGTGACTAGTTTTAAGCTCCCTTCTTTGGGGAGAAATTACTTCTTTCAGTCTTCTTTTCAATCTTCTGATTGCTCATAAAAAGTAGTTCTGTTCTTACTCTTAATTATAATATGCCAAAACCTGGAATATCCAAACAGTGTCTTTTAATGTAAAGGTTAAGTTTCCCATTACTTTATTCTATGGGCTTATTCCAAAGAGGGAAGACTCATTAATTAATTTTCTCTTATTTTTGTTTCAGCTACGTGTTGTGGCCCAGGATGTAAAATTCAGTCCTAGCGATCTTGAAGAGCTTTATGAATTGTTCAAGGTAATGTGCCATTTTCCTCACTTACCAGACATCCATCTTAATGGTGGACTGTGTTATGGACGTGAAACAGTTTTAACAAATTGAGGTAGAAGCTGGATTCAACATACGTTCTACATGTCAGCTTTAAAGCAAATTACATAGCTAACTTCCCATGTTTCCCCTAGAGAAAGTTGTTATTTCAGAAAATCTAACATTCTATCTTTCCTTTGCAGAAGGAGCACTTTCTTTCCTGTTATTGGAATGTAAATAGTCCTGTCTTGCACCATCATGATGCCAGTCTGCCATATCTCGACCAGTATCGGATTGATTGCCAGCAATTCAGGATTCTCTGTCATCTCTTGAGCCCCTGGTCACACTGTGCAAACAGAGACTCACTTGCATTGTGGACATTCAGACTGATGGATGAGAGCTCCGATTGCCTTATAAACTTCAAACAATTTGCCTGTGTGCTTGGTATGAGAACAACACGTGTATGTAGTGCATTCACACGGGAACGCCATCCTGGGAGTAGTCCAAGAGTGTATCACCTGCCGTATACTATATAAAGAGCCTAAGGAGACCAACTTAGGGTCAAATAGTCTGATTTTTATCATGTGACATTATAATGCAAAGACTGTTTAAGTGGCAAGCCAAATTCTCGAAGTATATTTATAAGATTGAGAATGGGAGCTACACTGTTCAGGTCAATGATAAAGGCTTTGGGTTACAGAACTGTGTTTTTGGCTGTCTTTCACCATGAAACAGCTAATACTAGGCTTTACAAAGTAGTAACTTTTCTGAGACATTAATCCCCTGGAGAATAATCTCCTATTTGAGATTAAATTTAAAATGTGGCTTTACCATCAAAATATCAGAAAATTAGGAAATGGTATGATCTCATTTCCCAGCCCGTCTGGTTGATGATAAATGCTTCCTCATGCTAAGTTACCTCATGCACAGATCGTGCAAGACAACCAATGCCTTATATCTCTGGGGAACTGAAAGTTTTCTTGACTTACTACTCCTTTCCTTTCATCTTGTTTTCAAAGTGGTGTTGTTCAGGGAGCAAAAATTAAAGGAAAAATGCTAAGAAGACATTAGTGCTATACTTCTTTTGTACTATGGTTTCATTTTAGTTGAGTCATAGACAGCGTTCTTTCCTTGGTGTAGGCAAACCCTAGGCTCAGCTGCAGGTGATAATTATATTGCACATAAGGTAGAACACACGTACAGATCCAGCCTCCCTGGGTTGTATTTGATTAGGTGAAGAGGGTGTTTTAAATTTTGGTCCAGTTGAACAGACTGTCTTGCCTCTTTTCTCTAACAGATACCATGTATAATGGAAGTTTCACTGACAAACTCAAGCTTCTTTTTAAGTTGCACATCCCTCCAGGTAAGTGGGAGACATTGGCATCTGGGGAGGGCTATTCCTGGCTTTTATCATCTTTGTGTGGGTTTTTTTTCCCTAGCTTTACTTTTCTTCCTGTTGCCACCAGTCCTGGCTACAGTACAGTCCCATAGTTGTAATGCAGATAAGTATTTTTTTCAGAGTGATATGTTCTTTGGGAAGAATCAGTCTGCTCCAACATCATTTCTTTTCATAGGGACCATTTGTCTGTACAAAGCTTTTGCTTTTTATCACTGTTTTGGGAGCCCCTAAACCACTCCATTTATTTATTGTAGCTTTTACTGAAGTAGAATCTCTAAGCCCTTCCAAAGGTGGTGATCTTTCAAAAGAAGAACTGATCCACTTCAGCCAACTCAGTGGTAAGCTCCAGAGTGTGAGGCTTTCCTTGCAGACTATTAGAAGGAATCTAGTAATTATCTTGTGTTGAGAACTAGTAAATCCAGTAAGTCATATCACTGTTAACATGAATCCTCTGCAAAGATCTTCTGTAGATAGTTACATTTTTATGAAACAGTGTAGAGTTTGTGGATAGCTGGTCTGATGATTGAATTCAAAGGCCAAGGGTGTTTACATGGAAACAGGGGAGTGTATTTGGTCAGCATTTTGTAGCACAGTGGGCACCCTGTTGCCGTGGTGGTTGATGTGATGGCCATTTCACTTTTGCATTCAAAGCATAAAGGGATGCATAAAGTATTCCAAAATCCTTTGCTTCCATCTTAAACTAAGTAAGCTGAAAAAAGTTCTATGGGGTTTAAGTTTATGGAATTGATAAAATATTCTGTTTGGAAAGTTGTGTGGTTTTACTTCTTTGGAAGACTGATCCTTTTTGGTTTATAAAACTACCCAAAAGTACCTTATGTATAATACATGAGTACTGTTCTCAACACTGTTCAAGATGTGGGCCATGAACATTAAGAAGATTATTTGCTTGATATAACTGGTTGCAGTTTCTTTTGTGATCTCCAGCCTCATGATGGCTTCTATTTTTATAGAAAGTATACAAAGCATATCATGTTTCTTCTTGGCCTAATCTGTGTTGAGAACATGGGGGTCAGTGAGGGTCATGCTCCTTCAAGAAGAAATTTTTGAAAAAAGCAAATGAACCATTGGTCCTCCTTTCTCTAATAAATAACTCTTTCTTCTTTTTCTCCCCCTAAACTTTAGTTTCACCTGTTGGGGATAGTCTTGAAAGTGATTCCTTGAAGAGCAGCCCAGAGAAAGGTAAAGAATCCTGGAGATACATTTGGTAACTATGTGTCTTTTGGTGGTGTAGAGATGGGAAAGTGTGTGGAGACAAAATATACTGAGTAGTTTCATCTCTAGCATAGTGCTAACATTATATCCACTTCTATAAGTCTAGTCCTGGGGGGCGAGAGGGTAGTGGAAACTCTGATCCTGTTTAGTCCTTGGTCCCACCACTCCGTTGAGAAGGAAGCCAGTTCTTTTGCTCATCATCCCTCACAGGAACCTCTTAGTTCTTGTTTGTTCACTTCCTTCTTTTTTTTTTTTTCTTCTTTTTTTTTCAAGTAGGGAAAGGGAAGGTTGATATTCAGGCATATCTGAAGCAATGGCAAGATGAACTTCTTAAAAAAGAAGAAAACATTAAGGATTTGCCAAGAATGAATCAGGTAAACTGTCTGCCTGAGTCTAAGTCCGTCTTTGACTGCTGTTTATCCTTTCAGTCCTATTAGCAGTCTTCTAAAAGACTTGTAGGATCCATTAAATTTCAGACCTTCACGTTAATCATTAGACTGTGTTTTTTTTAAACTGCTGTAACTGTAAGCTTATGAAGAGAGGGACTTTCAGGCACACTTAGATTTATCAGGGCTGGTCCACACCCATGTTGTCATTAGAGCAGTTGTACCAGGTGCCCAGCAGCAGCAGGCACTGGATTGAGATCACAACGTGTAGTGAAACAGCGCAGTTGTGTTTCCTCTGAATAATCCCCTCTGTATCTCTCTGTAGTCTCAGTTCATCCAGTTCTCAAAAACTCTGTACAATCTGTTCCACGGGGATCCCGAGGAGGAGCTGTTATATCGGGCTATAGCGGTGGTTACCAGCCTCCTGCTGAAAATGGAAGAAGCTGGGAGAAGACTGCAGGGTCCCACGTCACCAGTCAAAAGTCCAGTTGCCATTGTGGAAGTGCCTGCTGAAATCCCCAGAAAAGGGCAGGAGGAAAGCAGCTCTGAGCAGACTGAAGGCAGCAGAGCGCAGGCTTTGAGAGGGAGCCATGAATGGTCTTTTGCCTTTGAACAGATTCTGGCGTCCTTATTAAATGAGCCAGCCTTTGTGAGATTTTTTGAGAAAACTCATGACATAAAAGTTAAAATAGAGAGTGCTAAAAATTTACAATTTAAAGCAAGAATCAGCGTGTAACTTCCCTTACTTTTGAATTCACCACAGCATAAAGCACTTAAAAATGAAGGTTGTTACTATGGAAACTGAGTCTGGTGTTTACATAGAGAATGGAGTTTGAAGAGTTAGCTTTAAATATCAGATTACTGGTATGTAATGTAAATAAAAATAGTTTGAAGCACAATCACTTTCATGCATTGTCCATAATTTTCACTCCCCAAAAAAGTACTGAATAATAAATTGTCTTTACTGTGTTATTAAAATATGCAACATTGCTTGGAAATATTGGATGTCACCTATTGCAAACCTATCTGAATGACAGCTTTTACACTGTGAGTGACAGGTTCATTTCTATTATTGTGATAAAAGGAAAGACTTCAGCCATTTTCACTTAAAAGGAGTATTGACAGCTTAGAGGTTGTCTTCCAGGTTAGTTTAATTAGTTATTTCCAAACTTGCATGTAGACTGGGATCAAAGCAGGGTGAAGACTAAGAATAGAGGCTGTGGTGGGCACAGGAGCGTGAGGTTAGAGAAGAAAGTTGCTCTGTTCTCAGTTCCTCTGCTTTGGTGTTACCAATGGTCCTGGACTCTTGCAGATTCCAGCCCCTCGTTGGCAGTTTGCAGACTGCATTCTTCCAGCCTATGTCTCAGTTTTTGTAGCAAACAGCTGGTTTCCTGCTTTTCTAGCTCAGCCTATTTGAGAGGTCTCTTTCCCATTTTCATGCCAATTGTCCTACAGTAGAGGTAAAAAGGATGGAAGCTTGTTTGGTCATCCAGGCTGCATGTCTAGCAAAAGCTAGAATAGGTGGTTGAAATCATGGGAAAGCAGTGGCTAAGCCTGTCTGACCATGTGGTGGTTGTCATTCATCTTGCAAGAGGAGCCATTGTTGGCTTTTTAGGACCATGTTCATGCAATTTATAGTTTTGCTTGTGTTTGGAAAGCCCAAGCCCAGACCATCTTTAGCTGTTCATAGTGAGCTGAATGCTGGCTATTGAGCTGCTAGGGACTGACTGCAATTGCTCCTTTGCCTACCCTGAGTCCATACCTCAACCTAGGAATTATTTTTTCTTTTCTATAGCTCTCTGGATTATTGCTGCTGTAATATTGTCTATATGCAAGAAAATCCTTTGGAATCTGACTTGAAATTTTTAATATATAAAAAAATGATATAGTAAATATCCTGTGGAGGCCAACTCTGCCAGTGTTAATGCTGATAAATATTGACCTTGAACCTTCAGTAGCTGGTGCTAGAATGGGTTTAGAGAAAGAGGGGAAGAGCTTGTATTTTAACAATGAACTCAGTAAACTGAGACTTTCTGCTAAACTAGTTAAAAATGGCTGTTTCTAAAACCTGTATGACAATCTTCCTCTGCAGAGCAGCATTATTTTTATATTGTGCATGCTTTTTTGTAAAGAAGCAGAATGGGGATGGTATCATTCACAGAGGCTTTTCTTGCAATACTAATATGAATGAAGAGTAAAATGAAATTCAGACTTACGTTATAAGCACTTGGCAAAATCCATCATTGCAATTGGTGTTAAAGTTCCCATGATGCTTCTAACGAATACAGTTTTGATCAGAAGCAATGAATTTATGAATTATTTCTTCTACTCTCCCCCATACTCTCAGGTATTAATGTAAAATAAAATTTTATTGAATGAACAGTAACTCCAAAACTATATCATATATGTGAGAAACAAGGAAGATTTTTTCAGAAGCCTTCACAAAGTAATTACACTTGATACAATACTGATTTATATTTGTATGCATACCATATAAAAACTAATATATCCATTCATATAGCTATGTTTCTGAGGCAAAGGCAACACTGTGTTACTTTTAAAATGTATTTACTCACTGTTTTCCTAATGTTGTTTTAGAAATACAAAGCAGATGATATTGTTGTTCTGGTCCAGGACGTACTCAGATAAGGTTTGCTCAGTGAGTAATTCTTCTGCAAACAGCCGTGCTGAAATTAACGGAGCCACATGAAAATAGATGCACCTGCCCATCCAAAAAGCTTTTGTAAGTTTATGACTGATATTGGTAATTTTAAGTAGTAGTCAAAGCTATGAACTATTTGCTAAGCAAGGTATCCCAGAGATATCAAAATCTTAAAACTCAATAACATTTACTGATTGACAACCAAGATGTTAAGATCTAAGTAAATACGGAAACCTGTACTGAAGGAACATGCAAAATGCAGTACCCTTGTGACATTACTTGGTCTCGTTATGCAAAATTGAGCACCTTTTTAAAATACTTTTTTCTATTAGTGTGAAGCCAAGAGACTGTAGAGCTGTTATCAATTACATATTAGCTCATCAGCTATCATATCCATGTATAAAGAGAGAATACCAGCATATATATATATATTTAAAAAGTAGATTTAAGGTGAAAAGTTAGGATATATAGGGGAACACTAAATTTTATTAACTGCATGGGCTTTCTGTTCAATTTGCAGGCTGGCAGCACTCAGGCAACTGCCTCCCTGGCAGGTTCTTCCTTTGGGAGCCTGTGGATCCCAAGCTGATCCTGGGGGTAGAGGTAGATGTAGGAAATGCCAGCTGTTTCCAAGGAGTGTGACCTAGAGGTGTGTTTGCTGGGCTGCTTCCACAGCGTGCCATAACACGGCAGGACACTTGTGCTTGCTTTGCTTGTGGCAGCGTAACACTGGAGTTAGTGTCCAGCTCCTTCCCTTCCCCGCTGTGGAACAGGCTGGCTCACAAATAGACACAGGCCCAGTTGGGAGTGGGGGAGCTAGAGCAATAGAAGCTCTTCGGTCCCAAAGGGTGATGCCTTGCCTTTAAGGCCCGGCGAAGTCAGGGACAGAGCTCCCCAAAAGCTGCGATACAGTTTTTTGGCCATCATCTGAAGTTCTCGGTGATGCAAAGATGACCCCGGGTTCACATCCCGTTGCATCAGGCAGCTGCTCGCACGTCCGTCGCAGGAGATCGGCTGCCACATGTAGCTGGGAACAAAGCAGAAGTGCCAGCAAGGAGTAGCAGAGTGTCTGACCCAGAATTACTCAGCTGCTTCCTGCAGGGGGGGGACTTTCCATTCAAATTGTGACTCAGAAGTTTTTAGAAGCAGGTTTTTGAACAGTTCATGCACAGAGGAAGCAGCATGAGAGAGTACTGGTACTGATGTGTCAGTTCACCATCTATGGTGGGCGGGTCTTTTTTCTGTAACAGTTTTCTGTACGAAATAGACAGTTGTAGGTAGGGTCTAGCTTGCCAACACTAGTGATGCTGTTTATACTAATTTAAAATTGCACACCTGCTCCACTGTCACCAGTGTGAGTGAGTTGGCAGCTCTGCCCTGGTGGGTTACCCTCAAACATTCGTGGTGGCTCATAGCATGCACCGCACCGTCCCTTCTCGTGGCCGGGCTGTTGTTATTGTTGCTTTCCACATAAGATACCTTTTGTCAAACACAATCGTTAGCCCAGGGGAGTGGCCATCAGAGCCACGATGTTTTCTGGGTCTTGGCGTGTGACTCAGGGAGCCTGGCACTGTCCCAGGGGAATGGTGGCAGCCCTGGCCACCACGAGGACCTGGCTGCTTGACCTCTGTCCGTGCCCAGTTCAGGGCTTGACCACACGAGGTGAGGGAATAACTCAACTAATAGGAAGAAGAATATAAGCCCTTTCCACCACAGGGGAGAACTGCTTGTAATTCAACTGCTGGCATTTCCCAGCCCATGGAAATGGTACCATGTGATCCAGAAAAAGCATTTGGCGTATTCAGAAAAGCATTCCTAGAACAAGACACTTGTTCATTACTCTAATGTCTAGATAATAATGTATTTTTAGAAGAGTTTGCTACCATAGTGACTAAAAAAATAGCTGTATGTTGATTTTATTAGAAGTTTCTCATCCAGTTGTACTGTACAAGGTTCTTGATTGCAATTGCAGTTGGTATCTGGACTAAAACAAAAAGAAATACTCAAATTTGTTTCCAGAAAAATAAGCTAATATGTCTTTTTTGCTAAACTTTGTCACTTTACTAAGAAGGCAACATGTTTGTGTTGGCAGGTTGGCTTTTTATACAATGTATTGTATGCAGAGATACTGTAAGACAAATGGGATATTAAATAAAAATCTGTTTCACTTAACAAAAAAAAAGGTAGTATCATTCTTTAAAGCACTGGTATTTCTCATGATGGACTGCTTCAGAAGCTCCTTCAAGAGCATTGGTCATGTTAAAGCCATGTTTAATCAGTGCTTTCTACAGCAAGGACCAAGCCAAAAACCATGCCAGGATGCCAGCCTCCCCAGAAGTGGAGGAAAAATGAAGAGGAGACTGAGATTTTGAAGCCTGGGGGTAGTTTAGCCTTGCAGAGAGCCTGAGCTTGTGATGGCAAGTGAGCTAGCCCAGGAAGAGGACTGTTACTCATGTTTTGCTTCCAAAGGAGAACATTTACAGCGTGCAGACATGGCTACATTGATGCTGATGCCTTGTTCTTTCCAATATATGTATTGCCCCTACTGCTTCTGGCACTGGTCATGGGAATCCCAGTCTCTGTTTTGAGCCCTGTCCCTTCATCTGTTTATACACATGTGCAGGCAGTGGCTGCTGTTCTTGTGCCTCCTGGAAAGCAAGGAGCAGATTCTGATCCCCAACAGACCTGTGCCACCAGGGAATAACAACAGCTCATATTGTATAAGACATCTTACAAGTAGTTTTTATTTCATCTTCCTCTTTTCTTTTTCTTTCTTTTTTTTTTTTTTTAAATACTATATACAATCTGTTTAAAGCTTGTCAAAATGCACGGGCTCCCATTCCATGGAGCAGTGCAGGGACATAGATACAAGACAAGAATAAAATCTTTACTGTTCATCTTCATAAGACACTTCCTTTTCCTCATTACAAAATACTTTTAAGAATAGTAACATTTATAAATGTATCTATATTCAACATCATATAAAATAAGCCAAGATTTATATGCAATTCTAAGAGTTTTTCTTCTTTTCCTTTTTTTTTTTTTACATGGAGTATATACAATATATACAGTAACTTCACTGTGTTTGTCAAACCAGCCTGATTATACCCACCAGGCTTTAGCTTATATGTACAAATACGCTAAAAGTGCAAGACTATTAATTAAAGCTGCCTGTGTTTTCAGAGGTCTGGAATTGTGTGGCCTATACATATATTTTTATATATAGATATACATGTACATAATATATATGTATATTAAAAATACATATATTTGTATATCTATATATATGTAGAGAGAGATATTATATGTAGGTGCTTGTGTACTAGAAAGCCTCAGAACATTAATGACTAATAGGGCAACACCAACACTGGAGCCCAGCCCTGACGCAGGCAGCATTAGTCACGTTCCTGCCCTCTGCTTCTCACCAACATGTCACACTTCTGTTTTCTTGTAAGCACTTGTGAATCAAACCCACCAGCAGCCCTCAATTCCAAATGGGTCCCCGAAAACACAGGTCATAGCTAACACCGAGGTAAACAAATACAAACCGACCTGAATAAAGAGATTTATTTATTCATATACTTTTTTTGAGAGTGAGTGACAATATAAGGCAAAAATCCCACAGCCAACTCAGTCAACTGAGTCAACTCAGCCTTCCCCCAGCCTGGAGGCAGATGGAGCAGGGACCAAGCAAGCCCCAAAAAGGGACTGTGGGATTTTGTCCTTCGGAGCATGTCTGGAAAAACACGGCTCTACCCGTGTGAGGGGGGCCGGCACAGCCACCCACCGCCCACCAGCAGGGAATAAAGGGGAGGGAGGGGGGGTGGGGGGGCACCAGATAAAGTGCATTTTAGGTCTCTTGTTTTAGCAAGGCCAATCTAACATGTAAACATCCTCACAAACCTCCTGTGCTCCTTGCTGAGGGGCTCTGAGCAGAGGGGCAGTGCCCCTCCCCCTCCCTTGCCCCAGCCCTCCCAGCCCAGGGCTGCCATCAGAAGGGCCATCTCCATGGCACAGCCCCATCCGGCACACCCAATGCCCCCCCCCCAACCCCCTTCCCAACCCCCTGTTGTTGGACTTGCTTTCAAAGCCACAGCAATGCCAGAAAAACACTCTGCCTTGGCTACCTCCCTACCAAGCCCTGTTCAAAAACACAGCTCCCAAAGCCCCTGTCCCCCCCCACCACCACCTCCGATACACATCTGATGGACACTTGCCATGCCGGCGTGCTGGGACCCTGCAGAACAGCCACGGTGGCATGTTGGGGCAATTGCAGGGCTAGTGGGAAAGGGAGGGAGATGCGTGGCCTTCCCCTCCTGCCAGCCACGGCAGGCCACAAATTGTGTACGAGAGCGGAGCCCTGACATCTGTGGCTGTGTGTTTGCCTCCCCACGGACACGATGTGTCCAGGTGAGGGGGGAGGAAAAAAAAAACAAACAAACAGCCTACCGCTGTTGCAGTGGTGTGAAGAGCCAAGCAAGCGTCTCCCACAAGGGAAAAAGCAAACAAATCCCAAAAAAGAAAATTAACAAAGGGCGCACCTTGCTTGGATTCAACAGAGATCACAAACAAACCCATCCCTACACCTTGTTCTGACTGCCAGGTGGAGCTTTGCTGCTTAGATAGACCTCATCCTAACTAACCCTTTTCTTGCAAAGCTTATGCTAAAGGCCTAACTCATCGCCTACGCTTGGGCTCTAACAGCGCCCAAAGTTAGGACTCGGCTACTAGCGCCCCAAAAATGTACATTTTCATTTTTCCTTTGGAAAGACACAAACAGTAGGGACACTTAACTATACACCCACTGAGGAATAAACTGGTTTTTCAATTCATAAATATAAACTTATAGTTAAAAAGTGACAATTTACAAAAATACAATTTATTGCTGACCCTATGGGCTTGTAACATCACTTGTGTCGTTGTGATCATACACACACGTTTCACGTTTGCCAAATGGAACCATGACCTAGCAAAACCACAAAGTTTGCCGTCATATGTTGTTCTATGCTTGTTTGTCTGTTTTCATGTATAGAAACATATACAACTACATCAATGGAAACAAAACAACCAAAAAAAGGAGGAGTAAGGGTTCTTTGTCTGTAACCTGAAAAATATTTGGCTACAGGGAGTAAAAACCATAGAAATTTATCTGCTCTTGTTAACCAAAATAAAACATGACAAATATCTTCCTAGCTGCGATGTGAGCTGGTATAACAACAGTAAGAAATTCAGGCAAAAGTGGTGTTATGTAAATTAGCAGCATTATCCAATCTCCTGGAAAACAAAAAATTGCAGGACTGAGGTATAGAAAAAAGGAAAAAAAATCCACAACGGACCTACTAGAGCAAACTGAGTTATGTACATGGTAATCCAACGGCATCCTACGAACCGGTACAGTCTCTGTATGTGCTCCAAATGCTGGGCTTAAATTCACAGTGACTTTCAGCATTGAAGTCCTGAATGGAAAAGGTTTCTCTCCATTACAAAGCGATCCTCATGGAGACCTGATAAACAACTTCCCTGCAGCCAGAAAGCCATGGCCTTCCAGTTGTACCGCTGTGCTGGGCAAGAGCACCGGCAGCTGCCAGAGCAGCATCACTGCTGCAAGGAAACCCCAACTGACGAGGTGCCCCCAGAGCCATCCGTCCCCACCGGGGACTATCCCTCCAGCCACCACCTTCACCGTGGGGCCTGACCTCACCCGTCCCGTGCTCTGGTGGCGGCGTCCTCCTCTCTGCGTGCGCCCGGGGAGCCGAGCGGCTGCAGCCACGGTGGTCCCTGCAAGATGGACCTGGCGTTCAGGGCAGCTGCATCTCGGGCAGGTCGGGCAGGTTGCAGGGCTGGCCCTGTGTGTGGCGGCTCTGCTGCTGCGGGTGGAGGAAGTAGCTCAGGGGGTTCTGCTGTGGGGTGTGGGGGGGCTGGAAAATGCGCTGTGTCGCACCCCCAGGCACCGTCTCAGGTCCTTGCATCTATTGGGAGACACAAATATGACAAATCAGACCTGGCCCATCATCCATCTGCTCCCTCTCCTGATGCAGGGGCTGATACTGAGGCTCGTATCCAGGAGTGGGAATGCTGAGTCCTAAAGGTAAACTCTACCCATTGAAGGTACGAGCTGTGGACAAGCAGTTTGGGATGCTGGTGCTATCAACATGACTAACAATGCCTGGAGAGTATGGAGGGGAAGCAGAATCCGTCTGTCCTACTGGCCCCACAGGGAGCCCAGCAGGAATGGAGATCTTCATAAGCTACTTGGACATGAGGAAAACCTGCAGGAGGGGCATCTTCCATCTCCAAGAAACCAATGAAGAGGCTTTAGAGCAACCTTATCCATGCACTACCTTGTGGCTGGTACCCCAAAGACCTGGACTTGCTGGTTCACCCCCACTTAAGACACTGTGGCACCAAAGTCTGGTTTTCTGTCGCACTGGTGCTACTTATCTCCCCCAGCATCCTCCTTCTGCTGTCTATGTTGCTAGTCATCAGCGCATCTCGTGAACACAGCTATCAAGTGGGGGCAGCTCATGCCCACATTTACTGACAATGACGACTAATTTCTCACTCTTACTCTAAACCCAGTTCTGCTGCATGGCTACTTTCAGCTGGACCTGCTCCTCCTTCTTTGTTTTCTGTTATCTCTGCCTGGAGGGCCGTAACTTACCTCTGCCAACCAGACAAGTCTTGGAGTGTATTACTATTTAACTATTAGTTTCAACACCCCCCCTCATTGGCAGTGTCATTGGTTTGGCATGCACTGATGAAGATGTGCTTCGAAAAACCAGAATCACCTTCTTCAGAGATTTGTGCAGATCCATTTATCAGAAGAAAGCAGTGACGGCAGTTGATAAAAAACTCTTGCTATGCTGAGACATAACAGCAGGAGGCACGATTTCAAAAGAGCTTATCCCTTATGATTCACATCTATAGCAAAATTCCCACCAGAGCTCCTCTGGATGACAAGCTGTGTTTGAAAAACTGGGTATTTCTTCTGGACACTAAGTGGTAACTGAGTTTGGCTCTGCACCCATTCAAGGCCATATTTTCCAACAATCTGGAAAGGCTGAGCACTTGTGTATGTGCAGATATAATGGGAATGGAGGACGTGAGTGCACCAACCAGGTTTGATTAGCCAAGTAAGCCCCGTTTCTTCAAAAAAACAACCCAACCACAAAGCCATCCCCATGCATCCTCACAAACCTCTTCCAGCTCTATTACCTGAAGGTAGAGACGGTGCTGCTGAACCTGTTGCTGTGGCCACTGGTGGAGATGAACCGGTGTGTTCGCCTGGTGGGATGTGAAGCTGGTGTGTGGGATCATCAGAGACGGGGAGAAAACGGGCGATGGGGCTGGAGTTCGGACGGTGCTACAGGTAATCGGTTGCATCTGTATCGAGGGAGGCAAGATCTGCTGCTCTGCAACGAATCTGCCATAAGAAGGAAAACAAGGTGTGAGAAGCCAAACCCAGACCCACACCATTGCAGGCCCTGGAAAGCCCAGGTGCTGCAGGAACCAGACTGGAGCTGGGTTTTTCAAACCACACAGACCCTGGTAAAAGCAGAATCCAGATTTCCCCCTCCCCATCAAGCGTAGTCTGGAACTGCAGAAAATTAAGATTTTTAAGGTTCCACGACTTGATTAGGCATTTTAAGTTTTGCAAAAGCCAGAAACTGGTTAAAAAATATTTTTTCAGAGCATTTTAGTCATCAGAAAGTTCTTTGTAATTAAAAAAATATTCTCATTACTTTTTCTCCTAACCAGCTGAGCTTTTGTTTCTTTTAAGACTGAGCGTGTTTGTGTTTGCAAGTTTTTCAAAATAATTTTCTGCACCATAAAGTGCCCTCCTTACAGCACTGTGTGAAAACAAGGGCCAGCAAAGACTCACTTTCCTTGCTGCCTGCTGGCGCTGCTCTGCGTGGACTGGCTGCTGCTGTTGGCGGCGGGCATCATGGCTTGGAGAGACTGATCCAACAGCATCCTGTGGTGGAGGAGAAACAGAGGACGTTCAGGGAAAGGAGAGGGCCAAACGCCTGACTGTCAGCCTCTAGGAACCAGCCTCGGAAAATCCTCCCTGAAAGCGTGCAAACCGTCCCCCTGAAATAAAGCTAATGAACAGGATGCTTATTATCACCTTGTCTAGTGCACTCGCAGAGGTGTGCTGAAACTTGCTAAGTCTTTCATGTAAGAAATATTTTTTATAGATGGTGAGACTTCTAGGGTTTATTTTGTTTCCTTACACAGTATTTCAAAACAGCTGGATCCTATAGGGAGTGTCTGCAGACATCTCCCTGAAATGTGGTTGAATAGTTTGAGACTGTTGTAAATGTTTTACACAACAGTCTCAGCATAGTATAAAAGAAAAATGGCTTTCCCATGGCACTTGTACTGGCTGGAGAAAAAACTCTGGAGCTTCAGAGCAAGCAGACAGGTTTGGGAAAGGCTGTCCCTGCAAGTTTTTCCTGTTCACTGCCTCTGACAGTAGGTGTCCAAAGGTTACTGAGCTACATGGAAAATTTGTGGAAATACGGAGAGAAAAGTATTTCAGGCCCCTGAGGGTAGGGGCCCTCAGGGGAGCAGGGGCACAGCACCCTGCTTGTATGCACTCTGGGCTCACCACTAAGATCTCTGCAGGAGGGAACATCCCTATGCCCCTGCCGCGGCACCCAGAGACCATCACCCCCTGAGCCCAGGCAGGCCTGCCCTCTCAGGTATCGCTATTTTCTATCACCGCCATCAGGATGGTCCCAGCTGGGCTGCAGTTGTACCTGAGGCTCCTGTCCTGGCTGTAGTCTGACTGTGGTTGCCTTTCGCTGCCCTCAGTCGGCGTCTGTGCAGCCACCGTAATGGGATGCGTTTGGGAAAACACCATGGGGTTGTTGTAGAGGGGCACTGAAATGCTCGTCTGCCCTGGCAGACACGCTTGCTGGGCTTGATTTCCTCTCATTAGCTGCTGCTGCTGTACCTGAAATAAGACACAGACACAGATACCCACATGAGATTTTAAAGCTCCCTAATAGAAGGCTGAAATAACAACTTCCAGTATGCAGATGGGAAAAGGAGAAGGAAACAGCAGCAGGAACAGTGTATCTGTTCTGGAGAACCAATCCATTTGCATTTATTGCCTCTCCACTGTGGGTGCTGGGATCCCAAGTAGTAGGAGCACGATGGTCTCTAGAGAAGTCAGAGTACAAGGGGTAAGGGCACACACGGCTCGAGGGCAGAGACATCAGCTTAAGAGAGGAGGAGGAGAGCAAATCTAAGTCCCCAGGGAAAGCAGGGACTCTCATCCTCCCTTTAAAGCAGTGGTTTTGGTCTTTTTTGCTTTTGGACACCTCAGTTCTTTCCCAAGGAGATGTGACCATCTGAACGGTGGACTTAGGTCTAGTGATGACAAAGCTGTTTTTCAAAGCTGCCTTCCAAGACTTCTCAGGCAGAAGAGAATTAATCTTTTAATATCATGCCTGCTTCTCCATGTAACGAAGTCTCAACTCACACTGGCTAGGAACAAGCATCCTGTTGCAATCTTAAAGAGCAACGAATGAGCCCAAACCTCCCGAGGAACCACCTGGGTTCCTCTCTGGTCACCAGGATGACTCCAGCGGTCCCCAGGGCTTAGCGCCCTTAGACTACCTGGCTTTTATTTTTACAGTTGAACGACACCATTCCCGACTGACTCATGACATGGATTTTGTAATGCCAGCTATGGAATAAAACCGGCACAGAGGAGAGGTGTGGGACCATGGGGAGGGGGGACATGGCAGACAAGTATTTAAATCCAGGAAGGGGATGATGAAGACAAGGAAGCACCCAGTGACCTGGGCAGCCGTGCCACAGGGATCCCTGAGGAATTGGCGCGGTGACGGCAGGTGGGTGCTGCAGTAGTGCTTTGTCCCCATAAGGCCTTGCTGTTGTGACTTCTTGGCTGTGGTCTGCCTGGGTGTCCCCGGCGGCGGTGGCCTCCTGGGGCTCAGGTGCTGCACATTGTTAAAGACAACGGGGATCGGCTGCTGCATCAGCATCTTTAAAGAAAAGAGACACACAACGAGTTGTCACAGCTCATGCAGTGGTTGCACTGCTCTCCTGGCTTCAGCTGGGACAGTTAGTTTTCTTTCTGGTTGCTGTGTTTCAGATTTGGTATGAAAGGAATGTCCATAATGCATATTGCTTCAGTTGTTGCTAGGTGATGTCTATACTACTCAAGGACTTTTTTTGCAGCTGAGAGGGATCACAGACAGAACAAGGGAACGGCCGATGGAATACTCTGTACCACAGACGTCGTGCTCAGGGGTTAGGCCAGGGGGTGGGAATCGGGGATCTCTGCTTGGGGGAGGCTGGGCCATGGGTCACTGGGTGGTGAGAGTGACTTGTATATTCTTTGTATACTTTGTATATTTTTTTACCTTTATTATTATTGTTATTTTACTTTTCCTATTTTTCTTATTGTCTTATTAAACTGTCTTTATCTCAACTCATCAAGCTTTAATTTTCCTTTCCTTTTCCTTCCTTTAGTCCCTCTTCTCCCTGCTTTTCTGTGGGGAAAGGGGAAAACTGTGGTTGCGTGGTCCCAGTTGCTGGCTGAGGTTAAACCACAGCTGCCTGGGAGATACCATCTCTAGCTACCAGGCTGCCTCTAACAACATAGATAACATTGCAGCAGCAACATCCAGGGGCAAAGCAAACCCTGAATAATAAAAAATCAAATGCTAGCTTGTGCTCAAATATTTATTCAGAGCCACGATTGTTTCAGCTCCATTATGCCTGTTGTGTTTTGCAGGAATGGCACTGGGGATCCAGCAGCAATAACCAGCCACTGAACCAGCCGAGCTTTTCATGCAGGGGGAACTTTGGATTAGCTTGGGATTGCTTTTTTCTAAATAATGAAAATTACTCATTCAATACTTAAGCAGATACTGACGCCTCTCATCTCTCGGGAGACACAACTCCCACATCTGAGACCAAACTACCGATTTATCCAGAGTTCATTTCTAAGTGCTTTTGCTACTGACAATTTCATTACTGATCTGTGTGCTCAAAGGAGAAGAAAAAAAGGCTCGTGGGTTTGGGAACTGTGGGGGCAGTGGGTACCTGCAGGTTGGAGTCCTGCACCAGCTGGAGCTGCTCCTTGATGACGTGGAGCTCTTCCTGCTGCGTCTTGATGTCAGCTTGCAGTATGCGAGTCCTCTCCTCCAGCTGCTCTTTCAGCTGATGCATCATCCCCAGCTGGGTCGGGAAATGGTACACTGGCTGTGCAGAACAGAGAACGAGATCGCGGGATAGGACCAGTCCTGCTACTCACACTCATAGTGATGCTGGCTTCAGAAAAATGGCAATCGCACATTTATCCAAAGTACCAGTGCACTTGCAGAGCAGCAGCACAACTGGCTCATACTCGGTGCCTCACTCCCCGTCTTGGTCTGATAAATGTCTGGGCGGGTGTAGTGTCTGTGCATGGGACTCCCCTGTCCCTTTAGTGTGACACTGCTGACTTCAGACCACTTGTGTTTTGTGGCACACACCGCATGAGAACTCTTGCCACACCTCCAGGCTGGGCTTTCAGTTCTGCTGCTAATTATATTACAAATGCCAGGTCCAAGTTAGGTTGTGATCCCACCCTGGGACCCAATCGCTCACACCTACATTGGCTGTCTGCAATCCCTCTACTTCAGTCTGAATGTTTACTGCACTGACCTCAAAGCTCAGTGAGGATGGGCCTTATAGCTATGGTTTATGACTCCAACATTTCTTTTGCGTTTTTTTTTTTTCTTTTCTCTTTTTCTGGCCTAACTCAAGCCTTTTGTGACACTCCCTTCCTCTACCAGGGCAATAAAGCTCTTCAGAACCTGAATTGCTAGCAATTCAGAGATGAGCCTTCAGCGGCCCCCAATGGTTTCGACAAGTGTAAACCTTCTTCTAAGCTATTCCTCCAGGTGTCCTACTTGCTCTATCTCCTCACTCAAATAAGTGGTTGCAATAATTTGGTTGCAGGTAAAACTCAGTAACAGCAATGGAAAAGGCACTGACACCCTGCCACCACACTGGGACCAGCCAGCAAGGAGGTAAGAGCAGTGAACCAGAGCCACCGAGTCTGTCCCGCTGACTGGCCATCCCAGTGCATTTAACAAAAATAAACCACGTACCATCACAGCGTGCTGAGAGGGGGCTGCCGGCTGAGCCACGGGGTGCTGAGGGAGGTGTTCACCAGGGGCTTGAGGAGCTGCTATGGCCTAGAAATGAAAACTGTACCTTACTGCAGGTCCATAGCACCTCTAGTGCAGAGTTGGTGCGATACCACCTCATACTGGTGATGAAAGAGTGCAGGGAACTAGACAACTCCACATGGAGATCTGAGGACGGGTCTGAAGGGAGAATTTAATCTCCTGCATGCCCCCTGCTAATTGCAAATCCTCAGTGTCAGCACCCATTTTTGGAAAAAGCCCATTTTACATATAAAAGCCCCCCAAAAAGTGGGCTCGTGGTGTAAGAAAATGTTTGGCCTGGAGGAGCAAACCAAATCCCAAAGGGAGGCAGCAGAGGAGCCTCTAGCAGCTCCCCACCCAACTCCCTGGCCAGCAGGGCTCCCCGCAGCCCAGGGAAATCCCACGCTCAGAGGTGGGGATCCAGCCTCTTGGGGCAAGATCAAGATTTATCAAGCTCATTTCTTTATGGCACCAGAAAGGCTTTTGCTCACAGGCCCCACTGACCTGAGTGCTTCCAGCTGACGCCAGCCGCAGGGCTGCCTTCTCCGCCTGCCCCCCTGGCACCGACGGCCGGGTGGGAGTGCTGGTGTCCGTGTGCCGCATGGACGACGTGGCTGGAAAAAAGACGGTTTGCTGTGATATGGCACATTCGTGCCTATGTACCCTAGCTAAGCCTGAACTCCACGTACGCAGATGAACAGCAACCCAAATGCTGCCAAATTGGTCCCCAAACTGTCCCCCTGTGGTCCCTCTGGTTCCTTGACTGCACTTGCAAGGTTCCCTTCTGATGCTAACATCCCGATTTGTTCTTCCCTCCATGTGCACCTCCAGATGAGCTTCCCCACTCTCTCCCTGGCAAGCATTTCAAGCTGAGTGGGCTCAGACACTCCAGTCATGTTGCTGGTGCCCCCAGGGCACTGGTGGGAGCTTGGATGAAACTGCCAGCAAGGCAAGCAGCCTCCTGCCCTCCTTCTGCAGGGATTTATCATCAGGGACCAAAGCACCCCACAATAAAAGTTTTAACAGTGAGGTTCAGGGCCTCGATTGAATTGCCTCAGTTTGGCAGGTCACCTCCTGTCCCCTGAGCCACAGCAAACTACCACAACCCTCAGCTGGTGGCAAACAGGGGAGAAGCTGCTCTTACACCTTCAGCGGGCTAAAAGAGAGAAGGCAGGACGTGGCCATGGCTCTGCTGCCAGTACCATAACTTGTTAGGGCACAGTAAGTCTGTCCTGGTGCAGAGCATCCCCCCCCCAGCCTCCGTCACTCCCAGTTGAACCCCAGTATTTTGGAGGCTGCTCTGCCCTCCAGCCCACTCCTTGCCCCCGTGGTGGGCTGCCCACAGCCACGCTGGCACCTACACGCCGAGTCAGAGAAGGCGGTGTGCGAGGAGCGCCGGGAGCTGTGGGACGACAGTGACACTCCTTCTCGGCTGGCGTCCTGGCTGCTGCCACACTGCCCCACGTCCAGGTAGCTGCTGTGGCTCTGCGGGGAGCAAAGCACAAGTGGTGAGATGGTCTGCAGGAGGTGACGGCGTTGGAGGGGACCTCCACCTCCAAGCGACCACTTGTTGTTGTTGGCAGAGCAGAATAGCAGACGGAGTGGGCCAGCACTGCAGCATCACACCACCAAACCCTGGTGCAGTGTTTGGTCAACGTTCACCCTAAAGCCTTCAGGTATCCCTGTGCTGACAGGACCCTCAGGCTCACACACTGCTGGCTTTGGAGTGATGCCACGCATTTCTGTCCCAGGACACCCATCCAGTGGCAGTGAGTGGCAGTGGGGGATACGCTGCGTGTCTGGCAAACACCGTGGGGTTGCTGCCCTTGCCCTGCTCTCTGGTGTGCCACCCTCCTGATCCCCTGCCACTGAGGCTGTGTGCAAATGGAAATACGCTTTTATAACTAGCTCCCTTCTGCCCGATTTCTTCAGGGATGTCACAGTCTGTTGGCTGTGGCATGCTGGGGAGCGGTGGCAGAGGCAGCAGGAGGGACTGGCCGGGGAATGGTTTTATTCATTGCAGAGATGGAGAAGGGACATGGAGTAGTGGCATGGGGGCATCAGCTGCAGCCCCAGGAGAACCTACAGCAAATGGCTCCCATGGGGGACAGGTACCAGGTGATGCTGAGAGCTGTAACCCTGCTGGCTGCTGCCTGGGGAGCAGTGGGTCCCAGCAGGCTGTTCTGGGCAGGAGCCTGGCAGCACATCCACAGGGGACAACAGCCCACGCTAGTGAATATTAATGGTTTTGGAGCTGTCACACCAAAATAACAGATGTCACTTGGCAGATGGTTTATGGCAAACAGCCCATGACTGTTGGGCTGTCGGAGACTGTTTGACCTGCAGGATATGGCTGACTACAATGGCCATGCCACTGCCCTCCCCACACCACCCAGGGATCTCCTCAGCTTCCCACTCCTCTCCAGAAGATCAAGCAATTGGTGTTATGGCTCTGCCTCTCCTCCAGCTGCCTTACAACAGCAGATGCAGCTTAAGATCTACAGAAAAATATCTCAGCTGCCATGTGGAAAGGGAAAAAAGACAGAGAAGCATGCTGTGGTGACAGAGGAGCAGATGGTTTGCAAGATGGTTCCTGCTCAAGTGAAAAAGGTCTCTGGGTCAGCCTCCCCTATACATCCCATAAACAGCTTCTATAAAATAAAGTCTGAAGAGCAATGAGGCTAATGGAATGATAATTACACAACAGCCCACTTGAAATGATTTTGATTACTGGTCTTACTTATAAACTATTGAGAGGAAGAACTTAAAAGTAATTAATGACCTTGTTAATTGGGCAGGTGTGTTGGGATGCCAGACTGATTCAAGCCATGGCAATTACTGCTCTGGTCACAATCCTACAGTTGATGTGATCCTGCCCAATGGTGTAAACAGAGCGGAGATCTGGAATAAGTGTTTTCCCTTCACTTCCAATCTTCGTCTGCGTGTCAGTGACAAGCTGGCATTAACAAAACAGGTACCATGTGGTACTGCTCTGTCCTCTGATCCTCTGTGCCTTACTAACAGTGACAGGTACAGCAGTCTAGCCTCCAGCTCCAGCTCTGCTCTGCTTCTGAACTGAGGTGGTTTAACCCATCATTTGTATTATGATCTCAGAAAGACAATGAATAGCAGAACAGCAGCAACTGCTGAGTTTGCAGTTATATGCCTGGATAAAGATGGGAAATTTTGAGCCATGGAAAACTTCTCAGGGCCTGCTTGAGTCATAACCCAACTGGAGGCTTGGAAGGAGATGGGAGTAAAGGAGGAGAAGAAGAAAGAACAGATATTTTCCTCAGATCATTGGCAAACAATTACTCAGTTTGGATTAAACACCAACTCATTCAACTGTGAATGGACATGGTACCTTCAGAGAAGAGGATGCCAGTTCAATTGATGACTCTTCAAGGCCAAGATCTCGCCTTCTTTCAGCTCGAACTTCTGCATAACTGAAAAACAAACAAACAAACAATAAAAAGTTTAAAATCAAGTTTTCCAGACTGGATATTGTTTACTGTATGGTAACTGTTCTACCATACAGGTCATTATGGAGTTTTCATGTTGAGTCCCAAGTTTTGCACAGCACACACACACACTTTCTCATATACAAGTTGCTTAGAGGAACATCATCGTACAACCTTGCAATCCATGAGTAACTGCCTGTGCTGAATATCCACAGATTAGAAACAACAGGGCAGTGTCCCAGTCCCACTGCACCCAGGACTGCAGAGCCTGTATGATTAATGGCACTAATCATTCCAGGCACAAACCACACAGACAATTCTTTGCAAATTTTGGCCCTTTGAACAAAACTAATGTAAAAGCAAAGTGCACTTGGTTATTGAAGACAAAATGGATGCCTTTGTCCTCAGTACGATTTTCCTAATAAAGGAGATTCCCATTTTCCATAATCAGGTAGAAAAATGACCCTACAGGGTCCCTACAATGACCTACAGGTACCCTACACTTTACCTGTGCAGGTAAACTGCCATAGCAAACACACATTCATTTTCTAACATGCTGTTGCTCAGGAATAATTTTTTTTGCATGTTACACGGTGGCTCAGTGACCTAAGCCCATTCCTTGGGGAGCAGGAAGTCAAGTCTCCTCTTTCTGGGCATTCAGACAGCACCGTGCAGCGTGTTACATCACAATTAACATCCCTCACATCCGGAAATCACATTTTAACTTGTGTGCTCTAATAATATATTCTAAACCTTAACTATATGAAACAGAATTGAATTTCAAGAGGAAGCAGAAAGAAGAAACCATATGCACAATAAATTCAGAGCTTAAAGTGAAGCCAAATTCCCTGAAGAATGGCTGAAGCAACACAACTCAGAAGCAATCCCTCTGTCTAACATTTGCCTATGAAAACACGACATGTGCCCTGTATCAGTGCCCACAGCTCTGATCACTTACACCTGTTAGTGGTGCAAGGTGTTCTCAGTCTGTGTTTCAGAATATCAGTTTATTAGCGTTTGTTCTTCCGGGTGTTTGAGGGGCAAAAAGGAAGACCAGAAAAAAATTCACGAATTGGCAGTAAAGAAAGACATAGTCAGCAATACGTCTACTCAAGTTAATAGAGAAAAACAGCATGTGGCTTCTTTTCAAGCCCTTCGGTAAATATATTCTCAGTTTTAACACCATCTTTTTTAAGATGACAGTGGTAATCCACATTCCCCTCCAGAAGGTGCACATCACAGAGCATCCCACACGGACGCGCTGCCTTCCAGCACAAGCAGCTTCCCACTAGGGGGGGATCCTGGGCTGGATTTCAGGTGAGGAACAAGGCGAGCAGGACAGCCACTAACTTCAAGCCATAAACATTTGAAGCTCTGATCGAAAGGTTTTGTAGGAGATGTATGATCCCATTCATGCCCATAAATGTCTGATGTCTGATTCTTAACAGCTTTAATTCTTCCTACGGCCATGTCATCGCTAGGGATAAAAAGGGAACGTAACACGCTGATAGACTTGGCTAATGGTGGCTTCCGGGTTTTTGGCCTGGTTGCCAAGAAAAAAAAAAAAGACTAATGAAAACACATTATGCTTTTCCCCATGTTCCTTGTCATAATACTTTCGTAGAGTTACATACCATCTTAGTGTGTCAATAAGCACAGCAAATATTTGGCTAACATAAAACCAGACTAGAATAAAATAGTGGTTGGGCATGACACGCATTGTGAAGTGTTTGGTGCTTGCTCCTACCTAACCACCAGGTGAGTGCAAACGATGAACTCAGGCTTGGAATTCCACTGGTGGTAGGTGATGTAGTAGTGTGTCTGCAGCCATATCCACTGCTGCCCTTTGGTCAGGAACCGATAGTAACAGGACTTGCCTTTTCCAAACTGCATCACTGTTAAATAAAATAAAATATTTTTTAAAAAAAGCTTTTTTCATAGCAAACAGAAATTTGATTGTGCAAAGGCCATTAGACAAACCCCTTGGTCCCCTTCCCCTACCGCAGTCTGCTGCTGCACTAAAATGGCCCTTGTGGCTTTATAAACACGGCAGATGATACACAACCACATATTCAGCTTTTATTTGGTTTCTCTGCTGCTACTGTTTTTCAGGAGCGCACTTTGCTGTTTTGAGATTGTTCTTATAACTAATAATGGGCTTATCTATATAACTAGCTATATTCTTGTAACTTATTCCTGGACTCCTCTGAAATAAGCATAAGTAGCATTAATTAAACAAAGTATTGGCCTTTCACAAGTACATGAGAAGGCATTTCAAAGACTGAGGGCTTGAAGTCAGGATCATGGCACAAAATAATAAGATAGTGGAGTTTTAGCAGATTAACTGAGAGTTTTCTTTCGAGAGATGACCTAAATACACCAGATCTGGTACATATTATGAGGGTACGTCTAGAAAAATCTCAAGTGGTGTAATACAACTGGAACATAATGAGGAGAACTGCATTAAATAACCACGTTAATTGTTCCCGGACTGCTGGGAGTACAAAATGAAACATGCTCACTTAAAATACCCATAATTAATGCAAAGTAAAATACAAACGTGGTTTAAGCAAACCAATTTCACTTCACAGTAGGCAAGATGCCTGCCCACAGTGGTCAATGAACAGGAACTTACCAAACCACACTAACCCAAGTATTTTTACTCACCTGCACACCTCTACTTTGTTAAATATTGGGACTAACTTCACTAGCAATCCCACTAACTTTAGTTAGATGTTCTCCTGGCTAACACACTCAGCTACTAGTCTTGGCAGAGATTTCCTGAAGCACCTTCTGTAAGTCATTTTGCCAGCACTTCACTTTGTCCCCCTCTGCAGCAAGATTAAACAATCCTTTCCTTCAGGTGTGTTATGCAAGTACTCTTTTAATATGTAAGAGGGGATCCATAGCTAGTAGAGATGTAGAACATAAATCACTAACTAGATTCTCTGCTGAATGATCTGACCCCCCTTGCAATATATTTAGTGTCTACGTCAGACTGCACACACAGATTACCAAAAAGACATCATCTGGTAAAGTAGCTCACTTCTGTCTGAATGGTCTTTTAAGGAAAGAGCACTGAAAAGCACTGTACTTGAGAGCAATGAAAATATTCCTTTAATATTCCCATTTACAAGCTCTCTGCACTCAACAAAACTTGCGTTCTAGCCCCTTTCACAGTTTCCTCCGGGTGCTCAGCCAGGCAACTCGCTTCCCCATCGCTGTTTTGTACCAGCCCTTTGCCTTGACAGGGCAGAAAAGCTGGCAGGGCAGTGGAGTGGGGAAACTTGACATTCAGAGAAGTCGTTTTCTCCACTCTCTTCTAGGTCCTTTAGCATCTTATGTGTAGGTGGTAGATGATACATGGTACAGATGGGGTGCTGGGGGGATCTGGATTTTCTTGATGTCCCTTCATCATGCTGCTCTGTATTTCAGCGTACTTACAGCATTCTACTTGCTCCACTCTCTGGGGTGTGCTTGTTTTCGTTTGACAAAACAGTCTCCATTCAAATGGAGACAGCAGAGAGACAAACAGATAGAGAGCTGGCCCAACAGGAAACCTATAAGTAATATTTCTTGGCAAAATATCTGATCACCTAGATGCATTTTAGAAAGTGTGCAGTTACTTTTCAACTTCTCATTGCAAACCAGCCAGAGGACAGACCTAATTCTGGCTCAGCATCTCAGTCTGAAGTGCACGTAACAAAACAGAAAAATAGTCTCAGGGGTAAAACATCTCACCCACCCATCTGGTAGGAAAAGCACACTAATTAATAGTAGACCATGTCTGCTGCCACCTTTTGCCCTTCCTCAGATCAGCTCCAGCCTTCAGCAGACACGGTGCTTCAGCAGTGGGCTGCACTGCCGCAGTACTCAGACCATGTGCTCCTTCTGACCTGCCTCCTCCTCGACTCTTGTAGGTCACAGTATTCCACCATGCACAAAGATGAACTTCATGAACTTTCTCTGGTGATCACACATCAGCCTGAACTAGACTTCTCCTTTTCTGCTTTACTTTCAGTTTAACCAAGAATGAGCCATCTTCACCCACATCCAAAATGCATCCATTTTGCATTTAAAAAAGGGTCTGAGGCTCCAGAAGCATTTTACTAATAGTTAACTGAGATTCAAAACATCTAATTGCACAGACAGATGATCCAAATGTGGATTTCAGAAAGCATTTTGGTGAGCTGAGCCTCCTGTCTGACTCTGGAACCCAGAAGAACAGCAAGGCTCCATGAACTGTGACAGTCAAGAAAGCTCCCAGGGTTTGGGGCTGCCCTTACAAACAGGGTGGAAATTTCTGACTTTTGTTTCACTCTCAGACAACCTGTGCTCAAACAGGGCATCTGACAATTTGGGAAACCTACACAAACTGTTCCTAATCTGAGTGAATTATGCAGGGATTCAACCTCCCAGGCAAGCGTCAGCTATGACAGACTATCATGGGAAGACAGAATTCCCTCGTGCCCCAAATAAAGATGCCTTTTGCGACAGCAGTAAAAGGTTTTGCACGAGTGACAAACGAGATCAAAGACAGGCACGCTGCAGAGCGAGAGGAACTTACAGTGTTCATGGCACCTAGCAAGAAGCTCCAGGTCATCTGCGTGGTAGTAATCATACCCTGACGTTCCCAGAACCTCAAAGGGTAAATATCCTATAATAGGTGGAGCCCTAGAAGGGAAGCAAAGGGCAGGGAGTGAGCACCAAATCTGACACTTTGACATCCTGGCACATACGATGTGATATTAGTGACCAAAACCATCTCATACATGTACTCGGCAGGGAAATCAGGAGTGGATTTTCATATAGCACAATGATGTGTTTTCATACAGAAGCATAAAAAAACCCAACAACCCAACAGCGAGGGAGAGGCAAAAATTGAGAAAATGAAAAGGTGTGTGTTTACTGTTCATAGCCTATTCATTATGTGGGTGTAGAGAAAGGCATGTACGTACGCAAGTGACTCAATTCATTAAGTATGCTTGTGAGACACACAGCTTGAGAAACGCTACGGCTGTGCGTGTGCATAATAACTTGGAGCTCGAGTAAAATTATCCAGTAGGTTGGATGTAAATGTCATCTGGGTAGCAACTGTAGAAGAAAGAATAAGTGGGAAACTGCAATGTGTGTCAGGACCAGCTTGGGTAAAAGAAAAAGTAATTGTTCCCATGGAAAAGCTTGGGAAATTATAACCAGCAAAAAATGTTTTTATGTTGGAAGTAAAGATAAGAATAGGCATGGGGCTGGTTTTGAGGATGGTTATTTCTATGACAGGTAGAGAAGGAATGGAGGAAGTATTTAGATGGGCACATCGCAAGACTTACCCACTATTCTACTGTCAATTCTAGATTTTCCCCTTTTCCAGGCAATATATGAGATATATTTTTTTTTAGGCAGGTGTCCTAACAACACTGAGCTTAGGGGCCTGCTAGGTTATGATTATGAAACAACACTGAAATGGGGGGAGAAAACCACTATTTTTGCCCTATTATCAGCATGCCACCTTGTGTCCCCTAACGTTCGAGTACACTCCTGCTTGCACCAGTTCGAGCACTGCACATACTTTGTGAGGCAGGACTTGTGCTTACTTGGCTCCACCTGTTTGTTTTGGCTGCTGGATGTGCTGGTAGCATGAGGTTCACCTGCCAAGTTCAGTGAGTTCTGCAGGAGGAAGGCAGTGTCAGTGAAATGGCTAATGTTTCAAAACCAGGGTGGGCTGAAGGTGTCACTGCTGCTGCCTCTCTCCTGGTTTGTTGAGTGACCCTCTGAAGGAAGGTGAATGTCATGAACTAGCCAAGAATATGAGCAAAAAATTATTTAAGTATTGTTTATAAACATTTGGGTTTGGATGGATCAGTCCTGAATCTTCTGGATATTAATATGGGAAATTCTCTTGTCCTGGCTGAGCAACCCAGCTCCACATTTCTACTCTTGAGAGACATGGTGGGAATAGACTATTCAACTGAAGAGAGCTCAGGCAGGGCTACAACCTATCTCTTCCCCACAACCATGAGCAATTTGGCACCAAATGGGAGTCAGGAAAAAAAAGAGAGCGAGCCAGGGATCTGCTCTACAGCATCCCCAGAAGGATCAAGGTCTCATCAGAAGCTCCCCAGTCTCAGCACAAGGTTTGGCTAGAAGAGACAGTCCTCCACCCTCTCTGATGGCAAAGCGCTTGAAACAGAGCGTGCTTAGTACACCATGGTCTCTGCCACAATATAGTCTTATTTATTCAAATAACTTTTCATAGACCACTTTGTTCCTTTTCCTCATGTGACCCAGATTTCTGTTAATGATGATAATATGTGTATTTATTAAAATGTCCTTCCTTACTGTCTCTTTTGGCAGAATGTACCAGTGTCTCTCCTATCTTTAATGACATGCTTATATTCAAGACAATAAAGTCTTTCAGATGCACATCAGATAAACATTTAAGCTGATCAGGAAACTATTATGCTTTCCTGACTTTCACCAGAATTCTTTAAATGAGACAGCAACCACAAAATGATCCTCATCTGTCATTTGACAAGGAACTGCCTCGCTTGTGGAACAATTTAAAAGTGTCTTGTTAGCTTAAGTTCCAGCTTTGAGGCCTGCAACTCGCTGTGCAAATGCAAACGCACAGTCTTCAGAGAGCCTTTCGAGTGCAGTCTTTTCATAAAGGGGAAATAAGGAGAGAACCACAGTGCAGAAGAGAAATAGATCATTATCACAGTTGACAGGTTTTCCTCCTCTAAGCTTATTTACATTTCTAACGTTTATCTAGATCTATGGAGTACTTTCTGCATTGTCTGTCTTTACTCCAATTTATGTTGTCATCATGATAGTGAAGGTCCTGACCCCAGCTCACGCTGGGTACCCTCTGCCCCTACTGATGGGTACCTCAGCATCATGGTGTGAGTCAACACAAATAAGCAAGAAACAGCAAAATACTCAACAACGTTTCACAGGACCCAGCAGACCGCACTGGAGATTTGAATTGGTGATTAAATGAGACAACCCACAGGATCCCCTGCTCCTTCTTGGGGCTGGGCTCACCACTCACATTTGGGGCTGTCCCAAATTCCACCTCAGCATCTGCATCAGCTTAATTCACCCTCAGTAACAATGGTTTCCTCCCTGGGGATATCAGTGGGACTGGAATGGCTGCAAGCACGCGGTGCAGAGAGATTCCTCTCTGAGTCATAACCCAGATCCATCAAAGGACTCTTTGATAGGTTTCAAAGCAACTCCTGCTCACCTCATTCACAGGAGTTGCTGGGACACAGCCCTTCAGAAAACCAGCTCACTTCATCAGACAGCGACATAAGGGGCTTAGGGATCTTTTACGAATTTTAACATTAATCACCTGATTCTGAAAATGTACATTATTGGACAGGCCCATCAAAGTCTCACAAAGTGACTCCAGCAATATCTCAACAACACAAATAATAAGCTGACTGTCCCAAACCACACAGCATTAACCATAGGGCTGTCGCAGGGTCAGTTCCTCCGTGCTTCAAGGTATGATGCGTGAGGTACAGATCTTGTCTATTTTATAAATGCAAGTTATTATCCATTCATATTTGGTCTCTCTCTTTCTTGCTCTAGATGCACAGATGATATTTAGGATTTTTTCCTCCCAAATATTTTTTTTCCTACCACCTTATTTACTATTCTTCTATTTCTAGCAATAACTACCTTTGCACAGCTTGCGAAGGGAAGGATAATGGAAAGGGTAGGATTTTGCAATGTGCTTACGCATACGTGTCAAATACAGTGAAGTAAAAGAGTGAACAAAAGCCTCCAGTTTCTTTTGAAGAAAATGAATCCTATATTAATCAGCTTAATAAAGTGGTTCCAGTCTGTTTCATTTACCAAGCTGAATCCTAGCCCACCATATGGCATTGTCAAAAACAAATCTGCAATTAAATCACCTAAACCACTGCTTTTTCTTTTATTTTTATAAATTCCATCATTTCTCAAGGTGAAAATCAAAAGTTTATTAAAGTTTACTAACACAGCAAAAGATTTAGAAGGATTCCTGGAAGCTGTAGGTGGGAAACAGAGGAGCTAAACCAATACATGGAACAGGACCAGACTGCTTCCTTCTAATGACTTATTATTTTGGTGAAGTTAGACATTTTTCTAGACATTTTTCCACTATTTTACATTGTTTCTTACCGGTCTAAAATATGGAAAAGAGTAAAGCATTTAAGAATGCCTAATACATAAGTTCCGAGTATTATTACTTCCTCCGTTGTATTTAATTAGAGCTCTGGATCCCAGGCGATAGCTACACAAAATTTTCTATCTGTAAACTACAGTTTGTTTATTCTTCAGTGACTAAAACCAAACCTCTTACCTGTGGTCCAAGAATAAAAACTTCCATTCCAAACTATGCCTCGATGTAAATTCTTCACACGGCTCTTCAACGTTGCAGAGCTCCTGCAAAACAGTTGGCACATCCAGACATTTAATTCTATGAAATGACAGAAGGAGCTGTCTATCAAGTCTAAGGATGCATCTTCTTGGAATAACAAACCCTAGGAAAATACAGTGCTTCTAAAGCACTTGACTTATTTTCCTCTAAGGAATGAATAAGCCTTGTTTTATAGATGCATAAAGTGATGAAAAGTGGCTGAATAATTTACCCTGGGCTGAATATTAGAGCTAGGATAAATAGTCCGAGGGCCTCATCTTAAAGTCTGTAGACAAAATTCCGCCGCTTTTTGCAAATACTGATATCTGAAGATGGATGACACCACCAAGTCCAGCCTCAAACCGAGCTGGCTAATGGTTTCTTGAGCAAGAACCACCTATGTGCAGGGTTGTTATCCCTGTCATCACTGCACTGTGCCCAGGATCACATGGTGATCACAGTGTTTCAAGATGTGGGCAGCCTTCTTATACTGTATTTCTTTATGTATTTCTTTTGTATTTCTTCACTTATTTAAAGGCTGCAACTTTTCAAGCGGTTTAGCTGGTCACCTTGTATTGGTGCTCCCTGGGCTGACAGCTCTGAGACATCCCATCACACGGACTTCTCAAAAGCAACTCCTGCGTTATGTCTCGCCATTCCAAAATACATACTTATTTCTCCCCCTCCCAAATGCGGCGGTGTCCCCTCGCATTTACCAACCCCCTGCACGAGCAATCGGTGCTGCTGAACATGCTCTCGGGGGGGCTGCCGCAACACAGCTCCCCTCAACAGCTCGTGGTACCAGCAGCAGCTCTACAGCTGAGTGCCACAAGAAAGGGAAGATGGTGCTTAGGGACATGGTTCGGTGGTGGTTTTGGCAGTGTTAGGTTGATGGCTGGACTCAATGATCCCATGATAGTATGCTGTCGTAGAGCTCTCACCTTTAAGAACTGCGGTGTGACAAGACGAACAGTTGCTACGAGGCAAATCTGCTCCTCCGTGGCTGACCTGAAAGCTCGTGCAATAGCTGACTCAAAGCCATTACAGGCAGGTGTAGGCACTAGACACAACCAGACAATTTATTTAAGAAGAGGAGGAAGAAGAGCTTTCTTTTCGTGTTAAGACAGGTACAATGGCTGATGAAACCCAAGCAACAAACTCCTCCTACCCACAAGGTGATGCCACACTGATACACGCTGATGTTATTTAAAGAATGATCCTCTAGGCTCCAAGTTACACGGTTGTAACCACCTACCCCTGGCTTGCAGGGAAGCTTCAGAAGACAGCTCTGAGCAGCTCACAGTGTGCAGCCACAGTCTCCTTGTCAGCCTTTCTCCAGCCCAACAAAATTCAAGATTCTACAGGTTTCTTATAAACTATTTAATCTTTTTAAAGTGTCATTGTATTGCCACAAGTGAAACAGAATAGCATATTTTACTGGTTATTTGAATACGTAGGCTGCTTTACAATTGGCCGTGGGTCAAATGGAGGTAGGATCAGTCTAGTACCACTTTTTTAAGCATTGCAAGCAGAAGAGTGCACTCTTCTGACCAACAGCTTCCCCACTACTTTTATATGAAAAATATTTCCAACATATCCACAGCTCATTCCATCCCTGCCCATTACTGGGCATTTTCAGCTGAAACAAGGGCTTTAGAAGGCTACCGATCAACATACAATTTAAAGAAGAGAGGCAGAGAGGTGAATGTAGGCTGGAGCTTTAACTTACCATGAGTAAAATATTTAAAATCCACTACAAATTTCACATATTCATACATCAGGGGTTCATTTGGATCTAAGCTGCCTCTTGCTAAATGGCAGCAAAACTCTATTTGTTTTTCTGCTGAAATGAGAAAAAGAGAGGGAGGCATACACAATGTTACTAGAAGTCTGCACTTTAGCACACTCCACATATTGACTCTATCTAGGTGCTTAAACCAACCCTGCTGCTGTGGTATCTCAGCACACCCTGCTGGGATGCTCTTGATACCCGCAAGTAAATAAATAACTAGTAAGAGCAATGATCAGCTCTTATCTGATCTTAAGGTTCTGCTTCAGGAAATGTATTCTCACCCTTTCTCCCATGGCTCTACAGCCACCCCAGTATGCTGGGCATGAAGCCCTGGCAATAATGGTCAGTGATGTTTTCCCCTGACTTTGTGCATGCACGATTTCAAGCAAAGCTGTTAAGTGATATTGCAGTGCTCTGCTCTGACCCTGCGCGGTAGGACCCAGATCCAAAGGGCACTGAAGTCACCCTCAGCCTTTCCATTAACGGTGGAGGGCACGGTGCCAAGCTCTTGTTCAGTTTTCTGCCCGAGGTCTGAACTCTATGGATTAGGCCATGCGGTCTCCAGTCAGAGGGAAACCAACCCCAGGACAGAGCACCAGCACGAGGGCTGCCCAGCTCCCACTGACAGGGCAGAAGAGAGGGCACTGCCTGGCCATGGCAAACCCAAAAGGGGGGTCCCAACACAGGCTGGATGAGACGTGGATTTTGGGAATAGACTGCTGCCCACTCTCATGCTGAGGATGTTTTCTGGGGGAAAGGGACATTCTGAGGTAGGACAGCAACCAGCAGTAGAGAGCTGGATGGACTGCTGAGATAGGAAGGCTGATACCTTAAATTAGATGTAGGGTTTTCCGGGTGGTCTGAGACATGCAAGCTTCCTAAGGAACAAAGACTCTGCCAAAACCCTAGGGGACTTCTCCTACCCCTTTCCTCCCCCCAAGCCCCTCACTCCTTTCACAGGCTCAGTCCAGCATCCTGCCCTGGGAAAAATATCTAATGAGGGCAACTTCACTGTCCTGTGGTGCAAAGCAGACAGTTAAACAAAGACTGTCCAAATCAAAGACCAGGCACTGGGAGCATGTAGGAACATTAGATGATGTGCTGCATTAAAAACCAGAAATACTAACTGTGGCAAAACACAAGTGGCAGGCAGGAGAATTAAATAGCTGGAGAGCCCTGTGCAGGCTCCCCTGGGAGCTGTTTGCCTTTGGCAAATTTCCCTGACCGACACAGGACAGATGAGAGCAGAGCTTACCGTTGAGAAAATCAGCTGCAACAGGATCTGTCATGAGCACATGTGGAGAAAGGAGCTTGTACACCTCGCTCTGCTCCCGCTCAGGCAGAAAGTTCAATATATTTTGGTCCACCAAATCTGACTGATACAAAAGAATGCTTTGTCATGTTCAGCAGTACAGCCTGACACAACCACATGCCTTTTCACCCCACAGCGGAGCACAGATGCTGCCGGTCTAGCGTGGATGCTTAAGACAAGCAAGCCCAGTCAGTCTGCAGATGGATCTAGGGCAGAGTATAACCCCCAGGTTATTTTACCCCGGGGTTCCTATCTATTTGCAAAAGGTTGTATGGGTCCCAGAGGCTGCCCCTCAGCTCAGCCAGATGCAAGCTGGAGAAGAATCCCTGGTACCACAGGAATACAACACGATAAGAAACACCATAGCTAAATGAAAATTTTAAACATTTCCCTTTGGAAGCATGAGACAGAAGTGGGAGCTCCTCCTCACATCCTCCGTTTGTCTTCTAGGCTGAACATCTGGCAAAATCAGCTCAACCTGCAAGTGTTTCAGTGCTGATAAACTCACACATCCTGACTAAAGGGGTTCTACCAAAATGTCAGCACGTATTTGTTTCTCTGCACACCAGGACATTCAGCCAGGTTAACTGTGTGCTCCAATTTGCCCTCACATAGTGTCATTGGTGCCACATGCCTGGCACCAGACAAAAATAAAAAATGTTTCTGTGGGGCCATCAGAAATTTCTGTACCCAACAGCCAATTGATGTCTAGAAATTCTCCCAGAAAACTCTGAGGCTATATATTTGTTACTAATGACCATGGGCTCAAAGTAGCAAAAACCCAATTACGTTAGAAGAGCATACGTCTAGTCCTGAAATCATCCTTAAATTATCTGAGAAGAGCTTCAGCATACACAGATTTCATAAGCATGAGATTTTCCATATACCTGGTGGGATAAACACCACCCAGGCCCTCCCTCAGATGTGCTGCCAAGCAGTGTGCTACGACTGCAGTGATTTTAGTTAACTCGCAGCCCCTGGCAGAGAATCTGTTATTCACAGGAGCTTGAGAAACTTCCTAAGAGTTTGTTGGTTTATCCCCCACCCCCAGTCAATTGGCTTTTTGGTTGGACAAAACCAAGCCCCAGCCCCCCAGGGTCGAGGCTGCATTAAGGCAGAGGAATGATTTTTCAACATACTGTGTTGTCAGAACTTACCGGTAAGTGTCCAAGCAGAGATGAGACACTATCAGATACATAAATAATAATCCCATCAGTGGTAAGAGCAATGAGAAAGCCATCTAGTGCCTAATGATAAGAGGCAGGCAAAAAAGAAAAAAACAAAAAGAATTATGCGAGGGAACAAGTTAAAATATAATAGGCAAATTTACTCCTTGGTGATGCATCTAATAGCCTAAAACTAACATAAATCAATTATGGAAATGGTAGTTCAATGCAGAAAAATAAAAATTACAGATGCTGTCTAAGTCAATGTTCTTGTACACTCTTATTTGCTCATTAATAGTAAATTGACTTGTATTTTTCACCCAGTGAGTATTTATTCAACATGAAGCAAGACAGTGGTTAGAATTTCTACACCCACACAATCCTAGTGACTTCAGTCACTTCATTATGTGTTCTGAATTACACAATAGTTAACCAATTTAGTGCATAAGCAGATGTTAGATACCATCACGGCAAACCCAGCATTGTGGATGGATGGATGGGTGGATGGATAAGCAGAAACAGAAATATGATACAATGCTATATTTTTAGCCATTAATGGACAATATGGACAGGATCTAAATCCTTACTTATTTTGCTTAAAGCACTCATTTGCTAGGCTAGTGACATAACAATTTTAAAGTTTGTTTTGTTTCCCCTTTCTTATTCACAACGGTTTCTGTCCTGGAGTTGATGTTCTCTGTCCCTTTTAAGTCACTGCATGTGCTTTCCTCTTCAGGGGCTTTCCCTATTCTTCACAATATCTTCTTGTACCATTGACCCAGTGTCTGTCCCTATTCTTCTCTAACACTTACCAAGGTGTGGGAGGTTTAATCTCTGGTTAGTGCTGTGCACAAAGCCGACTCTTCTAAAGACTCTGTTAGGCTGCTCTGCAGCTTAGCTACAGGGAGCCAAAGATGCATCACTCTCTTCGTTCCCCACCTCACTGTCATAAAATCATGGAATCATAGAATAGTTTGGGTTGGAAAGGACTAACTTTAAAGGTCATCTAAGTCCAACCCGCTCTGCAATGAGCAGGGACATCTTAAACTAAATGAGGTTGCTCAGATCCTTGTCTAACCTAGCTGTGAATGTTTCCAGGGATGGGCATCTACCACCTCTCTGGACAACTCAGGCCATTGTTTCTCCACCCCCATTGTAAAAGTTTTCTTCCTTATTGCCAGTCTAAATCTTCCTTCTTTTAGTTTAAAACCATTACCCCTTATCCCATCGCAATGTGCCCTGATAAAAAGTTTGTCCCCATCTTTCTTTCAAGTCATACTCTGCCTTTGCTGAAAATTAGCCCTCTCTGGAAAAAAACATTGATTTTTAAGTAAACTGGTCAACAGTCAAGCATAGTCTAGTAAGCCAACAGTTATTAAAGGGCACTCTCTCCCCTGTCACTTCTAAGAGAGAAATTCATTTTGATTCAGCTGGAACAAACTAGCTTGTTTGGTGAGAGAAATTCCCAGAAAGAATGAACAGACTTTTCCAGGGAGGTGAGTCATGATGTCCTGATGAAAAGAAATAACTAAGACACTGCAGCACCTCCCAGCATACACCCTTATTTTGGTGGGGCAAAGAGCAATAGCTGCCCACGCAGGGTAGGATATGTCCTCGCCAGAGAGCATGCAGTACAAACCCAAAGCAGCATCCTTAAGAAAGAAAAAAAAATATAGGCTCAGGGGTTGTTTCTAGATCAGCTAAGCATTTTATAGGTGAGAGTATCAGAGCTGTTCTCCCAAATGCACTTAAAGACAATCCAAGCAAAAGATACAGCTCACATCACAAGTACAGCACCGTGCAGCCAGCAGCAGCAGAGGCAGCAGAGTAAATGCTGCCTGGCTAATGGCTGGGAGGAAGAGAGCTGCTCTGTTTTTTTCAGGTACTTTCAAGTTTTTACTAAAACTGCTGGCTCTAGTGGCTCTTCTGAGAAGGGAAATTCTCTTTTTCCTCCCTCACTGGGCCAAATTTGTCTTCATACTAAATGAAAAGCTGTTTATATTTAAGAGGAAACAATCATATTTTTAATTCTGTGTCTGTAAAGCACTTAGCACAACATTGGTCTCTGTCAGGTTTGGATTCTATGCGCCAGCAGAGCAGAAATCATTCATTTGGGACCTACAGGTGAAAAAGAACTATATCCCTGAACTACTCCACAGAACTGATTACTTCTCACTAATCTATGCAGCTTTAATTTTGTCTTACCTCTAACATCAACTGGGTGAACTCCTCGTTGCTAAGAAATGAAGGCTTCCAGTCTTGTCTAATCTCACAGGCTTCTGTCTGTGCTGTGATTTCTTAAAGAGAAAAACATCAAAAAAGCAACATGACTCATGCTAGTCAGAATTTTATTTTCATTTTCAAGTAACACTAGATTTCTTTTATGAGGCTTTCAGAGGAATCAAACCCAGATCACTCTCCACACAAAGCCTTCCTGTATGCAACAGTCATTTTCCACGCCATCACAATACAAGTGCATTGGAAATCAAGAAAAGGAAGAGGAGACATTTTCAGTGGTCTGAGGAAATCCTTCAAAAATTGAGGTCAATGGGCTAATTTCAGAGTAGCTGAGCATCACCATGAGCAGAGGGTGTCTGCAACTCCCGAGCTGTGTCAGGAAGGCTCACGGGAGTGCCCAGGTAGCAGGACAGGCTCACCCAGCCATGTCCTACCCCAGGAGACCTGGGAACCCCTTTCCCCTGGCTTTTTCAGTCTGCTGTTCCTCAACTCTTCCTCCCTCGTGCTCTGTTTGAGAGTGTACAAAGCGTGCCAGGGGGTGCGGCAGCCAGCGAGGGAAGTGGAGTGATATCACTACATTAAAAAACATACAGCACTGCATCTTTTCAAGTATATCTATGTCTAATTGGACAGCACTGTATTCAGACCCTCGTCCGTTTCCTGAGGCCAACTGCTACGCCTTATTCTGCCCCATGCTTCAGTTCACATCCCCTCTGGAGGTTTTGGATGCTTGGGAAAAAAACACAAACCAGTTTTCATCTTCTGAGTGGAAACTGGCTGCTGGGCAGATAGAGCCAGCACCTTCAACGGGAGCAAGCCCGCGCCCTCCAGTACCTTTCTGTTTCTGTAAGAAGTCGATGGTCCTCTGCAGTATTGTGGACTTGTCCATCTTGAGAGGGTGGCCGTGGCCCTGCAGCATCGTGCAAAGCTCCTTGATGAGGACATTGAACTGGTCTCTCCTCTTCTTTTCAGATTTGTTGCGTGATGCCCTGGGTGACAGAAACATAAATGCCGCTAAGTAAAATGAAGGATGTACAGCTTGACCCAGGGAGAGGTAAATGGCCCTGGCTCAGCAAAACACTTTAAATACAGGAATCTAAACTCTGCTGGGGCTGCTTATCTGTGAAATTTCCCCAGTAAGGGCAGTCCTGGCATCTACTTGCTCATGGTTTGCCCGCCTCATTTTTATGAACTTTTGTTTTACAGTTAGTACACACACATATAAAGGACAAAATGTGAAGGATTCCCTATTCCTGACTTGCATTTGCAAAAGTAGCTGATAGAAAGACCATACTGCGCAGAGACACCTCAACTGTACAATGAAATCAAGAACATGCTCTTGTATCTAGTTTTGAAAATCTCCTGCTGTGATATATGAAACTGGCAACGTTAGAAATCCGGCTGCAGAAACGACAGACAAGTTTCCAGGTTGCGTTAATACAATTTAAGAATGTTTTATTAGGGTTTTCCCCTCCATTAAAAACAATAAAGGAGAAGGCAAATCCATTCAGTTTCTTCCAAAACATTCTTTTCAATGGTCATATCTGAGATAAACCTATTTTCATACAACCTCTTCCAGTAGTAATTAATTTTCTTTACAAGTGTATTCATGATGATACATGCTTCCTGTGATCTAGACTGAGTGTGGTATGCAAAAAACATTTCCATTCATATTCAGGTTGGCATTTGGAGGTTCTCAGATCCAGCATTTGCATTCACATCTATCTCTGATTTGGCACTCCTGCATGATGACTAATTAGAACTGAGCCAAATGCTGCTCTGAAGGGAGACTAACTCATAGCTGTGCTAAAGCAGGACTGCTGTCTAAGTTTCACAGGGAACTCTATCCCAGGTGGGCAGCACTGCATGATGGCAGTAAAATCACAGGTCAGGAGTCCTGCATCAAGATAATAGCCACAGGATAACAGGAGATTCTGAGGGCATGACAATGTACTTTGAGGATGACTTAGCTGATTAACCCATTTTAGGGGTGGTCAAATGCACTATGAGAAGCTTAAAAATTGTGACTTAATTGTGCTGTTTGTGGTCTGCTATACACAGCCTGTGAGCTGCGTGGGGGTTTTGCCCCTGACAGCAGTGGTCCCAACTACTTTTTTAAGCATCGAACAACACAGCATTTACAATTCTCCAATGAGGGAGCTCCCACTGTCAGTGTTCTGTGCATCCCTTCATACCTCTTTGCCCTGTCCTTCTCATCTTCATCCATCAGTTCGTTTACACAACACAGGGCTCTGGAAGGAAAAGACAGAAGAACTTATTGAGACTTGATCTTGTTGAGGATGTCAGAATATGGAGCTTACTGGTTTGTACTTTATGTCCTCCTGGATGTTTCAATCTTCCTTTTCCCAAACTCCACTCCACTCTAATTTCTTGATTGTTCTGTCAGCTCCTGAGCCTTGAGAAGTGAGACCATTGCTATATACCCAAACATACAGTTACAATAAGCATGACTTCAGAAGGCAAGAGCTAAGAGCCAGCAGCCCCTCAGCCTGCCTTTGCACTCCCCTCTGCCACAGGACGGGGAACCCTGCTAAAGCACTGAACTCTGCACAGGAATCAGGATCTCCCTTGGAAACGAGAGAGCCAAATTGACTCTGAGCTCTGCACCAGGCGACACTGCACCTGGTCCTGTTTTGGGAAATCCAACAGGCTCCTGGTTGATTTCAAGCATTGTAATGCCTGAAATGCATCTGAGATTTCTTTCACAGTGGAAGGGCATAGGAGGAAGAAGGAAACTGTGTTAATCCCCCAAAGGATTAGTATTAGGCAACCACAGGCTACTCTCAGGACACCTAAGAGATGATATGACAGACAGGCTCATCCAAAGCACCCTGCAGCCAGTGACTGCTGCTTGCACTGGTGGATTTACACCACATCATCTGGGTTGCCACTGGGATTCATACCCAAGACTTCAAGTTAAAACTTCCTCACCTGGCACTAACCAGTGAAAAGAAGGGAATGTGACCAGAGTTCCTTAGGTTCTATATGTCCCTGCACCAAAACAGTCATTGTGGGCTGCTGCCTTCACTTTTTCTTAACTGCTCCAGCAACGCAGGTAAGTTGGCAACAACTCCAGTAAGGACATGGTACTCTCAAGCCCTGTGAAATGATGCAAAATTCAACATGAGGGTAAACCCTTCACTGGCGACTTGCTTTCTGGGACTCAGATGGGCCAAGTACAAGGGAGGGGGAGTCAGGAAGATGCAGGCAAGCAGCTGCCATCACTCCACACCGCGTTGCTGGGGTCAACTCTGCTGGGTTGCTCTCCCCTCAGATACCTTCAAAGTGAAGATCACCCCCATCCCCAGCATCAACACCAATCTGCCTCCACCTCTAGAGAGCATTTTCACTGGCAAAACCCTCCCACCCTACCCAGGACACAAGGGGCATTTTTCAGTGGGTACATCCAAATGTTTTTCCCTGCTTTAAGACTACTCCAAGCCCAAACAACTCGGTGGCTATAAAAGTAACACCAAATTAAACCACCCACAACTGATAAGAAGTCAAAGATGCTGCTCACAGTAAAAGCTAGAAAAATTTACTCTCCCTTTCCTGCTTCAGGGCAAGAATCTCCTTCCCTGCAGATGACCCAGACAAAAGAAACTGTATTTCTTTTGTCCCAATATAGGAATGCATTCCATGGGGACGGAGCAGTTCTTACTGCCCGAGTCACTGAAAGCTACAAGCCAAATTAGAAATTACCTGTTCTATTCTTCAGATTCATCAGTCCAGACTGATGGAGTGAGATCAGCACTTCTTATCACCATATAAATAGAGATGGAGAAAAATTAATCCTGGAAGGAAAAGGAAACCCAGTTAAAACACAGTTGCAGGCAAGACTTAACCCAGAGAACAACCATCACTTCTAGCTGAAAACATCTACCACCATAAATTAGAAACATGCTCAAGCTTAACTGGTGAAAGCTCAACAAAGCCTCTAGGAACAGGAGCTGGACCATGTCCTGGGGCTCCTGGCTCTATGTGAACTGCCTGCTGCTGCAGAAGAAGCCTGGGAAGGCTGACTTGACCTCTTGTGTCCAGAAAGCCATTGTAGCCCAGCAGGATGGAGGAATGGCCTCACTAGCTTAGGGCCACTCAGGATTGATCAGTAGCCTTCCAAAGTATGACAGTTTACCTCGCATGCATGCTATGAAAACTGGTGAGTATGATCCATACTTCACCTATCCAATCATGCAACCAAAAACCTCCTTCAAGATAAACATGTAGTGCAAGCTACAACCACCCACCTGTGGATGGATTTAAGGCCTCACACTAAGATTTGCTACTAATGCAACACACGACTTGTTTTGTTTGTGATTTAAGTAATTACTAATGAACATCCTGAACTCTTGACTATACAGACACCACAGTGCCCAACTCCCTGAAACCGTCACTGTTGAAATTTTTTGGCTTCAGATGAGCCTCATTCTCAGGAAGGATGTGGATGCAACCGAACTGTCCTTGACTGACAGTAGTATCTTCAACAACAGCCAGATGCTGGGCTTCCAAATTGAACAAGCTTTTAGTGCTCTTGAAGTGACCTCCCTGCTTTGAGCCCAGGTTCACGGCTGTTTCTCCCATTACCATGAGCTCCAGCATCAGCTCAAGACACTGCAGAAAACTCACTGCCATTACCAGGGATTACAGATTTGTAATCATTGTGAACAAGCAAACATACCCCCACATTTTTGACCATCCAAAGGACTAGCAAGAGCTTGTTTATTTCTCCAACTACTGAAAACACCTCAAAGGGAAGGAAACACAAGAAGAACTGCAAGAGACCCGCATCAGGCATGCACACTGGGAAGGGTGGTTGGGACGGGGAAGGGGCTGCCAAAGTGAAGCTGCTGCTGAACACCATGAGCAACACAGATCCTGAGCAGTGATACGGCGAGAGAGCTTCATAGGGAAGGTTTATATGAGTCATGTGAGACCACCAGCCAAATTCCTACTCATTGCAGATAAATGGAATGATGTCAGACTGTTTGCTCAAAAAAATTGGCTCAGATAAAGCGTGATAGGGTTGTTGTAACACAGAAGTCACCTGCAAGAGGCCTGAACCTCCTGACACAACAGAAGTACAGGAGTAAAATTTAAAATACCTAATGTGTTTCAGAGGTGATTCAGAAAATAATGTAGTTGGCATGAAGTGAGCATTTTCAGCATGGAACACAAACTTCCAGGGAAAAGCTCATGCAACTCCTCATATCCCCAGTGAAGCTGCAGCTGAAAACAACTGCTGTGTAACAAGTTTAAACGTGGTGGATCTGCTATGCTTCTGTTCTCACAGTCGCTGTATGCTGGTCACGTTACAAGCTTCTATTCTAGTTCAAACGGAGCACATGATCTTATTTGTTACCCTACTGATCTACCATAGAACTGAGGTGCCTATCTTGGTCACTGCTCCTCATCAGTCAGTGCTGTTTTACCAAAATCATATAGTAGCTTTTCCTCTAGAAGAATGACTCATATGGAAATTTTACTAACTCATAATAATTTCTGAGATACATAAGTATAAAGAAAATTCTTTTTAAAGCAGCAGGTTAAATTCTGAAAAATGCTTATGAATACACAAGCAGAGCGATCACAATTTTTCAGGAAACACTTTTTTCTATATGGGCTGAAGTATGCAAAAGATCAGCCAAACAAAGGGATTCTTCCCGAGCTTTGAGTGCAAAGCTTTATGCAGAAACCTTCACACTGCCTTGCCCATAGGTTGTCGAACAGCTGAAAACTCCTGATGGGTTTTCTGCCTTGTACAAGTGGCTGCCCTCCCAGCCAGCTCGAATAGCAGTAAGCTGAGGGAAGCTGGGCCACAGAGAGAGACAGCAGTCCAGTTAATGCTTACCAAGTCTAAATTGGGAAACAAAGCCCCAGGTCTCCAGTCTCTAGCAGCAGCTACCACATCCCGCTGCCGTACAGCTGATGAGAGCTGCAAGGGGCAGAGGAATGAGGCTTCCCAGGACAGTCCCCGTGGGACACCCCCAATGAACTCGAGAGGGGTCCGCAGTCAACACCGGCCTTCGAGGCTCTAACAGAATAAATGTCCATAAAAGAATTCCCAGCCCCAAACACACAGAGAAGCTTTTTGCATGATGCAGCAGGATGGTGAGCTACAAAAAGTCTTAGTAGAAGACACCTAAGGACAAAATATTCTTAACCAGATTAAGCACTTCAGGACTACATTTAGCTAAGTGCTTTTTGTCTTGTTATGAGCTGGAGCTAAATATAGTAACCAGAATACTTAAGAATAGTTTCATAAGGGTTGTATACACTCCTCAGCAAGATAAGGCACTTAGCACTACTGACAGCAGTATGTCTGCATGTTAAGAGTATTATAAATAGCTCCAGATAGAATCTCTTTGACCTTAACTGTATTAACTAGAGGGATCAAAATTTATTTATTGCCTCCTGAAAATCCTCTCCTGCAACACTCAGAGAGAAGGATTCCTGAACTCTATGGGCGGGTAAAGAGAGAGGACACTTGTCAGTGCTGCTAGCATTGTTTTTCACCCCACCTACAACAGGTGAGGATGAGCTCTCACACAGAAATGCACATCCATCACTGCTTAATGACCTCTGCAAAAGGAAAAGATTTTTTTTTTCTTCCCTCGTACAGGGAATCTCAAAAAACACTCATAGCATTTTAAGGGCAAGTTATATTTTAGACTTTTCAAATATCACCCTTTTTGAAGTTGTTTCCAGGGTTACGGGAAGGGTAATGTAGTATAACAGCCTTAACAAGACAAATGGACTTCTCAGACACACAGCTAATATTTAAAGCACTATTCTGTGCTATCTGCAATATTCTGGTACATTTTTTATTGAACAGATAATTGGAGAGGGAATTCGTTTAAAATTCTTTGTTTTGTAGAAGTGTCAGACTTCAGGAGCTACCTAAAACTGCAAACTTTTCACAAAAGAAAATGTTTATTTATTGGCTTGCTGCAAATCATAAAAATATTAACATTACCTTAGGATAACTCTTAATTGAACATCACAGTAGTAAGAATTATCCCCCGAAAACAACAGTTCCTATGAATGCTTCATTATGGTATTAATTATTTGGTTATGTCACTGATGGCAAGGCAAAGATCACTCTGTGAGTGTAATGCTGCACGTTTCTTTGTGATCAGCAGCAAATAAAGCTTTCATTGGCCACCTAAGAAAGGTCCCTGAACCCAGCTAATTTGATTGCTTTTCCCAACTATATCCACTGGTCTCATTAAAAAAAGTACAACTTCATTGTACTTGTATTTAAATTTTCATAAAATTTTGCATTTAAATAATGTACGGCAGTTAGGGAGTCTTCAAATCTATACTGTAGGAAATATTTTAATTATGGAAATGTGCTGTGCTAATAATTTCCACAGATTTTACAAGCAACGAATTCAGCAGAGAGCCCTCAATTACAAGATGCAGCACTTTGTGGCACAATGCAGTCATAAATAAGAGAGTTAATGCATTCTCCAGCAATACAATTTATATGTCAATATGCCAATGTTTCATTCTTCTTGAGGCAACAGGAGGGCATGGCTGTCATTGGCAGCTAAACAGCTGATTTAATTTTTAAAAGGCAGAATTTAACCTTTTCAGTGAAGTGCTACTGATTCAATTATAAGATGCTAATGTCAATGACATTTGAAAAGCCAAACAGTGTTGTTTAGCACAAGAAGTGATCACCACCTCCATTCATGCACCGGAGCACCGGAGCCTGTCCTGAGCCACCCACCCCCGAGCTCCCCGGAATCCACCCGTCACACAGGGCAGAGGGGACAGCCATGGCAGAGGATCCCACAGCCCTCCCCTGCAAAGGTCTTCCGCTTCTACTGAGCAGACTCCAGTGACAAACTTACACACCCTTGGGACAAATGCTGCTGGAAGTGTTGTTCTTCACTCTTTCCTGCTCTTTCACTTATCCCCCTTACTTAATATCCATTGGTTTGCAATTCAGAGAGCTGGATCTTTCTGGAACGTGGTTTCTCTCCATTTTGTTTCTTATGTCACCTGCCCTTATCTTTCCATTGCTTTTTCTTCTCTGTGTTGTCATAATGATCTCAGTGCTGACAATCAATCAGCCATTCAGCTTGCCCAGGTCTGAGGCATGCTGGATCACCAAATTCCATTTAGGAACACACTGCCTTAGGGATCATGCTGGTGGGTGTCTTCAAGACAGTCGGCTCCCACAGCACCTTAGTCCAGATCCCGGAGCACTTGGTCCTGTCCTGCTCCAAATTCCAGTTTCAGACCCTTTGCTTCTTCGGAAGAACTAGGATCCCCCTCAGTTCAGTGGTAAGTGGTCCCATAGAGCACATTCCTCTGGGGCAGCTGACACACACCTTCCCTCTTTGGGGGTGTCAAGGCAGGGTGACACCATGCTGGGACAGGATCTATATTTTAGCACAGCATCTTTGCTTTCTGGAACATGGGTACGGGTGGTGAATCAGTGAGGGAACCAAATATTCTGTCCTCTTTTGTTAACCTGCCAGAAGTGGACTTTCTGTGCCAGTATTGTAACTATTGCATCTTGATGTGCTCACTTATCTACAGCATACTCTCCCTTGGTTTATTGAGCTCTAAATTTAGCTTGTTACCTGTGACAGATTTATTACTACATTCATTATAGCAGAAACAGCTTCAGACAGAAGCTAAGAGGTGCCCAAAGAAAATGGATTATACAAAACAATTACACCATAAAAAAGGCTGGATCAGAACACTGTGATTCAGCTCAGAACTGAAACGAAAAATACAGGGAGGAACAATGGTGGTGTGTTGGCTTTTTTTTTTTTCATCTTTTTAACCAGGATACGGCATTTTCTGACAAAAGAAAGGGGGTAAAAGATTAAAAACTAACAGGCACTTGAAAAGAAAAGATGATTACTGGAACATTTGGTGCTCTAGGATTTTTGTCAGATCCTGGAGAAAATAGCTGGCCAAGTTTGTTCCATTCTAGCAAATTACTGAACCTTGCAGGGTAAAGATACAATATTGTAGAATATTATTTAAAATGTCTCCAGGGTTTCTGTAACAAGAAGGGAGTGCATTTAATTAATTCTATCAATTTATCTAATAGCCCCTTAAAAGTCTCAAAACATGGCAACAGGCAGAATTGCTGATTCACAGCCCTAAGTAGTACAAAACTGGCACATGCAGGGTAGGATAAAAATGCACATGCAAATAATACTTCTTCTGCAGTCTTGGATGGGTACCTCCACTTGTAGCTTTTCAGTTACTACAGGAAAGGTAAATGTAGTATGAAATGATGATATCTAACCCATAAACAATTTTTTAATACACCTGACACAGTCAGACATGGAGCCAAATAATCCTCATATAATAACTCAGTTTTCTCTTGTCTAGAATGGGAGAAAGGGCAATTGTCCTCAGTCAATCCTCCAGCAGAAACTGAGATGTGTGTTTTCACAGGACTATTTCCAGGAAAGGCATCTAGAACTAAAGAGAAGGCAGCAATATTGAAATCTAACAGACAGAACAGAATATTCTCCAAAACTTCCTGTAAATACAAACGATCTTAAAGCTTTGCTTCTGCTTATAGCTGATACTCATGGTGTAAATGCATGTGTGTGGGTGGGTGCACAGACACACATATGTAAACACACACTTTACTTCAGAGCAATTTGCAAAAAGATACCAAGAGTAATTTCTACCAAGGAAAGCAGTGGTGACATTCAGGATGACTCCAGCCCCGCTCACTGCCTGATGCTGGAAGTTAAGTAACCATTCCTGCTGGGTGCATGGGAAGGAAGGGTGAGCAGAGCTCCCTCTCTCATGCCCCAGGCCAGTTTCTATCATATTGACTTCTCTGGCAAATCACAAAGTATGGTGTGCGTGTGTGGGAAGGTTAACCCAATAAATTTCAGCAATGAAAAGAGTGGCTCAACAAGCTGAAGACATCCCCAAAGCTATTGATTCTGCAGCTTAAACAATATGTACAACATCTAATCATAAACCCATTGCTGAAATTCTGGCTAATTTCAGGGTTTCATTCAGAACAGTTTCAACACTATCAAGAGCAAACCAGTAGGAACATTTATAAAAGAAACCAACACTCTCTGCAAACTCGACAGTGTTGTTTTCTGCACCTACTGCTGAAGTGGGCGCTGGGCACCCTGGCACTTTGTGCTCTGTTCTCAGGGATCACCAGCTGGAGCTTCTCCCTGGGAGGTGCCGTGCGTTACTCCCACCAAGAGGACACAGCTTGCATCAACTGCATTTATGGCATTTAGTGAGGTCATTGGGTCCTTTTTCGGTTCTGGATTTTGTTTTGGCAACTATGCAGATACTAGGACAAACATGTCAAAGCTGTCTTTTTGGACGTGTTACTCTGAAACCCCTCTTGTAATTTCTCATCTCTCCTATTTACTATGGGTGAAGCATCCCAAGCAGCCAGCTACATAAAGTCTATGTGTCATTAAACTGCCTACTTTTACACCTTATGCTCTCCCTGTGCACAGAATAAATGTAATCCTTAGACAACAGAGAAAATCAGCTATCTAATTAAACTAAATACCGTCTCCTCTACTTTCCTCAGCCAGAGAACACCCCCAGCAACTACCAGTTCATTGAAAGAGACAATAGTAGCATTCATGTCCTTAGCTGTTCTCTTTTTCTCCTCAAACAATACATTTTTTGCTTTGTTTCTTCTTTGCCCTTTGCAGTCCCATATATAAAATGAATTTCAGATGCTTGAGGATAATTCAGATGAGGAGACGAGGACAGTTGTGCTATTTGTTTGCTGGTGGTGGAGGTTGAACTCCTAATGCAAAAGTAAACATAAGGCCTGTGGGCTGCTTGCCTTGTACTGCAGGGGCCTTCAACTGTGTCAGGAATGGGTCCTAGGTGGTTCCAGGACCACACTTCCAAACTATTCTGCTCCAGTGAGGAGAAAAATGCTGGTATGACTTGGCTTCAAAGTCTACCTGCTCACAGGTTGTAGGACCAGCAGATGGTGGGAGCTATTTGTGGACTGGAGGATTTTCTTTCAAACTCAAACATCTTCTGTCTACATACAGTACTCTCCTGGCCATTGCCCTGTTGATGTGCCTCGGCTCACTTCAAAGCCTGGCAGCAAACAGAGACAATCTTGGAGGATGCACCTGTGAAAGTGCTCTACACTCCTATCACCTCTGAAAGCAAAAAGAATCTACCAAGTCCCTCACCCATTTAATGAAAGGAGCCTGATACTTATCAGGACTCTTCCACTACATGACCAGATGTTTAGCATAGTTGATCCACACCTGCATAGTAGGTCTGCCCCTTTCTGGCATGCACAGACTGACTGTATGTGACACAAATCAGAGCCTCCTGGAAGCCCATGGCTTACTACACCTGCACTGCCCTGGTCACACTCAATGCAATGCCCCTGGATCCCCCCTCCAAGAAAAGACAACTCATCTGCTCCTCTGCTGCTGTTGGGCAATGCGTGGGAAGGCAGCTGGATGGACTGGGGGCTGTACAGACAGTCTGCAGACAGACGGCTATCCTTGATGCTGGCATTTCTGTGCTTCCTTAGATCTGCTCAGTCCTCTACACGGCCTGGGGAGCCCTTCGGCTGGTAAAGTGGGAGGTCTTGGAAGTCTGGTTCTTGTTCAGTCCTTTGATTTGTGCTGAACAATGCCTACTTTTCTGATGCTTTGCAAGCAGCTTGCTGCCAACCTCTCTCTCTTCTAATGCTTTTACACCAGGAAGACTCAGTGCACTCCATAAACACAGTTATCCTTGTTGTACAAGTCAGGAAACCAGGGCACACATTTTACTTCTGTCTCTTTTTACAACTGTCCCAGTTTTGGGAAGCTGAATTTGAAACAATAAATGCAGTTACAGCCTAATTTTCAGTAACGCTGAAACCCAGTATAAGCATCTACAGACAATGCACATTTTGGAAAAGCTCAACCTAAATCATTGACCCAAGGTCACGCAGCAGAGTTAAGAAGTGAATCCAGATGTCCTCATGATTAGCTTTGTCTATTGGCATTCAGTCAAGTCTTCCCTCCTAAAATAAGCTTCCTGAAGCATCTATAGTCTTATAGTCTTAGAACTCCCTTAAACACACAGCACTGCTAAGAACTGATTTTCAAATGAAGGAGAGGGAAAAAAACCCAGTTTGTTATTTTTTCCTCAAGTGATCACTGACTGACCAATAAAAGGGCAGCTCGGAGTCATTTGATCTCAAACATCTTCCTATAAATTAAAAAAGGAAGATTCTTCTCCCTTTTCAAACAATACGAAGAAAAAGTGTTCTGCCTCAGTAATCCTAGACCTGAGTAATTTAATCTGCTCTCTGTTGCAATCTGTTTCCCATGTGTATCACCAGCCTGGAATTTCTGGAACTCAATACATAAGGAAGCTATTCAGAAAAAGGAAATACTACGACAAAAGGATTAGAGATAGGTCTGAACCAGATTGAAAGCCTTCCTGTACCAGAAGAGAATTCAGCTTCTGATCCAGAGTTCAACTTCTTGACTTCAGCATAAATCTCAATCCCAAAGACTGCCAGAACAATGAAATTCCCAGAGCCAGACCACCTCTGGTTCAGAGAAGAAATGAGAAAACAGGTTGAGCAGACCTGTGGTAGTACTGCAGCAGAAGTGGAACAGCACTGTGTGAACAATTAAACTGCCCTATAGAATAGCATGAAATATTTTAGTTGGAAGGGAACTACAATGATCATCTAGTCCAACTGCCGGACCAAAGTTAAAGCATGTTATTAAGGCCATTCTCCAAATGCCTCTTGAACACTGACAGGCTTGGAGCATTGACCACCTCTCGAGGAAGCCTGTTCCGGTGTTTGACCACCCTCTTGGTAAAGAAATGCTTCCTAATGTCCAGTCTATGTAAAAGACCTGTAAGAAAATTATAAAGAGCTTTAGTAGTTAAAATTCAAAGTCTCCCATGCAAGCTTACTTAGAGTTTTATCTACTTACCCATTAAATGAATATCAAAGGATTCACTGCAGCTGAGCTAACTGACCTCATTTTACATCTTTGGTTTCCCGCGTCCAAGTTCAAGCATAAGAAACTTCTTTACCCTCTCGGTGTGTTTAATTCTGGAGCATTCCAGGTATAATGTGCACATCAGTCAAAAGGAATTTAAACAAAGCCCTTACATTTCAAAATTTGTTTTATCCTCATTTGGCTCTGAGAATTTCAGCTGCTTTCCTTAAATGATCTGCTCACATCTGCTCTCCAGCTGAGCCGTATTCATGCCCCACTGACCTTACCACTGCCATCTCTGTAATCTTGCAGCTGAGAATAACCAGCAACGCACTCAGACCCTGTAAGCGTCAAGAGCCTTTCAAGAAAGAGGAGGTAGAAAAGAATCAGCCTTTATGTAACAGGGAAAAGAAGGATTCCTGTGAAAAACCATTGTTTGACTAAGGTGAGTAGTGGGAGCTGCTCGCCTGAAGTGCCCTGGCCCAGCTCCCTCAGGCAATGGGAACCGGAGGCGTCAGCATCTTGCAGGATTATACTCCACAACGGCAGCTGGCAGATATTTTTCTAATAGAGAGCACAGCAGCACCGTTCACACTCATTTGATTCTATTTGCTGCTGTTCCTATTCAAACTCTGCTAATCCGATCAAGTTGTTTCTTGGCCTGTGCCTTGAAGCTGAGTAAGTAAACACCTTTCATAAGGTCTGAGCCCACTTGTTTCAAGTGTATGATTAAGGGCTGGACTTGAGCATTATTGTGAGAAAACTCATCTCATTACTCAGAATTTCCAAAATCACTCACAGTTGTCTTGAAGTGGCACTTTTCCATCCAATATTTTACTTCCTGCATTACAAATATATCATACAGTTGCAACGGGTCCGAAACACCAAATGTACATTTGTGTCAGCAGCCCTAAAGAACAGCTCTTTGAGATGAGAATAGCTCATAATGGCACCAGTTAGACACTACGATGCAAAATATTTTCTGTGGCTACCAGACCTTCTCCACAGATGTCTCTTCTCGCTTACTAAGAAGACGACAGATGATAAATATAGTCAGCAAATGCATTTTGGACAAAGTCATGCTCATTTGTAGTATTTGCATTAAGTAACACTAGAAGACTTATGCAACAGAAAAGATGTTGATCCAAGTGTAATTCCATTGTTGTTACACCAAGGATACATTTGAACTATTTAAGTTTACAAATTTCTTTCAAGATGAATTACTGCCACTTATGTTACTGGCATTGTTAATAATATAACCAGTTTTCTTTCCTTCTTTAAAACACCCCTCCTCTACTTCTCTCCCTCTTCTCTGAGGCACTTTTAACTTCACATCCAATATTCTCTTTTGCACTAACTTGCCCACATCACTTCTCAGCTCGCTCCTCAAAAGGTGGCTATTTGTTTTGAAAGTTTCAGGAATAAAAGAATATTTAAACAATTAACTGCAATCATATTCATCATTCTGCATAGCACTGCTGATATGGACTAGAAATATAATGAGAAAGCAAAACTTTCCTTGAGAAAGAAGAAAAGAGAAGATAAACATCCACAGATCTCTCTCTCTCTTATTACTTTGTTATCTTTTTTAAACTGCAAATATGTCAGTCACTGGAACACTTTCATACTAGGTCATTATTGTTACACAAATTATGCATAAAGACCCAAGGCCTCATTCTGTTGTAGATAAGATATTCACACACATCCTTTTTTTCCTCCTTGCAGTTTATTTGCATGGCTGGCTGGATAATCAGCCATAATAACAAAATATGACTCAGCATGACTGAATGTCCACTTTGCTTTGGGCATTCTCTTGGAGGGCTGGGTTTTTTATTTTAACTATTGAAGAGCGGAAAAGATGTGTCTCTCTCAGATAATGTTCAAATAAAAAAGATTTGAGTAAACACAGAGACTCAGGGGAACGGGAAGGGATCAAAGAGCAATGTTTCTGGTGTTGTGCACTCAAAGGGGCTCTGGTCTCTCGCAGAGTGAGCAGCACTGCGGGGTCCCTCCTCACCCCCGGCAGCACAGGCACGTGGGGACTTCTCACCGATGGCAGAGGAAGGACATGGGATTGAGACCTGGTCATGTCCCACAAGGATGTGCATCCCTGAGATTAAGGACATACGGAGTTTTCTGGACATCTAAATGCTGTCTATGGATTACAATTGTGCAAGCATGTATGAATTTTTAAAATATCCTTTTTCTCCACATCTGCAATGGTCCAGTACTAAGAATCCTCCTATTATGAGTCAAAATCAAGACTCCAGTGCAACCAGTAAATTAAATACATGTATACCTGTCTCGTGAAGGATAACTCTCCTGTACCAAGCAGTTAATGGCAGCAGTGATGGATACTGCCATCCTGCTGAGCAACCCTGCCTGTGTGGATGTGGCTGATGAGGATGGTGGATATGTACCTATAGATATCTGTGGTCCCTGATTTTCAAGTTAGAGACTGGGCCAGTTGAAAAGGCTGCAGTGTGAGATCGTATCCCACCTGGGACGGAGTGAAAAGAGCATCGAAAAGCTTGGCCCTTCATTTAGCCATATCCATTGGCACCTGGTCTCTTTTTTCAACCATCTGTGCAATTCTTGAAACAGTGAAAACAATGGGATTTATATATGTCTCCAGAATTAGGATAAACATGGATTTATTACCTAGGGCTTTCCTGACCAAAAGCACCTTAAACTATATATCCCTATACTAACGATGTCCATTAACATAACCATATTATGCTGGCTGAGAAAATACGCATTAGAACTATCTGATGAAAAGAATCATACTGTAATGTACACACTAAAACCCACATGACTTAAAAGGGAGTTGTTTCTGTGATAACCAACTATGTAACACCACCAAGGCCAGCAAGTTCCCTGACAAACATCTACGCAGTAGCATGAAGCCAGGAGCAGCAGTTAAAAATGCCCATGACCTTTCTCTGGCAGACCCAGTTTCCTCAGAATTTCACACAATGTTTGAGAGACAAATATCATCTGTACTCCCAGCCTCCTTCTTTCATGCATTGCTTTTGTGCTTGTCTCCTAAAAATCATAAACAAATGATACAATAGCCAAAACTCAAGCAGGTAAAGCATTCAATCAGGCAGAGAGAAAAGCTAACTTCCTCCTTCCTTTTCTTCCTCTCAACCCTTCCGCAAAAGATTAGCAGTAAAATTCCAATCTACTTCACTGAAATTAGTATTACACCCATCCTGATTTAACATTGAAGTTTTCTTCAAAATTAATTCAGTTTTGTCTTCCACAAGCAAGAAGTGCAGAACAAACAAGAAATTAAAGCCATGTCCTTAATTATTGCTTATGTATAGCCAATGCTTCAGAGAGCCAGCAGAGTCACTGCGTAGCAATTGCACGACAGAGGCACAGGGCACACAGTCCCAGCTCACCTCCCAGCCAAGGACTGTGGTCACCACCAAAGCCTGGCATCGGGTGGGCAGGTGCAAAACCGAGGCAGAGGATGGAGGTTTTGGTGCTCAGGTTGTCATCTTTCTACTGAAGCCAAAATCTGTGCCACGTTATCTCCCAGTGGCACAATCTGCAGCTTTGTGCTTATCCTGTGGTCAAATGCTGCACATCATGAACCAGGAGGAAGCTGGTTGTGTTTATTAGGGTTAACCATGTTGGGGTCTCTTCAAAGTGAGCCCCTAGTTATGATCAGTGCTGTCCCAAAAAGTAATCCAAAGTACCTAAGCTGCTTTCTTCAAGACTAAAGTTTAAATGAATAAGAAATCAAGTACAGTACCACAAAATGCTTCTCTTCAGCCTCAGCAGCTTGTTTACCAGTGCCGTAGTAGCTGAATTGCTGAATGAAATATTTACAACTATTCATGCAATCAAACTCATTTTCCTTAGGAAATAACTGATTAGGTATCTCACATCTGTTCCTGACAATGATTTAAGCCTCTGCTGATCCATATCTAGACCTGACATGAATGCTAATGTTTTAGAAGCAGTCATCCTTAATAAGAAGGTGACGACAGGCTACCTGGGTCTGGTGGCGATTGGCTGCAATCGGTAAGTTCTGTATCTACAGGTGAAGGATGACACACCCAGACCAGAATTTTCTCTAACCTTATGACCTAGGGCTTAGGAAGCCTGGCAGGAGATAGAGGCTATAGCAGTTATCTTGATGCGGAATTATCTTGGGAGTTATTTTCCTATCCCTATCAAAATTTTTTAATATCTCACAGATGTTTTGATTCCTCTCTGTGGAGCAGAAATCCTGCTCTGTCGGCCACCAGCATTGCACGACATCCTTCCAGCAATGTTTCCCCATCAGGGCTCTTTGATTGAAGCTGCTGCAAGTTTTGCAAGGTTAGGAGGAAAATCAGCTGCTGCTAAAGCTGATTGAAATTATTCCCTAATAAAAGACGACGTTCATGTCAGAAAACACACAAACACAAATTGCCCATTTTTGCTCAAAACCCAGCTGTTTTATGGTTAAACAGTCAATGCCAATGCGCTACTAGAAACAAAGAGAGAAATCTAATGTTTAGTTAAACTGATTTAATTCATCTAGTGATCCTTCTTTTCCATAGGAAGCTTATTACAAAAACTTACAAAAAAGCAGGAAAATGAAGTATTTATCGCAATGGCTGCAAACTCCATACTCTCAGTTACTGCACAGAGCAAGGGAGAAATCCTTGCCCCTCTCAGGTCAGCAGCAAAGCTCTTCAATGTTATGTCAAAGATGCCAATGACAAAGGAGATGATCTGTATTACTGCTCCTTCTGGTAAGGTACATCCATTGAGATAACACTGCTTCCTAAGTTCTGACAAGAGCAACTAGGTCAAAAGAAAACTTCTGGCAACACCTATAATCACTACAAATTTTACTTCAAGGTCAAGGAACCAAATAAAAACAACTGAAGAACAAGAACATTTGCCTGCAAAGGACTTTGTAGAGCTGTAAATCAAATATAAACGAAGTCTATATAAGTGTCTGAGCAGTAATCTCTGGAACAGTCAGGAATGCCTCATAAAAGTAGATTTCAAACACAGTCCAAAGAAGATTAAGCTGACAATTCATCTCTCTCAGGACTTCCATACATCATAAATAGGCATTATGCCTTCTATGTAAAGCAGCTCATTATCTGATTTATTCACTGATATCTCTTCTTATTCAAACAATTCAAACTGGACTATATTAGAAAATCCCAGAATAGTTTCCTCCGCACTGCAGCTTTTGAAATAAGATGATGATCTATATTTATAAAATTTTACTTACCGTGCAATCAAATTCATGTTAATATAATACGCTATCTCTAAGGACAATTTTTAAGAAATATTATTCCAGCTGGATCACTTATTAATATTCATATGTGTGTCTTCAAAAAAAAAAATCAAAACACAGAAGTTGTTCTTCTTTGCATTAGTCTTTTTTCCATCCCTCAAGTGAAAACAGATTCTGCTCTAGTCACAACAGCCTAGTACCAACAAACTAATCAGTCTAACACTCTAGATCTTGATAAATCTGCTAGTTGCCTTTTTAACTATGAATATGCCCAGGATGAGGAATTCAACTCCTGATTCAAAACATGTGTCCTGGTTAAGACAAAGTTCTGATTCAGGCTCATTTCTTGATTCCAAATGGTTTCGTAGCAATTTTACTCCATTGCATTTATTCTTCTCCCATTTTAGGCGATGAATCTTTGTCCTTTCCAGGCAGTATACCAGGACTACTACAGAATCATATACACTCCCCTACTATATTAACCTTCTTCTGGGACCCTCTTCTTTCAAACTCTGAATTATTGCCAGAAAGTAAAAAAAATGGAATTGTAGACAATTTTCCCACATAACAAAATTTTTAAGCAAGGTTTCCTGCTTAATCCAAACTCCCCCAAATAATGGACTTCTGCTTCAGGCCTGGTGAGACATAGGTACCAGGAAGTTTTGCAGTTGAAGACCCAAATCCCAAGAGATGTGAAGATGCCCCAGCTAGGAAAGTAATTTAGCTTCACAGAAGTCCATGCTCCATCAGAATGACCATGAGAATTGTCTGTCTCACTGGCACCCAAGGGCCAACGTATGCTCCCCTTGGAATTACACAGCTCCACATCACTGCTGCCATGTGGGACGCAAACCCCAGAGTTTGGGATGGAAAGAAAATAAAGTAACTCACTTTTTCTGTGTTGACACATTGTCTCCGCTAATGACAAGGGCCAGCCCTCTGCAATAAGCAAGATTAAATAGAAATTGTAGGTGTTAAGATTACCACAAAGAGTTTGTTTTAGTAATACTTTCTACCATGCCCTTTCCATTAAAAGCCTGCCCCAAAATGAAACTATTCCAACTATTCTATTTGAGAGAAAAAACAAACTGTTGTTATTCATTCAGTCAACCAAAGTCCCACCTTTTTTCCGCCCATGACTCACTTAACACACACACTTCATATATCACTTAATAAAATTTGATCGGAAACAGTTTGATCAGAGTGAATATTTCTAATTTATTGTAAATGGTGCCAGTGTACATTGCACTCAGAGACAGGACAAACAGGTTTATGGCCAAACCTCCTCAGCAAGGGGTGTAACCCTCCCCAGCTATTACAGCCTCTCTAATTGCCGTGTTTGCTGCGACAAGCCAACAGTGGACCAAACACACAGCATCCTCCTCTATACGTAAAAACAGATTTGCAGTTTGTGCAGTAGAGCCTTAAACAGCCTAAACCTAAGGGCTGTCTCCCAGAGACATTCCTTTTTCTCTTCAGCTGATGCTCTGGCAGAAGTTCTCAGTGCACAGAAATTGATGGCAGTTCAATCTTTGCCTTCTTCAGGGACGGGGGTTCATCTCATCCCCTTTGGATAAACCCTCTGCGTTTGCTTGGAGATCTTCCTACGATGCTGCCACATCTATGCAAAATAATTAATGGCAACGGGCGCTATTATCAGCTCATCTGTTGTTCGTTTATTTCTCAAAAAATGGTTTACTTAGTATGTTGCTTATGGTCAAAACTTTATTGTCCTGAAGCAATGACCACACTGTGCTGTGAGTTAAAACAAGATTAAAGTAGGCTGAGCCCAGAAGAGAACAAACAAACCTTATTAATTTCTTTTAAGCGTGTGTGTATGTGTGTGTTTGTGGGCTGAACAGATGAAGCAAGAGAGAAGATTAGCATTTTTATGGATATGATTCCTGCCATTGCTACATACTTGAAAATCTCGCCTAAGCTTGGGCAGTCTGCAAACAAGATGTGTAAACACACCTACAAATATCTTTGCATTTATTTATTAGTCAATCAATTAATCAATCTCTCTATAGCCGGCACTCAACAAAGCACCTCACATTGACTTATAGATCACCTATAGGAGAGGGAGAATGCAAATCATGGGAAGACAGAGGTCCAGTGGAAGTGTCTGCTGAGCTGTGACCCTAAGATGGGCAACGGGGGGGTTGTCTAAATCCCAGCCCAGAGCCAGGGCACAGAGAGCAGCCCAGGTACAACACAGCTACTCACCAAGCTCAGGGAAGTTGGTGCTTGGTGTAAAACTCCACACATTTCTGTTTTGTGCAGCAAATCCCTAAGAAGCAGCCCTAGTCCTCCATGCCATGGCAGTCATGGTGTGGGGAAGACCAAGCCCTTTGCTTTCATTGTCTGCTCAGGACACCTGGATGTTAAGGACCTGGTGGGAAGGTGGCATAGTTGTCCTCAGTCCATCTGCTCCACAAAAGGCAGGTAGCACTAGTGTTCAAGGCAGTTGTTAGCCAGTGTCACCTCTTCAACCCTACCCAGAACATATACATCATGAATAAATGCTCCAGTGCTCATCTTCCACCACCATCTACATGAGGTCATTTCCAACTGCTAATGTACACGCTTGGGTGTGTTTGTGTGTGTGTATCAGTCCTCCATAGCTAGGGCTCCAAGGTCTTGCTCTGCCTCCCTCCCTCTCTCTTAGGGAAAGATATATTTTACAGTGTTCCCTGTGACAATGTTTAGTGAGCCTCTTGGTTACCATAGTGCTATGCACTAAAGAAATGTCGACAAATTAATCAATTATACAATTGTGTTTGCCTAAGAATACAAGTCACAGTCAGATGATTCAATGCATTTCAACAGCTCCATGGAGTTTGGTTAACACACTTCCTCTTCTACCATCTCGATATTATCCTCATCTGCACTGTCATTTTTCCGTATTTCAATTTCTCTCTACAGGCAGCTTATCAGGTATGTGATCTCTGCTTCAGGCTAAGTCAAGCTGTTTTCCCTTTTTGCTTGCCGGCTTGTTTCTGTACTTTTTTTTTCCTTTGCTTTTCTCTTTCTTGTAATAAGATGCACATTATACATTCAACTTTCCTATAACAAAACTGTGTTTTTCAACTTACTAATCCATTACAAATGGTTAGCAATCTCTTACTTCTCCTAGAGGTTAGCCTGCACAAAGTACAGAATTTTGCTCTGATCATCAGCAGAGCAGAACTGATTGTAAGTCCAGCTTTGCAACTTATTTTAGGAATATCAGGTGGAAAGGAAACAGTGGGGACACCAACACCAGCACTCCAGTCTTGGAAAACAACACTATTAATGGCTACTTCACAGCATCTCCTCAACCTGCTGAGATGCAGCAGGAGCCCCAGAACGTGTCCTCACATCCTACAACAAACTTATGATACACATCAGGACCACAAAAGACTAAACTGTGTTGTGACACATAAAAGGACAAGTAAAGCTCACCGCTAGTACTGCATGTCCTTGGAGCCACACAAAGTTCATTAAACAGCACTAGCAGCAGTTCCCAGAAAATATACCATGAAATACATTATGGTTACTGGCAACACAACCTGAAGGAAAAATGCCTGTCTGGCCCAAAATCTGATGAACAGGTTAAACCAGGGAGTATGCCAGAAAAAACTGCAGGCAATTGTGCCCATCTAATGCTACAAGGAGTCTCTGCACTGCACACTTCCAGTGGGTAGTGCTTGAGAGGAAGGCAAATATGGGGGGAAAAAAATTTATTCAAATCTACAGCAACTGGGAAAATTCATTCTTGTCTTGGCTCCTAAGAAAACAGCAGAATTCTTGCTGCATGGGGTTAATAGTGCAAACAACACCAGGTCCCTTCTCCTTTCAACCTCACATTAAAAATATGATTGTACTGGACACCAAAGGACGAAGTCTGCAAACTTAATTTCCTATCTCCAGGAACTCTCTAGCTTAATTGTATAATCTCTTTCATAAGATTATCAAGATCTATCTCAAAACTACCCTAATTGAAAGACTATTACACAACTTCAATCCTTAGGTAGCTAGAAGCTTTCTTATAATTTTCCATCCACATTTATTCATGACAAACTCAGACAATTTGATCTCCTGCGGATGATATCTTTTGACTTAGTTTTTCTGCCTTCTTGCTATTTAGTCACAACTGTGTGAGAAAAGACCTGCTGTAACCCATCCTTTCATTTGTTCAACTGGCCAGGGCTAAAGAAATTAAGCTCTTAAGCTCATTCAGTATCACTTCATACAATAGATGGTCCATTTCTGTAACCACATCTCTAGCCCTCCCATTGTAGTAACTTAACATTTTCTTGGCTGGGGTGTCCAGAGCTATGCAAAATCCCAATGGGCTACTCCATAAGCAATGTACTTGAGCAACACTTGTACCAACACTCTGTATGACAATTTCTACAATGATAATATCACACTTTCCTGAATCTCTAATATTATTTTCCTTTCATATCCAAGGATGTCATTGGTCCCTTTCACAGCTGTATCTCACTGCTTGCTTGCAGATATCTCCTGGTCAGCCAGTGCATCCACATCTCTCCCTTCTGTCACAAACAGCCGACGAGCTCCTGTTTCACACTGGAAATTCTTGTTACTGGTCTCCACTCTTAAAACCTTGCATGACGTTGCATTCAGCGCTATTAAATGTCATTTTATTTCTATCACTCCAATCAACAGAGTCATCTAAATTCCTTTCATATGATAATCTGATCCTCCTCCATATTGACAATACCTCCCAACTTTGTGTCATCCTGCACAGCTCCTGGGCACACACCCAAATCCTGCCCACAGGTCAGAGTGGCTCCATTCAACAGGCACAAGCCTGGTCCCAAGGGAGCAACAGCACTAATCTCTCTCCATCCTGATCACTTTCTTTGGGTACCTCTCTCCATTCAGACAACTTTATTCGCATGCAACTGGTGTATCTTTTCCTTAACTAGCTCTTTTTCCACCTTTCAGTTCTTGTATTGAACCACCATCGTCATTTGAAGCAATAATGTCCTCTGGGGCATGGTATCAAATGCTTGGCTTTAGATAAATTACACTTCTGCCTTACCCCACCTAAACAATCTGTTATACAAAAAAAATGTTAGATTAGTCTAGCACAATCCATCTTTGATAAAATCTTGTAAATTAGCCTGCTTCCTCATTATTTCCATGTCTAATTATTCTTTCCTACAAAATACATCACGAGACACTGTATACTACTGCATTCAGATCACCAAGCCTATAGTTCCCTGCATCACTTTTTAGACTGTATAGGGGCTCTGTGTACAGGACACAAATGCTTACCCCCTTCTGCAGCTGAAGAGCCATAGGAGAGCCTTGCTGCAAGCCTTGTGCTACTGCTTTTGGTATTCCAGGACTGGGATTATTGGCACTTCTTCATTTTCTCACTAAGATATTTAAGTTTTGCTTGTTTTCTTTCTCTTTTCTTTTATTTTTTTTTAAACTTTGCTATGAATAGCTTTCAGTCTCCTGCAGATTTGTTAGTAATTACACTCTGTTCCAGATTTACAGAAGGTTCTGTTTTCATGACAAAGTTGTGTCATTATTTAGAGGCGTGAGTTCTCATTTCAGTTTAGGCATGGCTAATTTCAGTTTAGGCATAGCTAATTTCAGTTCTGTGTAAATTGACTAAGTGCAGGTTTTGGTTAAACCCAAATAAATTCATTCGAACCAAAATAAGAATGTCCTTACATGAGGTCACATCAGGTTAATCAAATCACTTTAAAAATGGACTTAAACTAAATTGGTGTAATCTCCACATGTAGACAAGGCCAAAGCCAATAATGGAATATGAAGTAGGTCAAAGTCTCTCATTAATTGAACACACCTCTGCGGTTTGACTGAATCTGGTGCCTCTGAGGCCGAGCAGACGTGCAGGCAGCAAGCCCAGCTGTGTGCTGGGCGCTTGTCGAGGCCTCCCACTGCCTCAACCTCACTTAAAACCGGGGTTCAAGTGGTTCTGGAGCAATACTAAAGAGGCTTTTGCAGGGCTTCTGTGCAGTGGCACTGTTTGCCGGGCACACAAGCCACTGGCCAGGAGAAGCCCCACCGCCTGCAGTTGTGCCGATGGGCAGAGTCAGTACTGCAGCCAGACAACGTGGACCACATTGAGCAGATCATGGCTTTTGGTGAACAAAGATTCGCATGAAAGAAGGGTGTCACCCAAGTCATAACAAATAAATAAAGCTTTTGTACCTGCCTGATTTCCTGAACAGAGATTTGGAACTGAAGTGATGCAGAGGTGTATCATTCTAATACCAGCAAAGACTGGTCCATACTATTTTGGTTTTTACAGGTTTTACAATTTGGGTAAAGCCATATTCTTCCACTAGACTCCATAACTGTTTCAGCACAAGCCTGGATTCAGTTGTTCTGGTATATGCACATAGTTTATTCCCCTAGTCTCCATGGAATGAGCTACATTGGCATCAAAACCTTTGCATCATTACATGTGAATCTTGGGAGGTTGCATAATTTAAGGCAAAACAATGCAACTTCTGTGCATAGACAAGCCCTAGCTCCAAACTGTAAAGACATCTTACCAATTTTTTGATACTACTAATGAGCAGAAGTTGGCTTCGACATCAGTATCTCTGAAATGTAATGCTGCTTCCAACACCATGAGACTTTAATTATGAACTACTCATTTGCTAATTTTAATCTTTAACCCTGAGCTATTTTTGCGTACTTGACGTGTGTCTTAAACCAGCAAAATAATTTAATACAGACATAGTCTGAATGGTTAAAAAACATGAACCGTCCCATTCCTTCCTGCCAAATTTCACTGAAGTTTGTAGTTTATAAAAGAAATTCAAACCAATTTAACTTTTTCCTTTAGATCAGGTAACTCTAATCCACAGCTCTGAATGAACAGAATAAATGAGCACTAAGGAACCACTCCTAAAGCCATTTGCATTTTTCCTATTACATCTTCCAGAAAAATTCTAAAGATTCAGTATTAAACACATTTAGCCCAAGAGACACGAATGCCTTCCTGCCACACAAACTTCCACTTTCGGCTCAACTCTCCAGCCTCCTCTCCTCATTAGTACTTTCTGCATTTCTCAGAGCTTCATCAGCCACAGAACCAGCGTGCTGTCGTTATGGCGCATCAGTGCACAGGATGCTTGGTTCCTCTGCGATGCATCCCTGACACACCGCTTTACTCTGATTAGCAGATTATAGGAAAATTATATATATATATATATATTTAGTACAGTTTCTAGAAAACCAAAGATCCAAATGTACTTTTCTGACTATGATGCAGGATTACACCCTAGGGAGTTTATAAAAGTTACATAAATTCCCAACCAAACCAGCACGTTGTAGTACGTTCAGTGCCTGGGGTTCCCACTGCGTACTCCTGAAATTACCTGCTGCTTCAAACAACCTTCGCAGGACCTATGAGGACTGTAAAGCCTGTGTATCAAAACATGAAGAGTTAGCTTAGAGAGCTGGCTCTCTAAGGCAAATCCCCACTTCCAGAGCCAGGGATTAGCAAGCAGCAATCCAGCAAAATAAAGACAGGGGAGCACCATCATTCCGCCTAAAAATGAAGCGACTCCTGACATTTTCCCATCTATACACCAGACCATCTCGTCCCATCAGTTAAATCAGCAGCCCCGCTTTCACCACACATGACAAAATAAACTCGGGCTAATAAATGACCCTGCCCTCCCGGGTCATACTGCACCCTCGCAGGTGGGTAAAGCACGGGACGTTTTAATAGCTTTGATTTCAGGTGCATTAGCACCAGGACTACTCCCTTGCTGAAGAAGACAACTTCATTTGGGGATCAGTGCTAGTCGGCACTTCAGTGCCAGTTCTGTCCCCAAAAAGGGACTGCCGTGCTGGACTTCTCCAAAATCCACTTAGGAGGGACCTGCTCTGCAACTGGCTCAGGAGCCTCCTGCTTTTGGGGACTGTGGCATTTTACAAAGGACAAGTGCTCTCTAACGTGCATATGACACCTCACTTACGAATCAGGCTGGGCTCAGCTTTGAACTGTGCTTCCAGTGCAAGCCACCCCGAGCCATCAGTTTGCAATTTCTGCCATTAAGGACCAAGGCTTGGAGTTATCATTCACAAATCCACAACTGAAACATACAAGACACTTTCAAAGCCCTCATCTTTCCCCACTTCTAATGTAAACAGTCTGCAAAATCAAATGACACAATAACCCTGGTGGGAGGAGTAACTTTTCAACTTGAATTTTAGATGCTATATTTAAGAGCAAGACTCAGTTTGAAGGTTTTATTTTGCCCACCGCGTTTTCAGACAAACACATTCCCCGAACGACAGAAATTCAAGACAGAACGAGAAAACTGCCATCAACTCCATTTTAGTCCCCAGCAAATCGGTGTCGTTCCCGCCCCCCAAACCCCAGCACCCCGCAGACCTCAGTTCTGCTACTCCCGAGCCGGTCCGTACCCCGGGGTCCGCGGACACCTGCGGGGCCGGGATGAGGCCGGTGCCCGGCTCCGCTCCCGCATCCCCGCCTGGGAGTCGCGGCTGCAGCTCCCGAAGCCCCTTCCCCGCCGCATCTCTCCACCGGGAAACCCACCGGGAAACCCACCGGGCAGCCCGCGCTGCGCTCCCGTCCCGTCCTGCGGATTTTTTTTTTTAAGGGGGGTGTGCGGGAAGGGAATCAGATGACTTAAGTTTCGGCTGTAAATTTTCCTCTCCAAAACTTAATTGGGACCCTCCTGAAGGTGTTGGACGAGAACAAGGCGGCTGCTCTTCCCGGGGCACACCACAGCCCGGCCCGCCGCTCCCTCCCACACCCCCCCACCGAGAGGAACTCCCCCCATCCCGCACCCTCCCGCCCCGCGAAGGGTCCCCGGCACCCGTGTCCCCGCCGCGGGGGGGTACGTACCGTCTAGGAGGATGCGCGTCCCGCAGCCGCTCTCAGTGCCATGCCCAGCCCCGGCGCGGTGCCTCCCCGGCGCCGGGGGTTACCGCCCGCCCTGGGGTCCCGCTGCCCGCAGGAGACATGGCATGAGGGGCGGGCAGGGCTGGCGCGGCGGGGCGAGGCGGGGGGTTGCGGGGTGGGTGGTCGCCCCGGTGGGTGCGGGCTCCAAGGCGAGCTGCGGCGGGACTTGTGAAACTCGCCGATTGCGGCGGGCGGTTGTGTAACGCGGCGGCGGGCTGAGCCCGTCCTCCCGGCACTGCACAGGCGCGCTCCTCCTCCCCTCCCCGCCGCCGCACCGGGGCGGGCAGCGCCGGGACCCAGCGGCCACGGGCGGAGGGAAGAAGGGGCGCAGAAGGGGCGCAGGCCGGGCAGGTGGCGCCGGTGCCCTCCGTCGGGAGGAGCCGGCGGAATGTAGGTCAGCGGCACCGGCAGCGAGCACCGGGAGGGCTCGGCAGCGGAGCCCGGCCGGCACCGGCCCTGCGCCCCTCCTCTCCCCGGCCGGGGCTTTGCGGGGCGCTGCGCGGAGGGGAGCGGGGCAGGGGGCGCAGCACGGCCCCGGAGCTCCTCCGGCCCCTGCCGGGTCCCGCAACCTCTCCGCACTCCCACCGATTCGGTTGGGCACCAGTTCCATGCCCGACTCGAGCAGTGCTTTGACGGCATTACTCATCCCATGCCATGAGTCACTCATTTAACATTTGCTGCTTCCTTCCTCATATGACTTTTTTTTTTTTTTTTTAATCCCTTTCTCTCCGGTAATTATTTTTCCTCTCTCCAGGGACGGGGGATGCCCGCGGCAGCAGCCGTGCCCGGCTCCGGGAGAGGAGCCGGTGGCAGGAGCAGCGGGTCCCGGCGGCCGGGCCGCGGTGGCTGCGGAGAGCCAGAGGTGGGGCCGCTTTTCACTTGTTCCATTAGGTAATGCTCATCGCCGGGGATTTGATTTATGCTTCTCTTGTTTCTGGAAGCAGTAGATACCAAAAGCTGTGGCATCAAGACCGGTCTCTAGCCTCCTCCTCCTCTCTCTGAGGTACTGCCGGGGGGGGGTTAGCGCCGGCTGGGGCTCCGCAGTGGGAAACGTGTGTTTTGTGCCACCATTGGGGTGACTTGGGGGAATGTGGGGCTGGGGACATCCCTGACTCAGACCCCAGGATGCAACAAGCAGCTTCATCATGTAATCTCCATCCAAAACGGAATACATTCTCTCTCACTAACTAACAAGTTAGATTTTTTTTGGCGGGTATTTTGGGGGGTTTTTGGTGTACCCCCTTCAACTCCTCTTGGAAAGCTGCTCCTCAACCTGTGTCATGCTGGGAGATCTGGGAGCACATCCTGGCTTTTTTTGCTTAGCCATAATTACTGTTCCTCTCCCAACCCTCGCTTTGCTGGAGGAAAGGGGCAGGCGGGCAGCCTGCCTGCATGGCCCTGTCCCTGGCATGAACCAGTGCCCCAAAGCACAGCATGGGCAACAAAAGCAGAACCAAAAATGGTACAGTGGACAAAAAGCTTTGCTATGAGGTTTTAAATATAAACCTGATGCCTCTGAGGAAAGGGAAGTGATGTCGTTACAGCAATAGCCCTGAAGAATATTGGCTATTATTGATGAAGACAAAAGAAAGGGCACCTCTGCATGCAGTTAATATTTTCTTTCTTATCAGAGACAAGGCAAATAGCATGGTTGTGCTGACTCCCACAAGTGCCAAATCTCATTTTCCCTCTGAGAGACCATTTTTGAGGCACACATCCTCATCACACAAAACACAGCAACCCTTCCCTCATTGATGCAGGAAAAATCCGTCTTGCCCTCTTTCAGGCAAGGTACAAATAGGTATCTAAAGCAGTGCTTCTCTCCTTTTTCACTTGAGTTAAGGTGTGTTTCTGCAGTCTGCAGTGCAGCCCCGCCACCCAGGTGATGGTCACTGAGAGGATGCCATTGCCTGCGTACGTGGGCATGCAGATACACATTTGGGGAATTCGATCAGAAATGAAGAGGATACCGCACTCTGCAGCTGAGGCATTTCAGGTTAAGCACCCAGAGACAGATGCTGTGGGCAGCGGAGGCAGGATGTGGCCCCAGAGGGGCTGGGCTGGGGCTGGGGCAGGTTTCCCCTGGAGGCACCAAGTGCCACAGCCATAGCACTGGGTTGTACTGGCAGCCACTGGGTGAGCTGGCACTGCCCAGCCAGGTCTGTACGTGGGACACTTCCACGGCCACCCTGCCATCCCATGAGGCCGGCAGGCACAGCAAACAGCACCAACGCTTGCTTCTAATACAGCAAAACACTCAGAAATGCCGCTTTACACATATAACATCATTTTCTGACCAGAAATCATGTTTTATTTGAAACGTTTCAACCAGCTCCCTGCAGCCCCTGGCTGGTACAGGCAGCAGGCTGGGCAAACGCTGGGGCAGTTTGTATAGTTTTCATGTCCATGACTTCAATTATCTCATTTAGAAGCACACAGTCTCCACTAAGATCCTTCCAAAAGTTAAAAAAGTACAGGGAAGCAGACATTTCTGACACGACAACATTCACACGTTGCTCAGCAAGCTGTGGTGTTGGCCAGCTTTGGCTGTGCTCTGCGATGGTTGGCATAGCCTCAGATTTGTTTATATTATTAGTTTTTAACAATACTGTGTTGCAAAGACATACTAGCAGCAATAAAACCAGGAGAATCTCAGGTTTGGCCAGAAAATAAGAACAGCAAAGAAAATATATATATATATACACACACACACACACACACATATATATAAATGACCCTGTCTCTAGTGGATTCACCCAGTGCACTGGAGAATCCTGCAGCCAAGCAGGCACTATGAAGGAGTAACGTAATTAAACGAAGAAATAGAGGGATAGCTTGGGCTGTATTTTGCAAGGTCACACTCCCATGCACAACCTTTCATCCGGAGCAAAGGGTTGTCCAAACTAGCCTTTAAATTACATACTGCAAAAATTCATAGCCAGGAAATGATTGCATTGCACAGTGCTAAAGAGAGAACCAGCTCCTGTACAGGATCAGGCACCTCAGCCTGATCATCTCACTCCGGAGCGTTCCCAGAAATTCAACATGATGTTCTCACTTTCCACGCAGCAGTAACCGTGAGGCTTGGGATAATGCCAAGCAAAGGGAAAGAGAAGAACAGAGACAACAAACTGGAAAAAATACCCTTGCCTTGATCCGAAGAGGCTGGCTCTCTGGAGGTTTCGCTGGGACTCCAGGATGCGGCAGCGAGGGGAGAGTTGGAGCGGAGAAGCCCACCCAGCCCTGCCATGGGAGCGAGCAGGCGAGGCCAGCGGGAGCCCAAGGCAGGGACACGGCGCTAATTGTGTCGGTGCTATTGCACAACACTGTTGCCTTGACACTGTGTCATGTAAAGATTTTGAACTGCCTCTTTATTAGTCATCCTCTATTAATTTAAATTGTGCCTGATAAACAGGGCCATTTCACCTTTGTGTTCTGGTGTACGCACTTATCTTGTGTATTTATATCACCCAAGAGACTTTCAATCTTTTACTGTTGGGCTGGTAGATGCAGAGGAATGACTGGACATTGCCACCACAGCCTGCTGGTGTTCTCATGTGTTTGCTTACTACATTTTCACCTCTGCTCTCCCGGAGTGGAGATCTCCATAGGTCCTGGCACTGAAAACATTGAGGCAGAGGCTTAGGTTAGTGCATGGGAACCAGTAAGAAGGGATAGGCTGATTGAAACACACGCTTAATTTTTTTTTCAGGATCAAGTGCTGTAGGTGTGTGCTTAACAGCACAGGACTCACTTTGATCTTCTCCGAGGACAGAATTTTCTGTGGATTAAGTTCTTGCCTCTGAATTATAGTATTGGTTATTTAACAAAATCAAAGTTGGGAGATGAATAAATAATTATCGGATTTAATGTAAATAATATAGTTGAGGTTTGTGGAATATTTTAGTCACATTTACTTGAAACACAAAAATGTAATGCCCAAGAGTTTGCCTATGTGAAACTCTGCCTCTGCAATTCCTTATCTATTCTTATGTTTCTGAATTCTAAAGTTTCACTGAAAACTCCTGGAAATAGCAGTTCATTTTCCTTTCTCTGGTATTATGACCTTCTCCTCATCCCAAACACATCCCCCCCCCGCTTGAGGTGGGGAGAAGAAAGTGCATTTTGGCCAGGCACAACCCTGTGACCTGTAAGAGACCCACAGTCCAGTTTTGCAGCAGCTTCTCCAGCACTCCAGAGCGCTGCTGGCATTGTTGCTGCGCTGCGGGAACTCCCCTTAGAGCTCACATCTCAGCTTCAAGAAACACCCTGCAGTTACTAGTCCATCTCCCTCTGGAGATGTATCTGTTCTCTGGGCTTATATAGTTTCACCTTCATTTTCCTCCCTTAAAAAAGACTCAAAAATAAAATTCAGGTTTGCACCACAATCATGTGAGAAGATGGGTAAAATCCCATTCTCGTTTAAGTTCAGAAAAAGGAACGGAAACTCCATTAAAGGCAGAGCAAAAACCACATTTACTCCAGTGTGAACAGGATTTCCCCCTGAGCATAAAATCTTGCATCCCTGTGGGCTGGAAGGAGCTACTTGCTGTCCTACCTAGCATCTTTGAGCCCCACTTTGAATCCTTATGCAACTGCTTAAAAGTATTAGAAATATAAATGAGAAAATCACCATTTAGGACAAAATTCCACCTAAGCTTTTGAGAACCAACTAGAATATATTCATTTCTATCACCCAGCACCTTATTTTGTAGAAAATGATTTAAGATGGTTCTTGTAGAGGCAAGATTGGTATCTAAATTTTGTGTGTATCTAAGGCCCTTTATTTCCTTGTGCTGGAGTAATAGCATGGCCAGGTAGATGCATTTATTTGAAAAACTGAGAGGTCCCCAAGTCAGAGATCTGGCCAGGGAAAAGAGTGAAAGAATACTTAATGTGGCTGATCATACTTTAAATAATTATTATTTTTATATAGGAAAAAAGTATTTTAACTGCAGTAAAATATTCTCTGATAAATATTCTTGTGATCTGTTATTCTGTCTAACTCAAAAAAGGGGGGAAAAAAACTTGTGCAAACAAAAACACGGCTACCTTGTTCTGCCTGTATCCTTCCATGAAAGCATACACTGACTCTGAAGCTCTTTGACCACGTTTTAGCTTGATCCCGTAGGATAATGTACCTATGAATTAATTTTCTTTGATGCTGGGTTCATATCTTCTGGAGACTGTGCTTAAGGCTGCTGCATTTTAATATGGGTTAAGTGGGTACAGGCAATAATCACCTCTGATTAGTATAATCAGCTACTGAGGAGCCTCATGAAAAGAGACATAAAATAGAAACCTAATAATAATTATGTTAAAGGCCCAAATTCTCCTGAATTCAGCAGTCAGAGAACAAATGGGCAGAGGGAGCACCAAGCAATGGCAACAGCTGTAGTATCACCCATGGATGAAGCACAGAAGAAGAACGGGCAAGTCAGTGCAGAACTACTGTCTGTCATCTGCAAGTGCATCCTTCTTCATAAATCACAGTTGTTACTAATTAGCACATTAAATCCACATTGATAAACATGGATATTTCCTGTAAATACTTCTGCTGATGCTAAGCTTTATTCATACAAGGTGGTAACACTTTAAAGCTTCTCTCTGGTACTTGCCCCTTCTTAGTCATGTGATCCCATACATAGCAGTTGAGAATGCTGCAGGTCAACTATTCCTTGCATGGAAAAATTTCCACTTCTCCTCTCTGGCCTTTAGCCAGAGCAAATGCAATGGTAACAGTGTCATCTGATGAAGTTTTCAATGTCATGGGTTAGAGCAGCAACAGCTGACTCCAAGACAAGAAACAACGTGCTCCTGGCCAAACATGGCAGAGAGAAAGCTTTCCTTGTCACCTCATCTTCCTACTATAACCCAGGGTCTGACCAGACCCCCGGGTTGCACATGAGAGTGACAAAGGACACGTGTTGGGAGGGCCCAGCAGGCTGTGCTGGGACCATCTGCCTCCATCCATACCTTCCCAGCTGCTGACATTCACCTCCTTTGCTCTGCCTGGACTGGTCTGCAGCCAGAGGGCTCCCAACTACATCCTAATCTCCTTCGGAAACTGGGTAACTGGGACAGAGCATGGCATTAGGATGGCTGTGACCTGCAGACACAGAGCACTGCAGTCCCTGTGGCCCCGCTTGTCCTCTGCACAGCCTGGCTGGTGGGGAGACCTCTCTCTGCAAAACCAAGGTGCTGAGAGAAGCTATCGCCTGATTTTACTCTCTAAGGAAAGTGAAATCTTCCCCTCCAAGGCAAAGTGACCTGCGCGGTCCTTTCCCTGCTCCGCAGCTTGTACAGGAAGACAAAAAAATCAAAACTATTGAAGACGGTGGAAGGACCCAGTAGAAAGCAGCCAGAGCGTTTGTGTTTAGAAGGCAGCGGGGATGACAGTCTTTCTACCACACCCTGATTGGCAAAGGCCGACAAAACAACATGTCTCTATCTCTGCATAGATCTGGTACCATTCAAACTCACTCACCACAAACAGTCGTATGTACTGAACCACCAAGGAAAGACCAGGCACAGTCTGACAGTCAGCCAGATTAGAAATGTCAAGCAGTGGCTCCTTAAGCACAAGCCGTGCTGCTGGTGGTCCTTTAGAAGAACTGAGCAGCCTGATTGTCTGGAGGGACTGCTGACAACACAGCCCAGATGCTAAAAAAGATAGGAGCCTGGAGCACAGGCCCCAGGGCACAGCTCTCCAAACACCTCCCTTAATGGTCTTTTAGGATACACAGGAAAGAAAACAATGTATGTCCTTGATCCCAAGTGCACCAAAGTGGACAGAATTCCTGGGTAACTTCCACTGTTTCCCTTTTGCCTTCTTTCAAAAGACAAAAACCTTCTAAATAGGTTGATGAATGCATAAAACAAGTGGCCTCATTCAACAGAGATTTTACACTGGGAACAGGACAGACCGAAAGCATCACGTGTTGCCGATGCTGTGCTGCTGTGCTCATACCTAAACAAAAGCAAGTTAAAACGCAAGTCTATGAGACTTTATGACTGTGTTTTGCCACTCAATGATACTGAAATGTGTCAAAAATTATTCGGAACTGTGTGGGATGTTACTGCACTCTCTGCTCACAGAAATGCACATGTTTTTTTTGGGCACAAGGGAGGTGTTGAACATCACCAATGAATTGACTATGATGCTAGGAGCTGGTATTGTGACAGATTTTTGTCTACAAGCAGTGTTGCAAAAAGTCAGTCCTAATAAGCAGAAACAAACCCCTGCCTGACCTGGTGAAATCAGTTTCTGTTACACAGCTATACGTGACTGGTTACCTTTTTATGTACCTACAGAAAATGAATATGCAAGACAGTTGGAATTTCCTCATCAAAACAGGAATATCAAGATCAGTTTTGGTCAGGGTTTGTGAATGAGGGGTTTGGACCAGAAAGAGGAGCTGTCTAATGAACATGCTTTTCTTGAAACTTGGGACATGTTTTGCAGAAGCAAGACCTGAGAAATGGATTGGAGCTGGTTCTTTTTGGACAGCTTGTCTCATTTCTTGGCCTAAATATGGTGGTGACCATGCGGGTAGTTAAGTACTGCCACCCTTCTCATCCTGACCTTCCATTTTAGTAACATATCCTGCTGGTCCTTTCCACCTCAAAAAACCCCTTCTGCCGTCTTCCTCCAGGGGACACCCACCTCCTGTGGTGAGCCAAGCAGCACCTTCCCAGCACATTTGTGGGCACCCAGATGAACTCGAGGTGTTTGGTTTCAGAAAAATGGTTCCTAGTCATTTTGCACTAACCGACTTCTGTCCAGTTGCAGCGTTTCTTGCAAATACCACCCACCTTTGTACCCAATTTTGCATTCAGCAGAGTATACAGACAACAAACATGGTTCTGCAGAGCAGAGCCCAGGGCTTCTCAGAGCACTGCAAACCACTGTTTAGGAAAATGCTGGCTTACAACAGATTTCCTATGATTAAAGCGAAAGATTGTCCTGCTTTGGAGCATCATTGTTGTTACAGCGACATCTCCTAGTTCCCCCCAGTTTTCATCCTCCCCTCGTCCATCTGCCTGCCCTTAACACTGGTGGTGGTGCTAGTTTGCAGAATAACAAGTCATTTCAACTGAGGAAAAACAAGAGAGAGAGACTCCAAAAATAAAAGTAGAAAGTGTGTTATTTCCTGTAGAGCTTCAGCCCTTTCACTTGCAGAACTTTGCTTGACCTGCATTAGACAGCACTTGCACAAAGTACTACAAACCCAGCGCTCACCGCGGGTTTGCTGCCCTGTCATCATCTCCTTCAGTTAATTCAGACACCAGCAGTACGTATGCAGTGCAGATAGTGTCACTAGCATAGCAACTGGTGGGTGAATCATAATGAAACTATGAAGAGGAAACATGTCACAAACCGAAGGAAAAGCTTGCTTTTCAGTGAAGTGTTTCATCTACAGAAGAGTGCTCAAGTTAAGGATGCTGATGAGAGAATTAACTTGTGCCCTGGTCACTTAATGCAGCTTTTTATGCAGTTATTTACTGGTTCTGTTGCTATGGGAAATATGAATACTCGCCATGACAACTACAGCAGAGCGTGGCACACAATCCACTTCACACGGAACATCTTCTTAAGGAACTGCTCCCATTCATGCATCCTACCAAATTCTGTGTCCTTGAGAGCAATTCAGTGTGGGGTTTTCAGGCAGAGTGATTAATTCATCTGCATTTTACAGTGGGATATTGTCTGATGTCTGGTATTATTTGTTACTTGGTTCTTACATAGCCGTTTCAGCATCACATCTGAAAGTATTTTGCAAAAGTAATCCTTACCAAAAAAAATAAAATAAATACTCTGCTTATTTTACAGGTGAGCAATTCAGATGAGCAAAAAATATCACACACTGCCCCACAGCACAGCAGTATGAGCATTGGCACGTGCAGCCATGTCACTCGGGCCACTATGTGGGGGTAACAGGAGCACAGCTCTCATCGCAACAGGGTGGGGTGACCTCCTGAACTCTGCAGCCAAAAATCTGGGCTACCGGGGCAGAGCGGTTGCTGGGGAAAACGTCCGTAAGCTCGGTGCATCCGTACCTCTGATTAAAGAGGGGCAGCACACCACACTGCTCTCGCTCGAACCCCAGGTTGTGGCATGCCCATGAGACAGCTGGCTGTGGCAAGCAGGCTGGGGTGGAGAACAGTCCCCGTGCCAGCCACCACACTCCAGGAACAGGGTTATACACCCTGTAGCATTTTGTTGCATCCAGAAGATGCTTCTGGAAACATTTCCCCCCATTTGGACAGAGGGGCTATGCACGCTGCCGCAGATCGGAGTTGTGCACACAAAAATAAAGCACGTGCTGTCCTTTTTTTGCCTACCCTGGTCAACCCACAGCTCCAGGCGCCCTGTGAGCCCATGCTTCGCCTTGGCAGCTGGGCTGCCTCCTGCCAAATCACACACTGCTCCCTAGGGCAGAGACCCACTGCTCCCCGGCAGGAACGGGCTGAGAACATGGCATGAATGAATGCCGCAAAGGTAGATGGCTGGGGTGCACTTACTTTACGAGATGAACTCATGGAAGCTCTGTCCGGCCTTGCCCATTAGTGGATCATGGAGTTTTCTGAAGTTATTTGCCTTAAAATGATTTCTGGAAGGGGAAAAAAAAAAAAAAGCCTTCAACTTGAGAGTAACCTGGAACACAAAGAATGTGTTCAGAGTAAATATGTGGCTGAGAAAATCATTACCAACCCAGACGATCATCATTCTGGCTATTTACCTCTTAACCTTGCCAGGCATGTTCAAAAGTACGTAATAAGTGACATCTCTCCTTTATCACAAGGTTTAGTCTAGAGGGAAACACTCTCTTTTAGTTACCGGCATTAACCATGTTGCTTTTGGCATTGGATCGATTTCCCCACTTTAAAAAACATCATTGACAACTTTTTTCCACTATTTAATTTGTGCAGTCACAGTAATTAAATATGAATCTTCAAATATTGCTTGACATATTGCTGATTTATCATCAGTGAAACAGTCTTCTGCACATTTCCATAATTGCTGCTGTTCAGAACAAAATGGTTATGCACTGAAAGACTGACAATTTTCTCTTTTGGTTAAATTCTCATTTGTTTGCCCTCTTGGCAGTGCTGCACAGCCATTTCATTTCATAATTAAATTATTTTCCATTCGCATATGGAAGCAATAGTTTACTTTCAAATTTATGTTTTTTTAGTTTTACATTGTTTCTGAAGATGTGGAATCCAATACATATTACAAGGAGCCAACATATCCTTTGACAGCATCTTATGAAACATTGTTCACGTCCTACCGCAGCTGAGTAACAGACAAATATAAGTCACATAGATATTTCATTTGAATAGAATGGCCTTGATGGCCAAGAAAGAGTTTTGCCTGACTGGTGGCTTTAACACTTTGTGCTTCCGTAGGTGGGAAATTTTGCAAAGAATTAACAGAGGCTTCAGGCCTTAGTTTGGCTTGAAGCACTGGGTTTTTTCCATCTCCGTGCTGAGCACTTTCACATGATGCCTGCTCACCATCTCTGTGTGTTTTCTTTGAAAGGACAAAGACTTACATTTCCTGAACAGATCAGTTTTGCAGTAAAGAGGAAAGATGAAAGAAGAAGTAATTTTTGGGACCCATAAACCCTGGCAGGAGCAGGAGCCCGTGTGATTTCCACATCTCAGGCAGTGCTGGGGTGAAGCACTCCCCATCCCGACTCCCCAGGCAGGCGGCTGGCTAAATGCTACCTGTCCGTCAATCGCGCTGTTACACAAGCTGTTGTAATAGTCTCTGCTTAACTGTTCACACGTTTGTATCTGCTCAGAAACCCTTCTGGCTGCCTTCCCTTTGGTAAATAAATATGTAGTTTCTTGTGAACAAAGCTTTATCAGATTGAACAAGCCTCTTGGGAATGTTTGAGGTATAAGATCTAGTACAAAAATCTGCAGACTGGTTGAAATACTTTAAGTGATAAGAAGCCCCAGTGAATTTTTTCCCTGAAAATCAAGATTTTATTCCAGGGGCTAGATTACCTCCACTCCCCGTTAAAGGTGAAAAAAGAACAGGCTGTTTCTATTGCACGCGCTTTTTGTAAATCCTCAGCAAGCATAACTATCCATGTCTCACCCTGCTATTTCTGGGTCCTCTCAGGTGAGTCCCAGCATGGATGCTGTACTCACTCCTCAACACATCTAGTGAACGGTGCTGAGGGTGCCTCCAGGGAGAGTGGTGAGACCAAAGGAGAAGAGTGGTTGAAAACCTGACCACTGCAAGAGGAGGGAACAAGGAGTTTTTCCCAGCCATGATTCAGCAGAAGCTTTCAGTTCATGCCCATGTACACCTATACATGCCACTGGTGTGAGAGACCTCCTGATTCAACCAGACCTGCAACTCCTGCCCTCCTGGTGTTATGAAGCAGCATGTGGTCTCATGCAGCTACTGCCCATCTCATCACACATCTCAGGATCTCATCACAGCCCTGGAGAACAACTCTTAACTTTGCAGAAGTCAGATCAGTTCTCTTCTTTGAAAAGCAGTTTTTTCTCACAGATTAGCAACTGTGAGAATACAGCTATTTTATTTTTTTCCCCCAAATATTCAGACTTTGGTACACAAGGTGGGAGTCCTGTGGTAGGGATGGGCAAGCCTCAACTTTTCGACCGGTTTCCACTAAAAGAAACAGTGTGAGGGTCTGAACTGATAGATTTAGTAAGCTCCTGCTTGTCACAGGCAAACCCCACTCTCCCCATGAACATCAGATACTTTTGCCAGCACTGACAAAACAGAGAGCAATGAAATGATCTCCGAGCAAGGCATCTTCCTCCTCCCTTCATGAGGACAATGGAAATCTTCCAGTGCGCGGCCAACACTCGGCTGTGCTGTGTTTCTATTCCAGGTCTCTGCTGCTGGAGCTGGCTGGAGCAGTTGATCGGCTTACCCACTGTCTTGCCAGGATCAGGGCTTGAATGAGGGCAAGCTGGCTGTGACCCAGCCCAGATAAGTCTAAGGTTGTGCTGACAGGCTGGGGAAGGGAGGGAACTGGGAGAACTTCTGTTGACTGCAACGATAGTTTGCTTTTTATTGATCAGATTTCTGGACCCAGGGACCTTTAGTGGACTGGCTTCTGCCCTGCCAATGATAAGGAGAATCAAGGATGGTCTGTTTGCTTTTTCTGGGCTGCTTTTCTGTATCAGAAGGTGGAACCCACTCTTTTGAACACGGGTCTTTCCTATACCAAGTCATCTTGCGAATGGACTTCAAATGTCCAGGACACCCTCATAACTAAGGTGTGTGCCAGGAGTGATGCAATATTTCCTCTGGCCAGGTTGAGGCAGCTGTTTGAATGCACAGCTTCTCCTGCTCACAAAGGCTGCAGCCCTGAGAGATTGCACAACAAAGGGAAATGAGAGGCAAAAGCATTTGCATCCTGTGTACTGGGTGCTGGAAATGTGGCTATCCACAGGACAGACTGAAGCTGACTGGCAGAGCCAAGGCATGGGAGATAATGCTTATTTACCATCCTCAGAAGCAGCATTTTGTCCTTTATGCAGCCTTTACCACTGCTCTCATCTACAAAGGGACTTAATGTCTCTGTATTGTGACCTTTCCCCATTCAGAGGACTGTAAGCAAATGAACATTTTGATTGATCTAACAGACAGGAGCCCAGATGCAACACTAGAAACAAGTACCAAATATGTGACAGAGCAAAGCTGCTGGGCTGGGGCTCACTGCCTCCTCATGATAGCTAATTTGAGCATGGCCTCTAAGACTGAAAAGAGTTGCCATGGAGAGCTCTTTGGAATAATATGAGCTGTTGACCTGTAAAGGTGAGACATTAAACTTTGCAGAAGTCTGACACTTGTAAAAATAAAGCTGAACAACGAGGAGGTATTTTTTGATTACAAAACTGGTATCGCTTACGGTTCCCAGAGGGAGTGGAAAGGCATCCCTTCCTTCATGAAGTTTGGTGGAGACAGAACTTACTCACATTTTCTGAAAATCCTCTCAGAATGGTAATCATAGAACGGTTTGGGTTGGAAGGGACGTTAAAGATCATTGAGTTCCAACTCCCCTGCCCTGGGCAGGGACACCTCCCACCAGAGCAGGTTTCTCAAAGCCCCATCCAGCCTGGCCTTGAACCCCTCCAGGGATGAGGCATCCACAGCTTCCCTGGGCACCCTGTTCCATGTCTCACCACCCTCACAGTAAAGAATTTCTTTTTTTCTAGTATCTAATCTAAATCTCCCCTCTTCCAATTTAAAACTGTCGCCTCTTGTCCTTTCACTACAATTCCTGACAAAGAATCCCTCTCCGGCTCTCCTGCAGGGTCCCTTGAGATACTGAAAGACCACTATAATGTCTCCCCGGAGCCTTCTCCAGGCTGAACAACTCCAGCTCTCTTAGCCTGTCCTCACAGGGGAGGTGCTCCATCCCTCTGATCATATTCATGGCCCTCTACTGGACCCATTCCAACAGGTCCATGTCCTTCCTGTGTTGAGGACTCCAAAGATGGACACAGTTCTCCAGGTGGGGTAATAGAATGGACATTTACTCCCATGTCCTCATAAAACACAGAACGGGCAAAATTTTTAAGGGCACTAAGCCCTTGTGAGTATCAATTCTCTCCTCTAACAAGTGCAGGGGTGATAACTTTGTGCTGTGAAGAAGCATACTCTTTTAAGCTACCCTGCACGTTGGAAGGCTGGATTTAAATTTTGGGGGATGCAGGGACTGAGTTGTACTTTTAGAGTATCTTGGAAGGTATAATCAAGATTTCTGCATTTTGTGTGCAATTTACAAATGGGAGAAATTAGAGCCGTATCTTTCCACTGAACAAAAAGACAAGAGAAATCTTCAGGCAGAATTCTCTTCTCAGATCTACCCACGCTGCACACAGTGATGGCAAAGAAAGGCATCTTCTGTGCTGCTTGCAGAGAGAATGCAGCATGAAAACAGATGCCCAAAGCACATATCTTAGAAGAATATATTTAGCTTAGAAGTGCTTTAGACCAAGAAGTGATTGTGCAAAACACAGTTTTCTTGCCAGCATTACTTTGGTAAATAAAAAAATAATAATAAATAGAAAATTTTATCCTGCTTCCTATTATAGATAATCTGGTTAAAGTGGAGATGAAGGAATAGCTTTAGGTGTGCATTGATAAGAAGAAATGCCATGACATTTACTACAGTCTGGCTCTTAGATCTTCATTTCAGATTCAACAGTCAACACATGGAGCAGAACTTTCAGTTTTCAGTCATTTTTGGGGAAAAGAAACAGGTAAAGCCAAGGAGTTTGAAACTTGTTCAGTCAGTTTATCCAGTGAAAATCTGCCACTTTGCAGTGAAAAGTGATACATACAACTTCAGAGTGGTGAACGTTTCGTTTGAGGGAACTACACAAGTGTGTGAAACGTTGCATGCAATAGAGAGAGAGAGCTCTGGAGATTTTAGAAGATGGATCCTAAGGAGGGAGGGAGAAACCCTGAGGCTCATGCCAGCAGATACACCAGGCACAGTGCATTGCCTTCAGTGCTGCCATTGCCCCATCAAATCTTACATCCTTTCCCATGTACCACACTACTACTACCTGTTGCTACCACCATGCCAAATGGAGTTTTGCTCTCACACTTTACCCTTAAAGAACAGACTTCTAGATGTTGCTACAGCACTACAAGTTTGCCAAGTATTTAGTTCATTGCTAATGCAGGAACATATTTCAGGCACTGTCAAAATTAATCAATATTCTTCAATTTGGGACACAATCAGCCTAGACTGAGAAGTCTAATGTAGGCAGTCTTGAGCAGCCTGTTATTATCCTTCTCTATAAGGACAAGCTGAGACCTAAATGCATCCGATGAATGGTGACAAAGTACAGAGGATACTAGAAGAGTAAATATCATACATTCAAAACAGAGTATGCATTTTCCAGTGATTGATCCACTCCATTCTGTAATAAAACTAATAGACCCAATCCTGAAATCAGTATGTAGAAAATGCCTTCACAATACAACTAGAACACTGAAAACAGCAGTTTTATTGCATAAGTATTCAGAATTCAACACACCATTAAAATTTATATTATAAGAGCTATTTGGCTATTCTTGTGTGGGGAAGCCCTTATTAATACTGATAAAGAATTGTGAAGATGAGAGTTACTATTTCTAAGAGTCATCATTGTCCTCAATAAAATTATTTTGGAGTTCACTGGAAATAAGAACTTCTGTCTCTAGTCTAAAATGATTAGAAATTACATGATTTCTTCTCCCACAGATACAGTATAGAGAAAAAGTTTTTAGGGTGAATTGTAGTAAAATCTAGCAGGCCTGTGACACTTATCAAGGATATTATTGTTGTTGTTATTATTATTGCTGTCATATGCCAGTTGCAGCCAGATAAAAAACAGGTTAAGTTTAGTTAAAAAGAAAAAAGCCCCACTGCATTTAGGCTTCCATTATTAATGCACCTACCAAACTGAGCTAAATGACTGCTTTTTGTTCAAACAGTTAAGACTTTGCAGTCAATGCATAGTTACTTTAATTTATTAGTTCCTTTTCAGCTAGAAATTCAGTAACTTAAATGTTCTTCAAGCTGAAGTTCAACCCAGTATCCTCAATTCATACCTGCAGCCCTTTGGTATAAGTGCAATCTCAAGACTCTACTTCACACAAGCATAAAGCTAAAAAGATAATGGCAGTGCCACTGCCCTGTGTGTTTTAAGCTCTCTCCATTTTATATAACTCAGCAGTACAAGTAGGCTTTTCTTCTATTGATAATAACTCCAGATGTGGCACAGCCATACCTATGACTAACACACTCAACAATAACATTCACAAAATATATCGGTCAGGAGGGCAATCAAGCACACAGCACTAGCCTACACCACCTCTGCATTTCAGCATCTATGGAATACAGTCATCCACTTGCAATAAAAGCTCAAAAATAAAGGAAGATGCAGCCTTCACTGCCACAGCTAATACAATGAACAAGAGAAAGCTACCTTTGCATTCTGGGCTTATTTCTCTGAATAAGAAAAGTTGAGCTGCTGGATTAGTTTGGATTTTGATCTGTACTTGTTTGGGTCAGCCTCACAGCAACTATGAGCGTGCCTTGGCTCTTCACTTTCCTCACATGCTTTGCTATGTTCCACACCTATCTGGTAATGCTTTTAATTTTCGTATTAAACATATTTTCATCACCAATAAAGTGAAGTTTTAGATAAAGATGCAGAAGGAAAAAGAGATACTAGTTCCCCATAGCAATAATTTGTGTATGTGACCCTTTATGGGGTCTCAGCTCCCTTTAATGGGCCATAACAGCCCAAATACACCACAGAAGAGGCAGCACTATGGCAAACCAGAACTACGGGCATTGGGAGAGAAGCAGCATCACTGGACATTTAAAAACTCATCTGAATCAGGGGAACATCCTCAGGTAACAGGGAGTGAGGTTTGGCCTTATAAAATGGGCTAGTTTGGTTTGGATGGCTGTTTCTCTGAATATACTATTATGCCCAAATAACCTGGCAATTATTTTCAACGCTCATTACATGTGTTGTTCAAAAGCTGCTCCCTTCAGTCACTGGGCACCGTCCCAGGGAACAACTCCACCAGAGCCAGCTCAGGAACTTCTCCTGCTTAACATTCCTTCTTCAAGACCAGGAGCCCACCTCCTCTGCAAAACCAGATCCCTTTCACACCAAGAGGATTGGAGCCACAGAAAGCCACCTGATTTTTCAAGTGTTTAAGGCAGGGTACACATGTACCACCCTCTGCAGCCCCTCTGCCCTATCCGGCCTGCCCACCACTGCTCAGGGCTGCGGCCAGAGAAGAGTTTTCATCCAGCGACCAAGTGTGGCCACAGTGGGGTTTGCACTGTTTCATTGGCTGTGCCAAACGGCAGGAGAAGAACTGGTATTTGGACAGATTCGTATCTGCACAAAGGACATCACAGTGAAACATCAGGGTGGAGGATGCTGGACAAATCACCACATGAGCCATGAGGTGTAAGCAAGTCATTGCCAGCTTTAAATATTACAATATACAACTTGCTGATAGGCAGAACTTCCCTTCCAGGACACTTCATCTCTAGGATAAAATCCTCCTCCAAGAGGATCCTGCAAACACTTACTTCCCTGGGTGGGAAAGCAGACAGCAAGAAGACAATGATGATGCATATAATTAAAGTAATCTGTGGGTTGCCTACCATACAGCAAAGGACACAGGTACCCATAAGTTCATAAACACTGCTGGAATAGTGAAGAAGACAAGTCAGAGGAGTCTTTTCCTTGTGGTATGACTGCAAAGATGGCTCTGTTAAAGTCAATTTTGCCCTGGGAATGGCCACTGGCAGGATGACAGCTTACACTTTTCTCCTTAATCTTCTTGGCACATTTAGTTTGCCAGAGTTTAATTAAAATTAATACTAGATTGATTCATGGCTGCAATCATGAAGGATGAGAAAGTTGTAAGAAAGACATGCAAAATAAGGACACTTATTTTTGCTGTCCAAAAATATCTTCCAAAGCCTCCAAACACCTTTGACTTCTTTGGGTGGGAATTTGGAGGTAGGATGGCTCTGTAAATGCACTGGGAAATAATACTTAGTAATGGACAAACCTGAATCAATGAGTCCTCTCAGATTCTTCGGGATGTGGGTTAGCCAGCAGAGCCAGAAGTTGTGCAATGCCCTGGCAGAGCAGTGGAACGTGTCCCGCTTCTACACAGCCCAAGCCCAGCATCAAGGGAGGTGGCCATTTGTGCCTGTGCAATTCAGAGAAGTCTTCGTTCCAAATCAAATTAAAAAGCTCCCTCCCAGCAGCCCAGGGGCACCTGTGGGTGATGACTGTGCACCATAGCTTCTGCATGGCTTAGGGAGCGGGTGGGACAAGCCTGGGACCTGCACTGCAAGTGGCCTTGCACTTACAAACCCAAATGACACCACCCTCTCCATCCCACAGCTGTAAGTGATACCACCACAAATGGACAGTACGGGTACAGGCCTCAAACATGACCACTCTCTTCCCACCAGCTTCTCCAACTGCAGCCCAATGTCTGATGGCTGCTGTTTATCAGTATTAAAGCACATACAAACCCTGTGTTCAAGATGGATGAGGCTGACGAGGGCCCAAGTTACACCAGCCCTATGCACGTAAAAAACTTAACTTTGTTCTACCAAGCTGCAGAGGTTATGGTCTGACTGATTTATGTAACTACGCTGCAGTGCAACTCTACCATAACATGGATTTCAAGCCAAAAGTGAGTAGTGTTTTGAAGGGCCTCTGAGACATGGGAACCTGAGTTCCTCTCACTCTCTGTAGATCACAAGGGGCTGCATTCATCGGAGGGCAGGGACATGCACACTTCTGAGGAAAGAAAATAGGTGGTTTTTTGAAATATCACACATTAACCTTGCTTTTTCAAGCACACAGAGATACAGCCAGAGAAAGTACTAGCTATGAGGAAAATCATGACTGTGTTGAGTAACTGTCTAGCCAATAGGATCTCCATAAACAGTTATTCAGATATGCCCAGTTCACACCTATCACCAACTAATTGCAACATGACTATAAGATCACCAGGACTGTATTGACATGTGAGGAAGTGATTATGAACACAGAGGTTCCTAAGAAGCAAGGGCTGTCCCACTTTTCACAATGATGTTGGAGAACAGAAATCTCTGTGGAGCTCTAATGGGCTACAGGGGTGAGCTGACAATAAGCACTCTTTAATTAAGCTCTTTGTGAAAGTCAGGCTCCCACCGGGCTTGTTGTGAGAGCAGCAACACTCTTGATTTATAGCAATTCAATGCCCGAGCTCCCTAATAGTGATGTAGAACAGCAAAGCACCAAGCCCTTTTCAGTGTAGTTAAAGGCAGGATGTGCTCCAGGATGGCTTATCACAGCTCTGAACGGGAATGCAGTGTTCTTGGAGTTTGGTCCTGTAGTTTATATGGTCTATGCTACATAATAGATTGCATTGATAACAGTAAAAGCTGAGCTAATTAGAAAGGGGAAAGAAATAACGATGGAGAGATTATTCAGGATCTTCTGAGTTCTGATCATGCCACAAACTCGCTGCAAAGTTTTGAGAAGCCTAAAGTTTCTCTTTTCCTCACTGATGTGGAAAAAATAATTAAGCACGTAGGTATGGAGGGGTTAATTAGTTATGGCTTGATTTTCAGAAATGCTAAGCAAATTTCAACTCATTCCTGGCACTCTTTATCTTTGAAAAAACAGGCCAAACAGTGTTTGGCAGCATTTATAAAGGCTATTATTGCTCCTATAACCTAAATCTATCTTGGCCATCTTATCAGGGCTCTGGACCTTAATAAGACACATATGATGTCTGGATTAACTCCTGCCTGAACCAGTGCCCAAGCACACAAGGAGTGTTAGACCAGTGGTACGCCACCGATTAGTGCAGCGTGGGACTGCTGGCCACTCTGTGCTGTCTTCACATGGAGATATAAGAGGTAGTACTGCCAGTGTCCAGGGCTGGGAGCACCTTCGAGCTGGCCACCAGCATTTCAGATCATCAGTCTGTCTGGGCTCAGAACTGACATGCGCGTGAGGATCTGATCCAACTCTTGATGAACCACAATGATCTGTGCAAACTGAATTGATTTGAGAATTCTCCTAACTTCACCTTCTAGCCATTGACTCTTATTATGCCTTGTCTGCCTAGTTGCAGAACCCTCTACTAAGTGTTCCCTCTTGGGAATATTAGCTCCTTCTAGGCTGCTGTCAAGTCAGCCTAAACCTTTTCTTTGTTAAGCCAAACTGATGTAAGTTCTGGAGTCCTTCACCAATATACACATTTTCCAGTCCCTCTGCAGCTTTTCATCATCATTTTTGAGTTAAAGGAAGGCTTGCATCAGCATTGCCATGAGCACCAAATAGCAGAAGTAATATAACTTAATAACACTGATTGTATTCCTTTTAACTACAGTATTGTGGCTATTTAACTGTGACTCTTAAAGTCTTGTTAGGTGTCATTGCTTTCCTGAGCAGCCTACTGTCCCATCTTTGTCCTTTGAAGCATGACTCTGTATTAGTCCATACTGAAATTAAAGCTATGTGCTTGCCATGGGTCACTATTCCCTTTGGACTACCTTAGAGGCTAAATAAAAATAGGAAGAAAATAACCGCACAATTTAAATCACCATTATTTCTACTTTTTCATCAGAAAAACTATGTCAATATTTGGAAAAAAAAATAACCATATAGAATTTAAGTCTTCTGCTTTACTCCAAAAAATACCATAGGAAAGAAAATGCCAACAACTAAAATATCTAGATACAATTACAACCCTAGAGGTGGTGGCTGTGCTGTGGCCAGTGGGACTCTTTTGTCACTGAATTAATTCCTCTGTGGAGGCCAATCAGAGGTCTTTGTCCAAAAAAATCTTCAAAAAGAGGTTGCCCACAGCAGGTAGGTCACTCTTTTACTCAGGATTGAATTTCAGCCTGTGTGCATATCAAATGAATAGGATTTGATTCAATGAAATAGTCTGAAGGGAAAAATTTTTCAAGCTGTGTGATGTGCAAAAACATCCAACCCATCAAGAAGAAAGGCATGAAAAAAATCAATAGAGAAACCAAAAGCATAAAGGAGGAATAAAGACATCCTTCGGGATAACGCAGTTGAACACGTGTGGGTGGAAAAGCACACGGGAGAGATATGGAAAGTATTCAAAGAGAAATTACTGTATGCCCAATGGTTATGTGTGCCATTGAGCTATAAATACTTCAGAACTGGAGACAAGGGTAAAATTCATACAAGGAAGTGGAAAAAGTCATCTGATGTAAGGAAAAGCTCTCTAAAAGCATAGGAAAATTGAAAAAAATGAAGTGGAGGATGGAAAAAAGAAATCTGTTAATGATGTGAAGAGAGTAGGTCCAAAGACACATTTTCTTATTCCATGTATGAGTCTCTAAGTGTGTATGTTTATTAAAATCTTACTGTTATCAATCCTGGCATCGACTCTGAAAGAGTGTTATTTCCAAAGCAGGCTGTACCATGAAGGCTTAGTGTGGTAAGCCACTTCGGAGCCACCCTGGCTAAACCCCCTGGTTATCCTGCATTTCTCCCAGCCCTTGCTGGATCCACCCACCACCTCCTGCATTGTCTTATGCTTGACGCTCCTGTGTGTCCTGACAGCTTTTCTATTCCGTGTTTGTTCAGCACCAATGGAGCTCAGTGCCTCCGTGTGCCCTCAGACCAAACAGAGCTACAAATTACACCACTGGTGCCAAGGCTGGGTGTTTATATCTCCATAGGTGATGCACATTCATTTCTGTTTGCCCAGCAGCATACCTGCCTATTGACATAGGAATTTCACATCCCCGGGTGATGGATGTGAGTATACAAATAAAATGTTGCAAATCCTGTAACCACCACTACACATTGAGAACCACCTACAAGACCTATGCCCAGAGGTGTGAACAACTTCCAGCAAGGGTAATTATGCATTACCTTAAGGAATTCAGGTTCCCTGGGGCAGGATTCATCTCACCCAAGTTCAGTTATTTAAGAGCTCAGCCACTCACTCCCAGCTAATTGTGTAGGCTCGTTTCTAGAAACAGTGGAGGGAGAAAGGCTTCTTCAAAACTCCAGCTCTGACTCTCTGAAGAAGATTGCTTGGAAGGGCCCATCTCTTGCCGTGGACAAGCAGCTTGTTGGGCAAGGCAAGGGTGGCTGCTGGGGGACCTGCAGGCAATTCTCTTTTCTATAACAGAAACGGTCGTGCTGTTGTAATATTCTGGGGGGATGTGTCAAGAGCTAAGAAGGAACATTTTAAAAGGGTTGAAGCGTACCTTCAAAACCCCTTTGACCTGCTCAAGCAGCTGAAAGCTGAAGCCCTGTGAAAGTTCATCCCAACAGGAGACAATTCTACCACCGCTGCCTTTTCACGACGGACGAGCACAATTGCTCTCATTTTAACCATACCGCCTCTGCTGAGTGAAACCGGTGCCGCGTTGAGAAGGAACAGGAATGGCACGTGCAGCCATACTGTCCCCCGAGTGCCCAGCAGGGCTGCCCGGGTCTCTCCCCTGCCCTACTTGCTCTGCCAAAATTACATAAACAGCACTTCCCTGGCTCCTACTTTCCCGCTTCCTTTGCCTGTTTTCTCATTTTTAGGACACACTTTTACTCGAGTTACACTGACCTCTTTTGTGAGAGAGGGTAACATATTTTCTGACTAAAGCTTCTTATCTTTAATAACCCAGCACATTTACTGCCCAAGTCAATAGTTAGACTTGGGAATTCTTTTAATGCGAAAAGCGACCACTCTAACTAATAGCGAAACCTGAAAGCCATATGTATCAGAGAAGCAGCTATGCAGAAATCTAAACCATCCGCAAGCCAAGCAGACAGCTACAACAAGTTTCACACTCATTTGCTCCTTTTCATTCAGCAGTGGAAAATATGTGAACATATCACAAGGCGTCCAAAAGACCCTAAACAGTCATCTGCGAGAAGTTCTGCTTTAGTTACAGAGGAATAAAAAAATGGCAGCTCCACTGATATTCAGGCCTGCTAAATGCCACACTCTTCATAAAAAAACCTGGGTACCAGTTAATATATTCCACAGTGCTCCCTCCACTCCTGCCATTGTGGCCAAACCATGCAGTTGCGGGGGACCATCCGCAGCACGGAGGCTTATCTGCCTTCGCTAGGAGCTCATCAAACCCAAGATAAGAGCTTCCTTCTGAGGTCTGCAGATGTGTTGCACGGGTGGCAGCTAATGCAATGGCACAGATAGCCAACCCCCCACCACAGCCAGCTGGTGCCGTGATGGATTTTCTCTCTAACCCACGACAGAGCCAGGGTAATATAAAAACTATTTTATCCAGTGTATAAGAAAACTTGTCACATGGAGGGAGGGGTAAACAAGGGAGCAGAAGACATCTGGTGGCGGGAAAAAGGAGAGAAATGGGTTAAACCAGAAGGTAAGAAAGTACAGAAGGTCTGGCTCAGTCCAGAGGTCCCATCCTCACCCCACGGTCTGTCGGCTAGTGCTGCGATGGTCAGTGCAGGGGGAAAACGTACACAGGTAGTGCTCTCTGTGCATCCTAGATATGCGTTAGGATGCTGAAGGGTTGCTTTAAAATCTACTTGTCAAGTGCTCCTACAGAGAAAGATCTGGTCCTTCAACTTTAAGCTGAACAGCTGCCAAGGTCCCAACGGGCACGGCTGAAAACCCACACGAGGGGCTTTGCTGGAAAGCCCTTGGGTAGGGTGACTGCTGGTTAGTGAGAACCAAGCACCTGCCGTACCCAGCCCAGTAAGGCCATGCTTCTCTACTCAAACAGAATGGAAGATTAATCAGATGTTAAAAATTACTATTCAAAAGATATTCTGTGTCATAAATATCCAGACTGGCAGCAGCCAGCAGGGCCGAACCCTCTTCCTCTTCGCAAGAGGAACAGAAACTGATTCTCAAACAAATGAGAACAAGACTTTTGTTTTGCTTCGTTACAAAGAAAAATCAACTGATGATAGCAGGCATTATAAAACAACCCCAGTTAATGACAATCTTTCTGGAGCAACCAGGATGCCTTCAGATTATTTTACATAACTGTGTTAAATCCGCCCTGAGAATTATTTGCCTCCTACACTCCAGGGTGCCTGAGCTTAAAAGATGGCCAGTTATTTAACAGGCTTGTGAGTAGCTTAAAAATGTACCAGCACTCGATGCAAAAGAACAATTGCGAGTGGGTTTACTTCGTTTATCTCCAAAACCCCTCTAAGATGGCCAGGAAACTGTTCTTTGTTGGCACATTTTATTTTGAAATGTGTATTGCCCCTGTCCTGCCGTGTATTCAAATTGTAATGAAGTTTAAAAATATATTAACGACCAAGGCTTGGAGTCTCTTTTCAAGCAGCATTTGCAATAGTTGCCTTGCAAAACTTTACTAGTCACCTTGCACAAAGACAGCATTTTTTGCTTCTGTAATTTGGAAAAGGAAGGAACATCCTACTTTCCTGCATCACCTTCCTAGAAAAGGAGAAACGATCTGACTAATGAATAGCCCAATATTTTTACGGGAACTTAGAACTGTGACTGGGAATGGAAAAGATGGCAAGATTCATCCCCAGCTGTGCTGTGGCCTTTCCTCTTTGGGTCTCACTTATTTCTTTTGATTTTTAGTATGTAAAACTATCTTTCTAATCACAATTCTCTATTTTGACCTAACATGAATTATGAAGGTAAATAACAAAGTGAGGAGAGAACTGAATGTTTGCTCATGGACTTTTAAGCCCAGTAACTTTCCATAGAGTTTGGATGCAGACTGCTGTATCACCCGAGTACAAGGCTCTTGCCTGGGCCTGAGCGGGCAGAAGGACAATTTGTGTCTTCCCTCCTTCCTCTGGACTGTCTTTTCTGAGTAGAGATGGGTCTTAAAGCAGGTAGGTAAAAGGAGTAAGCAGTGTGTGGGCTTTAGCATGGCCCAGATATTATCTTCACTGCCATAGAAACAACAAACAAGAACAATGGCAGTATCTTTCCTTTCCCTCTGATGACCTGGCAGCAAAATATGTCATCTGTTAACCAAATTCTCAGTGAGCTATACATGGACATGAGTGGCTATTTAGCTGCAGCCATGAAGATGGAGGAAGTGCAAAGCCAGATGCTGCTGATGGTAAAACCCAACCCAAATATCCCACAGAGCCTTAGAAGGGAGCTGAAGCCATTCCTGAGGACCACCACCACCACCACCACCCCCCCCCTTGGGACTGTGGCTAACTATTCTATTGCTACGATTTTTGATGGTTGTTCCAGCTGAGGGTCTCTCATGCTGAGAGGTTCAGAGGAAGGTCCCCCTGTGCCTGATGGACCTGGTCCCTCCTGCTGGCCCCCTCCACCCAGTAATTCCTGTCCTGCTCTTACACAGAGGGGCTGATTCAGGACAGGGAATAGGAGGAGAAGCACTTTGTGGAGTCAGTGTACCCTCTGGGGCTGGACTGCCTGTGTCCATGGCAGGGTGAAAGGGAAAACTGGATGGCCCTGAGCATGATGACCATCATTCTTGTAATCAGGGGGTGATGTGAAACCTTCAGCACTGAAATAAAAAATGAACAAAGGGGCCTGTAAGCTTGTCACTATGTGAAAAAACAATCTCCTGCAAACTGGCCAGAAAGGAGTACAGACCTCAGTTACCAGTTACAAACCAGTTGAGAAGGACAGAAGTTCATCATGTCCCAGACAAGACTCAACTACATACAGTCAGCATTCCCTGAACTGCAGACAGACCCTAATGCTTACTGAAAGGGTAAATTGAACCTCGGTGCAAACCCAGCTGTACAGGATCCTGCAGGTCAGGGCAGCTGCTGGGAGTCCCTTGGCACCGCAGCACTGCGGGTCAGCCCCGCGCCTCCCTTCACACTTGGCTGAAGCTGTTGAAGAGGATGTGCCAAAACACGGATCTCTAGGATCAGAAGGGAAAAGGTACAAGCAGAGTTCAAGCTGCCATGACAGCTGAGATGAGGTCCAGGGTGAGTGGAAGGAGGGACCGAGCCCAAGCAGCCCTGCAGTGGCCAGAGGACCAGTCAGAGGCTAAATCGCAGCCAGTTTCTCATAAAAGCTCTTTACAGAGCTGGAGATGGCAGCAGCAGGGAACACATCTAGCTGGCTTAGATGAACATATGAGTGGCATGGAGGGACTGATCAACCCTGCATTGCAATCTCAGACCATGCCAGGGTCCAGTCCCTGCATCTCTGCATCCCGACCCATCCCATACACCCTGGGCTATGTCCAGCTCTGTGCCCCTGTCTTGCTCAGCCTCTTGGGATCATGGCGTAGGAAAGGGGAACTCTCTTTCCCTGTACAAATAAAATTTTTCTTCTGAAATCATGTAAGCAAAATCATCCAGAAAGAAGAAATTTGATTCAGCTTTCGCAGAACACTTTGGAGAGAGATTGATTTCATGTTTGTGGGGGTGTAAACTTAGGCTTTCTGACTTAAGCGGAACTACTTTGAATATGTCCCATATAACAAAGCTGGCCATTTTTAAATACAAATAGAAAATACAGCAATTGATATTAATTACCTTCAATCCCATTTTAATGTGCTCTATATTTCAAAGCTGGGATAAGTGCCTTCACCGTCTGCTATTAATATAAAAGCTACATGACTAACTGGCATTATTATATGGCAGAACTGTCAGGGAGGTATAAACCACGTCTTAATTGCTGGAAAGAAAGTTAGGAGAACATAGTTGACGAGCTTATCGTATTCACCCTCTGGATTTGCCACTTATTCAGTTCAGGGGAATAAACATGTATCATTTACACTTGTAAGTACATTATGTCCTTTCTTCCCCTTAAATAAGTCCCAGTAGGGAGCACTGCAATTGAGCTGCCAAAAAGGAAACCTTGGAAAAAGTCAAAACACACGATTTTAAAGCTTGAGCACATTAAAAATCTACATTGTCAGTGTGACAGATCTGTATTTTAAAAATGAGGCCTCTAACCAGCTTTTTAAAATATAATGGAGCAGTCCCAATTACTACTGGCAGCTCAGCGAGCGAGGAGTGGGGGCATAAGTGGGTGCTAAAGAAGGAGCGCTGTAAAGAGCAGTCCCGAGCACCCGCCCCACGCAAGAACAACGTCACTGTCACTGCACCCGAGTCCACCAGGCACAGGGAGAAACCTGCTGCTGGGGAAGCAATAAAGCGTGAGGGGAAATTTTTACTCTATTCTGTAGCTTTTCAGAGGAATTCTAGCAGCATTCAGAACACGGGGTCCGTCTCTGAAACACGCTGCCCCGGCTGGCAAGCAGCACGAGGCTGAGCTGAGATTTGGGTTTGAAATGGAGGAAATGGTCCATCCCCTGTGGGAGTCCCAGCCGGCACATACAAGCAGCTGGGTTGCCTCCCGTCCTCTCTGCAGTCGCCTGGCAGGGATGGCCCAGGGAAGGCTGCAAAGAGACTCTAATCGAGGCACCGGCCAGGATCCAGAGCATGGTAATGCTGGCTTGAGCCTGGGAGGATCACCATAACCCAGGACTGTGTCATCTTAGCTCCTTCCTTGGCAGTACAGAGGAGGGATGCACTCAAAGCACATACTCCGTATGCTAATTTAGGTGTTTACCTATAGTAGCTCCATTGACTGGACATTAAAAGTCTGAAACACAGGCTCCATAGTAGGCACAGAAGTTGATCTCTGATGGCATACAGACTGTTCAAATAAGTGCCAAGGAGAAAGGACTTCCAAAGGATGTCCCAACATTGTCCCTCGGGGAACCAAATAATCTTCCCTTTTCCATCCCGCCTGAGATTATTTCCATAGATGGGAGGAGCACCGCCCCTTCCTCAGCACAACCAAATGTTACGCTGGAAAATAAAGTTGAAATGTTCTTGAGCACAAGGCAATTAGTGGAGGGTTAGGCGAAGCAAGTATGATTTCCATTGAAAATAAAAGATATTTAAGGTTTACATAACTTAAACATTGCTGCTGTTCAATGAACTGTAGAACTTAGAGAGTAAAAAAAAAAAAAAAACCTGCATCAAGCCATCTGTGCCTCCTGTCTGTTCAGCGTGGGGTAGAGTCTTAACACAGGAGGATTAATGTGTGGAAATGGAAAGAACCATGTACAGAAAAATGCTAATAAGCAGCAGAGCCAGAGCAGGGGCTGAATCATAACCTTGAGACAAATGGACACGACAGCTTTTCCACAGTCTGTCAGGAATCAACCTGTGTGTCAGCGAAGCTTTTCCAGCTGTGAGCAGAGAACTAAGGAAGGCTGGAGAGAAAAGGAGCATTGTGCTGCACGGAAGAGTTGCAAACACCTTGGGGCTGGGTTACTGCAAACATTGCGAAGGATGCAGAGGAAAGTGTCAGGGAAGCAACCAGGGAGAAGAAAAACTTCCCCTGCTCAGGGCCTGATCCTCACAGAAAGGTAAAAGGGACAAATGACCCCAGGGAGCACCTATGTGCTGTGGGGCAGAAGGATGCTCAGGACAGCCCCTCACTGCTGTGAAGCTGATGGGTCTGTGTGGATCGCACCTGCTGTGGATCCGATCCTCTCTAAATCATCTAAGCATGATTATTCGTATTCATTATCCAAGGCAAACCTCATTATCCAGCCTCAAAGGACCTGTCTTTAGTTTTTCATGAGGCACATGTAGAAATAACAAAACAATATTTTTACTTGAAACCTAAAGCACCACTCCACAAAATCTTTTGGCTGCATTTCTCACTGAAGAGTAGCAAAACCATTTGCAAATGGCACCACCCCTCAGTCTTGTTTGTCCCCTTTCCCAGGAGAGCTCTGACCTCAAAAATCCCCAAGGGTTTCGTAATCGATCAGGATCCATATTTTCCAGGAGAATGCCTTATTTAAAAAGCATCTGAAAGCTGACTCTCAGCTAAGCCCTTCACAACAAAAAGGCACCTTCTTTCTGTGCTTTCTTCTCTCTGCTATCTTTCCTGTCTCCCTGACATTTTCTACACTTTGATGCATATCCAAATTTTCTGATTCTTTCCTGTGTCCCTCTCTGTGGTCAGTTCTTAGTAAAAGGGTAAGTAAAAGACACGGCCCACTCCTTACTTTTGTGCTCCTTGGTCACAGGAAAGATGAAATTGGGTGCGTAAGGCATAACCCCCCTTCTCCATCACCAAGCACACGAGCAGGGTGGCAGCTCAGATCTCAGAGTACAGAAATAACCAACAGCCCCTGTCTGGAAAAGGTGAATTTTCCTAAATGCTTAGGCAAACCAAAGGCTTTGGAGCTGTTATTAATAGACTGGGAGAGCTGGGAGAAAGTTCACCGTATACACTAATGAAAATGTGTCTAAATAATTTGGAACTGTGAATTTCTATTTTTAGAGAGATGTGGGTAGTTAAGTAACACCTGGCTGCTTGTGTCAGAGGAGCAAGTGTCCTGCCTATGGAAAACCCCAAGCCACAAAGGATGGATGAATGAAATAACTTCCTATAAGACTGAAACAGAGCCTTTCAGCTGAGGGAGATGCAGAGCGCAATGAAAAATCTGGATGGACAGCCAGCCACACATCACCAGGTGAAGTCCAGCCAAGCCTAGGGTAAATGTAGCAGTGAAATAGCATAAGAAGGGCACGACCCACCAACCTAGGACAGGAGATGTGGGAGAGCAACTCTCCTACTGAAATCACAAAGGGCACTTGAGACAGGCACTCTGCAATTATTCCTATTAGGATTTAGCCATGGAGCTGGAATTAATGGCCCTTCCACAGCCAACAAATCCCACAAGTGGCCAGAGCACCTCAGGGAGAGCAGGGCTCCAGCAGCCCTGAACTGCTCCACATCGACTCGGTCATGGCTCCAAAAGCAGAGTTCCCGCAGGCAGCATCCAAAGTGCAGCCCCCTGAAGCTGCACAGTCTCCCTCAAACATCTCCCCCACAGCACTCACCCCCTTTCAAACCTCATTATCACGGAACACAACATTGAAAGGGGTGAAAGGCAGGCACAGGAAAGAGAAAAATGTCTCTAGTTTCTGATTAAATATAAATATAGAAAAATGAAATAAAAATAAAAGCTGTTTTCATCGCTGCACCGCCCAAGAAGAAGTTGCTCAGTGTTTGTTGTGCTCACTCCCCTACAGAGAGTATGGGGTTCACCACCCCATCACTACAGGCTTTGGTAAATCTGGGGTCAAGGTGACTAAACCCCCCAACCATGTCCAAACACCCCCTGAGAATGGCTGATTTGCCCAATTTCCAGCTAACCTTCTTAACTTGGAGCTTCATAAGGGGACAATTAAATAGGCATAAGCAACAGGTGTGGAGATAGCCTGCTGTAAGCTCTCAAGACTTCTTTTTACAAGTCTAGTATTTAAAAGGTTAATCACTCCCTGCAGTGGTCAAAAAAGCCTAATCTAGAATCACTTCCTATTCATAAGAACAAAAACCATACATATTTTGGTGTAATGAAGAGAACACGGCTAATGTTCAAGCTTGGCTTTGGCCAGTTAATTCATTTGGAACAGTACCACCAAGCATCTGGGGAGCTGCATGGTGATAAGCAGGCCAAGAGCTGATGAGGAACTAATGAATTGATCTGTGTCACAGTCCTCTTCCATCATTAAAAAGAGCTGAACATTTTATTAAGGGGATCCAAGAGGATGCTTGTGATCTTTCTATGTACAGAACGGGTACTTATCTTAATGTCATCTCTGCCCATCATCAGCTCAGACTATTAAACACAAAAAAGGAAAAACACAAGAGCAGCCTTAGAAGTGTCTGTATCGATGGGTGGGTGGATAGAGAATCCAGAAAGGAAGAAAATTTAATTCTCCAGTTCATGCAAAGTGGAGATTTTCAATTCCTTCTCCTTTGGCATGTTCCAAAATCTTAAATGAAAATATTCGTTAAGTTTTTGTTAAGTAATTCGTTAAGAGTTAATAAACTCTGCAAACCACCAGCTATTCCAGGCATTAGCTGACTCTCACTTCAAACACGAGAGGAAATGGATGTAGTGGGACCACTAACACCTCTGGGCTCTGAGAAATGAGGACCACTGGCACCATGACTGTTTCCAGGAGCATCGCTCAGTGGCAATGTCTGTCAAGTTCCCGAGTGACTCCATGGTTCCTCCTGGGAGCCTAAGGTAGGGCAGGGTTTGTTCACATGAGAACAGCTCACATAGCTCCTGCAGTCACTGTGCTGCACGTGAGCTCATCTTTCTCCCTGAACCTGGGAGCTCAGGGCAGGTACACCAGGACAGGACTCACATAAAGGGATATGCCAAAGGAATGTGTTAGAAACTGCCCTCTACAAACTTAGGGAGGCTGTATTACCTATTGCCTTCCCTTCTTATCACGGGGGTCCTCCTCACAAACACAGAAGGAAAACACTTGCTAATTTTTAGAGCATCCCAAAGTATTATATGTGCCCAGGAAAGGAGAAATCCCCAGCTCATATCCAGCCTGGCTCTCATGAAGCCAAAGGTTCTAGGCCAAAATTTTAGATCCTGTGGCAACAAAACGGTAACGTCTAAGTAACTGTGGAGCTCCAGTAAGGAGTGCTGTGGGGACTGCTGTGCCATGCGTGAACCACCACGAGCAGACCAGTAGTGATAGACACCAGTCAGCGACCCGGCTCGCTGATTCTGCTCTGCATCTCCTCCTCACTAGATAAAGGCTGTGCCGATGGATACGCTGTTAGGTGCCCAAGAGGGGATGTAAACCCCGATGAAAGAATTCAAAGCTCCCAAAGATATTACAAAAAGGGAAGTGGGAGATTCCCAGCCCTGCTGCTCTGACATGCCATTTGGCAAATTTTCCTCAGGACCTACAATTGGGAGTAGGTGCATCTTTCAAAACAGAGGAAAGAGGAGCAGTGTCCTGGCACTGCCATCTTTCCACTTGGAGGGAATCTCCCAGGACCGAGATTTCCACAGAGAAAGACATTGTTCAAGAGCTCCTTGAAAGCAGGAGTTTTTGCTACCATATTCCAGGCGACTGGTATTCAGTTGCGTCCTCTCCTCTTTCATTTTCCTCCCAAACCTGTGATGTTTCACAAGAGCCTGGAGGCATGGGAGATGGGACCTTCCAATGGAGCTGGGTGAAGATGATGAAGGGAGCCTGGTTCTCGGGTGGCTATGGTCTGGGGAGGTCAATACCAGCCTCCCAGGTGTACAGGGAAGAGCAGCCATGAATCCTCCTTGATCTTCCCAGCAAGGTGGATATAGGTAGCAGAAGAATCAGACAGATTAACTTGATGGCATATGACTACAACGATGAGGCTGCCTCCTCCCTGAGCAGCTCAAACCACAGCTGCAAGTCACGGACCCGGGTTCAGCTCACAGGGCATTTGAATTCTGTACTTGACCAGCCATTGATAACAATCGTCTTTCCTGCCATAAAACTCTCCAAAACCAGAAACATCTGTGTGTGAACTTCTCTTGATGACAGAAGAAGAAACACCTCCTTTCCCACAGCCCTGGTCAGGGTGGATGGTGACTATGGAGCCTTTCACACTTAATAGGTGTTTCCAGATTGGAGAAAAAAAAATAAAAAAATCTTAGCAGGTATAAATGAACAGGAAAGATATATATAATAAAAAGCTTCACCATACTTAACAGAATACAAACATGTCTGCATCTGAATGAAATTGCCACAATAAGTAAAGGTTTTCTTCATTCTCTCCCATTTTTCAAATAATTATTGAAAATAAATATTTGGTGTATTTTCCATGTGAGAGACAGAAAGAGAGGAAACACATGCATCATTCTCTACAAGCTATTATTTTTATATTCCTAAATAGCTGCCGTATTAAGGAGCCAAGAGAACACAACTGTGTATTTAGTCCCAAAACAAACTCAGTATGAGTATAGCCAGCGCTGGCTGCTTTCCCGGGGGCCTTGCTCTAACATACTTCAGCTTTGATTTGGAAAACCATCTTTAGGGAAAGAAAACACCACAGCCCCATGTCTGCCTGGCCGCTTGCCTGCCTACAAACAGCTGGCCATGGTGCTAACAAGGGCAGGAAAGAGATTGCAAATTACACTTCTCCCCCTCAAAAGAAAACAAGGAAAAGAGGAAAAAAAAACCCCAACAACCTAAAACCCCAAAAGTTTGTGCACTAGCTGCTGAGCTGAGACTCATTTTGCTCTGGCCACCGGACAGACATCAGATGGTAAGACGTTTTAATTGCTAATGGCCTGGTCTGGATTTCAATGCGTGACACAGAGATAAGGGCTCTATATCCTATTATCAGTCCCCTGAGCAACTGTTACATCTTATTAAGTGTAACTAGATTCATAGGTCAGAATCCCGTACACAGAGAGTATATGTATTTTCTTTGACTGGAAGCAGAGTATTATTAGGGCATTCCATTGCCATAATAATGGCTTGCAAGTTCCTAAGCAGAGTCTTTGTATCAGGCTTTGATATTTTCACTTTCATGCTACAGCTGTTGAAGTGACAAAGGTGGGCTGGAGAGCTGTTTGTGCAGCAGGGATGAAGAACAGACGCAGATTGCTGGTCTTTTATGTCACTTTCCACCCCCAAAAAAGTCTAGGTAGAAACACTCAGATAGCGCTGTCGTCATCATTTTGCAGAGAGAGAAATCAAGGCCAAGCACAGCTATGGGCTTTGCATAAGACCACACAACAAAGCAGCACAGAGGCAGAAGCAGAAGTGAGCACATGTGATGTGGCAGCGCTCTCAAACCAACAGACCATCACTTCCTTCACTAACCCTGCACGGGCAAGGCAGGCAGAGCCCAGCCGTGCAGCGACTGCAAACTCACCAGTGACTTGGTAGCCAAGAAGACGACATGGACTTTCGTGCAGGTCAACTTCCAGGCCAAGTTAGCATCCACACCATCCCCTAAGAAACAAGGCCAGCAAGAACTAATGCTAGATATTCTGCATTTTAAACCCATGCCTCTCCTTAAAGCTTAGAGTTTTTCCTTCTAAATAGACGCCTGGCCAGATTCTGATCTACCGTACACCAGCATAGCTCCTCTGAAGGTGATGGAGCCAAGTCTATTTTTATCAGCCACGAATCTGATGCAGCCTGCTACGAAAGAAGGGGGCAGGCAGGGGGTAAGCCGTTCCCCTCCTCACTGCCTCTTGTAATGCTGCTTCCCATACCAAACGCTCAGTGCCTCACAGGACCGGGGTCTTCAGGGTGAGGCTTAACATACATTCTCTGGTACTTGCTGAACTGACTGCCAGCAGAGAGGGAACTGTAAGTCAGCGGTGATAACCGGGGCCCTGCTGAGCCGCCGCCGGTGGGGAACCTTTGCAGCTCTGAGAGGTTGGTAGTCTCTCATAAATAACACATCTCCTAAAAGATGCAGCAGTTTGACTTGCATTTCACTAAACGGTCAGAAAATGAGTTGATCCCTACTTTGAAATGTGGAGACTTGGGGGTTTATTAGCTACATTACCCACCTCGTCCTTCTTCGAGCAATATATTTTTTCCTCCAGTTGCAGAAAGTCAGATATTTTCAAGTTGCGGGCAAGAAACATGAAGAGGCATGTGAAAAGCATAGTGCTGAGGGTGGCCTTTGCCGGCTGCGCAAACCATTTTCTGGGTGTGCTGCTGATGCGTTGTGATTAGATGCCATTTTAGCTCGGCAAGGAGCATTAAGTGATGCTGTTCTTTCTCTGTCCTGCTACATCTGCTCCGGCAGCAGAAAGCTCTCTGATTTCAGAGAGAGATATTGCAAGGTGCAATCTTGCTTCAAATCTTGCCTTTTTTAAAATTTTTTTTTTACTCTTTACTTTCTTTCAGATGAGTTTTCGGAAGCACTGAAAACTCGATGAATCACTTGGCTGAATGGCCCACATAGTTTCCTCTTAAGTCAGCTTTGGCAGCAAGCCACAGAACATATTTTGAGGCTTTGCTTCAAGTCAGATTTTTGTTGGTGAGATTATTCAAATATTTGAAGCCAGACCACCCATCCCTTATGTACCCCACTCTTTGCACTAAACCGGAGGGAGGAGGGCTGCAGCATCAAGCTGACCAAGGCACTGACCAAAAGGAAAGCTCGCCTCCAGCACCGAAGGAATTTCCCTTTGGATATGACATTCTACACCCAACTGCAAGGCTGGGCAGTCCAGCTGTGTGCCAGTGGTGTTAACGGCAGCTGGATGAGACCTCTGGAGCGATCAGGCCCAGAAAGGGTTTGTGCCAGCCCTGCGGATGAAGCAGCTGCTACTGTGGCTTTCATGGTCCCCTCGTGGGGCGACGGACCCCACAGCAGCAGCGGGACAAGTGGTCTGCTCCCAGACTGCCATCACCCAGCACACAAGGGAGCGCAAGGACTGGTGCTCAGGTCAGGTTCAAACCCATGTGCAGCGTGAGTCAGCTTCGCATCTGCCATCATAGAAGCATTCAGGGTGGAAAAGACCTCTAAGATTATTGAATCCAACCATAATCCTCCTGCCCCTTTGCTCTCACTGGGAAGGTGGCTGCAATTGCCTTCCTTGTGCTCCCCTTACTCTCCTTTGGGGGTCCCATCCTGTCGGCAACCCGCAGCATGGTCCCAAGCCTGGCAGCTCGGTCATGAGCTCTGGCTTTGCAGAGGCTTAAAAGGAAAGAATGACTGTGGGGGAAGGAATCAGTTTTGGACAAAGCAGTGCAAGCAGCTGAGGGGTATTTCAAACAGATTAGAGCCTGAGTCAAAACTCCTTTATTCCAAAAGTCACTGTTCTGAGCTACATTCAAATTTTGCAGATGTCCCAAGGGATCTTCTTGAACATATCACTGCATCTGGAAGTAAATTCTTTCAGTACTGAATTCTGAGAGACCCCACATCGCTGCATTCTCCAGTGAATTTAGAAAGTGTTTTTGATTTCAAGGTAATCATTTAGGAAGAAGGACAGTCTCTTTTCTAGCAACTGGCTTCCAACTACCTTTACGTTTCATTTCAGCAAAAGAAGCCACCATAAAGCAAGCATCCTGCAAACCGATAATCCGATGCAAGTGCAGAAGGACAAGTTCAAACACATCTTGCTGTTTAAAAGCTCTGCTCACATTCATTTTAGACTCATTTCAGCATGGCAGGTCACAGCAGTATAAACATTGTGGGGAAAAAAAAAAAAAGGCCGAGCTGGCAAACAGTCAGAACTTGCTGTTCCTGACCCAGTAACCTACTTTTTGAGCACCACGTAACATGAAAGCCACCCCTAGCTCAGACTGCGACGTCACCTCTTACTTAACTTCTTTGAGGCAAATAGTGGGTCTGGCTGGGAAGAGTCAGACCAGATGTGGTCATCATTTACTTCATTCTGGCCACAAAAATCATCTTAGGTTAGACAGGAATACAAAGAGTGGTTTCTAACCTCGAGTCATTGAAAGCCACTGTCTGAGCATGCATCCTCCACACGGCAGAGTTTGGACCTGGGAGTCCATCATGCTGACACAGAGCAACCTCAAATTTTGTCTACAGCACCAGTGCCACCAGCAGCATTGTGGCCATGAGTAAAGAAATTGTCCAAGGGAAATTGTTCACGAAGGAGAGCTGTTTTACCTTCATAGTGCTGCTTTAGCTACTTTCACTCTCAATCCCCCATCCTGACCTGATGTGGTATTCAGAGACCACATAGCTCAGTCTTTAAAGGCAGGGAAGACTTCAGGACCTCTGTGACCAGCCAAAAGTTGCTCTCTTGCAATAGCTCTCTGTGCCTGTTCTCCCTTTAATAGGGCAACAGCCTTCAACACCCACCAGCTCCCCAATGGCATCTGCCCAGCTCTTCCCCTCTTTGCTTCCCCAGATTTCTCTACCATCTCAAGCTTCCCTTCAATCTGAGAAGCAGCCAAGTTGATCCCACACTCGTACACTTTGCCATGTCTGTTCCAGTTAATGAAGGATCTTGGGGAGCTGCTAAATACGGTGGGAAAAGACTTATTCTTAAGGACATGCAGTATCCCTTTCTCTGGGACAGCACAACTCTGGCATTGCGGGACCAGAGAGCTTAGTGGGGCTTAGTGTTCAGCAAAACACTGTCTGCATCTTCAAAGCATTTCATTTCCCTAAAGCCAGCTGGAGTTTTCCCATCAAAACACAAAATGGAGACGGATTAGCAGTAAAGTTTTCAGGCAGTTTTGTACTAGAAATAAAAGCAGCTCAGTAACAGAAAATTATACTCAACCAGTGTTGTTTGAAACTATATCTGCCTCTGTGAACATCCTTAGAAATCAATGTTTAATACTAACCATTAAGAAAAAGATAACTAGAAGACTAAATTCACGCTTAATATTTGAAAGGATTAACATTGTACTGAACACCAGGGAAAACAAATATGAGTAGTAATACAGAGTGAGAGAAATTACAGAGGGAGCTTTTTGGGGAAATGATAGGAAATAATTCTTTACTGGAATATGCCAATTTTTGCAGACAATTGCTCCCATTGCATCTCTCAGCAGAAACACATGCATAGATACACACACCAAACAGGAAGATGTGGAAATGAAATGACTTTTGGTTGAACATTCAAGCTACATGCAAAAAGAAATGGTTGAAATAATCAGAACAAAATGTCTTGAAGTTATTTCACCTTCCAGCTGCTTCAAATGGACTAAGATTTTATTTCTGTTGACACTTTGACTTCTCTATTGCAGAGCAGGAGGGGACAGGGCACTGCAGTATCTTAAAAATTCTAGCTACATTTTCTTGCATCATCACAAACCATTTTCCACTATCTCTTTACCAGCAGTTTTAACTTAATCTTAGATTAAAAACATATGGAAGTATTTCACTCTAGCTGGCATAAGCACAACACAAAAGTAAACATTCTAATACACATAAAAAGTCATTTTTCTTTACTACAATGTCTAATTTAGATCTCTGAAATTGTAAAATTAAAATCTATTCTAATCCATACTTACACAAAAATGCATTTCTAGCAGATTATAATATCTAACTGCTTATTACACAAAAATCTTGGAAGGACTGTATTGTAAAAAAAATAATTGCCTAATTATGAAATCCTGATGATAAAGACACTATTGTCATGAAAACATCTGGGCTACCAGCCCCCCAGAATGCATGAAATTTCAATAGGCAGAGAAAAATCAAGAAGCAGATGAAAGAGGAGTTATAAAGAGGTCCAGAGAAAAGATATCACCCACTGCAATTTCTGTATCGAAGTGCGGGTGATGACTACAAACAAACAAGGCAGTAATAACCTATTCACAGTAGGAGAGCAGTAAACATGTATGGGGATGTGAGGGACAATTAAGAAATATCATGCCTATTCTTGCATAACCTTGGAAAAATACACATCTACTCCACCTCTCTATAATGACAACCTGGGAAAATATTAATCGTATCACTTAAAAAACCGTTTAGCAATCTGATGCATTAGAATAACAGTTGTCAAATTGTAACAGAGCAGCAACCAGTAGTGATTCTACAACATTTAACTCATGCTAAATATCATTTGAATGATGTTTGAAGAACAAAACAGGAGCAGGAATGAAGGCTTGGGAAAGATTAGTTAGGTGCAAACAGGAGAGGTATTGAGAAAAGTAAGAGAAGTTTGACTGCTGCATTCAGTTCAGCCCAAAGGCGGTAATCACCAATAAGAAATATGGTCCTTGTTGTTAAGCGTGTCAGAAATATTATATTAATAGTGAAGTTAGTGGCTATGAATATTTTAGCTGCTAATGATGAAAACTTTTCTTGGAAAACAGGGAGTGCAATGACTGTTATCCCAGATGTGAGATGTTACACCAAAAGGATCAGAGGAAGCCTGAGAACATCTGCAGTAGACTAGTGGATACAGTCTAGGGAGAGCAGACCATGCCTGTGAGCCAGGATATGATCAGGTTGGAAGGACCTCTCCCAAAGCAGGGCTTTTCTCCTTTTCTGCCCAAGCATAACCCCAGAAGATACGTACACCTATAACCAGCCCTGAACACGCAGGCGATTCCAGGGAAGCTAATGAGGACTCACTGTACAGATGCTTAACTGTGTAAAAGTATTCACAGGTCTGACAGATCTAGTAAGGCTTGATTTCTTATCTCTAACTAGAGCTCCCACCACTGGAAGTGACATTTCACCACGGATCAGCCTGAACCTTGGACTCCACAATGGAAAACTCACGTGTTAATAGTCTGCAAGGCCCCAGAAACAGACTTTATAGATAAGATATCCTATCAGCGATACATCATCCTCTGATAAGTCACTTTTTTTACAGGGGTGATTACAATGCAGATGGCATTAAAAGCACAGTAGCCTTCTCACATGGCTGCAATCTGTGATTCTCTGCTAAAGGTTATATCAGGACTCCTATTATAAAATGTTGCTGGTTGAGATTTATAATTCAGTGGACAGCCAAGTTCTTAGCCAAGAAGTCCTTCCAAATGAAAACTGTTCAGTTGTAGGTATTCTGCTCACGTAGGATATTTTTGATCGCTAACATGATAAAATCCACAAAGCAGCGCCAGCCTGCGCATCTGATATGTTTTCCATAAATGGCTCTGCACAGCAGCCAAACTGATGGAGTTGGTCGTCTCCTCTGGCCTCGGCTCTGCCTGCTTGTTTGCACAGTATTCAGATGGTAGGATGAAGGCTCACCACAAGATTTGTACAGCACTTAAGTCTCCCCTAAGCCTGACATTTGGGCTTACAGGGGATTTGAGAAGTGTGTGCACTTGGAATGGCATGGCAGGGTACTAGTGAATAGAGTTGCATGCACTAGGAAAAGCTTTCATATCTCCTAAAGAAGTATTACTCTTCTGCCAAATAAACAAAGATGCGCCTGCTATTTACTTTCCAGCACATATTGCAAAGCTCAAGTTAATTAAACGTCTAAACCACATAACAGAATAAATCGGTATTGACATAATGCCAACAAATTGTATATGAACTCTCCCCAATGCACTTTGTAAATATTTGCTTGGAAGAAAATAACTTGTGCTGTCCTGGACAAGGGACAAACCAGTTAGGGCATGGGAGCCAAGAGCCCCTTTTCTGCTCTCCTGAGCTCCAGAGCTGAAAAACCAGGATCCTTGAGCTGACTTACACAGAGTACAAGCATCAGGCAAACACACTGGAAAGGAGACAGCCAGGATAAACCACACAGGCCTGACGCCAGGCTCACTGTTACAGTGGCCACGGGTAGCTCTGCGGCACCCGAGGGTCTTGGTACAGTAGCAAAGACCTCAGGTTTTTCCCTTGGTGGTTCAAAGTTTGTAGCATAGGGGTATGTCAGTGGTTGAAAGGATGGCCCAAATCCAAAACCATCCCCAAAACTCAATGTACATTACATTCAAAAGTCCTCCTTAAAGACTACTTTAGCTCTCAAAATACAAGCAAGAGACACCTAGGAATATTTGGTCTGCTACTCATTTACATTTAAGTGAATTTCCAAAGTACCCCATGTACGGGTAGATTTCGAAAATATACTCTCTCTTGCCCAAAACCAGTTACTCCCAATAAAACACACAAGAAACCCCAGTCAAACCTTGTTTGACATTTACAGAATGCCCTTTTAGATAACTCTAGTCTATTAAGACAATGGTAAAATATATGGTGACTAAATACCCTTGTTAAAGGCAAAATTGCCTCTGACTTCAGCAGACAGAGGTTCATCCCTAAAACCCCATGAAATTTCAATCTATTACTATCCCTCTCATTATTTTTTTTTTTTTTTCATTTTTAAAGCAAGTTGACTGATTGCACAAGACTCAACGATGTCTGAAAGAGCCATATCTTCTGCTTGGGAACAGGGTATGAACCGTAAGTACTCCCAAAACAAGTGAATCACGCTCACAGGCTGTCACAGCACTTTTCTGGCTTTGAACCTACACAATCTGAGATCCTTTTTTTTGGTGTTGCACCATATTTTGACTTATGCTAGTTCTCACTGGCCAGCTCCAACTCAGTTCGACAAATTTCAAGAAAATTGCAACTATGCTAACAAAGCCTCGTAACGTTCACATCGACCGCCTGCCGAAGCACATGCAGAGATACATACAGGTGGAAAAAAAAAGATTATTTTCAACTGACATGCTACTCAGACTCTCATACATGTCTTTCAAAATCAGATTAGATAGCATTACCATCCTGGATTAGAAGGTCTGGGACTTTGATCAAGTTTCCAATAACAGTCACAGGGAATTGCTTTTACTTGGTCTCTTGTCTTCTCTGATCCACAGGGATAACGGACACATGCAATGCTGCTTATCAAAATACTATACTCCAGACTTACATCACTGGTGCTCCAGAAAGACAGAAACATTATTATTGATTCCTCTATATGAATAAGATAAATAGAGCTTATAGGAAGGCATATTTATATAAGTTCTATGACTCATGCAACAGAGGAGCCTTAATGCACTTTTTTCTTTTCTTAAAACTGTTGTGAGCTCAGTGCTTTGTCTGGAGCTATTTCACAAAAGAATGTCTTAACATCTTTTTTTCCCTCCCGTATAAGAGTTGTTTCCAAACACCAGTGCTATCTTCTGTTTCAACAGCATTATCACCCAGTGTATTGGTACTGAGCTGTTCGCAATGCGAATCCATTGCAGCCCACCAAATTTCAGCAGTGGCGAATGCAAAGTGAATTTTTCATTTTGGCGTTGCAATGCAATAGGCTCGTGTGTTTGAAAAAAAATACAGCCCTGAATTTCCTACACAGATGAATCCAGTTCTTGCACCAACTATTACTTGATGTTATTATTTTAGGCCTTATTCAGCAAATGCCTCAGGAAAACCTGAGCTTGTTCTTATGTTCCTCCCTGTTCAACAAAGAGCTGCTGTGTAAGTTGAAAATTCAGCCTAGCTTTTCACAGCTTTTTCTTTTTTTAATACCTTTCATTCAGCAAGGGGCAAGATTGGAAATGTTACGCATATTATTTCTAACATGGCTCAACTTCCTTGGTTTAGCATCTTTATGAAAAAGCCTCCGCCAGCGCACGCAGCTCAAAAAGACCAAACCCACCCTGGAACTCCCCCCTCAAACAACCAAACAAAATTAACAGCTTTAGAACGCATGTATGGGCGGCCGGAGGACATAAGACAATCAGAACTGCTGCAGAAATACCTTCTGAGAAAACTTAAGTTCAGCGAGTGAGATGAAGCCACCGGTGGGAGCAGGGTGGCCCACCTTCCCGCTGGCCAGGAATGACTCCTGGTTTGTGTAAAAGCACAGCCACCCTGGTGAGAGCCAGCAGCAGCTCATGTGCAATCAGCGGCCCCTTCAGACTAAGCTCTCTTCTAGGAATGATAGAGATCTAGACAGTGGAAATGTTGTTTAAAACTAAATTCCTCCAACAAACCCTTGGTTCAGGGCAGGACAGGCCAAGCCGTCAGTGACCAGCTGGAATTTCAGAACACACTATGCACGGTAATGGGACGCAAAACCCACAGCCGGGTTCACTTGAGACAAATAGTGTTGAACTTCTGAAAAGCAACTCAGGACAGCCACACTGAAATGCCTGGAAAAGGCCCAGTTTCCAAGAAACATTCAAAGTCTGAAACAACCGGACCTGGACTCACTCCTGCCCAAGGTGGTCACTAGGCCCTAGGCCTCATTGCTTTTGTGCGCCACTGGTTTTAAATTATGTCACCTTCCTGCAAGATGAGCTGTTTTTAAGGATGTAATATCAACTTTCCAACCTCATTAATTTAATTTAACAATGTTCTTTGATGTCTGCACATTTATTTTTTTTTATTTATCCTGAATTGTAACAGACTCCCAGATTACCGAGAAACTGAATCTCACCTACAAAGTTAAACTCTTTCAAGAGCTTCCTTTAAAGACTTCAGCTGAACAGCAGTATTTAGGGAAAATTTTCTAATACCTACATAACAAGGGTTTGAGAAGATGATAACGTGAAAACTTTTTTGTTTTGTTCAGCTTCATAAAGAAGAATTCTGCACTAATGACTGGTTCACTCACACAGACATAAACAGAATGTCACCTCTTGATAAATTCTACTGTATACTTAAAAAAAAAATTAAAAGTCTATGGGAAAGAACTCAGTCTACCTAATTCTGCAAGTTTTTAAGTACTTTCTAGAGTGGGCCACAAATTCCATGCAACACAAAATAAGTAAAACCCACAACATTAAGGAAGAGAAAACTTTCTACCTAAAATAGCTCTGTCTTGCATTGCTTTGGAGGATTTATTCTCATATCTTTCCCAACAAGCACTTTTAACTCACAATGTTGCTTGGCATTGACCTTCTGGGAACACGGATTTTAGTACCAGGGCAGCAAACAGGTGCCAATCTTCTCTGAGAGTAGGCCACGAAGGGATTTTTACAGGCTACATCTCTGCTTCTGAGCTTTAAATACAAGTTGCAACCTCCAAATCAATTGATAAAAACAAGTACCAATCTGAACGCACATGGCTTAAAATGCTTTGAGGAACCACTTTTTTGGGGTGCTCTCCAGCACTGTCTGTGGGTTTCTCAGCAAGGCCTTCAAGTCCTCAGTTGGTGGATCCCCCATCTGGTAGGTGGGCTAATTTGGAATGTCTTTTTTAGACATAAATGCCTCATCAGAGCTCTTCAGTAGGAATGTACCATGCTTGCCCTCACAGGCCTCATAGTAAAGAATCATCTAAAGAGTATTCAGAACCCTAAACTGCCCATCAATTCCTAAATAATTGCTAAAGCCACCCAAGAAAACCACAACCTAATTGCTGAAGACTGCAGAGAACACACAACCCAAATGTATAAACCTACCTGTAAACATTTTTCTACCTTAAAAAAGAGATACATGTACTCATAGGTACATGCCTTCACCTTTTGGGATCCAAAAGGTAATTTCAACAGACATTTCCTCCTGAAGATAAAAATAAAAGTGCTATTATGGTAACAGAGCTGTGTTTTTCAACAGCCTCTATATTACAGATGGTTAAAGCTACCAATGATGTACTCACCAGTAAGACACAACAAACTGTTTGAAATACAGAAGAGCAATAAAGTACCTTCAGCTTTGCTATGTTTAGCAGTTGGTAACCAAAACACATCCTGCGGTAAACACCAGAGGAGCCGGGCATGCTCTTCCCCAGGGCTCTGCTCTGTGACCCCATTTCCCTGATGCTATCACTTTATCCTCATTATAACACTTCAAGAAAGGACATAAACATCTCGTACATTAAAATGTTCTTGACTTTTATGAGCAGCCTGATTCAGCAGCCCTCAGGGTGCAGTTTCATGACCAGCTCAAGCACATCTTGCCCTTGAAGAAGCACTTCCGCCACTCCCAGCCTCCCTTGCATGGAGAAATCATGTTTGCATGGTTGAAATCTAATGCTGGAAGAAATGTTTTAAAGATATCAGCTTTCAACCACTTTGACACTACTGTGCTAATGCAGCAGAGATGGCAAAAGCAGGAGAAGACAGAATCTTGTCTTCTTGTAAATGCCATTTTTGGTCTTAAACCATGCCTTCTTTGGCCTTAAACCAGTTACTCGAATTGGTGTCCTTGGACGCACAACCCATCATCTGTCATGACAACCAAGGAGTCTCAAGTGCACCCTGGTGTCTGCAGGAAATGAAGGGGACCTTAGCTCTGTATCTCAGAAGCACGTGATTGCTGTTGGCGTCGGTGGGCTGACAGTCAGGAATTCCACACTGAACCAACAGCCCTGCCGTTAAGTGATTTTAATAAGACATTTAAACTATTCCCCATTTCCTTTTCCTGATAGCATTTAAAGCCACTTTCCTGTCTTGTTTCCTTAAGCTTTAACTCTGGAAGTCACAAAGGCACATCTCTTACTTTGACTGCTGGGGAGCAACAAAACGGGCCCCTTAAAGATCCTTCGAGTTCTATTTTGTACAGTCCTAGCATTTCAAAATGCATATTGTGATTGAGGGCCTTCAAACTCCATGTGCTATTGACTTTCACAGCTTAACGCCCAGCTTCGTTTGAAGCTTCTCATAAAACTGGAGGAAAGACAACAGTATGAGCAAGAATCCTCTACAGTAGAGCACTGCACAGATGATGGGGCAATTTAAGGGGAGTGAAGATATTCTTAAACACTACTAAATGCCACTGAGGAACAGTTGTTAAGAGCAGATATAAAACCTGTGAAGAGGAAACTATTCACAGCATTCAACACTGAGTTTTATTGTCCCATAAAGCTCAGCACTGTGCCCCACATGCTGCAACGTCATCTGCAGAATCTGTATCTACATCTATAAACACTTCTGTGGCACAAAGGTTGCCAAAGAGCAAGGAGCTGATTCAGCGACAGTCTTAGTTTAATATTAAGCAGCACCTCCATCAACAGGTTTATTTATCTACTCAAATTCAAGAATCTGCCATGCACTTTGGCCAAATAGGGACAAAATGGGGGTCATTTCTGAAAGACACGCTGTGTCTTGTGATGCACGGGTGAAATCTCACCTGTAAAAAGAGAGGGAGAAACCTGGGATAAATCAGCTGTTTTCCTACCATGGAAGCATGAAGGCACAGCCAATCCCAATGTTGTAAAAGGGAAGAACAACCTTGGGCTGAATGTCAGCAGGAGGTGATGAGGAAGGTATCAGCAGAAGGGGGTGCCCACACCCACCTTCCTCCTGTCCCTAAGCCCACCATACAGCCATGGCAGAGAGCACAGGCCATGAAGTCCCAGCGGGGTCCCTGGGTTAGGGACTGGCATCTTGCTACACAGGGAACAGAAAGAGACAGCCAAGAACCTCTTTGTGTACCACTTGTCACAACCCCCACCCATGAAAGCATTGCTGAGAGTCCTGTACTGCTGACTGGGTCTCACAGCGCTTGCCTTTTCTAGACAAGGTTCTGTTCCAGCCCCTCAGGTTGCTTGCAAATCTGTGCTGCATTGCTAAGTGATGTAAAAGGATATGTTTTCTGACAAATTCCATGTCGCTTCTTTTCCTCAGAAGTCCTATTTATCATTGCTCAGAAATGAGAATTTACAAGCCCTTGAGCAGACACACAGACGGAGTTTATTCAGCAAAGCTGGTGACTGTTCTGCTCCTTAACTTTCCTTGTGCCTCTGAGACAACTGTTTCCAAGGAACAACCATGTTCTTGAGAAAAGCAGACTCCAAATTTGACTTTGGGTAGAGCCCTAAGGTGGATTAGACTGTCATTCTGCCCACCTCAACTGCATGATCTAAGCAGCTTACTTGTAATATGACAGATTTAGCAAAAGTGACAGTTGCTCACTGTCCAATATCATTAGCTAGCCCTGCCGCAAGAGCTCAGACATGGTGCTCCATGTCCTTACAAAATCATCTTATTAATAAACATACAGCCTGGGTCAATATTTTTCACATAGTGAAGCAGTTTTTTGAGCGGGAGGGCTGCCTAATCTGCCCACCTATGGAGACTCAAAATCACATTCTAGCCAAGATGAGGTAGAACAACAAACAGGTCCAATGGACTGGCATGGCTGAGCATCTGTGCTTACCTTTATTACTCATCCTTCATTACCGTTATTACTCTAGTCCTTGAGTCTATGGAGGGAATGGCAATCTAATCAAAAGGCTACTAAAGTCAATGAAAACATTGCAATTTATTGATCTGCCTTAGGCTCAGCTCCCCAAGGTATCAGATACCATCAGCGCTCCGCTCCCCAGCCAACAGGGCTCAGCACCTTCCCCAAGGTACTCCGTGCCAGCAGCTAAGAGACAGGCTGCTCTTCCAAATAGCAGAGGAACATGCACACAGAGGAAGCCTTCTGCTTCTTACGTACACGTTTGTGTTGTAATGTTAAAACAAGTTTTGTAGTAATTAGATACCTGTTAATTCCTGAAACAAAACACTTCAACTAGAAAAACAATTGTCGGAGTCAATCAGACTGTGGCAAACAATACCTTTCATAGTAAAGCCTCATTTTTCTTTTAAAAAGTTTAATTTAAAGAACAGAACCTGTTTCACTGATGATGATATAAAGGTTTAAATATAATGCCAGTCAAACCTATGATTTCCCCTTTACAGCCAGGCGGGCAAGACTGCGTGCTGAGCCCTTCCCTTCCCTGCCATACAAAACTATGGACCTGCACAGCCGTAGCACATCTCATGTAATTCAGCTCAGGAGAACGACTTCCCAGAAGCCTTTACACTAATCCCAAGACCAGGTAATTCTATAATAATTTCAAGTGGAGAAAATTAAATGTTTTTATTTTAACATATACCTGTGGGGAAAGGACATCCCACTATTTTACAATGAGCTCTTTAAAGACATCCTGGGAAATTTTCCAAGAGCTACACTGAAATGGAAGAATGCTTGGTTATTTACTTTAAAGTTTTGATTAGGTTGTTGGAAATAACTCTTGTCTTCTTCCTTCCTCCCTACCCTCCCTCCCCACCCCCCCCCACCCACCCCCAAATAAAAGCCCTTATTTTCTGAAGCTGGGGCACTTCTGACAAACCTGGCTCTGACCCTGCTACTGAGGTTTGCATGCTGAGAGCTTCACTGACTGCAGCTTCGAGCTGAACTCTCAGGGCTCAGCCCACCCCGATGGCAACAGGGTGAAGAGGGGCTGAGGAAGGTAGGGTTTCATTACCCCATCCCAAAGAACTTAAACTGCAAGCAGTGGTTGAGCTGTCAGTCAAAACCAACTCTGGGACACCTCCAAGCTAAAGCAAGAAAACAGAGTAGGTTCTAAGCCCATTTTAATACCCTGAAATACTTGTAAGCACTGGAGAGTCATTTTACTGCAAAGTGCATCAAATGATGAGTGCTCAGGGCTTCAGTAGCTACCACGAGGTAGCACTTCGCAATGTTAGGGGATGGGTGAGGTGGGTCGGTGAGGTGACTTCTATGGAGTCAGGGGACCCTTCCTGATGCTCCTTGGGTTGTTCGGGCTCTCTGCTCCAACTAGAGCATGCTCTGTCCTGTTGGCATGCACACAGCAGTCTGCCAGAAGAAGACCTTCTCCCAGCCTGCAGGAGAGAGGGGTTTGCCATGTGTGAGGCACCCTCTGAAAAGCAAAATGGGAGCAGGGCAGAGGTAGGTGTTGCTCTCATCCCTGGACCACACAGGTGGGGTGCAGTTGTGTAGGGATCCCATGGACCCTGCCCCAGGGCAGGCTCCTGCCCAGCCCCACAGAGGTCCAACCCTGCCACCAGGCTGTCCCTCATCAGCTCTTGCTGGCCACAGCAACTGCCCTGGACCATGCCACAGAGAGCTGTTCCAAGGATGTTAACAAAAGGGGATAAAAAGTAAAACGTATGTGCCATTTAATGGCAAATATCACCCCAGTGCAGACAGCCAGCAATATGAACCCACTCAGCTCAGATTCCCCAAATCATTCTCTCCATTATGTGACGTGCTTTTACATTGCTTGGCCCAAAAACTTCTCAAGGACTTTTCTCCACCTACCCTTGCAGCAATGAATGTGTGCAAACATTTATAGTTCTCAAATTCAACAAACAGGCAAGGAGATTTAAGAGGGTGGCATGAAGAACACACTATTAAAATGTCAAGGTTTCAACAGGAAACATCCAGATACATCCCATTATCTGAAAACCTCTTCCCTGCACTGTCAGCACATGTCCCTTCCTCCTACTTTTATCACTGATGCCTTCACTTAAGTCTTTATGGTTATTTATAACATTAGAATTGGGTTAACACCTCAAGTTTTTAGGGCTGAGCATTCACCATGTGCATTTTAACATTCTGCTGATCTGGATGCTAAGTAGTCCTTTGATTTATTCTAGAAACACGTAATACAAACACAAGTCCAGAAGCTCTCCTCTACAGCAGTTCTAACAATCTTTGCCTACTTCAAAATAACTCTCCTTCAAGAAGCAAGTTACTCTTTGGCCAAAGTGTGCCTAGCACTGCTCTTGCTGAGGCATCTGGCTAGTGGGAATTTTAATCAGGCTAAATTTCCAGTGCAGGAAGGGCTCAGGAAAGGCGCTGACATGGTCATATCCAGTCAATGCAGTGACAAGAAATGTGAGCATCATCAGCCTGCTCAGAGAGCAATTCATGGAGGGGAACAACTGCCCTATGGCAGAGTTTAGATAAACACAGAACAGCTTCACCAACAGGAGACTTGCAGCTGGATTGCAAATCCCAGCTCCGCACTGCATTGTAATGACATGTTAAATTTTTTATTACCATTTCATAATGGTAATTAAACACAGGCATGCGCACAGAGAGAAATCTGCTTGATATATAGGGCAAGGCTCACCATCTGCAGGCAGCAAAACAGACCCTGTGGGCTCATCTAATGGGGCTGCAAAAGTTACAAAGCCACCAACACCGTGGTGATCACGTATGAAAAACTAGGCAGCTATGTAGTGTTTCCATACCTATGATCACTTATGGCCTTCTACCTGTGCTCAACGATGCACCCAGTGCTTGGGAGCTTGCAGCATCAGAAGGCTTAACTCCATTGCTGTCTTTGCTGTCCTGGGGGAACTGTTGCATGGCTGGTGGATGCAGGACTAACTCGTCGCTCCCTCCTGGAAAGGGAAAGCAGAGGTTCCTGCCCATCCTCCCACCCAGCAAGACAGAAGTTACTTCAAGAAGACAAAGGAGCAAAGTCTTTGAGGTGTGGTTAACTCTTGGCATCTATGTTTAAGTTCTCAGTAAGGAACTTACTTAAGGCTGCCCATCACTTTCAATTATTATAATGACTTTTATGATTAATTATATGCATTTAACAGTCTTCATTTCCTGGCCAGTCCTGTGCTGCTTCTATTCTACTGAACCCTACCTCACAAGAGGGGAGCCCGGTAGATGGAAGCTGAGCTTTTCAGCCCTGGTGTGGCTGAAATTGTTCTGGTTCACTTTTAAGCCCAGGTCCAAACTGGCTTGTTAGCTTCCAACCCACTGAAACCAGCTCACATGGAGAAAATGGAAGCGCATAAACCAGAGACAGTCTATCCCCAAGTGTCTCCAAAGCACAGCACCGCTTGGCATCTCAGTACTGTCCACTGCTTCCGATTCCTGCATCTGCAGGAAGAATGGGTGATGCAGCACAGGAGAGGGAGGGAGAGGATGGACAGGGGAGCGCAGTACAGCACCACCCTTTGGGCCCTGGGACTCTTGTGGGGGAACAGGTCTTACAGATACCAGTTTTCAGTTGGACCACTATTCTGGACCAGAACTAGACCATGGTTTGATTCTGGTTTGGATTAAAGAAGTTGAAAAATCAAGCTAAGCCAAAAAAACCACCCAAACCAGGCTCAGTTCCTGCCTGAGGGTAATAAATAAATAAATCAACAATCCCAGCTAATTTGCAGGTCATTGCCATTGCTGTAAGCTCTCCCTGCTTACATGTGCCTGCTCAGGGCTCCGGCCATCTGAACTGCTCCTTCCACTTTGTCCAGTTCTGTCTACAGGCAGCTGTTACTGGGATACAGAGCTGCTCCATTAAACCTCTTACACTTTGACACCAGACAACCTGCAGGTCAAACCCCTTTCTGTTTGCCTCTGGCTAGCATCAGCTGGGAACCAGCCAGCAGGAGACACATCTCATACCTAAATACTAATCACATTTTCAAATCTGTGATTTGTTTCTGGCCCAGGGAATGAGCCCAGTGGGATCCAGAAGGGAGCTCCAAGTCAGGCTTTAACAGTCCCATTGCACCGTGTGGGTGCTCCCTCCTTGCCCTTCTCCCCCGCTTCTTGGAGCGCCACAGAAATCCACAGCTGTCATCTCAGGAGCATGTTCAGAACAATAAAAGTGTGAATTACAGTTTGAAATATGGTATTGTAATTACCACATACACCCTGTCCTCCCCAGGGCATAACTTAGAGTGAGCACAGACCCCAAACAGGGTCATGCAGCTGATGATTTTTCCCAAAGATACAAGGTGTTTCCACAGCTCAGAGAATGCACCTCCCCTGGCACAAAGGTGGTTATATGCCACGCTTGGCACCAAGGTGGGATTTCACCAGCTCATTTTCCTTCCTGAGGTCCGAGCCCTGGACACTGTGGCCGCCAGCCTCAGCTGGCCCTGCCTTACCCCACCCGGGGTGCCTGGGGTGGGGATATGAAACGCTGGGAAGATGCTCCCTCCAAAACTTCTGCAACAAGCCAGAAGCACACTGGCGATGGCGAGATGCAAAAGAAGGCACCACCACGCATCCGACTGACCACAACTCCAGAGATTCAGCATAAAAACTGTTTGGCAATGAGTCCTCACGCAAGTCTGGAGTGAGACACTGCCCTCGGGTTAAGTACCCTCTGCTTACACCCATCTCCTCACACAAGGGCCACATAACCAGATGGGGATCAGCTCAATCTATGGGACCACCAGTCCCAAGGAAAATGAGAGAAGGAGAACAAAGATGAAATAGGATGTGGGCCCCAGTAGTCTGCTATTCCTGCTGAATACTGCAAGGAGCAAATACAAAAGCCAAAGTGACAGGAATTGTGGCATCAAGTGCCTTTTAGATGATAAAAAAAAAAAAAAGAGAGCCTAAAAATTGAGTACAAGAGATTCAGAGTCCCAGGGGAATACGAGCTTGCATCTAATACCAAGCGATTTTTCTGTTGCACAGTTCATTTTAGGACAACGTTCACCCTTGCAATGCCAGCCCCACAGCCTGAGGCTGCTCTGGATTTAGGCACCTGACCATTCAGGAACAAACATTTCTGTGTTTGTGAGTAATTCAGATCCCCTTGCTTATTTAGGTTCATTTGAGCTCTGTTTCTCTCTGTTTGAACCTTCTGAGCTTACAGTTAACTGGGCTGCAGGCATAAAGCCCCTCTCCACAGCCCTTCTGTTTCTGTAAGGGAACCATAGGTTCCACAAGTAACTCCCGGGTACTTTAAGCACACCCAGCACTTACAGAGCAAGCCTAACCCCCATAACGTAACCCCAAAAAGCTCAGGCATTCTCTTTGTTGTTCATCTTGCTGCAAACAGAGACTGCTTTCTGCTCCGAGATGCACATTTGACAGCAGCTCCACGAGAGTGCCACGCATGCAAGTAGCTCTCCTGTGACAGTGGGAAGCACACCGGGACCTATAGCTCCAGCCTAAAACCAAAACAGCCATGGGTATCCGTCACTCACGGACACAGCCGTCCAGCATGTACTCACCAGTCGGCGTGAGCATTTTCACTCCCACAAGCAAATGCACCAGCTGAGCTGCAAACAGGCACAACTCCGCAAGTGCAAAAAAGAACAGCAAAGCCCCAGCAAGTTACATTCGGAATAATATCAACATCTTGTGATCGTTAGAAGTAGAGCAACTCGCTGCCTGAGCTCAGCCTTTCTCAGAAAGTGTTATTGCCCCTATTAAGGAAAAGCCATTGTGGCTTAAGCACAGCATATTCTTAATTGTGTTTCAGAAACGTTAGAGGAAACCAGAAAAACAGTACAAACAAGTTCCAGAGCTGTTTCATAAAGCAGCAATATCCTAAAACGATCTGTTTCAGGCAAGGTGCTAACTGTGCAGAGGGGCCGTGCTTGCTTGAGGCACCTACATCTCAGCCTGCAATTTTGGACCCCCCTTTCCAGCACCGTACACACTAACATACGTGTGTGTGCACCCCCTCCCCCTAAACCCCCCCGCCCCGAGAAACACATTCCCCACTTACCCTTTAGCCAGCCAGCAGCCCCCAAAACCCTCCAAAAGCTCCTGCAGAAGAGTTGATGGAGTTTTACCTCGTTAGGCAGCCAGGGCGTTATATAAGTGGCCCCGTTCCCGCCGGCGAGGATGCACCAGCCGCGCGTCCCCGCGCATCCCGCTCCTTCCCATCCCGCTCCCACACGGAGCCCCGCCGTGGCAGGGAGGGAGGGAGGGAAGGGAGGGCTGGGGGGGGGGCAAGGTGGGCTTGGGGGGCAGTGGTGAAAAGCACAGCTGATGGCACCAAAGAAAGCTGAAAAGGTGCCTGACGTTTATTAAGAGGCATTGCGACTCTGAAAGGACGCGGCACGATAGTGTAATGTTCCTTAGCCTGCTGAAAGCAGCTTGGCCTAGATTTTCCTGTGCTGTTTGATGTGACCATTCATGCAAAGAGGAGTAAAACTTTCTCTTAGCTTTTAATTAAGCAAAAGAGGAAAAAAAAAAGTGACACGTACAAAAGACCTTTCTCTGCTGTCATCTGGGTCTTCTGGGCTACCGTCAGACAGAGAATATGCAGCAATCAGCCCCATTGATTAAACTATTATTAGAGGCAGACAAACAGATGTGCTCAGCAAAAGACAGGACAAACTCCCTGCCCTGTACTCCTGTACTAGATACAGGAATAAACGTTATTTTACCTAAGGCTCATTTGGTATTTTTGCAAAGTGGAAACATTCTCTAGCCCAGTGGGCAGAAGCAAAGCACGTAGCATTTTTATCTACAGAAATCAAGAAATATAAATAAGATTATTGCCTTCACTCTGTTCCCACAGACAAAACCCCAACCAGCTTTTATAAGACAGGGACCAGGTCCTGTATTTGAAATCTCACCTCAAACAAACCATGGCCTGTAGTCACTCAGGAGGTCCCGGTGTCCATGAATCACGGGTGGACCCAGTACACAGCCCACAGACGCATAGGGGCTGTAGCTTTAGGACAGACATAAAACTCTTATGTAAGCCATAATCCTCTCAGACTCCTTATTCGGTGATTTTAAGATCTGTTCCATAGGAGCCTGCTGGCATCCCAGTTGCTTTTAACCAATTTGGAAATAGGGAGACTCTGGCAGCAGCGCAACCCCCTCGCTGACACCGGTACTCGGTACCGGTTATCCTCGGTACTCGGCACTGTCTCACGGGGTTTGGGACCCCAGAGCGTTTCTGTACACTCCTATTTCAGTCCTCTGCACAAGTGGCACTGTTGCTTTCCGGGCTGAGCGAATCACTAGGATTAATCTCCTGCAGAGTTCACTGAGGCTAACGATAATCAAGTTAAATTTACACTATATGATCAGAGTTTAATTAGGTACTGTTATACAACTCCTATTAATTACAGCGATAATACCCTTATGAAATGCCAATGGGAGGGTGGTGCTGTGGTCGGAGGGGGGTTTGGCTGCTCAGATGATTTCAGGAAAAAAACCACATTAAAATGTTCTGCGTGTACCTTTAGTTACCTGCTTGCCTTTGCCAGTGCTCAAGATGAAACAAAAAGCTTAAAGAAATTAAATTACAGTCCTACAAAATGTGAACCTAGAAGACAAGGACCTCCCACATACTCTTCTATCACCGTCCATTTACACCAAGAAGCAAGAATGCCATTTAAAATCCCAATGAGCCAGAATCATTATAAGCTTGCTCTGCTCAAAACCTAAGTTGACAGAAATAATTTACTTCACACAGATACTAACTCACTTGAAACTAAGGCAAGTCTTCCTAACATTATTTAAGTTTCTCATTCCCTCGCTGAATTTACCCCTAGGGATGACCTGTTGGTCACAGCACATGGCTACATGGCTATTTGTGCTGTAACACCAAAACTCTGGCCTTGCACCTGTGTGGTCAAAGACACAGGTAAAGGGCTTTTCTTCATAAAATAAAGTAAATAAGCAACACAAAGAGCGAGGCTTGTTGGCAAGACCAGATGCTGTTCTTCAACACAGACACCTGTATGAGCCTCTTGCAGCCAGGGTCTCTGTCCTCTCCAACTCGCTTGCTCAGCAAGTGTGATCCAGGAGAAGCCCTGGTACTTTGCCACTGCTGATTGTTTAATTAAAATCCCAGAAGTCAGGAAATGCATTTCGTTTTCCTGTAGGTTTTTCCACCCTCTTCAGACAGCAACAAACTAGCACACCTCAGCACTCCCACTTTTCAGAAAACACATGTAATAGAAGCAATCTGTTACAGTATAGATATTAATTACCTGGCCCTGACAGCTACGTAATTATCTTGATAAGTTTTGACTATACACATTAAATCCGCCCTTTACAAAAATGGCTGGAGGACACTGTCGCATGGAATCCAGGAGCAGAGTCAAATTCCCCATTCTGTCCCTTCATGGACAGCTCTTTCAGGATACACAGGAACTGTGGCAGGAGAGGGAGGTGATGGTTTCTCACCAGCTCCTTGCTCTGTAGGCAGACTGAGATGGGCTCCAGGCCCGAGCATGTTTCCTCATGGTTCCCAGACATCAGAGATGCATATGCTTTAGGAGAAACTTTAGAAGAATCCTTCCCAGCCAAGACTATGAAAGGACCCTTGCTCTTCTGGAAGCACAGGGCTAGAAGAGCATCTCAGTTCCCTTGCTGGGATTTTGGTTTGGTTTAGGCACAAAAGACCCGCTATTTCTCCTCATTCCTAACTTGTGCAGGGGCTGGCTACAAAGCATAGGTGTGACCAGGACATTCCCCAAAAAGGGATGCCTTCAGCACCTCCACATCCTCTTCTCAGGACAGCGGTGCTCTGAGAGGAACAGGCACCAGGCTTTAACCAAGGCCTTTATCTGCTGTTGTGACACTTTTTGTTCCCTCACTGCTGAGAACGGCACTTGTGACACACTAATGCTCCTGCAGTAAGGCTTTGATTTTGGAAGCAGAGCTGCTAAGCCCACTCTGCTCTTGCTGATGTAGTGACCTGGTTTTGTCAAGACTGTTTTTCTCCTTTTGTCTTTGATGTCATTTTGGAAGGCAAGTCATGAGATTTTCATGGAGGCACTGACTCAAAGTTGGACTAAAACAAAGCCAATCACAATACCATTATGAATGAATGAGGGTGCAATTTCCCCTTGGAGGATTATTATACTATTTATATATAGGGTTCTAGCGCATTTATTTCTGCAGTTTAGTAATCACATTCATGCGTCTCATCGGACTATACTCTAATCCATTTATATTTTAATGTAACAAGTTACAAGGATTATCAACTCGTAATAAACATGCTCATCCCCTGAAGCATTTAAACAGCCCCTACACTTTGTAAACATCTTGCCTAACGAGCATACATCTACAAATGAATGAGGACACGATACCAAGTTATACAGAACACCATCAAGCTGCAAAATATGCACTGCATAAATTACTTTTAAGTGAAATCAGATGTTTTTGGGCACACAGATACTATCTTCCTTATAGAACACTTTCACGTTCCTTTTAGCATAAGGGAGGGTTCGGAAGTCACATAGATTGCCTTTTTGGTTGGGAATTGGTTTACCTTGTGCTCTGAAGTTTGAAATGATACATCACATTCAGCTCATGCACAGGATTATATCAAGCTAATAGAGCACTCATGAAATTCAAGCTAAGGAAAGCTGTTGATACCAGCTAAGGGGAACTCACCCCCAAAACCCCCACCTGACTTGCACTTAGGTCTGTCCTGGTGCTGAACTGTCCATGAAACCATGGTCACTGAAGCCAGCTGAAAGCCACTGTCTTTGTCAAAGAGTTAAAAATCTCTCTTGGCCTACTGGCCTGTAGTCAATCACAGTATTTTTCCACTTGCAATTGTCTTGAGATAAGAAACTAATTATTACCTGTCAAGCTCTAAAGACATTCCTTGACTATGCATAGAGCTGCCCAACATATTTTTCAGCAGAATTGTCTTACCTAAGCTTCTGGTGTAAGCCCTACCTGCAACCAAAATTCTCAGTTTGTGAGGCAGGAGTATGAATTACCCTCCACAGCCCTCAGTCTTTGAACTTCAACACCCAGTTCAACTTCCCATTTCTGCCATGGTGGAATCTCTTCTTCCGCCCAAAAGCTTTTCTCCATTGGAAAAGGTGAAGTTGATGGCCTAGGTTGCTTTCATCCTTTACTCTTGCAGATGCATGTTCTGTTTATCATCCTGTGGGATATAAAGTTAAACCCTTTGCTATACATGTCCCAGTCAACCCCTTGCACTTCTGGAAGTTCCTCCATCAAGAAGTCCATTTACAGCAGAGCAGCACACTTGCTGTGCAGAGTTCCAGGAAAACAGACGTGCTGCAAAATCTCCAAAACCCTTTTAACATGAATCCATAGATGGTCTGGCTTTAGCCAGAGAATCATATAGAAAGAGGCTTGTAGCTCTGGCTGATGGAGAGTACGGACACATCTGTTCTGCAGCCTCTGTAATTACAGCCAGTCCCTCCCACCCTAGGGAATGGTGAAGGGAAGAGACAGTTACACATGGAGTTTTTATTGTTTCTGGGGAAAATAAAATAAATCAATCTCAAAAGTCTTTTCTTAGTTAAGTACCAGTTATCTCAACATCTGCAAGGCAGTATTAAGTGTGCGGTGACCAAACAGGAAAAAATTGATGTTCAGAGTGTGTCTGCAACGCTCCTTCTTTTGCTTTACCTCTCTAGATTTCACCAAAAAAAAGGAGTACTTGGAAAAACAGGGCTTGCTCTTGTGAAGCTGCTGAATAATTAACAGTATGGAAGACAGAGCAAAACGCCTGTCTGGACTGAGAATTCACACCACTGTTTTGGCTTCATGTGCTGCCTACAACCAGACACTGATCAGCATCCAGGCAAAACCAATTCAGCAGCTCAACCCTGTTCTAGCTTACACAGTATTTACATCATAAAGAGATCAAATCTTTATAATGAAGATAATCAGAATCAGCTATGTAACGGAAGTCGAGTATCTCTTTGCCCAAGAGTTTGAGGTTAAATGGACAAGTCAAACATCCACCCGTAAGCCCACAAAATACTTTCAGGGGCAGCTCTCCAAAATAACCAATTTGCACTGCAACTGGCTCCTCACAGTCTCTCTCTAACCTATTGACAGAGGCTTCAATACTCTCCCCAGCTGTGTCACCTGGTTTATAATCACATTTTGAGGGAGAGCAGAGAGTTAGAGAAGGCAGATCCTATACGTGAACCTCTTTTGCCAGGCATGGCCTGGGAGAAACCAAGACAGACTCTTATTCTAGTGCACCCCTATCAGGGATCCCCCATGAGAGGCTTTAAACCAGCAGGAATGCTTAGAAGACCTTTGCTGCATTTCAAAAAAGCACAGCACATCATCCAGAACTTCACAGAGAAATCAGCTACCTTTTACATGGTGTCTTGTACTGATCAAGCTCTCCTTTCAGTTAAAACTCACAGTACATCCACTCTGCAGGGACATACTTCAGTGTAGCTTTTAAAGGAGCTTGGCTGCATTAACATGGGAGTCAGCTCCAGCTAAGGGTTCCTTCTCACAGCACAGGGCTTCAGCAGCAACACTGACTTCGGAGTACCTCCACCCATTTCCATCGCCCTTGCTCCCTTCCTAGTTACACCAGAACCACCACTTGCAGGACTTTCAGTCAGAATGAAAATAGGAGTTTTTATCCTGGATCAGTGTAGCATCTTGAATGTCCTGATATTCTCCATCTGCAGGTAGAACAGGCCCAAAGACAAAATACTACAGGTCTCTGCCTTCTGCTGCCTGTAGATGTATCAGAGCCACAAACCCTCTAGCATCACCATGAAGAGTCACAAAGACACCAGACCAGCATCACAGTAAATGCGAGCAACGCATTACATCTCAGACTGTTTTCTGCACTCAGGGAACAAACTTTGTAAAGCTCCTTAATGCCCAGAGATGCTGTGTTTTACTGTGGCAAGGAATTTTCCTCTTGTGAACTCAATGTTCAAACAAGCTCCGTGGTGAGGTAAGCATAGGCTGCCTTTTAATACAAACACAAAACTCACATTTAACTTATTAACTGGGGGAGGAATAGAGATGAGGGTTGGAT
>JAOTQQ010000063.1:8661906-8750387 GCA_026546715.1 Gallinago undulata | reverse complement strand
TAGGCTGCCTTTTAATACAAACACAAAACTCACATTTAACTTATTAACTGGGGGAGGAATAGAGATGAGGGTTGGATGAATCTCATGAGTCATCGTTTCTGTAGGATAAAAAGCAAGCTTGTCTCAAAAAAAAAAAATCAGTTCATTTGCCTCTATTGTGTATTGCAGATAGAAGTGCTTAAATAATAAAAAAGATTAATAAAAACGCTTCCACCAATTGTTCTAGAAAAAAAAAATAGTTTTTGGATTATGAAAGAATATTCTTTAAGCACAGAAAAATAAAACATTTCAAATGGCACAATGTTTTGGGAGAGGGAGGCAAATGCAGATTAGTCATGCCTGAATGCACTTCCCCAAACAATACATTACTTAGAGCTAAGACTAAGACATGTACGTACCCAAAGGCAAACGCAAAAAATTAGGGTCTGTGTATTAGCTTAACTCCTTTATCATTTACTCAGTGTCTTTTTCCCTCCAGTCTCATGCCAATCCTCCCCCGAGATACCACCACGTGGATTCTGCACCCTGACCACTGAACTCATTCCCAGCTCAATCTTGGGAAGAAGGGATGTGCTCTTGAAGTGTGAAGCAGGACAAAAGCACAGCGCTAATGCTATTGAAAGGATAATGGCATCACACAGTTCAAGTGCAGCATCATCCTCCAGTAGTGTGCTAATTTCAGGGTTTTTTTATTATTATTTTTATTTAAAATTTTAGAAGCATCAGGCAGAGAAAAGGTACACCTGAAAGAGCCCAGAGAAGTCTAAAGGTAGCTGAACAATGGCAAGGATCTGCCGAGACACAAATTTCATAGAATACTTAGAAGAACTGACAAAGAAGGAAAGTACGTGCTACAGCGTGAGCTGCAAAGACTGAATAGAATGTCAAGTCATGCAAAACTGGGTAGCATTCCAGGTATCCACTAATTCAAGATCTGACCAGAAACAATCCCTTAAAAAAAAAAGCCTGTGGATGAATGGTGGCGAATGGCAGAGAGCACAGTGGGTCAAAAGATTCAAGTTCCAGTCCCTTCCCACACCTGCCCTCTAAAGCTGTGATCTGCCACAGCACGCAAAGCAAACCCCTTCACCTCTCCAAGTCTGTCTACACACAGTGAAGATGTGCTATTTTTTCTTCTGTGCAGACACAGCTGAGAGGCCAGGCCCAAGGACCACCCGAGTTACTGTCCACTAACTGCACTAATCACCCCTCTACTCCCACTTGGACACGTTAGCTGCTTTTGTTCCCCAGAGCCCCTTTAGCCTGCCCTATCTAAGGTTATATGGGGACTTCTTCAGGAGGGTGATCAACTCTCACTCTGCATTCATAAAGATCCAGGGCAGCAGGATCCCGTCTTGTTCTTTGGGTTTTGCTGCAACGAAGAGCAGACAGTACATGAAAAAACAAGTACTACAGAGGGCGGTATCTGGATACTTAGTGGTACTATCTCTAGGAAGGTTAAATACTCCATTGCAACACAATGAACCCGTGGATTCTACCACACACAGTATTCTGTTATGTGATTTATTTTTTTTTCCACAGAAGGAATATGCAGAGTATTCTGGGGAAGAGAATCCACTAACACCAACACCAGACTTTTATCCAGAAGCTTTTTTGGGCTAAAGAATAAGTAGCTTAAATTTGTACCGAGTCTCAAAAGCCTAGTTTAAGCAGAATTTTTTCACGGAGAAATATTAAGAACAGATTGTGTTTTTCAAAGACTGTTAGAGTAAATGATGGGTTTATACTGATTTCTCAGTGCTAGGAATGCAAATGATAAAAGGAAGAGTCACTTGATATCCTCTCACTGATGGATAACTCTTCTTATCCATCCATATCACAGTTCTCCTGGCACAGTTACCTCCAATACCTCATTCTCTTCATTTCGTATTGTTATTGGATCTGGGACCAGCCCTTGTTAATTCTGCAAAAGCCAGGATCTCAGGCAAGGGGACTTCCCTTACGATGCAAAGCCTCATCGGCTCATCACGGGAGTTTGGAGCACACCAGCTTCCACAAACATCGCAGTTTATCTTACTGGTCCATCAATCTGTACAGTAATCTTTGAGGTTGAGCAAACCGCTGAATTTGAACTGGAATAAAACTGCCTCGGCAGAATTCAAGGAGACAAGACAATCAGTTCCCATACTACACACACACCCAGCTGCGATCAGCTGAGCTTGGGCTTATGTAATCAGCCATGTTATTGCATTGCTCCATCTCTAACTGAATCAAATTGTAGCAAATTAGTTCTGGTGCTGTGGAGAATTACCTGCTGTGCAGAATTACCTGTTCACTCTTTGAACAAAGTTCATAAAAAGCACACAAAAGCTGTTTATCCCATAAAATCACAATTTGGACCATGCAGCCAGAGCACAGCTGACCTAAGGTAGAAAGCTCACAAGCCACTCAGCTCTGCTTCCAAATTATTCCCTTACATAAGCTTGACATAATGCAAACATGGCTTTTTGACATGGGCAGGATTCTTGAAGAGCTGCATCACGTGCTCCCAGGTGCTCTCTAAGATTTCCTCACCACAAGGCTCAATGTAGTTTTCTTTCAGAGCTGGAGAAGTGGGCGCAGCCTGGATCCCACTGACAATGCCACTCAGGATACTTAAATGTTCTTAAGTTTTTGTAATATGCTAAAATAAAACTACATTTGAACACAAGAGTTGGACTGATTTGAATCTAATAAGCATATGACAACACAGAAACATGCTATTATTTTAATGGTGTTAATTAATTCTCCAAAGGCTCATGACAAGTAGCTATCTGATTAAGAATTGTTTATAAAATTAGAAACTTTTTTTCCCCCTTGGCATTCCTGTTTTCATGCCTCAAATACCAGAGCTGATAGCACTAACAATTCCAAAAATTAATGGGCAGGAAAGCACAATACCAACCATGTGGTATAAAATCCTCATCTCTCCCTACAAAGCTCAATGTAATCTTAACTGGGGATCACAACAGATGTCACACTATAGAAAATATTTGCTCCCATTGAATGCACTTGGCAAATAGCCATAAGACGTAAAGAGAGGGAAGTGCTAAGACGAGTAAGGAACTTGCTGCTGCTTCCAAAAGTATAATGGGTTAGAAATAAATGCTAGATGGAAATAAAAGAAATGGCTTAACATAACAGATCAGTCAGTCATTACTGATCTGAAAAGAGGTGCCATTAAAATTTTATTTCAAATATAAAACCCAGGTAAAGATCTAGTTTTCACTTAGTAAAACTGGGAGCTGTGAAACAGCTGCTATTCAAAATTATTTCTAATAAGCTTGTTGAAGCCACTAAGCGTTAAGGCAAACGGAGGATCCTGATCCTCCTAATAAACACAGGACACACAGAATGCTGGGCTAAACCTGCAGGTGATGAGCTACAGCCACTCCAGATTTAAACACAGCCAGCTGCACCTAACACACAAACAGCCATCAAAACACATCAAACCCCCAAATCAGAAGAATCTCCTTTGGGCTGGATTTTTTGGCAAGGGCATACTTCACCCTGGAAGAAAAAACCTGCTGTATTGAAGACATACACAGGCTTCTGAAGGAAAGTGCTCTATCATGTTAAGCATCATCCAACGCTTGCTACTTCTATAGGAAGGAGCTCCAACTGCAATAAGGTTTGAGAACAGGTTGGGTTCTTCTGTCTTCTCTATCAGACACAAAATCCCCTAACACATCGGACCCATTCCCTTGAAATGAGCTGTATGAAGCTGTAGAGCTAAACTTCAGTACCTCCAGTTGATCTCCAACATCAGCAGAGCTCTAATAATAAAGTCAAGCAAGTTAAGAGAAACTCTACATTTTGAGGATGAAGAACTGCCAAGGTATGAAACGGCTCCTCAGTGTTGCCTGCAGCATGTGCCCACACCCACAGCAGTTTTTGTTCTTTACTTTTTACTGTGTTACTCTAACTCATAAATCACCCTTCAATTAAAAACAGTTTTAATTAATAAAAACCTCCTATGCCTATGCCGTGAGCCATTTACACTAAAACTATTAAAGCACACTGTGCTGAGTGCTAACTAGAAGCATTGACAGCTTTTTTCCAGGCCTATGAGTAGTTTGTACTACTGTAAGAGCACCCTTGCAAGTAAGCACCTGATCACTCCTAGGAACGCTGGGCACCCACAGGGAATCATCTTGGAAAGAACATGATGTCCAAAGCCAGTAGGACAGAGGGCTGTAACATGTAAGAGCAAACCAGCATCAAGAAGACTCAGTCCCAGGCATTCAACCGGACAGTCGCCAAGGTAGCTACTCAATCTTCCATGCTTTTGTCCCCATCATCCTTCCAAAGCTTCTCAGGCAGTACCCCTGCCTTTGGAAGCAGGACCACCACTGCTTCCAGCTCTTGGTTTCAGAATGCAAACTGGGAGATCAGCACCTAAAAAACCTGCCTTCTACAGAAATCCCTATTGACTTCCCCCTACCTTTTCTTACCATTCTAGGTTCAAAGAGCACTCAAATCCCAAGAGTTTACTTTTGCCTCTTGTCTTAAACTATGCCTCAGTGATTCAGTCCTCCTAACAGAGACTCAGGCTGTATCCCACCATCTCAGAAAGCCAAATATATTAGCATGTCTTCATATAAGGGAATGAGTGAGGCAGCCCCAAACTACAAGTACTTTTTTGCAAGCCCCATTCAAACACAAAAGCACCTCCCCTCACAGGGCAACAGCAAGTGCTGTTTGCTGTGAAGCTGAAACAAGAAGCTTGTGTCTTCCTTAAGCTGAGAGTTGATTAGAGCTAATGAAACATTATAGTGGCAGTTGCTCTTTGGTATTTTTGAAGAAATATTTACACTCCAAGGCCTTGATCCTACCCTAAGAGAAGACTCAGAGCCAGTAACAATGCTAGTTTGTACAAGACAAAGGCGAATAAATGTGCCCCAGATCACACATTGCAAAGCTGTCAACCTATGGACAACTTTAATTGGAAGTTAAAAATGGAATTGGCTATTTTGTACGATTTACATTTAATATTTCAAATCAATGGCTCTGCATAATCCCCTGGAGAACAGTGAAATAAACACTTCTGAACAAACACATATGGTGCCTCAGTCATCATATAGCAAGCTGTGCCAGCACATTCCAGTCCTCACCCTACCCCACCTCCCCAGGTCACTCCTTTGCTTCACAGGACCCCTTCCCCTTGTCCCACAGGCTGCAGCCCACCTAAGTTTCAGTCATCCCCACATCATGTTATTTTGCAATAACTACATTAATTGTGCAGCAGCCTAAAGACTGTCAAAACTGCAGTAACATCAAACATTTGACTGTTCACCAATGCGTTAGGTGAGAACATAGTTTTCCAGCCAGCACAACCTCCCTTCCCCCATGACGGCCATCAGGTAGAAAAGCCTGCCATCTAGTTTGTCAGGCTGCCTTAGCAGTGTGGCAGAATTACACCCTTTACCTTCCCATCAGCTTGACAGTGCCCAACAACCACTACTGTAAAAATTATGGAGGAGGTTGAGGGTTTGGGGGGTTGGCCTGCTTGGCTTTTTTCTAGTTTGGGGTTTTTTAACGTCTCTCTTACATAGCAAAACACAGGTAGGTAGTATTTTCTTTTGTTTCAAACATACTGTAAATGCTGTTTAAAGTCCATGTATGTTAACCAATGTTAGGGTATAACAAACTCCCGGTAACATGATCACCAACATCACCATTTTCTCTGGAGGCTTCCTACTTAGTGCTAGCACTTAACAGCTTAATTAAGTCCGGCACTCTTAACCACAAACCAAAGCCAATCACCTGCAAGCTTTCATGGGCTGGGTACCCCCACAATGTTCTGCAGCCATTTAAAAAAACAGAGATGATAGGGAAAATCAGTGATTTCTCAAAAGGAGTCTAGTTTTCTTCTGTACTTCCTTTCTCGATTCCCCCCATTGCTTTTATGATTTATAGTCTCAGAAAACATTCCGGAAGATTTCTGCTATGATCTGTCTCAAGATATTTGCTCACTGCTAGATACGATTACTTGCTTTAGCTAAACTGCCTAGTTGTCAGCCTATACAAACACACGATGGCCCACTAAGCGAGAAGCAATTCTGAAATACTGAATGGCTTCTGCACAGTATTTTCCCAATTTTTAACAGCTGTCTCAAATCTATTACTAGTAATAAAATGAACAAACTTAGAGTACTACTTTAAAACACATCACCATTTTATAGAAAATAAAATACAAAGCAACAACAATATTAACCACTCCACAACTTCGATCACTTTCCATATTTGTACTGTATTATTTAAACTCTAGCAGAATCACAATGGCCACTAAACAATTAAAAATTGCCATGAGAATTCGCTTTGACATGAAAGGAAACACTCAACCTAAAGAGGACACAACATAAAGCTCTTCAAATATAATAAATCTTAGTATTGGAAAGGCACAACACGATGCCGCGTACACTCTACATTGTATGGCTGTAGTTTCTGTCCTTAGTCACAGTGGAATTCCATCGCTTGACTGTGTTCATTGCACCACTTACCTGGGTGGTTCTTTCAGCCTCCAAGCACAGGCAACATAAACCCCAGTACGTGGCTGTCGCTATGCAGAGACTCACGTGTTGTCTCTTTTGTCAAGGAGAACATTGAGGATCAAAGCATTATGTTCCAATGGATGGATTAACGCTCAGCTTGTCACCCCACTTGCTGAGACATTACAGTGCCTACACTTGTAGCACAGGTCACACTTGGCAGATTTGTGTAACCAAACACAATTCCTATTATTCCTAGGAGATTAACTTAGTGTCTACATATAGCACAAGACCCAACTAGCAAAGCATGAGAGTTATGTTCCCATTTATTCGCCACTATAAATGGAGTAAAAAAAACCCAACAAACAAACAAGCTACTGAACAGTGCCACACCTGATCTATTTGTTGTAAGCTGAGCATTGTTGTAATACATGAGCAATATTAAAGTGATTATTCAATAACTGTTCAGGACAAGTGCTTGTTTACTGGATCTTGCATTGCGGGGTAATTCTTTATTAAAAGGCAGTATTTGTTCTACAATGTACAGTTCATATACGGGAGAACAGGAAGCCAATATGCCAACTTACAAACTAAATTTCTATTTATGAGACCGTTCTCCGGTTGCTGGCAGCAAGCTGGCAACGGGATTTCAAGTGAGAAAAGTTAACATTTCAGAAATAAAATGTAAAAATTGATTTGTGTTAATGTGATGTGATGTATATGCTTGTGCACACCTGGAATGGGAGTGGAGATGAGAGGAATGAGACCTGGGAACACACTCCTCAAGCACTGGGCATGGATAAACAATTTTTGTCTCATTATAGCTAAGTTTTACCATGGACAAATGGAGCACCAAAACCATTCCAAGTGCTATATTAAGCAAAACACTTTCAAAAAAGGCTCAACTAATACAACAAACTGGAAAATTCAAATTAACAGAACAACCTCAAGCACAACAGCTTAACAGCAATCATCAATGTTAGGAAAGTCCCTCGGAAAAAAGCTTTATCTCCAGATTAAAATGGTAATCCCACAACACAAAAATCTCAGTATGGTTTGAATACAGAAAGTTTCTACTCACAACCTAGAAGTAAAAAGAAATCAATCAACATTATTGTATCATTTCACAGTGTGCAAGTTAATATTTATGAAGAGAAGCAAATATTCCATGTGATTGCTCTTGTGTTCTGCTTCACAAAGGACAACGTTTGCAGATGGCTACAGCTTGTTTTCTCTTCCTTGTTCCTCTACTAGCCATTAGAGTGGTTTATAGCTGTTACCGATACCACTTTACCACAGGAAAGCCAACTGCATCCTTTAGCAATTATCGAGGAAATACATAAACGTAAAGACATAGAAAAATACTGTGCCATTTCCTTTGCATTATCAAGATTAAACGTAGAAGAGTGGAAAGACGAACAATGCAGTAATAAGACAATCCTCCCAAAATGAAATCAAAGAGTGAATTTTACACTGAAATAAAAAGTACATATGAAAATGAAAAAACTTTGCATTCCACATTAGAAAAACATGACCTGAGTTTCTAACCAATTGCATTTTCCCATTACTTCTAAACTCAGAAATTCATTATTTACATCTGTCCTGCTGTTCTGTTTTTTCCTGGGATAGACTTAATTCTCTTCATAATAGTTACTACGGGGCTATGTAACAGTGTTGATAATACAGAGATGCTTCCGTTATTGCTGAGCAGTGCACACACAGTCAAGGCCTTTTCTGCTCCTCACACCACCCCACCAGCAAGGGCTGGGGGTGCACTAGAAGTTGGGACAGCTGACCCCAACTGACCAAAGGGATATTCCATACCATGTGACATCATTCCTAGCAATATAAAGCAGGGGGACAAAGAAAGAAGCAGGGGGGTTCAGAGTGGTAGCATTTCTCTTCCCAAGTCATCATTACACGTGATGGAGCCCTCCTTTCCTGGGAATGACTGAACACCTGCCTGGCCACAGGAAGCGGTGAATGAATTCCTTGTTTTGCTTTTCTTGCACACGTGACTTTTGCTTTCCCTATTAAACTGTCTTTATCGCAACCCACAAATTTTCCTCACTTTTTCTCTTCAAATTCTCTCCCTCATCCCTTTGTGGGGAGCAAGTCAATGGCCGCATGGTGCTGAGTGGCCAGCTGGGGTTAACCACAACACCCATAAATCGGGAAACTAACCACAGCGAAGTGAAATTCCACCTTTTTGACTGTAGTTGGAAAGTGAGTAATGTAGCTTTTTTAACTAGCAATTTAATTACTTGAAAATATAATGCTTGCTTCATGCCAATATTATGTTCAGAGCCAGAAAAATACTAGGAACAGCAAAAATAGCTACAAGATTTTTTTAAAAAATATATAATTATTTCATTCTAATTCTAGGTGAAGACCTCATCAGCTCAACCTAGTAGAACCTGGATAAAGAAAAACTTCCATCAGCATTAAAGAGAACACCAGTACACATTGAAGATGAGCACAAGTCTTATTCTAACCAGAGTCGAGGCATTAACCTCATCTTTGTACACATGTATTATACATTTTGAAGAATGCTTTTCCTTCAGCTCACAAAAATTTAATTTACAGTCTGTAGTCATCACATGATGATGATCTTCATTCTAGTCCTGTTTGCCTTCCCGCCACTGTCGAGAACCTTCATTCCACGCTACATATACAAAGAGAGCAAGGACCACATGAACTGTAACTACAGCAACTATGGCAGCATAAAAATAGCTGTCTCTGTCGGACATTCCTAAGGTACCTGAGAAAATAAAGAAAGTAAAGAATATTAGTTATTGGGAACACTAAAACAGCAAATCACAATTCATCCTAAAGACCAAAGTCACATTTATTCCTGTATCAAAAGACTGAGCTCAGAAAGATTTATAGGAAAGAATTCAGACCTTGAAACTATTTCTGGAATAAAGCAACACTGCAATTATTTAGTACTTAAGATAAAACACCCTGGTTTTGAAGTCAACAGCTTAGAGTTCTATAACATTCACTTTTTCTGTTACTATCTTCCAGCAGCAAATGAACCTCAACATCCTATGATCATAAGTATAACTCTTTGTGGGGGAGGAAACTGAGGAGAGGTTGATAATGATATAATTTATTTGCCACTAGAACACTATAAACAGTAGAACAACAATTAAATTTAGAGGACTTCTACCTACTCTATTTAGATCTTAAAGCAATAATTTGTCACCAGTTAAGATACATAACTGCATCTCACATGAAATAAGCCTTCAAATATCATAAGACCAAATACCAAAATATATTTTCTCTTCATTCATTTAAAACAAAAAAACACCCAAACAAAACCTCACACATTACACCACACCAAAATACCACTCTTCAAACACAAACCCAGTTCTATCAGTGCTGACAGATCTTGCCGTTAACTGAACGGCAAAGTTAAGAGTCAGCTTGCTACACTTCATGTTAAAAAACAAAACATGCTTAAAAGGATCTTGAAAGTTACTTAACAAACTTTCAGCTTTAGCCTTCAGAACTGCATATAACAGTACACATCCAAGGAGAATAATTTTGAAACAACTCATTTATATATTCACAAACTGCTCTTAAAAACAGCAGTTTTCTCCTTCCCTTCTCCCTGCTTTTGAAGGAGATACTTCTCTCCTGCAGTACTAGGAAGTGGGAAGTTATTAAAGCCTTGCAGAATCCAGGCTAGAATATGGCACGTTGTTAGCTTTTTTCTAAGTTAAAAGAAAGCTCTACAACCAACCACAATCAATATCTGAAACTGGGTATTTAGGTGGTTTACATTTACAAATGCAGGTATGTTCTAAAAAGCAAAAAATAAAACCAGTAAACTACACTACTCTGTCTTGAATACGCAATTAGTTTGCAACACCAGCAGGAAACATATCCCTGATGCTGTAGGGTGGTGTTAGCTATGGGGAACGCACCTATATACTACATAAACCACTGTATAACAAACAGCAAATACTAGATTGCAGACCACAATGCAGGGAAGGATGTGCTGACCATTTATATAATTTTCTGTTCTAATGAGACATTACAAGGCCTTTAGCCTGCATATGGAAACAAATACTCAAAGCAGGAAGGAGAACAAGGATGTTATTAGAGGACTGTGTTTTTCCTCTTTTTCGTAACAGTAGCGCTAATTGGCAGAAACAGAATTACCTTCAAATACATAAGCCTTTGATGAAAAATATAGCCCAACAGGTAATGTGATCATTAGAGCTGTGAAGAATAGAAGTGTTCTTAAAGTTGATGTTAATGAACCCTCATTTCTGAAATAAATAAGAAAAGTTACATATAGAAGAAAGTTGCAATATATATGCCTGAAACAGGATAAGAGCTTGTCCCCAAAAGAAGCCAATTACTTTCCAAGAATTGAGTACATATTCATTTGGAAGTGATAAAGACTTGAGTACGCATTTGTTGGTTGCAAGAGAAAAATCACTGTATTCAAAACAATGTAATGATTCTGCCAGTCAAAGCTCAAAAACACCTCCAAAAAGAGTATTTAGGTTTTCCCTGTTATTGCTTTGCAAGCATCAACAACGTAGCGGGTTTACATTAATATGCTTATTGGTGTATTATTGCATAATTATTAAATATCTAATATTAGATACACGTGCACTTGTCATATGAGAGTATTCTGCATTAAAACTTGCAAAGTTCCTTTTTTTTTTTTAAATCAAATAATACAAGTGCAGGAAAATGTCAAATCCTACAGGCTAGGATACAGAGGGAAGTATAGAATGACTTTATCAGCTTACTGTTGGAAGTGAAGTTCCTTTTTATTAGGTATTGTTCCTCTATTTAAAATAATTTCTCAGCTTCCACTGAGAAAGTTAGAATAACTGTAACAATAATCAGAACATGGAGCCATACACCAAAACAGTAACTTTTTTTGCCTTCACAGACCTAAACCTAGAAGGCCTTGAGCAAGAGAATCTTAATAAGCGATTATGTACTTGGTAAGGTCTCCCTGAACTTGATCTGCCAGAACAGGTTTTGTATCTACAAAACACCACATAAAGCTTGGTTTTGTGTGTGCTTCTACCAGTTTTCACTGGCCCTGCTTGGCTGACTACATTATTTTATGCTGAAGGAAACATGCAGGCCAAGCAACACTGTTCTGACTTTCAAAGGTTCAATAGCACATGTCCTTTAGGCTTTGAAACACAAATATGCATAAAACCAGTTCACATCAGGGATACTTAATTCTTAAAATTCCCAGGCAACTTCACAGCAATTTTTGTGTAAGTGGTTTCAAAAAGTTTCATCAAGACATATTTGTGCTGTAGAATATTGCTTGAAATCACATTTTATCTTTGACATTTCTCTGGAAAAATAAGTGGAAGCAGGGAAAAAAATAATCTCATCCTTTAACAGTCATCAAAAGACAGCGATGTGCAGCCACACACAGGTTTTACACTAAAGCCAACAACACTTTTTACCGATTGTGTATGTTTAGGTAGCATATTAAGTAGCTTAAAAAAACCCAGATATTCAGAATCTTTTCCTTTGCTAGAATTTTTCTCCAGGTCTCCCTGTGTGCAAAGCGTAACTCCAGTCAAACTTTCCCTATGGAAATTAGAGGTGCTTCTCTATTAACACCTACACACAAAAGAATAAGATGACCTCCAGCTTATTACCAAAGCTAAGAACTCTGCTGTTAGCAAATCCTTTTCTGACACTGACACACCCTCATCGCTTCCCTGCGCAGAGAAAACACACGTTCGGGTATAACCTCAGCCCGGACGTGGAGATTTTAACGGCACATCAGCCTCCACCCTCACGTTTCGAGGCCGCCCAGGGTTACACCGCAGGGCCAAGGCAAACACGAGGCCTCCTCCACCCCCTCCGGCTCCAGCTGCACCCCCAACCACAGCAGCCACCCCGGGCTGGTGGTACCGGCCGCCACCCCCGCCCGCCGCGGCCTAGCGGACACCGTCACCCCGAGCAGGCTGCGGCCCGCCGCCAGGCCCCGCCGCCCGGCAGGGGTGCCCGTCCCCTCCCGTCGTCAGGCCCTTCACCCGGAACTCACTAACCTGAAGTCGGGCGCGGAGGCCGCGCTCAGCGCCGTCTCACCGTAGCGTTCCATCGCCGCCGCCGGCCCCTCGGCGACCCGCGGTACCGAAGCTTCTGGTCTGCCGGAAGCCCGCCGAAGGGCGCGGGCGCATGCGCAGGGCGGCAGCGCCGCCGTCTCCATAGCAACCGCGCCGGGTTATGGCGGCCCGGCTGGGACCGAGGCCTGGGCCGGTGGCGAGCGGCGGCCGCCGGCTCCTAGCCTGAGGCCCAGGCTGCAACCGTGGCTTCTGTCGGGCTTGGACACGGTAGTCTGTGCACAGGGACAGCTTCCCCGCGCGGGCTCACCGCCGCCTTGAAACAGCAGCGCCGTCCGTGCCGCTCAGGGGAGCTTTCCCCGAGGGAGGCGGAAGGTGGAGAAAGGGCAGTGGAGAACACTCTGTTGGGTGCAGGTCAAGGCTTTTCAGCAAACGGCAGTGGTCTCGGTGCCAAAAATAAAATAAAATAAAATAAGAAGATGTTACTGAGATGTTTTGATAAACTCACCAGTACAAAACACTTTAAATGAAAAAAAAAAAAAAATTGGCTAAGGGCTAAGAGAAACCTGGATCTGTTTAGCCTGGAGAAGGCTGAGAGGGGACCTCATTAATAAATAAATATCTAAAGGCTGAGTGTCAAGAGGATGGGGCCAGACTGTTTTCAGTGGTGCCCAGAGACAGGACAAGGGCCAAGGGGCATGAACAGGAAATTCCATCTCAACAGGAGGAAAGTTCTTTACTGTGAGGGTGACAGAGCACCGGAACAGGCGGCCCAGAGAGGCTGTGGAGTCTCCTTCTCTGGAGATCCTCAAATTCCACCTGGATGTGTTCCTGTCCAGCCTGCTCTAGGTGACCCGTTTTGGCAGGAGATTGGACTAGATGATCTCCAAAGGTTCCTTTCAACCCCTGCATTTCTGTGATTCTGTCATTCTATAAAGGGAAACTGCAAAGTTTCTCTGCATTGTCCTGTTAGGAGAGAGGTTAGTTCTCCACAGGTTTCCTGCTCTCCTTGCACTAAGGTTAATCAAAATTCCTTCTCCAGCCAAAGTGAAACTTCTGGTCAAAATCTGAGAGAAACAGTCCCCGCTATATAACCAATGCATGCTACAAATGAGAGGCCAAGGACTGGGGCAGATTTCACTGTCCTGTAGCCTGGCTGAGCAGTAAGCATTTTCAAGCTGACGCTCTTCTTAAGCTTTTAATTCACATTCTTGTTGAAGATACTCTACTTTGCTTAAATACTCATCAAGGTACAGACTTGCACCCAGCTTTTCAACAGAAGACCAGCGTGTTGCGATCTCTGTGCTATGCAATCAGCCTCATTTGCAAGGGAATTAATTGTTTATACTCAATGAACAGCTCTAGCAGGAACGCAAAGCACTGCAACTTCCAAACAATAGCTCTGGAAGCCGTTTAATTGAACGCTGCCGTTTAATTGAATCTCAAATACCACAGCAATAACATACTTGCCCCTTTTATGGTAAAACTGCGCCGCTGCCTTGCCACTCAGCCATGCCGAACCATAACTCTGTGACTCACTGACTCCACACATGGCTCTTTCCTCACGTTTCCCCGCAGCGTTTCTGCAGCCCAGGGCTGTGGCCTCTGCCCTGCTCCTTGCTGCAGTGCCACAAAGCACCCAGCACAGCACAGTGGCCTCTTCCTTCTCCCATGGGCCAGCACGGCATCCTCCTATCTATGACCCTGGAAGAGATGAAACGTAAGAAAGGGTTGTTTTCCTCGAAAGCAGTAAGATCAGGAGATAAGCGCTTTGTTCTTGGTAGTTCCTGCTGTGAGCTTCCCTCTCAGAGCTTACTCGGGGTGAATTGTCCTCATCTGGGCTAGAGGCAACGGATAGTATGGATAGTACGCTGCACCAGCAGCTACAGTGGGTACAGGTGGGAGGGATTGAACACCACTGTCTGCAGCAGTGATATTCTCCCCTCTGATTGTGAATAGTGAGGCCTTTTGTCATGTTTTCTCCAGTAAATACGAGAAAGTGAGTTTTGTTAGAAGCGGGTTTTTTTGGGTAATGAACATAGCTCGTCGGGTGGCTCCCTCTGTTTGTTAAGATGCAGCACAGTTCAGGCTGTTGAGTGCTGGCAGAAGAAGGTCTGGCTCTTGTGTTCACACTTTCACTAGAAACCAACCAATTTTATGCTCTTTTACAACATGACAGCCCTCCTCTCATTTGATTCCATTGCTGCCTGAGACAGCAAGAGAGACAATTTTCACAAAGGGGGCAGAAGGGGGCTGATGTGGATGAGGGGAGTGCCTTGTAGCCCATACCCAGTTGGATTGGGATGGAAGGAGAGTTTGCTGTGTAACATGAGCTTAAAGCTTCAAACTAGTTCTTAAAAACATCTAATTAATCTTCAGCTTGCTATGCCAACACAAAAATGTGAGTAGGTATTGTTTATTTATGGATTACTTAGCGAAAAAAAATTGGCAAAAAAATTAGTGCATAGTTAAGACATAAATCAGACGACTGAAAAAATATGAATGTAGGTACAGTGAACACTTAATCACTAGATACATGATGTTTTTTCCACTTCTGGTTTGACTTTCCTGTTTCTTTTCCCAGTAGGAAAAGTAATGACATAAGGTAGTTTAATAACAAAACAACCAAACCAAGGAAACATAAAAGTGGAGTAAGTCTCACATCATATAAACCTACCATAAAGATGCGTATCAGTCATTAGAAAATAGCAAATCACTCAGGGCTTAACAGCCCAAGTCATTAATTTTTAATGTAAAATTACTTCATACCTCATCACACTGATACTTCCATCTACTAGACTAATAGCAATTTTGCTGAATGATTTCCTGCATGTTTAACTGCTTTTCTTTCATGAGTGCGTAGGGGAAATACAAAACTATTGGAAAAATTTTCCAACTGTGACAAAAAACCCCCAACGCTTTATATTTGCATTTTTGTGGCAGTTATTTTAAAAGATCTGGAGCATACAAAGTCTTGTCAGTTTGCTTCAGGTTTTATACGTCAAGTATTCTGAAATTTCAGGCAGACCACAGACCTATCTTACCTTTTGGATTATAGAATGAATAGAAAATTTGCCCTTAAGCAGAAACTGTGCTGCAAGCACAAGAAGCTGCCAATTTGGCTGAGACCAAAGATCTGATATTCTAAGGCGCCAAGGGATGCTTGAAGAATATAAAATATAAAACCTCCTACAGATAACTCCTTTTGTGTCCCAGCTCCCAGCAGCTAGCTCTATGGAGAGGACTTTGCCTGCCAGTGAAGAGATTCCTGTTTGCCCAGCAAGTGGAGCGGGAAGGCCTGTTGGTAACTCTGGCCATGCACTTCCAAGCTCTTGGAGTATTTTCTTTCCCCCCACAGCTTCATTGGTGCTGCAGCCCCTTCAGCTGGTCCCTGGGAGCTGCCTTGCAGCCTGGCCTCTAAAAGACTAAAAGCAACAGGAAAACACAACCCGTTGTGCAACCGCTGAACTTTGTTCATTTGGGCTCGTTTGGCCCAGGGAGCACATTTCAAAACTCGTCCTGAGAGCGGAGGGGGTGCAGAGGGGGTGCTCTGCAGCGCAGGCACCTGGGGGCTCTCCTGGGGGGCTGCATCTCAGCACGGGTGGGGAGCAGCCGGGAAGGTGCCTGCTGAAGCAATACCATCTAGTGGCAGATGGAGATAAAGGATTCCCCCAACATGCAGAGCTGGAAAGGTGAAAACTGAAAAGAAAGTATTTAAAACCAAAACTACCTGCTTGTGAATATTGCTGCTTTTTTTTTTTTTTCCCCTCCAATATTTGTTGCCATGGTAATGTATGAAAAAGAAAGATATAAAACAGATGATCAGAAAAGGAGCTGGAGGAAGGGACCGTGGCTACTGGGGCCAGTAACAGGTTACAAGGACTCATCTTGCAGAAGTGCCAAGTGACCACAGGGGTCTGGCTTTTGAAATGAGATTTCCCAGCAGCAAACAAGCAGCACTGTGCAACATCAGCTTGGAAGCTGTTAACCACTCACCTAGAATTAGTAAATGTTTTTATGTGGTTAGAAGAGGTGGCATAGAAGAAAGAACAGCTGTGAGACAGGGCTTTATTTCAAGTCATGGTCAAGTCATAAGTCCATATAACATCTGTATAACAGTTGTGACTGGAGTGTGGAGAGACAATTCCTATATGAGAGCTGGCATTTGTAGGGAACAATATCTTTTATTATACAATCTCATAGAGCTCAGGCAAAGAGACAACTGTAGGAGCTCTCAATGTCTTTTGCTGAATAATAAGGACTTCTGTGCTGTCACGTTGTCCATTTCTTTCTAGTGATGTCAGTTGATCTAATTAAAGATGTGACCTCTTCCTACCAAACCCTTCCTCTTTCAGTTTCTTGACATTGTTGGCTATGGCAATACTACAAATACTCTCTATTTAACTGTTTTGCGAACCTCTACACCCCAGAAAGAGAGAGATACATTCACAAAAGGTGAAGTGAATGGGTCAGCTAACTCTTCATGAAACTCCAGGACAAAAGCCCAACATTTTGACACAAAGCACAGAACATGTTACATAGCTGGCCACCAGCCTCTGTGGAAATAGAACCAGAGTAATGTTAATGCTTTGGGTTAGCAGAGAAACCATTTATATGGGCATTATAGGGATATATTCCATGTTACAATCCTCTTGCTGTTATTGCCCATCCCAGGATAAGTTAGAGCAAAGATACTCCTATTAGTAACGGAGCTTAGAAGTCCCACAGTCTAATTTCCGCCTCCCACTATTATTGGTGTCATTTTGCAAAAACCCCATAGGGCTGCTGATGGAAGTGGCTGCCTTCCACCTGCTTTGTGAAATACCTAAGGCACCTACATTAATAGAGTAGGAAAGGCTTCATTCCCACTGCTGATATAAGTCAAGACATATTTACCAATTACAGATGAGACTCTCAATACTGAAGGAAAGAGAAATCCCCTTTTTCTATAGAGACAAATGTAATCAAAGTATTACGTGTTAGATGCAATTAAAGCAGTTTGTGACATTTTATACATCTGCCCAGACAAATGATACTGGCTATATAGTGAATCTTGTGGATTCTTTTTGCAGGTTGGGGATGTGCTTTTCAAAAAAAAAAAATAGTGTATGTTAGCACAAACGCACAGAAAACACAGCCCCTTCCCATTGCTGTTTGGGTTGTAGTTATCTTTGGAAAACATAACAGGTTTTTGTGAAGATGAAAAGTTATAGGGCTGACATTTCTTTTCTACAGAATATGAAAAAAAGCCAGGTAATCCAATCCAGTGCATCAGGCAGCACGGTTTTGTCACAAAGGGGAGACTATTTTTCTAGTTAATACTAGAAATTTTCCAAGAAAAAAATTTCAACAAAGGTAAAACAACTGGGCTGTTCTAAGTGTGCAGGAAAACCATCAAAAACTGGAAACCTTTTAACCTTTATATCCAAACAAAGAGGCACTAAACAATTCATCCAGGATTACATGGGGCCTTCTGCCTTTATTCTGTGTTAGGTATTTATCTTCCCTATGTGATTCTCTAAGGATTTTACCTGCACCTACACTAGAAAACCAAGCAGGGCTGAGGCACAGGCATGAATTCTACTACCGTTCTCCCCATTCTGTCATTGCCAGCTCGCCCCTGGAGTGGGTTTGTCCTGTGGCAGCCAGTGCTCTGCAGGCACCGAGCAGGGACAGCCGGGCAGCACTGTGTCCCAGCAGGCGACGTAGGAAAAAACATGTTCTCTTGCTGTGTTCACAGGCACCACTGGAAGGAAGATGGTGGCTAGAACAAATACAACCAAGCAATTCCTTGTATCAGCAGAGCAGGTTTTGAGTTTGGCATAGTCACCTCCAGGCAGGATGTGGCCAGGGCTGCAGTGCCCTGGGAGCAGCAGGGGAAGAGAGATCCATCAGCCTGAATAGCAGGGGATTGCGCAACAAACATTAACCGTGGCCCTAAACTCCATGCATACAAATAAACGGAAAAAGCAGTTATTTCCTGGACTGGTCTAGAGACACATTTTATGGAGAACAGAAACAAGTGTGGGTTTTATGGCTTGAATAATGTCTGCTCGTAAAAAGGACGTTGTTTTATGCAATGGGAACTCTTAAGACTTTATGCCTACTAGCTCTGGGATGACAGCCTTTTTCCTTCAAAAGGTACCCTCAGTACCAGAATTACAGCCATGCTTTGCTTACAGGTGAGTGCAGAAGAAGAAAGAAGAAACTTGGGTCTCCACTAAGTTCTTCAGAAGGACCTGGTGTGAAGCATTCCCCTTTGGATTTGAGACTAATATAATTAGTGGAGAATAAGAAGGGAAGGGTCCTTTGCTATGGGGCTGGATTATGGCCATACTGATGACAATCCTTCTGTTGAAGAAGGCATTCCTGCTGCCTGGCAGTCAGGTTGGTCAAGTTGTTATGCTCCAGCCTTCTTACCCAGTGTATGGTGTCAGACAACACCAGAGTGATGCTGCTTGCATTCTGTCCCCTGTGATACAGCTGCTGATGGGAGGTTCACAGTTCCCCAGCTGGTTCAGCAACTGGCCCTCGGGATCTAGTAGCATTACTTCAGCCAAGATTTGGACCACATTTTACCTTCATCTTGCGGAGTCAGAAACAAAACAAAAAATCCCAAAGCCTCACATACTTGAAATGGATGCCTGTAAAGGTTGATGAATATAAAAGGGACATGGCGAACCAAAAATTACTTCTCATTGCTATGACTCTGATCCATCAGAAATGGCTGAGAATGGGAGTGAAAATATAATTCTTGCCATTATTCATGGCAAGTGCACACTGACCGTAGATGTGTGATCCTCTCTCATAGGCTGCTGTTCTTGGCAGACCTGTAATACACCTACTTGGCAGATCTGTAATACACCTACTACTAAAGTCAAGTCCTTGAAAGGACAGCACAGGGGTAAAAGTACTTCCAAAGCCTGTTCGGGGACATGAATGTAAATTCTTTGTTCTGAAAGTAATCCATTTTATGCAATACAGTCCTCATTTTAGTTAGGTCTCAAGATTCCAAACTGCTTCACAATGAATTAGAAACCAAAGGTTTCTGGCTCCAGCCAGGTCCTGGCAGACCTCCTACCACCTTTTATTAAACAGAACTTTTTATAAACAGGCACTGTGAGAAACTGGCCACAGAGACAAGAGACCTTTAAGAAGGTCTTAGTGGAGCAGTCAAACCCCAGCAGATTCAGCTAAATATTTCTAGCCCCCACCCATTCCCACATCTGATACTGAAGAACCTGCCCAAGTCATAGAAACTTGTTCAGATGATGGCAAAGGAGGGACTTAAACTGACATTTCTCTTGTCATGGTTATGTGCGTGAAACAGATTTTTGTTCCTTTAATAAGAGGGAATCTTCTGAGGATTTGTTATCTAAAACTACTGTGTTGATGACTGGTCAAAATAAAGCAACTGGAAAAATTAATGTATTTAATTGTTGTTTGCCCCTGTTTTTTGAAGCCATTGAAGAACAGTGTGAAAACATGAGATAAAGTTAGGGGCTTTGCATATTTTCCTGGAGGTACAAAATTCAGAAGATAAGTTGGAAAGAACAGCTTCTATACTCAAAAGTGGCCCCAGTCACCAGAGTTCAAGAAAATAGTATTATCAAGTGGGATCTACAAGGCAGCTATGCCCAAGCTGTGCAGACAAACTGGGAGTAAAGATAAAATAAGCAAAACACTTAGTTTGGCTGACCAGGTAAAGAGCTTGCTTTGGGGGACAGAGTTTCTGTGGACCACCATAGAGAAGAAAGAATTAAAACTGTCTCCATGCTCCAGAAAAAAATGCCAGAAATATAGATGTCAGACTCTCTTAGACATCTCAGAACTGCATCTCTCGACTTCTTAAAACATTTGGCTTCATGATGAAAGTACCTGCTCCCAAGGGAAGAGAAAGAGCACCTTCAGCTCAGCTGGGGCTCTGCAGTTGCTGCTCAACGTTCATAGAATCATAGAATGATCCAGGCCAGAACGCACCTCCAAAGGTCATCTAGTCTGACCTCCCCACAATCAGCAGAGACACCCCCAACTAGACCAGGTTGTCCAGAGCCTCATCGAACCTCACCTTGAATGTCTCCAGGGAAGGGCCCTCAACCACCTCCCTGGGCAACCTGTTCCAGTGCTCCACCACCCTCACAGTAAAGAACTTTCTTCTAATCTCCAATCTAAATCTGCTCCCCTCCAGTTTAAAGCCATTCCCCTTGATGCAGTGACACAGGCTGACTTCAGGTAAACCACAGAACTCTCAAGCTAAGCAGAAAGATCTGGTTTAGACAGATTGATAGATATAAACACATACTTTAATGTACTTTAAATGAGAGATAAGAAAGACAGTGCTTAGAAGTAAATAATACTTTATCACAACAATTAGTGATACTACTATATGTCTGCATTGTGTGGGAGGATTTAAAAACCTGTCATTTGTTGAAACGGTCCTAAAAGTGAAGGATTTCTGATAAGCTTCACAACATCAATTACATTAAAATTGCTTTTCCTTCTCCTCCTGAGATCTCAATTTTATTTTCATTGCAACTGACACAAAAAAAAATGGTTCCTGTTCCTCCTGTGTCCTGGAAAGTATTGCAGAGATCCACCACACTGGGCCAAGCCTACCTCAAAATTGATAAAATTTTATAAAATTACCAGCTTTTTCCCCATCCTGTTACATGCTACGCCATCCATCAGTGTGACAGTGATGTTATTTGCATTCTCCGGCAAAACAAATGGTAATGTTCTTATAGTCGTACAGGATGCCAACAGCTTAGGATGTAAGCCAGACTTCCTCAACTCAATTAATAGAGTAGCTAAATTTTAAGTGAGACTATGGTTTCAGTTCTGCCCTTTGCGTATGGAATCTTAATTAGCTAATAAAAATCTCTAAGGTCAGCTGCACTGACAGGAATTATTTGTATGGTTCCAGTACTCACCCAAAAAATGTTTGAATCCAGTCAGAGCCTCAGTTGGGCTTTCAGGTGGATGAACACTGCTTAAAGGAGCCCACAAATGTCTGTGTTTAACTTACCAAACAGCACAGTTCACAGGTTCTCCATCAAGAAGAGTGGAGAGATGCAAGTCAGGCTTTCTTGACTTCACCCGGCTTTCCTGCTAGGCTCCAGAGTGAGTCAACAGCGTGTCCTCACTCCTGTCCCAGAGCTCTCCAGCCAAATGCTTTGCTTTATCCAAAGCACAGACCTTTGTGCTTCACTCCTGGAAAAAAATGAATGCAGTATGTGCCACTCAGCAGCAGCCACTGCACAACTGCACAGTCAAATATCTACAATGATGGTTTGTTTCTACACTTTTAAAACACGTGTGCTTGGTTTTTAACCACAGGAAGGATATGGAATACGAAAAAACTGGAGCTTTTCATATCTGAAGATACCAAAAAGATGGGAGAAAGTCACCACTTTTCCTGCACAGCAGAACCAGTGCTGCTCTCCCTCGACATGTGGAAACCCTGACCACAGCTCCTCTGAGGCCTCACCAGGGACACGAGTTACAGCCTTTAAATCTCACATGGGAAAACAGCTGAGGCTCTCAGAGGAGTTCAGCATTTAGACTTCATTTTTGCTGATTTTCTACATAAACTAGCAAAGAAAAGACAAAACACTCCAAACCTGCTACTGGAGACCCCTCGGTAGTTACAGGTGCAGACAGGGATCCTTGGAGCAGCTCTCTAGCAGGCAGCGAAAGGCCCTGTTCCACAGCCCCTGGCTGGCTGGGATGCAGTCACAGGGAGGCGTGAAGACGCAAAGCACCCTGCGCGTTGCAGAGGCTGGTGTATCTCAACCTTTCCCTTTGACATGATGACCCCTCCTTCAAAGTGAAGACTGCTCATCACCTCTAGTCTTTTCAGCATACAGGCAAACACATCAGTGCTGCCTCTGTAATTGGTTTGCGTGTAGGGACTTGTGTGTTTTGAGAAGGTGAGGAAGAACATGGAGTCTTGGAGGACTTTGAAATGCAGAAGTCTGGGCAAGATTATCCTTGCTTTCCACTGTAATGACTTTCCATTACCTCATGTCTCTGTCCAATGACTTCCCCCCCCATACAGGCTTGCACTCCTGTTATCCACATGCAGATGAGAAAACATCCTTTCCCTCTGTCAGATTTTTTCACCAGGACACCAAAAGATTGCTACCCCTTCTCCTCCCTCATCTGCAGCTGAACCGACCGCTTCAGTAGTACAAGTAGCCCCACAGAAGCAGAAGTTACGCACTTGGTGCTGCGTGAAAGGTCTCTGCTCTATCATCCCCTCATGGCAAAAACTGCAGACAATAATTAAAGTTAGTAACTAAACATGTTAGAAAATATAAAATACAAAAAGCTTTGCTACGTGCTAGTTATGCTTCAAGGCTGCAGTGAATGGCACACGTCTGAGTACAACGTGTACAGGACATGGAAATGTGAGCATTAGCTGCACAGTAGCCCCAGGGTAGATGATGAATGCTTCTGTTTCACTGATGCCCACCAATGATATGGCAATAATTTTCTAAATAAATAATATTCACATTTTATTGAATCTCCCTGCCTCATTCTTGCAGGGAGGCCTTTGCTGATCTCTTGCTGGTCTTTCCTTGTTACTGTTTCTGCTGAGGTTAATAGGACTTTGGCTCACATTAAGACACGGTGACTATTGCATGCAGAGGAAAAATAAGTCTCTCTCCAGCCAATTCTTCTTCAGCTTAGAAGGTCCCATTCCAAATTAATCTGATATTTTGAAAAATGGTTATGTATGATGTAACTGCAGTTATCAGTAAACTCAATTAAGGATTAGGGTGTTCCTTCCACTGCTATGGCAAAACTACACTCTTTCCCCTGGGAACATTAACTATCAAACACTTAACTCAGAGTCTTAACTTCATGTGTGTGGGCTCTTGCTGCTGCTGAGCTGTTCCTGAATACACAGGGCCAGCAGATACCCTGTCAGCTGTACCTGCCCTAGAGCTGGTTTTCCACTTATCTGAAGGCGGCTGGTGCTTGATCATATTCCCGCTCACCAGCCTCTCCAGCACGCCTGGAACAGAGGGACTTGCCTTGCAGCTTGGCTTCCCCAGCCCTTCCCCTACGTTAGACATTCAGATACTGCACACCTTTAGGATTTATTTCTTTTATAGAGACAAATACAAAATGCCACTGAGGATTTCTGTTTTGGTTTGGTTTGGGTTTTTTTTTTTTTCCCTTCATGCCACCTGTGAAGCCTGCAATGTCCCGCTCCCCCAGAGCCCAACATTGCTCACCTCTTTTCCTCCCCACAGAGCAGCCTCATGGGATGTGAGCAGATGAAGCCTTATGAGGAGCTGAAGAACAAGGTCCTCCTCCTTGGACCTCAGTCCTTGTCCTCACCAAAAGTCTTTTCTAAGTAGTCCAGCAAAGCAAACCATGCTAGAAACTTCCCCTGCTACTTCTCAGCATCTCAGAGCCTCATTCTATTTGACTGTAGGTCACTACTATCTGCAAAAGAAGTGGCCCTGAAAGACAGCAAAGCTGCACCTTAGCTGGAGCTCAGAGAGGCACGGTGGTGCCTAGTGGCTGTGCTTCCAGAGAGCAGCTGTGACTGCCCTGTTCCTCATTTTAACTAGTACCTACGCTGAGGCACCTGTGCACATGCTCTTAAACCTGCTTCCCAGATCCTGGATTTCTGAACATTTTAGGATGAGCAGGAGACCAGGGTGAACTGCACGAAACGAGGATTAACTCAGGTGAGTGAGAAGAGACCTGGTGAAAAGAGGCGATGCTTCAAAGAGCCTGAGATGATGCGTTCAGCACCCAGCATCTCTCCCAGCTTCCTCCTGTGCAAAGTGCGCTGCAAACAGCAGAGTCACCTGCGCCTGGCCAAAATCCCGCATCCCATTTCTGCTTCCCCGGCGCCATTCCGGATGGTGCCAGGGCTGCAGCACGTTAGATAACGAAACCCTTCACCTCCCTCTGCCACCGAACAGGGCTGGAGGCAGCCCCAGAGCCAGCACGCCCTGGTGCTCCTCCAGCCGTGGCATCTCCCTGCCAGGGGCAGCCGGAGGGCAGAGCCCTTGCCCGGGGATGCCGTGCCGGGAGGCGGGCAGGCTGGTGGCTGCTGCCCGGCGCCCTGGGTCCGCAGCAGCCTCTAGATGGTGCTGCTCAGCAGGGAATGAGCCCCAGCTGCCGGGGAGTCCCCCCGACACCCACCCACCCACCCACCAGCGGCAGCCGCTGCAGCAGCGCTGCCAAGTCCTCCCGCACAGCATCGCTATATCGTGTGTGTGTGTGTGTGTGTGTCCCCGCTCTCCGCCCCCAAATTCAGGTTTGGGGAGCCGTGAAATCCCAGCCCTGGGCAGGAAGGATGGGTTTAGGGGGTTTATCTACCTGTGTAAACAAAAAACAGTTTTAAGGCTGCACTTTTCTGAAATTATTTCAGTAGAGAAGGAAACATATCTGGGCCCTAGTCAAAGAAGTTTATTTCTAGCTGTTAAAGGAGGAAAAAAGTTACCTTCATTGCATAATATTTTATAATCCAGCATCCACCTTTCCTTTACAGGCTCTGCAGTTTCATGGTCCTTGCCTGCTTTGCTCAGCAGTGAGCTCTCAGGTACCCGAACGCAGGCTCAAACACACCAGCTCCCGTGCGGACCCAGCTGCGAGCAGAGCCCCAAGCGTGCGGCGCACGGCTGTGCACTGGGACCGGGGACACTTTGCACGGCCACTTCTGCAGCAGACCTGAGGCATGCCTAAGGACGCTAAGGAAAGGCTGCACATGAGTTCAGGAAGAGCAGGAGCTGTCAATGCTCACATCCAATCTAGACTTTAGTAGAGGTAATTACCCTTATCTAAATGATCTCTGTGTTTTGCTGGGATACTAATTCCTTTTTTGAAATTAATGCTATATAATGGAAATCACAGACCGAGCTCTGAAGAATCTGTCCCATTAGCATTAGCACTGTTTGATAGGTCAGAGTCTGACCTAAAGGCCATGAAAGCAGAAAAGACTGCTGTTGCCTTGGGTGAACACTGGCAGGTTGCAACCACACCACCGGGGGGATTTGTGCATTGCAATAGCTGTGTGAGAGCAGCCAGCCTGAAGGTGACAATTTCCCAAGACAGAACATCTCATCTCCCCAGAGATCAGGTCAGGTGTAAACACACTTCTCCTTTGATACACAAAAGCACAATTACAGTTCCTGGAATTGCTCTGGAAAGAGCACTGATAGCTTCTCCCTGCAAAGAAAATGAAACCCACAGGAATACCTTTTTTTTTTTTTCTCCCTTTCTTCCATCAAATTATGTCCAGGAACTCCCTCAGATATGTATTTTTTCACTCAACACATGCCACTTCAGATCAGTTGGGCTGGATCCATCCACAAAAGATGCTGAACAGTTGGTGCTCAGCCCACACAAAATCCCATGTACATCCACAAATAAGGTGTTCCTCTACTTTTCTCACTTACAGGACTTGATTCAGCTGGCATTTTCAGAGCACACAGAAGCCAGAGAAACAACTATTCTCGCCAACATATTTACCCAGTTTCAGTGGTTGGATGATCACGCCAGACTGGGGAGAAATGGGCTTTTCTTCTGAGATACACTGTGAAAGTTCAAATTCTCCTAGGGGACTGCACCCAGATATCCAGCAATAAGTGAGCCTGGGATGGCTACTTTCTTAGGCACTTGGTTGCTCTGTTGACTATCTGTAAGGAAAGGTCCTTATTGCTTTTAATCTTCTAGCATATCACATAACCCCCAAACAAAACTCCAACCCACTAAAAGATTTTTCAAAGAACCAAGTTTGTCTTACAAGCATGATGGTCTAAACATCACTCAGGATGCAGTGAGGTCCTCCCAGGCATGTCCCAGCAGCTCTGCCAGGTGCCACGTGCACCCCAGCCCTCCTCTGTAGCCACCTCTGGGGCAGGAGCAGAGCATGGAGTAGCAGTGTTTGAGGGGAAGATTGCCCAGCCAGATGACATGCGGTGGAAACCACTCCTGAAAATACAAAAAAGCAGGAGTTTTCTGCCCCATATATAATCCAACCAGTGCAGTGAGATAAATGAACCTTTACTTTTTTTCCCCTGCTATATGGTGGTCGTGAAATTTTTCATAATCAGAAGTAATCAAGGTGGTGTCATACCACTATGCCCCAAAATACCTCAGCTTGCTCCTTTCGCAATAGCCAAAGAAACATCATGTTCTACAGCTCAGGTTTTAATCTTGCAGCCTTATATCTCACTGTGAGCCTGGGCTGGTTTTATGAATTCCAATTAGGTTGCAGCCTAACGTGGCAATCTGATAGATGCAGACTGAAAGGAAGGGGGGATTTAATAGTCCTGGCCTCGTACTGAGCTGGCAATGAAGAAGGGTTGTTATTAGTCATTTGCATAACATAAAATGAAGATCCAGATCTAGGCTTAATAAATTCTTCCTCATATGAAATAACACAGTTATAGCCATTTCTATAAAAATGTCAAAGCCTTTATGTGAAGTAAGTGTTCCTTCAGAGAATAAAATATAGTCCTACAACTTAATAAAAATCACTTGTGTCACTACATGGACTTCTTTGAAGTGCCACTCTGCAAGGGGAGGGGTGTGAACTTGGGCAGCATGACCAGAAGAAAAATGAAAGTTACAGTGCAAGAACTAAACCAGGGACACTGAGGAGCAGGCACAAAGAAGCGATGCCCTGGGTGTGGATCTACTAAAAGGCACGCTGTTTTTTCTGGTTTGGTGGTGTTGCAGCCCTGTTTCCCCCTGAGAAACTCTAGGCCATCACTCAAGATGCAGAGATAGCAGTGAGCTCAGAAATGGACCAGACCCTCTGGCTTAGGCAGCTGAGCAGAGAACAGCAAACCCAGCACTGGGCAAGTAGTTTGGGTACCAGGCATGACTTAGGGAAAGAAGATTCAGGTTCTCCAAGACAACTGGTGAGGCTGTGAGCAGATAAAGTCCCTGCAGCAGTGGGGACGGTGCAGCTGTGAGCAGCCTGACTGCAGGGAGACGGAGGTGATGTTGCAGGAGCCTCAGCCTCAGCAGTTTCTTCTCTGGTGTTGCACCCTTGGGAGGGCTACAAATGCCCCATACCTGGGCCTGTGCCTGGCCTGGTTGGTACGCAGTGCTCTTATTGCTCCACGCACAGCTCAGCCACAGCTCCTGCAGGATTAACAGGAGGTTGGTTAAGCACATGAGGCCTGGTCATGCCCTTGAGGGAGCACCATGAGTGTTAGCATAAAGGTCCATGACTTTCATTTATCTTCTTGAACAGCCCGAGGAGCTGAACCCTGTCTGGATCACAAATAGCAACTAGTTTCCCTTGAAGACAGATACATTTTTCATACTTTGAGATGTTGAGACACAGGCATCATGGTGACCCTGGAAGAGTCATCACACCACAGCAGGAGTGTGAGTGCTATTTCTCAGTGAACTAGCTGAGATGCCAGAAGCAGTGTAAGTGCAAATTCAGTGCTTCTTTTGGGTTAAAATAGCCTCTGAAAGGGTATGAACCACTGCAGAGCTCAGCAAGCAGCTCGAGGGAGCTTACATTTCTTCTCACAGCACTCCGTTGTGCCATGTCAACGTTTCTCTGAAAGAACAGAGAACAGCAAGTACCCAGACCTCACCTGCCCTGGTGTGGGAGTACTAGCACAAACTCTACAATGGCTACCATCAAGTGTCAGAGCTTGGAAAAGGTGAACACTGAAAGAATGTCACCAAAAAGTAACATTACAAAGAGGTACCCATGAAAGTGTACCAGTGGTTTCACCACCCACCCCAGCAGGTCTTGAAGCAGCAGGAAGGAGGGATCAGAGGACCAGAGCAGCCGGTGAAAGCCAGCTGGTATGGCTACCCTACGTGTCCCTCATAGCCTGAGTGCTGCACAGTCAGCACTGACAGTTCTGCAGGTTTTTGGTTCACAAAATCCATTTGATGTAACAGAAAGTGCACACATGGCTGCTTTTCTCATGGTCTTGTACATAAGAGGTGAAGGGCTGGAACCTATGTGATGCTTCTCTGTTGGTTGACTAAGAGCCCATCAGCATAGCTCCAGTGCAGAAGCACAGCTATGTTGGCAGCAACAGCCACTCACTCAGCTCAGCTTCTGCAAGCCAGTATCTCTAGTGGAGCCCCTAAACTGGATTTCTAAAATCACCATCCTAGAAGCATGCTGGCATTGCACAGGTGACAGGGAATTCATTGAAAGAAGCATATGTAGCCAGAGCCAGGGAACTCACATTTCACAGGGCTTTTGCAACTTGCTCAGGGGAGCCAGGTAGCCATGGTGACCTTTAGCATCTGATGTCATACTGCAGGGCTTGCCTACAGAGGGGACAATGTCATCAGTTACCTCGCTATTTTTACTCCTGTTGTCCCCTTTGGTCCCCAAAGTTTCCACAGGGGAAAGCTCTCCCACACCTGCTTAACTACATCCTCATTCAACTTTCATCTGTTCTGTGACAGATGGAGGGGAGTGAACTTTACCTTTCCAGTAGACTTTGGTTCACACTACAAAAATGAAATTGGGTCTAAGCTTTTCCCAAATCCATCAGCCTTTGGAGCAGCACAGGCAGAGAGTGCAGTAGCAGATCTGTGTCCATCCATTACTATCAGGATGTCTTTATAATGAGCAGTCTATTGCAGAGTCAATGACAGGGTACTCCATCCTAAAGGAAGGATCTGAAAGGCATAAAAATAAACCTTGAAGTCAAGGCTTACATAGCAAAATATTATCTTTTTTTTTTTTTTTTTTTTTTTTGTTAAAAAACCCCCATATTTCAATCATCAGATTCAAACCCAGGAAGATAAAAAAAAAAAATCTCATATTACAGCCAAGAAGCATACCCAAGAATGAAAGGCAATGAATGCTCACAACTGCAAGCAAAAAAAAATCACTACAATCCAATGTTGATCTGTACTGGGGCTTTAAACACATTTTAATTAAAGAAAATGCAGAAACAGTGAGTATTTAGTGTTTCAGAAACGCCAATATGGAACATCATTTATGGATGTGCAGGGACATGCAGTAAAATATATTTGGAGATTAAATTTACTGCTGATACGTAGTCCTGGGTGCAGAACAAGCTTTGAATCCTTACTGTGCAGCCACTCCTTAAGGCATTGATCCTGCCAGAGAGCAGAGTCTCAGGGCTAGCTGCTTAAACTTAGACTGGTCTAAGAGAGACAGGCTTATTGAAAAGGAGTTGTCTAGTAAAATCATTTCAGAAACTGTGTGTATTAGATTCATGTTCCAGGCAGCTTAAAAAACATCTATGCTCAGTCATTTTAAAAATGAAACTGCCATTGTAGGAACACGCATCCTTTCCATCACAGCTGGAAGGGCTAACTCCCAGCTCCATACAGACTGGCACTGGCAGAGGGAAATTCCCTGTAGCAGATGAACCTGTTCTTTTCCAGGGAGCTGTGCCCTTGCAGTTGGACTCTGAAAGGATGATGATGCCACTGGCCTGAAACCCAGGGTTTGGAGATGCTGTTTTCTTACCTCTTCTTATGCAGAGGTCTCAGGTCAGAGAGCTGGCCATGGCCACTGGCAGGGGTCCCTGCCTCTCACAGATGCGCAAGGTGCCATCTGCTCCATCTCTACCAAATACCTGCAGGGCAGTGAAAGGAACCACAGGGCAATGAAAGAGGAACCAAGCAAAGTGAAGCAAACCTGCTCCTCACCGCAGGGACCACAGAGCTGTTGAAGTCTGCTTGGTTAAAAGGAAGCAAGGTCGAGGTCAAAGGCAGAAGAGCAGGTTGCCAGGAGAGAAAAAGAGGGGAAGCTCCTGCCTGCAGAGCAGATTCACAGCATTGAAGTGTCTACTGGGACTTCCATCAAACCCAGGGCCCCGACCTTTCTGTGGATAAGTGGATTTTCCCTGCCCCTTTCCACAGACCTGTCTCTGCTCAACGTTAAACACCTCTGGGAAAATGGGAAGCAGTTCAGCTATGGCCAAGCTCGTATCTATGGTCACTAAAGGGATCAGCACAGATGAAAACTCAGATCAAGCACAGGAGGAAGTTTTCCCAGCTTCACGCCAGCCACGCTGCATTTCCACAGCCTGGGAGCACTCTCTGCTTAGCGTGTCAGGAGAGAAACATTTCACAGACATCAGCTTTGCACTGTCTGCTTTTCCAGTTAACATTTTCCCCTGAAGACATCTTCTTCTACAGCCCATGGGGTTTCTGGGCAATATGACAAAACCATCCATATTCATTAAATCCATCTTTTATTAACTTTGTTAGAAAAAAATTTTACCAAGGGGAAAAATAGACCACCTGTAATTTTAAAAACCATTTTCTCCAGTCCCTTAAGTTATTCTCAGATGTAATAATACTCTAATAACAAGAAGATCATCCTGCACTAGCACAGAGTCTTTCCTCCCAAAGTGCTTTAAAAGCTACTTCGCTCTCCTCTTCCCACCAGAACTTCGGCAGAATTTCAGGCTGCACAAGGAGAACATGGTTATCTCCCCTGGCCCATGGCCGAGACCCATGGCTGGGAACTGGCCAACTGGAAAGCAAGTTATGACTTTATTTGGAAATATGCAGACTGAATCCAACACTCTGCTACACACACAGGCCTGTTATCACCTTCACAAATATTTAGAAGTCATGGGCGTTTCGGGCTGTGGTTCTGCAAGATGTGAAAATCCATCTTTATGCTCAGAGCACTCAATCAAGAACATCACAGCCACACAACACAAACCAGCACTCTGGTACCAACCCAACCACCCAACTCACATCTGCTAACGATTTTCCAAGGAGTGACTTTATGGCAGAAGATTTCGTGCTGGATCAAATACCAGCTGCATTCCTGTAGCCAGCATAAAGCACAAACACTAATACCCTCTCATGTGGCTATGCCTGCATGCAGACACTTGACTATGGAAAAATTTTGTTCAGACTGGAGATCTGTTATGACATGGATCCAATACTGAATCAATGAACCAAAATTTTCCAGTAAGTTCTGCTCCCATGCACCACACAGAATATTATATATTTCTGTGTGCTTATTTGGCTGAGTTTGGGAAATCTGAAGAATAACAATCTAGAATTTGACACGATTTCTCTGAATAATTCCATACTACAAAAAGGTGTGAGTCAAAGTGAAAATTTTCAGGCTGTCCCAGAGCTTGGAAAAGCTTGTTGGGCAAACTGCACAGCCCCAGTGGGACACATGCTCCAGATTTGGCTGCAGGATGCTGAACCAGCAATTCTCTCTCCTGCATGTTTTTTTTTAAAAATATATAAAACACAAACACTAGTGTATAGCTGGATCTCTGTGATCCCACCACACTGATTAACAGCACATCCTTTAAAAGAAAAGAAGAGAATACAGCCAATGTTACATATACACTGACTTCCACATGCATATAAGCCATTCTTCTTGAAGGGAGAGTTATGGTGCGTGGGGAGAATAAATCATCCCGGGCATATTTGGGGGATGTCCCACACTCCCTCACCACTCCCTCAGGAAACAGAATGTGGAGAAGCTAAAATAAATTGGAGAGATGAGCAGTAATTTATTTTCCCGTCTGGAAAAGATAATTTAACTACTCAATTAAATATTGCCTAAAGCCATACTATTAGAGTTGCACATCCCATCTGTAATACAGACGGATCTTGCTCTCTTATTACTGGTCTTCATGCTGTCTGGTACTTTAAAATTCTGGTTTAATTAGATGACACCTTCCACAAATGCTGAGCTATTGGCACATGATAATTCAAATAGTATCTAGGAATTTTTGCCATCCAAGAAACCTTCTGTAGGAGTCATATGTTCTCTTATCTCTGACACATGATAGCAGGTTGCATGCAATGCTGTACAAACTGATGATATATTATCTCTTAACTCATGTTATTTTGAAGCACAGGGCTTCAATCTGGGCTCTTTTCTCTCATTTTTTCAACAGTTTTCACCCAAGACTATCCACAGTCATCTAGTTTTACAATGTATTTTTCATTGATGTCTCTGAATTGCTGATCCAATATTCAAGAAGACCATTTTAATACTGAATTAATAAGCAAATATCCCCATTATGAAGAGCTTTAATTATGATTGCAGTTATTACACCTAATTATAGCTGCCTTGAAACAATCCAGTTAGTTGGAGAGGTTTGTGAGCGGTGCCTGGATGGGCAGACAACTCTCTGATATGCTGAAATACATTCAGTCATTTCCCCATCAAGCGTGACGCTGAGGAACTCCGCGGGACCATCAAAACAGCACATAAAACATGTGCCTTAAAGATTTGTTGCAACACCACTGTGGAGGAGGTGGGCTTGGCAGCCTGCCTCGCTGAGGGCTTGAAGCAGGCACAGAGACCTTGGGTACCACCAGCTCTACGTGCTCGTAGGCAGGAGCAAGTAACCCTGTCTTCCTAACACGTCTTCCCCCTGGGCAGGGACTTGTAGAGGAGGGATATTTCAGAAGGGGCTGTTTTCAGGAGCTCCTGGCAATGTCTCCAGCCTCCTTCCTGCCCCCTCGCCCTGCCTGAGCCTGCAGCACAGCAGACAATTCCCTGCAGCAAGTGCAAAATCCATGAGTTTAAGGAGTCAAACCCCACAAAGCCCCTCAGTGATCCCACCTGAGAGCTGAAAACAACCAAGATCCAGACTTCTGCCTGGGGCTTGGAGCATCTCCTCCGGTGCACCTGTGCTCTCAGCTCTTCATCTTCCCAGCTGTGCCCAGGGACGGCAGCAACAGGAATAGTAAGGTGCAGGCTGTAGGATTCACCAGCTGTGTTGCTGGGGTATGTCCTGGCTGTGCTCTCAGGGTTGTCTGAAATGCAAAAAAAACACACCAACTTTAAATTTCAAAAACAAGGAGAAATTCCTCTATGTGATAGCTTCCTATTTGCAATGGTAATAGAAATGATATATTCCAGTAAGGCCTTTACCCATGCTACACAACTAGAAAGGGAGAGGAAAACTCAGCCGTGGTGAGAGCACAAGAACATCTCCCACTGATCTGCTAGCTGACAGCAGCTCCTCAGTACCTCCAGCCTGAAACCACCCTGCAAACACCAACCGTTAGACATTCCCATTTAGACACCTGTGCATTATTATCCCCTTTTCACTGCACAAGAGACACAGGAGAATGTAGCTGAAGAATTCTTCCATCAAGGAGTGAGCAACACAAGTTATGAACAAATCCCAGATGACTCGCTTTCCCCCACCTCCCATCTGCTTTAACCCATCGGTAGTCCACACTCCGTAGGATGATGAAGAGAGGCACACAGAATGCTGTCAGAAATACATTTATATTTATGGACTAGTTCAATCAGTTCCTTCATTTGTTTTGTCAGATGATCATCCATCTCTTCACCTTCTATCCACCCCCACCATCTGCCTAAAAAATCCATGTGCTTAAAAGTTTGGGGGAATTTACATGTGATTGAGAATTTTGTACCACAAGTACAGCTGAACGAGGTGGATCTTTTTGCATTCACATGTGCCTAGGAAAAGCACTTCATGCTTCAGATCCCCATGACAGGGCTCTTCAGGATCTCCATCCCCCTTGCTCAGTGGGGAACTGGAAAAACATCACTTTACTCACTGATTTGTGGTATCTTCCCTGGCCCTTTTTGTCTAACAACTTTTGCCATGATGGGAGATTCCCTTCACTAGGTGCTGTATGAACACAACACAGAATCAGTGTTTTATAAACTCCTTCTTGATGAAGGTACTGTAACTTTGGGGAATACACAAGGATTTCCAGATACAATGAGCAGACCTCTTACGACCATTGATTCTGAATGTCTTGGATTAACCAGGCAACTGGGCTATCCGTGAATATCTTTAAACATGAGGAGTGGTATTCTTTATCCCATTTCATCCGAACTACTATGACTATGGGGGTTTGTTTTTTTTTTTTTTTGTTCAGCTCATTTTTGTAACCCTATTAAATTCTTTACCTTAACAATGTCACCATTGGATACATGGTACATTGTGATTTCTTTATATCGTACTACACTTACGAGTCATAGTAATCAACCGGGGACAAAAAGAACGATAGAAGATGCAAAATCTGTTTTGCTCTTCTGCTGCTTGCTTGGTAGCAGTGGTTTACAGAAGAGCTTTGGACAATTCATTCAGCCTTCAGACATCCCCAGTGATGAACCTTGGTAGCTCCTGGACAAACAACTCTCAGCAACCTTCTAAGTGCACAAGTCCCTGCAGGTTCCATGAAATCCCATGAAGACCAAGCCAGGAGGCCAACTTCCCTTAAAGAACCCTAGAGATAAAAATAATAATAATAAAAAATTATCCAAAAGATAATTCCTTCACTGTTAGATTTATAACAGAAGCTCATCACATATATCAGATCCCTGGGTACATATGCAGATGTTTCAGCCATATGCAGCAACATATGGCACGCTTCTCACAATAACTAGTCTTTTTTTTCATGTGTGAGGCTACAAAACCACAAAAACATAAACACGGGGTATCCCAGCCCGCTTAGGATAGAGGGGGTGTCTCTGCTGCCTTCAGGTCCCTCTGCCAGACTAACTGCCCACCAGCCAAACGCTGGTTCAGCTTCCTCTCTCTCTCCAGTCCGCTTTCCAGTTATCCCGGTACAATTCAAGCTCTGCAGAAAGTGTCTTTCTCCCAGATCAGCTGCAAGCTGAGGCACATCTGGCCACCTGTGCAAGTCCTTGAAGCCCCAGAGCTTCTTCGTGCTTTCTTCGTGCATGGTGGTTGTTGCTCCACCACAACGAGCCTCATAACGGCCCTATTATTAGCAAATGAAATTGGATTATCCTGGTTGAACAGCCAGGTGTTTGACCACAGTGTCTGGTGCCTCTGCTGGAAGATCAATGGCAAGAAATTAAGTGCTGCTCAGCCTCTGCTCATCAGATCACCTCTTTGCCCCAGAGGGCCCCATGGTGGAAGAGGCTGACTGCAAATACCAGCCAACCTCCTTCTCTTGGCAGCAGCGTGTGTTGAAAGCCACCAGCTTAGCGAGTCCCACCAAATGCCAGACATTTCTCCTGTCTGCTTAGCGACCAGTTTTTTTGCTTTTGCGAAAGTTATTTGTAGGGCAAAGAGTTTTTTCTGGATGCTGGAGGAAAAGTTGCTAGCTCAGAAGAAATTCAGTACAAGCACTTGAGATTGAAAAGGTCACGGCTGTTAGACTGGGAAAAATTTAATTCTTTTTGGTTATAACAGCCACAAAGAGGGAAAGAAAAGCTTGGGGGCTCCAGCCTGACTCACAAGGAAATACAAAAACAGAACTACAGGATATTTTAAGATTATAAACTAAAAAGCATATCAGGGTGCTTGATGATGTAGGATCAGGGAGAGATGTTTCAAATTGTTACAAAATAGCTGCTAGGATTAGGAAGGTCTTCCTCCCAAATAATTCAAGTGGCTGCATCAAGAGGGCTCCTGCTCACTACAACAAAAACCTTGTGGTGGCTTCACGAAGCTGTAATTGAAGTACATAGTCTCATAGTCTTAGCCAGGTAAGAGGGGGTGGCTTTGGTGGATGTGCCAATCAAAAAGTGGATCCCTGTTGAACGGAAATCTTTCTGGCTATTTTGATTTTCAAAACTGTTATGATTTTTGAACACTTTTCCCACTCCACAAAATATATTCAAACTTTGCCAGCTTCCCTGGGGCTTAGAGCTTCATTTCCTCCTTGCTGGACATAACTTGCAACGTCACTGCTTCGCCTGACACAAATACAGTCTGCCAACTCCTTAAACACAAAATTGTCATTTCCAGTAGAAATATGAACTGGAGCATAAGAGCATCAATAAAAGCCATGAATTTGTGAGATTTTTATTCTTCAAAGTACTACTCCATTCACTGCAAAAAAGGGGGTGCTTTACTCACAGACAACTTTGTTTCCTAAATACCTGCCAGGAATTATTAAAATAATGTGATTATCTGGAGAGACACAGCTATTTCAGACCTCTGCTGGAAGTTTATTGAAGGAAATATTGGTGTTTACGTGTAAGAGAGAATGTTTCTTTGGGAGAAAAAAAAAAAAACAGGGCTACAAAGATATGAAAGGATAAAACCTGTTTATTTTTGGTTTCTGCTTCTCAGTTTCTCGTCTAAACAAAAGACTCTGCAGGTCTAAAGGATTGTGGCTGTGAAGCCCTGAATCTCTGCCCACTTTCTCTCTCTGATCCTAGCCTGAGAAGTAGCTGTGGAGGATATGGAGCTGTGAACCTGGGGAAGCAGCTGGTGCAGAGGTAGAAGGGCTGTCTGCAGATCTGGGAGACCATCGGCAAGCTGGCATTGCGAGGCACAGGTTCAGCAAGGGGGGGTGAAGGAAGCTGTGCCACCTGCCCTCCCCACAGTGCTCCTGATAGCTGGTACACGGAGAGACACCAGGACCCCAAACGCTGCTGCTGTGTCCCCACAGTGTCACAGCACTTTGCTGGCCAGGCTTGCTTTTCTCCAGTCCAGGTCAGTCACACTAATTGATTTGTTCCCCAGCAGCGACGGCAGGCATTTGTTTTTCCTTACTGGGCTCATTATACTGCCATCAGTACAAATTTGGTACCTGCCCAGCGCAGGGAGACTCGGGGAGCCTCACGGAGACCTTTGACGGTGAAGAGCTATTGCCAGACCCAGCCAGCTTCCAGGTGCAGATATGGGCAGCTCTCCTAGCACTGCCATCCTGAGCATTTTATTATTTAAACTATTTCTTTTGTTTATGACCTAGAGGCTTAGCAGTTTGTTGTGCTTGATGAAGAATGCCCCCATCTATTAGAAAGCAGAAAAAAAAAAACCCACCCAAACCCACCCATTTCACTTTTCTCCTGGGTTCCTCTTGGCAGCTCTATAGCTGCTGCCTTACTGAACACATGTACTAAGGGAAGTCAAGTTTATCTCCTTTTGTTCCTTGGAAGCAAGAATCAGTCCCACCCCAAGGTCCAGCCATCAAACTTGATGCAGACTCCCAGACAGCTACCACTAGGATAAAATTGAAATACAGGAAGTTTCATTTAAAAATTAAAGCTGCCCTTTTTTTTTTATTATTATTTACCCATTCCTGTGAGGGTGCTCAAACACAAGAACAGGTTGCCCAGAGAAGTTGTGGACTCTGTCCCTGGAGAGTCCCAGGTGGGGGTGGCACTGGGCAGCCTGCTCTGGCTGATTCTGTTCTGAGCAGGGCTGGACCAGCCCATCTCCAGAGGTGTCTGCTCACCTCAACCATCGTGCAATACCAAATTAGATGAGGCCCATAGCCAGCCTAAAAACAAACCTCTTTCCTGGTACAGATATTTTGTATCACCTTTGTGAGAGCATGGCGGGCACCCTTAACTTCTACTTCGTCAAGTACTGAAGGACATTATTTGCATATGGAAAAAAAAAATCCCCAACCTTCCACATCTTCTGGGCATACTTTGTTCTCAGTGAAAGAGAAAGACTTCAGAATAACCAGTGTAATCAGGGACCTGATTTCTTCAAACAAGACAGCTCAAACGACTCATCCCACATTCCTGGCACAAACTACTGCTAGCTCTTGCACGCTAAGTGAGATGGGCAGGATGTACTGGGCAACAGCCTGACTGTACAGGAATTGAGAGATGGATTTGATCATGCCAATTGCTATCAGAGATCAGCCTTTGCAAACACACTTTCTACAACCAAAGCAATTGCTGGCCCTGTTGAAGCCCCCTGTTCCCTCACCTCCTCTGTCACCTACTATCCTGCAGCAGAGCAACCAGCTTCACACCCTGAGCTAGCTCAGCGATTCTCACACCTGGGTTTTGGTTTCTGTCCGTGTCTCTTTGCACAGCTACGGCACACCTAGCACAGAGCTCCTGTTTGCTTTTCATTCTGCCTGCTGCATTTAAACCAGGTGAATCCAGAGCACTCAAGGGTGAATTCTTCGTTCCAGGCAGGATGGAGATATGATACATTTCTGTGCTTACTGACAACCTTGACACACCGTAGGTGTAATCATTTATATTTTGTCATTCTAGAACAAGAATAAAGCAAGTCAATGACCCCTGTTTGACTGTAAATTGTTTTCTACATTGTCAAAACACACAGATTTAGAAAGATAATTACCCCATTCCTTCTGGATGACAACCTCAAATTAAACTACAAGATCTCCATGGTCTGTCTATCTCTTTGCAGCTGAACTCCAGATGCACAGACCAGAAAGGAAGACAACGAGGAAGGCTTCACAGGACTTGTGCCTTAATCTCTCACTACAGACAGAAAGGACCAAGTAGTGCCCCTTTCCTGTGTGGGTACAAAAGCCCACACAGCCCAGGTGGACACTGGAGCAGGTATAACCTCCCCTGGAGCCACAACAGCCCATTCACAGTAATCCTCCTGGCTGCCCTGGGAAGGAGCACAAGGAGCAAAGCTGAAAAACAGCCACCTGCTGAGGCCATCTCCCCTGAAAACCTGCTGGATCAAAACAGGCTAGTACATCCCAAGCACAACAATGCAGCACCAAGCTTTCCATATCACCCCCCACCTTCAACTACCTGAATTTGAGGAGGCAAATCTTGCCCTCTCTCCATCTCCCATGGCTCCAGGTGCTGGATGCTACTGGCTCAGATGATCCAGAGAAGCTGGACAGCTTGCAAGGTCAAGGCACACCAAGGTGTCCAGGGAGCCAGGAGTCTCTAAAGCACCACTAGAAAGTGATACGGCAGAGTAACCCAAACAAGCAAGATACCCTGAAAAGAGCAACTGCACCCCAACAAGCAAAGCTCAACAACCACAGAACCATGAACCTCCAGCTTCCCCTGCTTCAGTGAAGTTAATTTAACAACAAGCACCTGGGGAATTGGCAGGGTCCCAATTAGACTAAATTGGGTAATGATATGAGTCATGCAGCTAGTGATGGAGAGGCTGGCAACATGGATTCATTTGACAGAGGTTAACACCGATGTTGTGCTTGAGTGTTTGCTTGAAAATCTGTGTGTCTCACAAGTTCTGTCTTTCCCACAGGGATTTAGGTTGCCCAGTAAACCCAGCCCTTCCTCTGCAGACACAGCGTAACACCTCTTACAATGCTTCTAGTGATACTTATTTAATCTTGCGGTTGCTTTATATCCCTCTTCCTTGTGGTTTCCATAGTGGATTATTTCCGAGGACTGTTTGTCCAATCGTTCTTTTATCGGTGAGAAAACACTACACACTCTTGCATACATTTGTCAAGTGTGCAGCCCAACCTGTGCGTGTTCTTTCAGAACATGAGTGAAAGAACAAGAGTGAAAGCCAGTAGCTTCTGCACAGATCACTGCGAGTCGTGGACCCAGTTCAAGGTGCACACATCACCTACAAGAGCATGCCCAGGCTCCTACCGTCCTGCTTCATCCATGGCCGTGCATCACACCCACTGTCAGAACCTCCATCTGACATGATCTCTACCAAAACACGCTCAAATAGGAGATGATAACCCGCTCATGGAATAATTATTAGACCCATACAATAACTATTAGGTCAATCACCTTGCCTGACTCAGAGTTCATAGATGTTCAGTGTAATGGCTTTAGTATAGATACATATATCTCTTCATTTTTTTTTCCACCATAATTATAGAGTAATTTGGAAACAATACAGGCATGTTTTATTCTAGGTAAAACTCAGCAGTTCTTATCAATATAAGCTGTTACGATATGTCTTTCAAGACAAAGCTGGTCTCAAGTCAGGCTTTTCCTAATCAGAAAATGTATTATTTCATCACTTCTGGATCCACGTGGAAGCCAATGTGGGGTACTCCTCTATATTTAGCTTATACTCCTACCCTCCTTGATTTAGCTTATACTATTATGTATTAATGGGGGCTGCCACTTAGCCAAGGCCAAGATTGAAGGTGTTATTGTGCTTTCCTTAGGATACTAATTCTTCCCTGAGTTCCCTTGCTAGCACTGCACAAATCAAGAGGTTAATCACATCTCAGGTAATGGGTCTCAGGACACCTAGGGACATAGCCACATTACTGTTTTTTTTGTTGTTGTTCCTGTGTTTTTTGGGGTTTGTTTTATTTTATTATTTTTTTAAGGTAATGTGGCAGGATTGGGGTAGAGGATACAGTGGAGATAAACTAGGCAATTCACTGCTGGACATGCAGCTAGAGGGTGAACTATTGAAAACCAACACAGTTAGCCAGTGGAAATCTCTGCCATAGATCTGAGACTAAGAACTGACTTTGGATTTCAGAGGAGGAAGAAATATTTCTCTGACTAATGGGGACAACATTGGTCTGGGCTCTGAAAATATTTGGAGCCCTGTAAAGTTTATGTTCCAAAAGAAATATCTGCCTCTGAATTCTGAGGCTGAAGAGGCCTAAAAGGTAACTCTATCCCTTTGGTGAGCTGCCAGGGAAAGGCCACGGAGCAGGGAGACAGCCCCAGGTGCCTCTGGTGGCCAGCAACTCGCTGCTCCTTCATGCGCTACACCTCATTTTGCAGTTGGATAACCAGGGACATCACTATTCACCTGCTGCACTTAGATAAATAAAACTGTACCCAGCATTATTATTTTATTTTGCATCCTTTCAGCTCAATTTTTTTGTTGCTGTACTATGAAAATTTCCCCCCTTGCAATTCTTACCTAAAAATCTGAAGTATTTAAAACAGGAAAAGGTTTTTACTGCTCTATTAGATAATGAGTTTTCTTCGAACTGTAAGGCAATGCAGAAATTTCCTGTGGGGAAAACCAAGAAAGGATAGGTCAGATGAACACAACTGGATTTAGCTTTGGGATCTTTTCCTGGGACTTGCCCACTGTCCTTAACTAAGAAGAGATGCATGAGAGACCATGACTCCAGTGTCATGGTGGGGTTGAGGGACCCTAACATCAATGAGAAACGCGCTCCACTTGCTCCTCCAGTTGTACCTACTATAAATGCATTTGTTTCAAGCTCTAATTATCTGCTTCAGTTTCACCAGTTGCATTGCTGATGAGTGGAAGAAATGCGTGATCACCATGTTCCATTACACTGACAGCTATTTAGCCCTGATCAAATATCTCTGTGCTGCAAAACCAGGCTGGCACTGAACCAGTCACTCCTTTAACGCTCAGAAACACAACCAAAAAATGTCCAAACACAGCTGCCCATAGACAGCACCTTACTGATCTAGTAAGGATGAACATCACTCTCTCACCTTAAAGCCATTGATTTAAGCAGTTGCTGATCTGCAAATAAAACCAATAATGGCTTTTAAAATGTTGCTCAAATTAGTACTTAATTATCTGCCCTCCTCTGGGAGGTCGGATCACATGTTTGTTTAAAACATTAGTTTGCCAGGCTTTAAATGGCCTGGCAGTCTGGGCCACTGAGGTTAGTGGAAATTTTGATTTGGAAAATAATGAGAGACGGAGGCACAACCAGGGGTCAGGAACCCCTGGGAGGGGGTGTCACTGTGTGATCACCAGTTCCCTGGAGAGACTTGGTCGTCTTAATTGGTAAAGCCCCGGCCAAGTCTGTTGGGGAGGTGGTCCAGTCCCAGCTGCAACATTCAGGCACTGCAGGAAGGGGGGTTGCCTTTTCTGAGAGCTCCCAGAAGAGCCTCTCCCTCAGGTGGGGTGCTGGCCCTGTCCCCTTCCCGAGGGTACAGGAAGAGGGTCCCCACGGTTCGCACTCACCCATTTGCTCTTCTCACGCTTCTTTAATCCTCAGCCGGGCTCTTCCCCTCCTGGCTGAACTGGGGCTGCTGCGTTCCACATAAAAGGGATGAGCTCCATCTGTTAGGGTGTCAGCTGAGCATCATGTGCCTGGGGGAGACTCATTTTGAAGAGGAACATACTTGAGTTCCCAATAGACGTGAAGGAGCTGAAACACAGTATTAAGGCTGCTTGCCTGTATTGTCAATTCATATAAGATGTAGTCAAGCTATTGACTTAAAATCTCAATTCCCCTTCTTAAGAAAAGAATGAAACTGGATTTGGAAGAGGAAAAAGAAATCTGCATTTTTATGAGCCAGTGCCGGTGTGATTTTTCTATGCACTGATGAAATTTGAGAGTAATGAAGTGCAATAAACCAAGAGAGGAAATGGCCCAGTCATGAAGTTGTCATCAGGAAAACCTCAGGCAAAGGTTGTACAGGCTCTGCGAGTCTTGCATTACCTCTTTCAGTGGGAGGCGATACGATTTCAAACTATCTATGAAAAGACTTCAAGGTGATTACATAGAATTAAAATTAATTCTGGAATTATTTTTAATGTAGAAAGAGTGAGCGAACTGTGGAAAGAGACCTCAGATGTTCCTGCTGCCAATGCCTGGCCAGGATCCTGCTCTTGGCAAGGAGGCTGCCTGCTCCTTGCCTGATTTGGGTCGGTTGGGATCCTCAAAGCTCTGAGATGAAGTTTCCATGGGTGCCTGTAACTGACTCTTTATTCTTCACCAGTGTGCAGGAGGGAAGTTTCAATACTTGGTATTTGGGGTATTAATCCTTGGGAAATAATAACCCCATAGCATTTGCATGTGGAGCTACTCATTCACAGGAGGAGATTATTCCTTGAAAAAAAAAGAGGAAAACTTGTATTCCTGTTGTATATTATACCTATATCAACGTATCTAAAATATCTGTGTAACAACTGCTATGATTATTCTGCATTGTGGTTTTAGAACCTTTACTCTATATTTATTTAATATAAAACTAGAAAAGGTTCCAAGAAGACCCAGTGGAGATGTAAGTCCTAGAAAAATGAGGTTGTGACTGAGATTTATTCAAATTAAACACAGAAATAAAGCCAAGAAAGTAATAAAAAGCATATTTAGTGGACTCTCAGATGATTAACCAACATGTTCACAGAGCTAAACCTCTGTATCAGTCTTTTAACTGGTTCATTAGTTTCTCTTGGCATGAACTAATTTACAAACCCTTAGCTGACCTTGACATTTGAGAAAAGTGAATTCTGACAATACCTTGTTTAATATGGAGAAACTTAGTTGTCAGACAGTAGTTTGAAATAGGGATTCATATATTGTCGCTTTCCTGCCCCCGCCCCTGCAATCAGGAATTACAGAATAAAAGCATTGCTGTCCTCATACAGCTCATGCAGCACCAGGAAAATAAAATTGCTGTGAATTGAAGGAACATTTAATGCTAAAGAATCAGATAGATTTATTTTCTTTACTTGCAACGACTGCTTAATTCTGAATGACTTCATTATGAAACTTCATGGTCAGACACAGCACTGAGTAAGGAGCTCTGAAGGTGCATAAAAAACTTCCATACCCTTACAAGCAGGTTCAGAACTTCTCACATGTATTAATAAATGTATTGACCATGCCCTGTTCTCATAACTTCCAGAAGTAGTATAATATGTGTTCTATTTATTGTCTGGATGACACTTGCTGGTATTCAAGGTAGTCTGTGATTGTTACAACTGGACCCACTACGTGAGCTTCATTTTCACCCATAGTGGTAGAAAAAAACCCCAGAAACTATGAACTGGAATTAAACCAGTTTAATCCAGCCTCGTTCACCACACTTTTCACAAGCATCTTCTGCAAATGCTCAGCAGGTAAAGCTTCATACGAACAAAAGCAAGCAAAATTGTGTTTGAATCTATTCCACATTCAATTTTGCCCTGGATCAAACTCCATTTTACAGAATTCAGAATATTAGGTAGCCTTGAGCAATGCTCAATAAATTTCTTCAGACTCAGGGCTTAACACAGTACAACCTCCCTGCCCACAAAATCGAGTATTTAAATGTTTTGCAAAATTAGGACCTAAATCCTACAGCAGTTAGTTTTTGCTCATATCACTATGTATCTGACCTACTCAACCTTCATTCTGTTAATCCTCTTGTATTAGTTATATTACTTTGGTAATATAAAATGATCTTATACTAGTTTCTCATAAATATAAATTGCATTAAAAAGCCAAACCCTTCATTTCAGTTAAGGTTCCTAAGTGACGCATTACACTTCCCTATCTCATCATTTACAAAAATCCAGGCACTTATGAGCAAGAAAATTAATAATTAAGAATATAATAAATCATATACTACCAACTTAATAAACACACTAAAAAGTAGAAAGCACATTTCACCTGAGTGTAACAACCCAATTACAATTTCAAGGACAGTTTATGGGTGGAGGTGGCATTAATTCCTGCCTTGATGTCAGGACTTCCGCGTTTGCAGTACCCAGCTGGATTGCCCCATCACAGCCTGGAGATGGGGGCTTTTTCCCTCCTGCCTCAAGGGGCTGTTGAGAAAATGTAGGTAAAGGGTAGAAAGAGAGAGAGGATAGCGGGGCTTGCTCTCTTTTCTGTGGCTACAACATCTCCCTGGTGACCCATGGCAGCGTCCTCACATTCCATTGCCCTGACCTGGCTGCAGGAGAGCAGTCTTTGAATATTTCTGAATACTGAGGGCCAAATGAGGACATCCAAGAGCAGTCTGGTTTAGGGCAGAGAGCTCCTTTCCCCTTTCAAAGGGAACATACCAGTTCTCCCCAGCAGTGTGAGATAAAGGACAGCTGTCAAACATGCAAAGGATCTGGGACATAATGAAGAGAAGGAGGAATATTGCATTGGAAGGGCTACCAGGAATTGTTTTGAATGCACTGCAGCCCTTCTTTAAGCATATTGGTCTAAAAGATACATTTCAGATCCTTAGAAGTAAAAACAGCAGCTAAAGAAGCTTAATTTTTTTTCATTCGATCCATTCCTGTAATTGAAGATATATAAATTTACTTTTAAGAAATATCATTGAATAATGTGCTTACTAAGTTCAGCTGAGTTACCCTTTAATTAAATCAGATGACTGGTAATTCACTGAGAGCAGCGAAGCAGGAATACGTGAGAGACCTTTCTGTCTTGAACACACTGTACGAGTTAAAGGATTGCAACAACACTCTCATCCCCATGGGCAAACAAAAACACCACTGTGAACGGCGATACCAACTCATCTGCAACAGACAAACTGCCTATCTGGGAAGAGATTTATGCTTAAACAAGCTACTCAAGGCAGAAAGAGGCTCTCTAGAGATCAATTTTGAATCTCCAACTGGGATTCACCCTTACTGGTGGGCACTTACGAACACTGCTAAAGCCAGCTGCCATAAATATGGGCAAAAATAAGCTGTTGGTTTTTTTCCACTCTGAACCAAAACCGTATCTCCTGTTGATCACTGTGGGAGCTAATTCTGGAGGGGCACTGCCAGTATCTCTCATTTCCTGCAAGAAGGAATTGACCAGAAGCTGTAGGAAATCTCTCCTGGCTCCAAGAGTTAGGTGTATGCAATAGGTTTCTTCTATGCTGCCATAATAAATTATAAAGACTATGTTCTCATTGCACTGATAAAGAGGATTTCTTTTTTAATTTATTACTGTTGGACAGTTTCATTTTGTTGTAACAAATCAATCCAAGACAGGCACAATAAGGGCTATCTGCTGGGTGATTTCTGCCTTTCACAGGACTGTTTGAGATAGCTTTGAACGAGAGTTTCCAGTTCAGCATGATGAAGCATTCAGATTGAATTTAAAGATGAATCATTTTTATATCACACTTAAGCCTTTTGAAGAAAGCTTGCTAAAAAGATTGACTGATGTGATCACGCCTAGGCAGTAGGACCACGTTCTCACTTAGCAATACAGGTACAGTTCCAATAGACACAAGGGGGTAGAAACTAAATATACGGGATAAACCTTGCTTTTCTTCTGCAGATCTCCCCCAGACAACCCTCCTGGCACCTCCCAAGCTCCCTTTGGAAAGGACCCTTGGGCCATACTCATGTACAGTGTGTCCCCATGTCAGCAACATTATTCCAGAAAACTAGACCAAAAAAGACCAGAGAAAGCCAGATGGGAACCTGGATTGCTTGCCCAGGGCAGCCATCCTCAACAGCTCCTCCTCTTAATCATTCATCTCTCGTAAACTCTTTTCATAAGCAGATGGAAAATGAGGAAGATGGCCAAGTGTGGCTTTGACAACACAAGAGCTTATTAAAAATGATGGGAAGGTTACAATGTAAAACACCTTATTAAAAAGAAGGGACAAGTCCTTTTGGGAGCCTGCCATGACTCCTGATTCATCAGCACATTTCCCCTTTCTAAAGCAAAGCGACCCCAGCACTCCTCAACGGGACGCAACCAGCAGCAATGGCAAAGGGGCGCTGGATTCATTGCCTGAGGGTGGGAAACGAGTTCCTCATACTCAGAGTGCACTGCATAGGCCATTAACTGAATGAATCTCTGAGTAAATTGCAGCCTGACCTAGAAAACACCTGCTCAAGGGACCATGACAGCAGTAAGTAGGTGGCAGGAGGGATGGGAAGGCCACCGAGCCCTCTCCTCGTTGTGTGTGGTCGGAGCAGCACTGAGCCCAACCCCTCCACTCTGTGCCATGGTCTCATCAGTGGGAATGGGAACATAAATAAAACTGTGGCAGGTGGGAGGAAAACTGCACAATCTGTTTAAGACTTCTCCACAGGCAGTTTAGATTACTAACATCATCTCCAAAACGTTTTTTAAATGAGTCAAAGCAACCACATATGGCTGCTGAGCAGGGTGGGAAAGATGGTGGTTCCTCAGCACCCAGACCCCAGCCGATCTAAGGCCAGCTGCTGATCCAAGGCATCTACCTCGCACAGCCCCTCCATGCCTGGGCTGATGGCAATCCTCAGACTTTCCAAAAGGAGACCCAGCCAAGCACAATCTGTTGCCTGGTCCAGCAGCGAGGGCTTACTCCTCAGCCTTCACTGCGCCAAAAATCCAGCAATCCTGCCAAGCAATTTCTCGCTTCCCAGCAATTTCAAAACACACTACTAATTCTGCAAAAAATCTGCCTTGGAAATCCCTTCTGATACCCTTGAAGAGGATTCACTTTTGATAGGCTGCTATTTTATCCTCTGATTTGCCTGAATTTCTGTTAGCCCAAGGCAGACACCACCGTTCCATATCTGCTCCCAATCAAGGTCATGCAGCCCGTTGGTTTGGCAGGGCTGTTGATTGCTGTTACTACTGTAATGCTTCAACCGCTGCACCAGCTGCTTTTCAATAACTTTCATTTCATCTTTTTCCCTTAAGCCTACACTGGTTTTGTTATTTCTTTCTAGTCTCATAAGTTGCTGCAGGTTAAATACCTTCCCCTCAGAATCAGGCTATAGATCATGCAGCTGAAGTTACTGGCAGTTATCAGATAATGTACTTGATCAGCCAAACACTGCTCTAACATATGCTTTCCAACAGATTAGCCACCATAAATTTTAATCACTCAGAATTACAATCATGCTAAGTTGGCCTTGAGCTGTGGCTGTGCCCTGGGAGGGGGATATTTAAAAGCAGTGTTTGAATGGTGCAAGCGTCTCAAGGGCCTTTTGAAAATGGATGAATTACAATCCATCCCCAAACTTAAAGATGCTTTTTTCCCAGACAGAAAGGAGAGGAGAGGGGAGGGGATTTGCTGTATAAAAAGTGGATTAAAACCATACGATACAGGCAAGCTCAGCAACAAGTCCCATGGTGTTCAATGGTACACGCCAGCAAAGGGACTTAAAGTTTGGTCCCTTTGGCTAGAGAGCATCCAGCCACAGCACTCCATCCCTTTCCAAAACTAATTTACATCTTTTATTCAAATGAAGAAACTCCATGGCATTCAGTCCTTTCCTTAATTATTGCAGTATTTTAATATGTGGGCTCGTTTAAGAAACAAATTATACTCTTTAGTTAAAGGGTATTTCACTGTTCCAGGGGCTTCTGTTGGGTGTTATTCACATGAACAATCTTTGCCAGCACCAGAACAACATTGGTCCTTTAAGCTCCAGAGCTCACCGGTTGGGTACCCACCCCAGGTGCCAGGATCTGACCTCTCTGTAGGAGTACTGCCAACAGGATCCTGAGAAGATCCTTAGGTATAGGCTGTGCAAATATTCCCAGCCCATGTGCAGCTACCAGAAGCATTATTAATCACCCTCTGGTTAAATTACAATAGTGTTTTACCTTGTGGTATTGTTTGAGAGCTCACAGGAACCTTTGGCAGATGGCCAGTTCACATTTCTTCAGTATCCTAAACATGAAATCAGCCTGTTTGCCACAGCATACTTTTGCTTCAGGCATAATCTCAGCAGCGTTTTAATATCTGCTCTTCTCTCTGGCCTTCACATACACTCACTTTCAAAAGCCTCAGAATTTAGTCTCCCAGACCAAACACGGTGTAGCTCCCCAAAGGGGTTATACCAGTTTACGTCACCCGGTGCTGGGGTGGAAGCTCATTTTCAGAGATTATTTGTGGGATTTGTTTAAGCACTCACTGCAACATAGCAGAGATCTGCATCTCCTCTGCTAGCACACTGCAGCTACTATAGAACCAGCCGAGTAGTGACTGCTTATAAAAACGCCCTACCAGTCACAAATCTATGGACCTGCATGCGTTACGGGGCAGGAGGGGGCTGTGGTAAGGGAATGACAGGCTGCTTGTTTTTTGCCAGATTTCTGATCAGTTCTGGCATGTATCAGGCACCAAACTGAGGTGGCTCCAGCCCTGCAGCTGTACTTGTACCGAATCCCCAGCTGCATCAGTGGATTTACAATAAACACAAAAATGTGGCCTCCTATGGATGTTTTGCTACTTACTATATTTAACTGTTATTATGAAAACATAAGGAGACAAAACAAGGGCTTGTCCAATGTAAACCTGTGGCTTTCCTCATCCTGGTTCATTCTTTTGTTTCTTGCCCTGCCTCGGTTCATTCCGGATGTAGCTCATTCTCAGCCTTTCCCTTTCTGCACAGCTCACCCACACCCTGCCCATCACTCACCCAGTGTCCGTCTCCATCCCACAAGGCTTAAAGCATTAATAAAGTGAGTTTCCCCCAAGAGTCTGCCTGCAAGTGATGAGTGGAGAGGGCCTGGGAAGCAACAGGAGCTGCGTGTACTTTGTGTGGAGCAGATCCAAACAAAGAGGACTTAAACTCAGATCTTCTGGGCTCCAGAGGCACCACGGGACTACCAGTGGGACAGTGTCGCTGAGCCTCGCGTTCTTCCCCCCAAGCCCCTCCACTATTCAGTTGTGAGGAAAATGCATTTTCTGATGGGAAAAGCATGGTGATGCTGTTTTAGCTGAGCTCTTCTGCTCTGGCATGGAGCCTGCAACTGCACCCCCTTCTGGAGAAGCTTCACCCAGAGCATCCAGTGTTCACTCTGAGGGCACAACCTCAGCTGTACCTGTCTGGCCTTCCTGTGACTCAAGGGTCCCTGAGGCTCCTGCTCGCCTCTGTGTTTCTCAGAGAGGAGGGATGAAGCAGCCACACCAGTCGTGTCCCTGCAGTCACCAGGGCCAGGGCTGCCAGTTCAGCAAAACACCCCTGCTCTCCCACAGCCCAAAAGACTCTCACGGGAGCAGACTCTGTCAGGCTCAGACTCAGCATCTGCCAGCAAACCTTGCCACACCAGTGCACAGATGTGCAAACATCATTCTAAAATAAACAGAAACAAAATCCCGTTTGTTTTCTGACTGACAAACTAACTCATTTTCAGAATTGGCTCCTGGTTTTCCATAAAATCCAACTTGTGTAAGGGCCAACAATAGAAAAAAATTTAGCTGAAACCACCTTCAAGTTTATCACCAAGCTAAGAAATCCCTGTCCTCAGGTAAAGCACCTCATGGCTGCTATAACCAGCTCCACAATTCTGCCAAAGATGGTCAACTAAAACACCAGGGTTGAGTAGGAAAAGATTTTCCTATCACATTGCATTTGAGACCTTCAAGATTTTCCATGTTCTAGGACTGAAGACTGTTGAAACATTCTGTGAACTGAAAATGTCAAAAAGCCTCTTGCAGCCTGGGACTCATTCTTTCAAACTGAAGATTTTGACCTTGAAAGTATTCTACTACACAGAAACACTGTCAGGAAAACATTTTTCTCCCTTCAGAAGTCAAAACATGATTAAATCCATTATTCCAAAACAACTCTTTTTTATTTAAAAAGCTGACATTTTCCCCACTGTCTTGGCATTTCCTAAATTTCTTTATCATTCAAATGTTAATAATCCAAATAGCTCACAAGCTTTATTTTTAGTTTGCAGAGGTTAAACATCCTTCACATTAATGGATCTTCTAATGTTTTACTTGTTTGTTCATTTTCCTCCCTTAGTGAATAGCAGACTACTCAGAAATCAACCCAGCTTGTTAGAAAAAAGACAAAATGCCTATTAAATTATCAAGTGCATTTCTCATCAGAGTGCAGCTATCATTCTCTGCAAAGAAAAACTTAAGCTTAATTGACTTCCTAGCAAAAGCAATGTTTAAACAGATGGTACTGAGAATCATCTGACTGTTATTCTTTAAATTGCCATGTTTAAGTGACAGGGACGTTTGGGAAACACGAGTAGGCCAGAGCAGGAGCTAGCTGCCTCCATTGGAGATCAGTTGCAGCAGGGGACAGCCAGCCTGCTCCGACAAGCCATTGGCATCACTCCCTGCTGGCCCCAGCAAAACCCTTTAAAAGCAGTTTGCTGGTATGTCACTGGTTTTGTTGAGGACTCCCACAAGCTTCATGGAGGCTTTGTGCCTGGCATCGCAGGGCTCAGTGCCCGCAGCGTGGCACACAGCTGGGCAAAGAGCAGGGAATGCTGTTTGGGATGGGGGTGCAGCCAGGTCTTTGCTTAAAAATGGGTAGTAAACTTCTTCAGAAAAAAAAAAAAATCCTGAAAAATAAAGTTTCCACCCACCTGTGTGAAAAAGTATTTCTAAGGGTGTGAGATGGTACAAAACTGGCGAGGTATAACCGAGCCAGCTGAGCATCCTGAGAACCTGCACGTCCAGTTCAGAGCAGAATGCTCAGCACACGGCTGCCAAAGTGTTCCTCTGAGGAACCCTCTCCACCTCCTTGCAGAAACAGCCTGAAGAATATTCCAACAAAGGATGACTACTTTACTGCTTGCTCATCTGAAAACTAAGGATGCTGCAGATGTAAATTAAGCTTTAAGGCAGGAGATTTAAAAAAGAAATCCTATTAACGAGCTTTCCAAATTAAAAAGGCCCATTTGTAAAGTAAATATCAATACTTTGCTCATTACCAGACTTTAGAGGAAATAAAGCCCCTTTGCTTAAATTCTTTTATGTTTCCACTTTTGTTATTTTGGTATTTGAGTTTTATATATAAACAAGGATTTGGTTGTGCATTCAAATTACTTAAAAAATATAAATAAAAATAAATCCTGAACAACTTTAGGCTTGTGGTCTTTGGAAAAGTGCCAATATTGGTGATCATTTCCACAACTTTTTTTCTATGGCAAAAAAACAGAAGATGTTCCTTCAAGTTACATTGCTCTTAAGAAGCTTTTTTCAGGGCAGGAATGAACCCTGCCTATAAATTATTTAGACTTAGTCTTGCTGGGAAACTGCATGGGAGAATTGATGCCAACCACAGAGGAACAAGAACATTTTAGGATCACAGACTACCCTGTCCTTTTCTGGCAGTGCTTCACTGCAGAAGCTGCCAGAAGAGCCTGTTGAAGAGCTAAGCACATTGCTTAGGACTGTCTCCCTGCAAAGCAGAGAGGAAATCCTGTAAATGGGATTTTAAGAGCAATTGGAGTCAGACTGTGGCTGCTGAAACATTTGTCTGGTAACGTGACCGCTTCAGTGAGGACAGCCAGGAAAGGAGCTTAAGCTAGGATCTGATAGTGGGAGACAGTGTTATTAGGACATTGGGTTGCTTACCTGGTTGCCAAACCACCCAAGAGCTCTTATGATGTGCCAAGACAAAGCTTTTGGAGTGGTCTAGAGGAGAAGACAGAAAGGACCCTGAAATAACTCTAAAAATCTTCCTGCCTGACCCATTTCACAGCAGCTTTGGCTACTCTAGCAGAAGCCTGCTCTGATAAAAGCCACCTGTGGCTTTACAGTATGAAAGCCTGCTTGCCTGGGTTTGCAAGGGAAAGGCTCGGGCACAGATTCTTCAGGGTGGATGTGCCTTAAGGGTCACTGTCAGGGCAAACCCAAGGTGTTGCAGCCAGATCTTGGGGGAGGATGCCGAGCTCCACTGGATGTGGGTTGAGGCGTAGCAGGGACAATTCTGTGATGGAGCAAACAAGAGTGGTGCCACACACTCTGCCCCACAGCACGGAGCATCAACTGCAGCAGGAAGACAATGCGGAAGCTGTTGCCCTTTAAGAAACCTCCTTCCCTCTGTAAATCTGCCCAGGCTCTAGTGAAACATCAGAGGAGGCTACAAGATTTACACAGAAGGCTTGTGACACCCTTTTCTTTTCCTAGCTTTGCCCTGTCTACCAGTGATGCTTCCAGAGGACCCATCCACATCAGTAGTCACGGGCTCTTGGATACAAATTGCAGGGACCTGACATCCAGACTGCTTTCCTCATCCCAAGCCCCAGCAGATCACACTTGCCAAACAGGGCTTTCCTTAAACAGGAGCTGTCCCTGTCTGTGACAGCAGTAACAAAACACAGGAGAAACACCATCTGTTCATCTAGACGGGTACCAGTGGTATCAATCCTCACCACAGCAGTTGCAGCCTTTACTGTCACTCAGTTTTTTCTAAATATTGGGAATGGGCCTAACCACAGAATTTCTATTCCAGCAGGATTTATTGTTATTTATGTTGCACCAGCAGCCTGCCTTTGGCAATATGCATCGTAGGCTGATATGTCAGCTTGTATGACAGCGTTACGCGAGTCCTGTAACGATCCCTTAATGTTCAGCTTCCTACTCCTTGCACCACACTCAGGACAAGTGGGAGTGTGAGGTGTAGCAGAGGTGCTCCTGCTCCCAGCACCACCAGCAGTAGCCCAGAGAGGAGAAAGTCCTCTCCAGCAGTTTTCCCCTATGGCTTTATGGGCACAGGCCGGGTCCCTTACAGGCACCTCTCCTACTCTCAGCTCTCCATGCACATCCTTCTCCAGCACCACCACCTTTCTTTGACCCCAGCACTCCCACAGCAGTGAAGGTGGATTGTTTTCTAGTTTTGCAGATGTCAACAAATGCCATATGGACTGTAGTTATTTAGAGTGGAAAAAAATAAAGACCCATTCTAAACTGGCAGGGATGCGCTCTGCATTCAGCGCCCCTGGCCAGCCGGCAAGCGGAGACGAGTCTGTCCTGAGGTCTCATCGCATCCTGGGGTGTCTGCTGATGGATTTTGGACTCCCTGGAGTCAGCTGTAGAACAAGAGCTGCTTTAATGGGACTTTGACAACAGCAGTTAGCCCTGCATTGGGATGTGGGATTGATAACCTTGCTAAAACCTAAACAAGATTCAGCAAAAAGAGACAAGAAGCCACATACCAGGGCTGAAGTCTGCTGGCACAGAGAACATCAGGTAGTTTGAGGATGTCACCCACAACTACTCTAATTTGGGGCAAGCGTGGAGCATCATGGAAAGGAAAGATGGGTCCCAGCACCCAAAAACAGGAGTTGTGGGGTCAGCTGTGCCCTCAGGCACTGCTATTTTCCTTGCTTTGCTGGAACAGATGGTACCTCAGGCTCTTGAAATAAATAACATTTTGCTGCCTAAGCTGAGAATGCTGGCATGAGCTCTTCAGATAAGAAGAAAATAGCTATGTTATGAGTATGTTTTTAAAGATGCTGTAGATTACCAGGGAAAGGGAGGGCTTTAAGTGGGACTGTTTCATTGATGGTGGCAGGGACTGCAGAACAGGGGTCTCTTTCATCTGACAGATGCTGAGCAGAGATGGGTACAGGAGCACGTGGCAGCTGAGAGGGGGTGTATCCACCCAGCCTGCTCGCTAATGACAGACCCATCAGATCAGCGTGTGGGTACTGCCTCATTGCTGTTTTACTCAATAAACCCCACTGGGTGAAACTACCAGGATGTTTATTACAAATAATATTTGACAGGATGAAACTAGCACATAGATGCTCTTCTGTTGGTTAATGAGGTCTGAAATATAATCCTATAAATCATCAACAACAGCCATCTGGTGACAGACACATGAAAAGAAGAGCAGGTGATTATAACACATCCACATCATTGCAGTGATAGGGGTTTAAAATAGCAGCATACCTTTACACAGGACGCTGCTGCGGTTGGTTAGGAAATGATCAGTTATGTATCCTGGTTGTACATTTTCCCTTACATCATGCTCAGAAGCTGGAGTGTGAATTGGGGCTGCTGAAGCGATCAAGCCTTTCAGCACATCCAGGTGCAGCATGAGGAGTCCTTCAATCACACTGTTGGATAAAGAAAGATCTGGTTATGCTTTCCTTTCCTCCAACAAAGGAGAAAAAAAAAGTCAGATCTGCTATGTTAGAATGATCTAGACCTGGATTTACAGTCACAGAGAAAGACAAGTCTCTGGGTGCTTTCCAAACCTGACTGGGCAAGCACCAAGATAACAGTTCTATAGAAGTGCCCTACTTTGGTACCAGCAAAAATAAGGAAAATGAAGTGCAGTCTGAAATTGCTGAACAATTATTGAAAATGCTACATTAATTTATAATATTTATTATCCAAAAGAATTCCTCATTTTCATTATTCAGGAGGAAGTCAGGATTTCCAAATGTACATCTATTTTTATTCAAGGCCTGTAATTAAACTCAACAGGAGTAAATTAATTTATTACAGCAATTTACATTGTCCAGTATTTTTTATTTAGGAAGTAAATCTACTCAGAAAAAGACCACAGGTAGCAGGAGAGCAGGAGGTAATAGCGTGCGGGAGGCATCACAAAATTCTTCCATATACAGCTGGATCACAGCTGCAAGCACATCTCTGCAAACAGTTCTCTTAGTAACTGGGCTTGTTTTACAAGCGCACAGGTCTCCTGCTTCTATTCACAGCCCATTTCAGCAGTGGGAACAAGTGCCAGGGCTCTGCTTAGTAATTTTATTTATTTATTACCCCCAGTCATCACCTAGGGTCGTATCTGACTGCTGTAGATAGCCCCCTCCCAGCAAGCATCGCAATCTTTTGATAGAGGGTAAATAAGCATCTCTTGACCTGTTTTCTCATTCACACAAGTACTTTCCAGCAGAATATTCTTGCCTGTAGGCTGGGTTCTGGGAGAGGAGTGTATTGCAAACAGTTAATATATGACTAAATGCTGTGTAAAAATGATAGCCCTGAGTCGTTTCTCACTGCTGCTTGGTGTGTGTTTTAAATTATCCTATGATGGAGTTTTAAAATATACATACATATTTAATCTGTCTCCTATTTTGTATCCCACTATAAGCTGCTATATAGCTGTGGGTTTTACTTCAATTTTAACAGTGCTCCTTTGGTTTTCCCACTACATGTGAATGCACTGCTAACACTCCACCTCACCTCTACCATTTCAATGTTTAGATCATCCTACGACAGTATAAGAATTGCTGTGGTGACATTTTTCATAATAACAGTTATATTTAACTACTTCCTATATTTTCCTCATTCCTTTGGTATTTTAAATCCTGTCAGCCCCCCTTTTGGGACTAAACCCTCTCAGTGGCATGCTGCAAGCATTCCCCTTTGAGTCAGTCTGGAATCTTAGCAAGATGGGTGCAAATTACTCATATTCACCAGGGAATCAGCATGGGAAATGTTTGACAGAGAAAATCTGTGTTCTGATGAGTTCATTTGAGAAAACACGACACTCAAATTTTTGGGACATAGAAAGGATCTAAATTACAATGCCAGGACATGTTCAGACTCCTTGTGATAAACGTACCGCCAGCAACGGCGGGAAACATCTTTGAAAAAGCTGGGCACTAATTCCAAGTATGGTGCACAGAGCAAAGAACATGATCTAAAGTTACATTTATTTTATGACTAGATATCAAACTGCATTCCAACCCACAAATAAGAATAGATTTTGCTCAGTTTTTGCTCTGCTGATATAACCTCATCACTTCCAACATGTACAGTGCAGTCACGGCTCTGCTGCTGCAGTCACTATCGTTTATAGTGGTAGTAATATAACATAAGATTAACCTGCAAAAACATTCATTGTAAGTCTCAACGCAAATAACCCACTCCTTGTAGTCATCCTGTGGAAAAGACTGCATTTGCAAAAAGATCCAGGGCTTTAAAACGTTGCCATATCTCGCAGTCTATGAATGCAATGTATTTCTAACTCAACCTTGTCATAGAAAGCAGACATACCACTCAAAGAAAGAGCAGCCTGCCTCATTTATTTTTAGAGGTAACTAAAAAAGGAAAACTTTCCTTGATGTGAGACTGGGGAGGAGAAGAATTCTGGTGAAATCACTGTTATCATGCAAGCACTAAGCATGACAGCCGCACTTCTAACCTACCCCGACTTACTACACAGAGCACTGTGGTCATCACCCAACTCGACACAGAAATAACCCTTGCTTGGCAGGTGGGACATGGGGCAGTGACTGCTTCCCACTCTGCAGAGACAGTCCCTGGGCACGGGAAGGGACAGACTCACTTCTCACGCCTGGGATGCCACTACTGCAACAGGCTTCGTGTCTGCCAGCAATTCTGGGTCTGCCAACAAGTGTTTGGGATGTGCTCTGACATCCCTGCTCCTTACAGGAATCTGATTCCATTCTTTCTTCTGGCCTTTGCAGAATTTTTTGGATTCTGTGTCCCAGAATCAACTACTGCTACTTTGCAAAAAACGCGTCTTTAAATATTTGATCACCTAACGTCAAAATGGCCACAAGATCACAGCAATTCTCAAAGTGACATTGGCTGCATTTTCTAGAGGTAAAAAAGCAATTACTCACAGCACACTGATGGCAGAATATTTAAGCTGAATATTTAAGGAGTTTTAGATGCTTATCAGGGATCTCAATTTTGTGACTTGTTTTCAAATTTCCTCCATGAGTCATGTGTCAAAAAAAAGAACACACATAAACAATGAAAAAGATATTGAAAATATTATTTCAGTTAGCAGTAAAATGAAACAATATAATGGAAGATTAGTTTCATCCCAGAGCATACTGAGTGATGACACAAATACTAATTTTGAAAGATGCAAAAGGCATTGTGCCCCAAAAGATGGAGTGTGATTATGAGCTTAATGGGTTGTTTAACTTGATAAAGTGCCAGTTTCTAAATAGAAACCGTGCTTTAAATATTTAATCAAATTTTGAACAATCTCCCATTTTTTCCATGACTAAAAACAGACACGAAAAAAAATTGCATTTTTCTTTAAGCAACCAAAAATATTGATACAGAAATTAAGCAGGAGGAGAAAGATTTAACTAAATTTGAACATATTTGGGTGCTTTCTAGTCAAAGCAGTAAGTTTCAGTGTAGAGCCCGGTGCCTTGTAAAGCTCCTGCCAACGATTCCTCTGTGCCTTTTGACTCTCCAATGACTTATGCACCTACAAGTGGGCATGGAGGGGGGGGGTCTCTCCCATGTGTCCCCATCGCTCCAGTGCCTCACACCAAGCACCAGTATAGTACCACTGTCACAGCCTGGCATTCCCTCGTCAACAGGGTGCCACCCCAAGCACAAGGCTGGTAACAAGACACACCAAATGCACTACATCCCACTGCCGGTGCACACCCCACCCACATGGAAAAACCCATCAAAAAACGTTGCAAACACTTAAAAGAACTAGAAGGGACATGATAAACAATCCTGTTTGAACCCAGGCCAAGGCTATCAGCTGCTATATTGCCACACTGAAAAGGATAAGATAAAATTCAGAAGGCTAGGAAAGAAGGTCTGAGAGTCCCACCATAGGGCCCTGGTACAACAGGGCCACCCCCATGCAGAGGGCTCCCCAACCTGTCACTGAAGGACCTGGTACCCAGGGTCTGTGGGAGCAGCAAGCTGGTGGCACAGGAAAGTTCCTGGTGGCTTTGATTCCACAAGGGCTGGATCACCCACATTCCCGATGCTACTCTGCTATCCCCTGGCAGGTTCCATCCAAGAACCAGTAGTCCATCTCCAAAAACCCAAGAGATGTTTTTCCTTTCCAAATATTCCCCCATGCCTTCTCCAGCTGTCACCTCCCCCAGGAAAGACAAGCTACTGTCCTATTTTTTTTTTTTTTTTGGTCAAGGTCATAGCACGGCACTTTGGAAGAAGGAAATACCTTTGTGGCTGGACATTTTATATCCCAATGACAGATTGCTCCCTGGCTGCAGCAAGCCAGTGTCCCCAGTGCCTGCCTCCAGCCCAGTGGAGCAGGGCTGGGAGCAGCCCCTCCAGCAGGCACGGGGCTCTGCTGCGTTAGGCTTTTTGCAGAGTCGGGTCCTTGGCAGCCGGGAACGAATTAACATTCAAGTGAGTCTGTTTGGATAACAGAAAATGCAAAAACTCCACATGGCAAGTGATCCCTTTTAAAGCAGCATTACAAGCCTGGCAGGCGTCCAACTGGCACAGTAGCTCCGAGCAGCAAATACACACCACTTAGCTGGTGATGTGTAAAGGGCACTTCTTAACAATTTCCGCCTTGAAAACTGTCTTGTGAAATCTTCCAACTTGGGTTGTATTCATACTTCACCCGAATCAGCTGCATATCATTCAGTGTAGCTATTAGTCTCAGGCTTTAAATAAATGTAGCATCTGTGTTACCCATCAGCAGTAACAGCATGACACTTTTTTTATTGGTTTTCCCATTTCCCTTCTGTTTGGCACAGACCATTGATGAAAAGTCACGGATGCTTCCTAGAGTGACTGGTTTTGCACCCTTCATTGTCTTAGCCATCAGAAGCTCCCTGTGTGTTTGAAGGTAAAAAATCCCTTTTCATGCCTGCTCTAAGTCACCAAAAGCCAGGTGATGGGAGGGGTGAGGCTACGGCAGGCATCCAACCAGCCCAGGACACACACCCTCCTGCAGCCCTGCAGCACATCAGGAGTTTTTTGATGCTTGCTTCTGCCCAAAGTGCTTTTGAAGTGTTTGATGCTCGCTCCTGCCCAGAGCAACCCCCAGGGACAAGCTGAACATAGCTCAGTTGAAGACTGACTTACAGATGGTTTTTCCTCATGACCCGGACAAATCTATGATGTTTGAATTTCATGAAAAGCATACAGATCTGGATGGCCCTTCGGGAGATCAATCCCCTTAAGCTATTCTGGCTATCTATCTCAGACACTAGGATTGTGGCTTTTCAGGCCATATCATCACCGCATGTCACGTTCAACCCACCAGCAGTTGGGTTTGCAGAGCTCAGACCCCCACAGGACACAGACTCAGCAAATGTTGCAGCTTCTGCTTGCCACGCACAGACCACGTCCACAGACAGACTGACAGCAGCTAATCAGTTCTGTGCAGAGCAGCGGGACCCTGCTCACCTTTTACTCCTTCCTTCTGCAAACCCATCTGCAGCAGTCTTCATCTGAGAGGCTTCCTTCCCAGATCAAAACAAACGGAGCATATGCCAACACTGTCAGCGTGTGACTATTTCACTTGCAGGACTCCATTTGCTTTGCTTAAAAAAACAAACAAGATAAAATACCAAACTACCTTGTTGTGCTGGCCTGATCTAGTCTAAGGAAAACGTGTTGAGAACAGCCAGAATCCCTTGTTTTTGCAGACATTCAAGCTCAGGAAGAAAGTTTATTGCAAGAGCTCTTTTAGGGGTGGATATAGAGCACAGAGGAGAGGGGACACACAGGGCGGTAGCACTGAGGGGATACCCAGATCCACTGGCACGTGCAATCAATGCAGAAACCATTCTGAGCTGGGGGGAGACTGGGCTCCTGTGGGGGCTACCTACACAGCCTGGTCCCAACCTGCACCACCTCCTGGAGCTGGATTTTCTCCTGGGAGCATATTTGAGCTTGTTTAGCTAAGTACATCAAAGTAAAATAAAAAAATAGACAAAAGCATCAAGAAATGGAAGACAAAATTAGCTAAGATAAAACCTGTCTGATGGGGGGCATTATAAATGCCTAGGAATAATCACAGCCCACCCAAAGACTATTTTCAAAGGAAAGTAGCTCAGCTTTGATGCCTTTGGAGTCCAAGGACTTTGGCTTTTTGCTTAAACTCCTTCCATTGTGTTTCATGTTTTCTCAGGGGAAAAACACAGGCATCAGAAAAACACCCTTTTTCTTAAGTAGGCTGCAGCTAAAGAGATGGCTTCATCTCCTGTGCAGAGATAAGAAGTGCTTTGCTTTTCAAGAGGTTGAAGTAAACAATAATCAGCAATCAAGGGAATCAAAATGCCCAAAGACTCTTTGCTCACTGCTTGTCACTGCTGAAAAAGGTCTATTAAACCCAAAAAACCCCAAACCAAGCCATAACCCCAGAATCATAACAGATGTTCAGGCACTCACACTGCCCTGTCTGACTACAAGTGGAAAGGGACACAGCAAGATGAGACACTGAAGTGTACTTTTCCCCAGGAAAACAAAAATAAAAGCTCTGTGAAAGACATACGTGAAACCTGCACCCTGTGGAGCTCACTGGGAACAGTGCTTGCACTTGCCACTGCATTCCTGCTACCCACAGTCCTGTGGGTATTCACCAGGAGCCCCAGGGCTTTGCTTCCTCCTGCCAGGGCTGAGGATTACCTCCATTCCTAATGTGGTTCTTCTCCAGTCATATCTTGCAGTCCCCTTATGAACTGTGATCATTACTCTCCCCTTCTTTCCTGTTGTCCACATAGTGGTGGAGATCTACTCCTAGCCCTGTGGCATCACCACCTCCTCCCACACCCCTGCAGTCCAGCCTTGTCCTTGGTATGGACAATGACCTGTAGCCCTCCCATGAAGCACCAGCATTAGGCTGAAAGCCACGTGGGTGAGATCGCAGGGTGATGGCACTCAAGGGCCAACTGTCAGCACTCAAACATCCAGGCAAGGAGCAGACGGTATCTCAGGAAGCACTGCACGTACCTGGCTGGAGGCCAGAAACATGCTGGCTACAGCACTAACTTATCAGCAGCAGACAACTTTGCAAACAGCCTGCAAACAAGCTCCTACATAAATCAAGGAGCCTCAGACTAGATGAGAAACCCCATCCACAAAGTTCATGGCAGTAAGATGCCATTTCCTAAACAAGGCAGGGATGTGGAGAGCAGCAACGGGCAGTGAGGTGCCGCACAGCCCCTGGAGCAGCACTCTGGGAGGTGGACATCTCAGAGACCTGCCTGCCACCTGCTCTGCTCCCAGCACAGACAGACTGCGGTTGCTGAAGTCCAGCATTCGTATTTTATCTTTGTATTTTCCTTAGGCTGGCCATAATCTGATTTCCCTCACGGGAACACAGCTCCCACAGTGCTTCCGCATCTCTAACATCTTCAAATCTCACTGGCAAACATCAGCCATGGCTGAAGTCTATAATGCAACTGTGTCTGGCCTGTCCTGGGAAAGCAGCAGATGAGTACAGTCACAGCCATAGCAGAAACGCTACAAAATAAGGCAAGCCCTTCTTTATCATGCACCACAGGAGCTACCTCTGCATCTTCAGGCAACTCAGTTTCCATGTTTCTGCAACAGTCAGACTTTGATATTTTTCATGATCAAAAGGTCCTTTAAAAGGATGTGTCATGCAGGGCCTCTTTAGATAAAGGGGTTTTCAATGAAAAGACTGTTTCTAGTCCCATAAATGATAATATTATTTGAAATAACTCAGCAAAGTCATTAGCGACACATTCTCAATCAGCATTTAATGAACAAGAACATAAGAAACCTACTACCATAATTATCTGCTGTGGTAATTTCACATTTTCTTTCACTAAGTAAATGGAAAATAAAGTGACCGCAATTATCTGAGGTTTTAAGTGGAGTCCCGCAGCCCTCCCACAATTACTCAACTAGATGACACTATGGTTCCCTCCAACTGCCCAGATGACAAGAGGCAGTGGCCCCGGAGTGTGGCACCATGTGCATTTTATAGGCAAACAGGAAAGAGGCAGTATTACTTACCACAGGACATGGATACAGCTGTTTTGGAAGCGGGCTACAGGACCAGATCTTGTCTTCACCAGCATCAGTGAACTCCAACGAAGTGCCATCAGGTAAACCCTGGTGACAGCCAGACAAAAATCAGTATTTGCACCACAGCTAAAAGACCAGCTTCATCAGTAACGTGTAGCCAGTGCCAGCCCCCTGGGTGGCAGGGGGGGTCTATGCTGGCCCAGGAACACTGCAAAGCTCCCCAAACACCCCAAGGAATAGGGTCATCCCCTTCCAGGAACATAGGATGCTGTTAAATCAGGAAGGGAATCTCCTGTTCAGTTGTGCTATCTGTGACATGACCCAGTGCAGGAACAGATCTCTGTACAACAAATATGTTTTTAATGTCAGCATCCCAGTCCTGATTCCTGGACAAGCCTGGTGCAGAGCCTTCCTTCAACTAGACCTGCCTCAAGTGCAACATCTCCTAGAATAATGACTGTGTCTTGTTTTAGTCTGTAGGGTATCACTCAGATTTATAGGCCATCCCTAAACAGCCCCTGTATATTTTAACCTGCATCTTTTAAGAGAGCAACCCGTGCCTAGACCCTCATTTCTGAATTCTGTCCTTGGCCACCTTTCACTGTTCCCAGAAGATTCAAACAAAACTCCAACCACCACCATCTTCTGCAAATCACCAGAAAGATGTGCTTACGCCAACTAGCAAACTGGGCACAGCGCCCTGGAGTCAGGTTCTGGCTTGGCGAGTCCCTGCCTCTGTTGCCCTCGCCATTAAATGTGACCACGCTGACCTCTCCCAGGAGTGTCACCGTGACTTTGATAGTTACGGCTGTGCTGCTGCAGCCAGGAGAGTATTAAAACACTCCAGACTTCTGCTCTGCACTCAAGTCTATAAACCCAGTGACCTGGCGCTGTTTGACAGACAGAAGAGTAGACATAGAGCATATTGAGGCTATTAGCAAGAGCCAGGCAACAACAAACAGCATCCTGCTACAAAATTAAATTGAAATGCAATAAAAATCCCAAATGGGAAAATATGCAGATCAAGCTGAACTTTGTCGCTTTGCTGAATTACAACATGTTTAGTGACAGGGATTGCTTTTCAACTGGAAAGTAACAGATTTTTCTATCTGATGTTGCTGAGATCTGGACATGAAAAGCAGTTTTCCTATGAACTGCAATAGATCTTCTAGAGGATGTTGCTTCCTTTCATTCAAAGGGCTATCTGTTTTAAGGAGAATTGAAGTTTTAATCAAAGTTTTTTCTTACATTTGTCAAAAGTGGGAAAAAGTGACAACTGCTAGTCAGTTGGTGGCTCGTGCTGAGCCAACCATTTGAATATTATTCTGGTTGATTAAATTTGCATTGCTAATAGGGGAGAAGCCATATGCCTCACACACCTGTAGAACACAGCTCCGGGTTTTGAAAGGTTATTAGCACACTATTATGTTCTGGCAAGCAAAGATTCTTTTCGGTGCAGGATGGAGAGCTCCTGGGGGCGCAGAGGAATGCAGCAGGTCCTCTGTCACCAGTCCCCTTCCCACGCTGCCCAGGTCCCCTCTGCACTGCTTGCCCCTCAGCCGGCCACACAAACGGCAGCAGCAGGGGAGGGGAGAAACCAGCACCTTCCTGGGCAAACCCCCTTTGGCTTTAGCAGGGAAATGTCTACCAGGGAAGCATGAAGTCTCACTTAAGAACATGAGGGATATAAGAGATTTAAATCTTACAGAATGGCTTCTAAAGATAATGGAATTGCTGTTCTCTGCCTGACTTCAGCTGAATTTTAAATGGCTTGGGTAAAAATGAAGGGTTTGTTTTTCTTGTTGTCCAATTAAGAACTTTGTCATCACTAGAGATTGCTGAAATTATTGCTTTCTCCTTCAGGTTATACTCCAAAAATTAAACAGACTTCTCCTACTCCCTGTAAGACTTCGTAGAGGGATTTATCCTGATTAAAGTGTTAAAAATTAATGCCACTCAGACAAGTCCCTTTGGATTCTACATACTGCAGCTACTGCCTGTCTCCTCCAGGTATTTCAGTCAACATTATCTGTAATTAACATTTCGTGTCTTAGCCACTGGCTTTTTCTCAGGAAATTTTCAGCAGTGCTAAATGAGAGCCAGCCTTGCCTGCTGTGGAAACCAGACTCAAATGCCAGGCAGACCTAGTCTTATCCTCTTTCTGGCATGCAGCTTTACTAGCAGTGAAGCAAACACTATGTTGAGAAAAATCCAGGCTAAGGATTCTGCTTAGGAATCACCCCTCAATACATGCAATATCCAGACTCGGAGACACCATTTGCTTTTTTCATTTAAAAGCTGTTCCCTGGTAAGAGGACAAAGAATTTCAGGAAACGCAGCTAAGCTAACCCTGTGTGTGATATAAGTGGGAATGTGTTTGGTCTCAGGATGGAAAATCTCTGCAAGGAAATCCCATAAAAGCTGAGACGCTCTGGACAAGCACTATGTTCGCCAACTGCCAACCCCATCAACCCAGCCCCAGCATTTGAGAATTACAAGCTTCACTGTCCCCTGAATTTCCAGAACTTCACTGGGCTAAGTGATAAACCTTTGACAGCCAGGCAGAGAAGTTCTTCACAGCAATGCTGTAGAAATCATAATAGAGCCAGAAACACGAGGTGGTATTCATTCACAGGTACATATATGTGTTCTCCTTCCTCCACGGGTATTTATGGACAAACAGAAGAACAGATAATCCTGAACGCATTTTTCACCAAAGCATGCTGATAACCCCAACTCAGCAAGGAGGATGCAGTAGGACAAACACCCCTTTTTCTGCAAAAACATAAAGGAAATTCCTGACACAGTGAGTTTAGAGATGAGTCCAGTCAGCAGCATCTGGAGCAGAGCCAAGCAGTGCTGAGGAGCGAGAGCCAGACTGGTTCTCACTGCAGGGACCAGGAGGGCACCAGGAAGGAGCCCTGGGAGGCAAAGGGACGCGGGGAGGGAGGTGCGGCAGTTTCAAGTGACACATTTGGTCCAGAATTTGTGAAAAATCAATGTTTTGCTGCAAATACCTAAGGAACACAAAGGGCACTCATGACCTTTAAAGACTCAGAAGGAGAGCTGCCTCATTTCCTTGTTATATTAATATATATATTAAACTTGCACTGCTCTTTGGTACCCCCTGTGCTGGCTGGAATGAGGCAGTGTTGGCTGCATCCTCTTCTGATGGACAGTGCCAGGCCCTTTCCACCTGCATCTCGGTTTTGAAAATATGTCCACATCAAGACAGTTACTTCCTATTGTGACATCTGGAATCGCAGGTTGTCTTAAATAAAGGATGTTTTTCAGAGCTGTCAAGAACACTGTTACTGCAATCAGTTTGCCCAAAAGTATTGTTGGAGTTCCACAGCAATTGCCTTTTTTAATTGCGAGGTCATTCAGATTTTGATAAAACTTGCTATCAATTTCTCAGAGATGTCTGAGGTGATAATTGCCATTTTAAAAATATTATTCAGGGAAAGTTTAATTTCAATTAATTTGTCAAATTATGAGGTGCTTTTAAAGCTGACAAAACATTTTGTGCGGGCATTTCCAAAACAAAAATAGCTGGGATGACGGACAGGATGAGGGAAGGAGTGTTGGGCTGAAATCACTTGGAAAATTCCAAGTTTTTGACCTAAGGCAAGACAGAAATGTCAAACCCTCAAAAATATGTGTTCCCAAAGGAAACTTGTATTAGTGCCTCAGTGCCCACACAGAGTTCACTATAGCATCAGCCACGGTCAATATGTTGTTAGCTACCTGCTTTTCCTAGATTTCAAATCACTTGGCTTTCCAAGCACAGGCGAGCTGCCTCCTCCATGGCAGCCTGCCCCAGCAGCTGGTGTGGCTCAGGAGTCTGGCACAGAGTCTAGCCACAGGCTATTTCTGTTGTCTTTCCCAGAGTAATAAAGGTGTCCATGTGTTACAGAAAAGGGCAGCTCTGCTCCATGTGGGGAAGTCACAGAGCACAGGTTCCTACAGCAGGCTTTTTCTGAGCTTCCCCAGTGTTTACTTCTTCCCAGGCAAGAAAACAACAACCAAGGAAAGCAACAATTGCCACATAATTGCAATGTTCTGAAAATAATAAATTTCCTTTGGTAAAGGAGCATGTTACTAACATAAACGTACAGGACTAAGATTGAAATAAGGCTCCAAGGTAATGAAAAATGCGCAAGGACTCTAAAAGAATTCCCTGCAGAAAAACAGAGCCTCTCCCAGGCTCAGCACTGACATCCCCCATCTGGGATAGCTCGTGAAAAGCCACCTACAGCACCGAGCAACACCCGAGCTCGGGACAGGAGGAAAAAGCTCAGTGGGAGAGAAGAGGTTGAAGAACTCTTCAAGGTGAACCAAGACAATTCAAGCAGCGTAAGATGGAGAAGCCACTGGCATGGCCGACCTTAAGAGTCAGCTATCAAAGCACAAACACATCCCTTTAGGAAAACAAGACAAGCCCTCCTCAGCCATACAGTACAGTAAGCTCAAGGACATGCGATGTTTCAGCACGCAGATCTCTGTTCTCTACTCTGTAAATTGGGAAGGACCTTGAATGTTCTGTTTAAACTTAATTTATAGACAAGAAACCCAAAGTTTCTTGAAAGAGCGCATCAATAAATTAGCATCAAATTTTGCTGCCTTGTCAAGGATTAGCAGTTTTAATCCATTTCAAGCATGAATTGGGAATTAGAAAATAGTGCTGAGATATTAATAACAAGTAGTTCAGTATGTGCCCTTATTTTGCTTAAGTTTAAAGGGCTGGTAGGATTTTTTATGCAGAGTGGAGATGCTGAGCAGATAGGATAAACATGTCTTAATATTATAACATACCTAGAACTTTCAGGCTAAAGCTCTGTTTGCCTATTGGTTTCTGCATCAGTCATTTGCTGGCTGGACCTGTTAGTAGCCAAGGTGTCTATCAAGAGTAATTCATTGTCAATCATTTGAGTGAGCAGAACTAACTGCTGTGGACAGAAGTACACAACAGCAGCAGAATGCACGTTTGACTTTCACCATCCTAGTTGTTAGGTTATTCTGCTCCACTGAATTATTCAACAAGCTTCCCAGATTAACTGCAAGGACCCTCCTTTTGTAACTAGATCCTTTAGCCCCAAAGGCTACTAAGCCCAGTTTTCCAAGAGAGGCTGGATAAGGTCTCTCTCTAGCATGAATACTAAAAAAGGGATCTGTGTGTTAAATCGAAAGGTGGGTCTCAAAGGACAGCCTCACACAACGTGAAAATAACTGTTTGCACCCATCCAATGCACCCTGTTTTGTAGAAATGTGCATTTAAACCTGGATTGTAAGCCCTCATATATTCTGCATGTGTTAATAGTGTTAGTGCAGAATGTGTCTGCATGACTTACGGTGTACGCTTTGATGAAGAAGTGATATCCTGCACATAAATCAATTTAAAGGCAGGGAGAATGGTCCAGGGTTAAGGGACTAGCCTTGGGTGTTGAACACCAAGGCTCACATCTCTCCTTTGTAGCTGTACACGCTCACAGATGAGTGCTGCGGGCTCCTTGCAATCCACTTCTCAGTTACACAGGGTTATAGAAATGCTGTAAACCCAGTCCAGAGGTTGTTTGAAGGGCAAGCACTTCCCCAATTGGGAAAAATATCAGCTGTAAGTTTTGAAAAAAGTGATGAAAAGGTCTTCATTTTGTGTGGAAATAATTTTTATGGAAACATTGCCATGGGGCAATATACACCCATGTTCAGGAGATGAATTTTCTCTTAACTTCAGCAGACTTTAGCCTCAGTGGCTTGATTGCTGCATCTACAGCTCACAGATTAGACAGCAATATTCCTCACTTGAGATCTCCACACCAGCCTTTGTGGAAATTCATAAGACGTGTTTCTCCCAGCCATGTCAAAGGAGTCACTTTTTCCATCCCTTTAAAGCCACATACAATTTCCAATTGAATTTCAATCTGGTACTAAAAAAACCAAAACCTGTATGAAAGAGGAACTGTGCTATATGTGCAAGTAACAAAACTACTAGGAGACTCTCTAAATGTACTTCCCCGATGAGCTGCAGTGAGCCAGCCCTGTGTGCCCAGCAGCAGTATCCTCCATCCTCCTCCTGCTCCTCTCAGCCATGCTGGCTCCTGCTCTGCCACTGCCAGGCACTACAGCAGTCCATGCCGAGATCTGTTCAACAAATGCAGCACTGTGGGTCCTCAGAATAAATTAAAAACAAGTCCAGAGATTTTCATCCTGATGGGTCACACAGTGATGAAGTATGTGCTCACACCTTGCTCCCAGATTTTCTACAAGCCTGGGATCATTTGCAAAAATCATTCTCATGGTGCAATGTCATACCACGCTCCTCAAATACCACCTTAAAAGTACCTGTCACACACACGCTGGTTGGGAATAAGCTTTTGAATATCTATTAATTCACTTTTGTTCTGTAGGTGAACAAAACAATGAAGGACCAAGACTCAGAGGTTTGTCTGAGGTCTTGTGCTAAATCCCTCTGTCACTGATGGTCGCTGTCTGCCACCATTCACCTCATCTGTCCATCAGCAACTGGGAAAGCAACTGAAGATGTACTTGAATAACCAGAAGTTGCCTGTTAGACCCCGTGAAACAGAGTCTCAGGGTCGTCTCACGTAGAGGGTGCTCACACACCCCTTCACGTGCTCACACCCTCTCTTCTGATGCAGTACCTGTGCACAGAGGAGCCTCCAGCCAAGGTGCTCTGGAGCAAAGCAGAACAGGTGGGGATAAAGGAGGTCTGATACACCAAAGGGCTTTTAAACTGATTGCCAGCACTTCAGGGAGGAAATTAACATACCTCAAGTTGTTTGGAGAACGCCCACAAAGGCCGCTCCCTAGCACAGTCCCATATATCATTGATTTAATTGGTGTTAATAGGCTGGTGCCTTCAAAGCTTTTCAGTCAGCACAGATGTTTGCCCTTTGACAAAACACTTTGATCATTTATGCTACCAATTATTTTTAATTCAGAAAATGTCATATGAATTGTTTGAAATGTGCTGTAGATGGGGGCATGGTACTGTTGATTACTTCCCCTAAACTTCTGCAAAACACATAGCAAAAGTTTGGTCCACGCATATAAAAAGGAAATGCAATTAATATAAATTAAACTGTAAGTTAAGGTCCCCTTTCTCCTCCCAGATAACAGTAGATGACATTAGGATAAGTTGTTCAGTTGAGACAAGACTGCAATATTATGGTCATAAATCACAGCATCTTGACACAACCTCATTTACAACACGCACATCATTCCCACGGGCCTTGCCATTACACAGGAAAACGCAGAGGTGTTCCAAACCCAAGAACAGATTGCAGAACCACAATGAAGAGAGCAGAGACCATGCTAATCCATAGTCACTTTCCAATGGCAGAAAAGTCTTTTTTTTTTTTCTAAGCAGAATAACAGCAGTAGAAATCTCATCATGTTACACAGTCACTATACATTACATCTATAATTCAGTGTGTCCAATTTTTTTCAACAGTTCAGTACATTTTCCCTTTTAAAAAGAACTGCTGGAGTTTATCTGGAGCAAAACATGTAGTATGACAAAAACCAAAGCTAAACCCAACAGTTTTGGATCAATCAAAAGCACTTAATTTGATGCAGAGTTGATTTTTGAGGGTTTTCGTTTCAGCAAGAAGCAAAGAAATATCAGTGTGTGTAACTCCAGGCAGCCCAGCCACCCATCAACAAAAATAATAACTAATTATTTACACAACTCTAGTCATAACCTTTGTCATTAAATGAGGCAGGGCAGACTGCCTCTGGACTTTCCCTTGCTTATGACTTTTCCTGACCTGTGTTTGTAGCCCAGCAGTGTTTGAGTTCACAGCTAGAAGTGTAGCATGAAGGACACACAGGACAAGCTCTCAAGTGATAACATTTTACCTGGGGCTCCATCGAAGAAGTGCCTCTCAGAGCGCAGGAGATGTGGGTCAAGCTGAGTTTACTAGAGCCATCATGAAGAGATACAGCTGACCAGAGAGGGATGGGTAAGGAGGGATGTGGGGTGCTCCCTCCAAGAAACTACATTTTGTTCTGGGCATGCAATTCCACAGGTGAGAAATCCTGGAGAAAGTCCATGACTCCACAGAGCTGAAAAGCGGAGTGGGAACAGTGCCTTGTCTCGTATCTTAGGGCAGACAGTGTCACGTAGCACAGCACCGTGAAGTTGCCCCTTATCAGCCTTGTAGGAAGGCTCCCATTATACATCATCTCCATGCAAAGTGAGATAAATGATTGCCTCAGGTGCTCCATCAGTGGCTCTGGATATTGATCAGGAGATGAGCTCCCACCACGGGGTATGCAGGACTGCTGACTGGTCCCAAAGACCACCAAATAGTTAAGAGATTGCTTTTAAAAGGAAGAGGAGGTATTTTCTTCCCTAGTCAGACCTGATTCCAAATCGTTGTCCAGATAATGCACTGTTAAGTAAAAATTTCCTGCTAATTTAAGAATTTTTTTCTGCTAAAATTAAAACTTTTTAACAGTATTTCCTATCAACCCCTCCATAGCCTAAGTTATCCTAGCAAAACTGGTAAGACAAAGGAAATCACAAAAACAGTAGGAAATACAGGAAAAAAATGTTACAATTATACTTGTCCCCAGTTTGACCTTATTTTGGAATAGGCCATAAAAAAGTGAATCTTTCAAAACAGAGATACAAGTTTTAATCATTCCTAATTAAAAAATAGCTGTAAACAATCTATTTAAGTGAGACGGCTTAAATGAATAAGGGAAGGAGGAGCACCCCACATCCTCCCTTCCCTTGTAACAGGCCAGATCAGTTTTCTGCAATTCCAAGTTGTTGACGTTATCCCAGAAGTAATCATGTTGCTGTCTAGCCAGGGAAGATTGATGCCTATCTGTGCTGACAGACATGCTGATGCCTCTCTTCCTTAGGTTTCCAAGGTTATGGTTTGACAGTCAATTAAAAAGTTCTCTCTTCCCTGACAAACTGTTGGGCTCCACTGACCTTTTTTTTCCCCTCCCTCTTCATCAAACACCTTCATCTTCTCCCCTTGATCGTGAGGGTTTTATTAGCACCCTGTTGCAGCAGCCTTTTTTGGACGACTTTCTTCATGCTCTCTGTACCAGGGAGGGTCACCAGAGCACCCACAACTGGGCACCCCAGTGCCTCCTGCCAAGGTGAGGAAGGAACACAAACTTCACAGCTGCTCTCGTTTACAGAGTCACAGCCACACACCACAAACTCACTGCTTCCCTGCTGCCTACACCACCCGTGCCAGAAAGGGACTGACGGGGGTCCCTACCCAGAGCCCTGCCCTCATCCCTTCCTGCTGGTCACCGCTCTGCACAGCGGAGCCCATTGCCACCGAGAGCAGGATCTGAGAGAGCAAACCTGGGACGTAAAGTTTCACATTCCCAGCTTCATCCTTCTACCTGTAGATGGCATGGATATACCTTGCTATTTCAAGCAGCTCTCCACCTCTGCTCGCTTGCTTAGTAAGCAGTATTCTAGAGATCAACGCTTTTAAATATGAAGTACTATCTAGTGGGTGAAATAATCTCCCAGCAGACAACAAAGAGCCTGTATAGAATATCTACTTGAAAAATGGATGCTTTTAAGGGCACTGAAAGTAATACTTAAGTGAGAAACAGCTGTAGGAACTATAGCACTCTGATCTGCAATGAAGTCTTTACGCAGTGAAGAGCCTCCACAGCAAGTGGGGTCGCCCATAGAGGGAAAACCAAAACCCAACAAACCTTTGAAGAACCAATCAATCAGGAGGAAACTGTCTGAGTGACTTTCAAGCCATATGAGATGTAGGACTACGCCTGTGAACTTCACTTACTGAGACATCTCAGCAAATACTGCCAGAGAGACAAGATGTAGCAGCCTATTTGTAGGAGAAGCAACCTCTCTGGCTAAATTTCTAACCTGTGTATCTTTGGGCTGGTTATGCAAAAAGTATTTAATTGCCTCAAGGTTCAGAGCAGCAGTTAGTGAGAATGACAGGAAAACTGTAGCTGCAAGGAGAATGAGGTGCTTTAAAACATCCCTCTATAATTTAACCAGCTACAAATACCTTTGTAAATCAGATCCACAACATCTTTATTTAGGCACTCCTGAAAAGTTTGTCCTTAACCACAAAACACTCACAGTAAATCTCTCAATTTTAATCAAATACAGAGTTTTGGAAAAAAAAAATCTACATAGAAAGCAAATCTCTATACAGAACTTCTTTAGTACCTTCAGATGGGAATCCTCCAGACATGACACTGTCTTTAGGAAGCTGGAGGTTATTTGTAAAACCCTGCTTGCTGCAATGTTTCTCCTCTATAGAAAAATAATAATGAAATTAATTCTGGGCGCTCCATTAAGCTGCAGTGTTCAGGAGCCATTCCTGCCAAGACTTCTCACATGGTACCATTAGCACCCACTTGCAATGCGCCAAATTAATTGTGTAGGCAGGACTGTGAAGTGAAGTCAAAATAATTCATATGTGCAGCTACCTAGGACACTGCTTTAAAAACACAACAGAACTCCTCAACACATCTTAATAATTCTCATGGTCGTTTCAGTAAGACATCAAAATTTTCCACTATACTTCAAGAACCAAACAGCTTCAGGTTCCCTCAGCTTCTTACTTGGACAAGTAACCTCACCTTAGAGCAATGGCTATTTGCTGAGAGTGTATCTTTATTTTCCCTCCAAGCTGAACACATAGATTGCAGAGTCTTTTTGGAAACAAAAAACCTGGAAATCTGGGCAGGCTTCATACCGTGGACATGCCAAAAGTTTGAAGAATTAAGTTGGAGAAGAAAAAATAAGCATTAAGTCATGCATACATTAGGGATTCATACAAGGGTTCACTGTGCTCTGTTATTTTATTTTCTGCTTCTTTTTATACTTGAGGAAGGGGGCAAAAAATGTGAGACTAAAAAATGACACAGAAGATATTTTAATAGCGGCTTCTGTATTTTGAGGTCTGAAAACATGCCCATACTCTTCAATGAGATTGAGAGACAGTAACTTCTACTCTTAAATGACTGAGAAGATCTTGTTCATATTCATAAAAATGCTGATTTACTCTGGGGCATGCACCATAATGAATTGTGTTTGTCCTTTGAGAAAGATGAAATGAAGCAACTGAAAATGCAATTAACTTCCTCAAAACACATAAAAAATTATACAGGTGGTTTCCTTAGCTGTGCAGAGATACTGCATGTGGTTGGTACCCTGCTCCAAAATTCAACCTTAAGACAGAAAGCCACATGGGAAAATGGGACTGGAAGCTCAACACCCTCCTACAGACCTGTGAAATGTTCAGGGCTATTTCAGCCAACTAAGATGTTTCAGCTCAAAAAAGGACATTACAGGACAGTGCCAGCAGCAGCGAGTTGATTCCCTTTGGTCTTGTGTACCTAGACTTCATCTGAATTTAATCAAGACAAATTGGCACTGCCTTACTATATTTGAAGGTTTCATAAACACATGGTTTGTGCCATGTTATGTAAATTATTAAATGAATCTAGGAATGGAGACAAGCCTTGCTAAGATGTTATAAGTACTGAAAAGAATAATTAATGTTATTCTTAGCTCTATTTTGATGCTTGATTTCTCAACTCCTAATACCAAAATAATTTTTCTTCCCCTACATTTATGAATCATGCTTATTCTTCAAATCTGTTCCTCATTAAGATATGTAATCGCACGAGTTGTTGTCCTACGTATTCATTTAGCTGAGAACTGAATTCTGGCTTTATTTTTAATCCCAGTTGATCAGTGTTTCCACATCTCCCCCCTCTTTGCAAAAAAATACCTATCCTAATTTGTCTATCCAGAAGGGTCATCTTTTTGCTCCATCGCCTTCAGCTTCTTACAACCATTTGAGCTCTACCACACTGGATTTTGTGAAATAGATCTGCTATACTAGATAACACATGATGATTCAGCTGAAAGCTCCAGTGAAAATAGCTGCAGGTTTACTTGGAACACCAGAGCCAAAGTCCTCCAGGTGCCATCACTAGGAATATTGCCAATGGCCTTTGAGTCTTACAGCTTTTCCTCCATGGTCCCATGCATTTCTCTGCACTGCTGCCAAGTTTCATGCACATCTTGCCGCACACTGGCAAGGTGCTATTACAAGAAAGCCAACAATCAGTTTTAGTTATTCTGAAGGTTGAACACGCTCATGGGATGCAGAGGCATCTCACATTACTTGTGCTAAGTGTTAAGTGCTCATTTTGATACTGAATCTACTGTAGCTGGAAACAACATCTCTATTCTTCCAGCGCCCTCACAAATCTCACATTTTAAATGCATTTGGGCAAGTTGTCCTATCATTCCTCTAGCAGAGCTGCAAAAGTTGGGTTTTTTTTAAATTACACTATTTTTAGTAAAGTACAGAGAGTCCTTTGGGTCCAGCCATTCCCTATCATTGCACAGTCCCCATCCTCAATGCAGTTGTATCAAAACCAGCACAACTGCTAAGGGCACAGAAGGTCTTGGCCACTAGGGGTGACCCAAGCTATAAGTCATTTGCCTCTTAGGCACATCCAGTTCTCCTGCTATAGAGTGTTTATAGCTGTATATGCAGGATTATCCCAGGGTTTTTGAAGAGCTTGACCACCACAGCCAAGGCAGCAATTTACCAGGGTCATACATGGGAAATAGTTCACTCCTCGTGTCATGGCAACTTTCACAGTAATTTCTTGATCCACTACGATTGCAGTTGTTACTCACATGAGTGCTAACACATGAGCATCAACACAGCAGGAATAACAAGCCTGTCCTAACTAACACTGCTGCTTCTCATTTGCACAGGGGTTGATGGATAGAACTGAACATGCCTCCATACTACTGGAGCTGTGCAACATGCCATCCTTCCAGCATTCATAAAACCTTCATTGTGGGATTTATTAACCCATCAGAAGTTGTGACAAATCAGAATCATCCAATGCTGGAGCATCAACACCACATGTTTTACTGACTCTCATGCTGCAGCTAACTGCATCCCTCCTGAAGTGATGGGCACTGTTCCTCCTTGTATCCCAGAACAGAGATGCAAACTATGGGCAAAAAAGCATGTCTTGATGGTGCTCAAAGCCTGTTCCCTGCTGGGAGTCTCCTCTGCTGTGTTTAAATGAAGATAAATGCTGTATTGAATTCTCCCTATGGCTGCGTTGGGTGGAATCAACCAGGAGCAGTTCCAGATTTTAGACTAAAACAATGTAAAAGCTCATCTGTCCAGGAGGTTTTAGTGCATGGGTCAGACTTGCTCTTCACACACAAATGTGTCCGCACACCAAACATGACAGGCAGGACAAGGCAGGGTGGCTGCCTGCAGAGCCAGCTCTGATATCCTGAGGAAGAGGCACTGTGCAGATTGCAGGACCAGACCTGTCAAGAATACATTCAAGCTTTAAAGGCACACAGTTTTACTGGGGAAAAACATCTGGGATCAGTAAAGGCTCTGCCAATATCTCATTGCTGTCCTCCTTGACTAGTGTAAGTCTTGCCCACATTAAAATCACTGGAAGCTGAGAGTAAATTCAAGGGGCCCTCAAGGAAGAACCAGTTCTACCAAAAGAAGGTGACCTGTTAAGTCTAGTTATTTTTTTTTTTTCAAAAGAGCAATTTTATTTCTGGCCTGGGGGCTCACATCCTTAGTCAAAGCAGAACAGAACAACAGCAAGGTTTTTTTAAAAACACAGGGAAACACGTAATCCTGCCTCAGCAGGGAATGAAGATGAGCCATGTAAATACGATCCCTTAGACACTGACTGGTATGTGTACCACACACGTGTGCCAGATGCAGCCTGGCACATCTCCTGTGGCAACATTTCTCTGTCCCCACTTTCATCAGGTTGCTGGCCTTTTCCAAGAGGTCCCAGTGCGAGCCTGGTGGCTCTGCAGCAGCAGACCTGCTTTCAAATCTGGAAGATGACTTCTTTTGTCTGCACAATCCTGGTAGAAACAAAGCCCATTTTATTTACCAACAGCAACCAAAGATGCAGGGTTCAGAGCTACTACTGTAGAAGACAGCAAAGTCAGCACATAATTTCAATTACTTGGGTTAGAAAACCAATTTCCATTACTGCTAATGGGATTTATGCATCCATTCTGCTGAGCATATTACTGAAAATCTGCACCTCATTCTGACCCCAGAAATTTGTCTTTCCCTGTACAGATTTAAAAAGAAAATAAAATAGAATAAAATGCAAATAAAGTGAAAGTTGTGTTAATTGTTGCCTTAGCTTTGGGCCATTTGCAATGTCTCTGCCTCTCTGGAGTTAAGTATTTTATTTTCAATAAATGGCTCTCCCCACTCCTGTGGGGAAGCAGTCATGGGCAGTAGTCTGTCCACTCTGGGTTTCCACATTGCGTGTACTAGCATGTTCCATTTTCATACCTGTGCCTAGACAATTGGTTTGAGCTCCTTGGCTTTGCCAGATGTCTTCAGGACCTTAATCATTCACTCCTGTTCTTGAATTGGATGGGGAATCTCTTCCCTCAGCCGTTTCTCATGTGGAAGGCACATGCCTGGAGGAGCACTCACCTCTGAGAGATGCTGGGAAAAAGTCTGCTTAATAACATTCTGCTGTCACTGATGGTAAAAATATCTCATGATTGTATTTTACAGTGCTAAGAAAGAGTTAAAACTTTAAATGCAACGATGAAAATGAGAATGCCAACACCTTTGTCTCTTGGATGATGTCCAGACTAGCTCTGTTTATTAAATAAGAAACCATGACATGACCACCTGTTTAGCAAAGTCTCTGCAAGCGTCTTGCTAACCTTTGCATTTCATTTTTCTTAAACTGTGTATATACACAAGAGGGCTCAAACCTAACTGCAGCCTCAGGGCTTCCTGGTAATTTTAATAAAAAGGTCAAACTGAGAAAAGAATGATTGTGTGTTGACACGGGCAAAGCTCACAAGAACAGTGTTCCTGCACGGGCTGCAGCACGGAGGGATGCCGCCAAGGAAATTCTAGAAGTTTGGGTCTTGTTACTCAGATTGGTCATGTTTTAACACTAAGGAATCTGTGAAGCAGATACTCCAGTAATGAAGTATGATGGGATGTTTATATTTATGAATTGGATAAAATGGTTACAGGTGAAATTGCATGGAACAGAGCTCTGCAAGAATCTCCCATGAGACTGGGCTCCCACTTCCCAGCTGCTGAAGGGAAAACAGCTTTTAAAGGCCACCGTCCTCCCTCTATACTTTGACTTGTGCTTCTAAGACAGTCCTTTCCCATTTCTAGCCAGTTTGGTCATTCTAAGAATATTCTGACACTTTCAATCTCTTAAAAACACTCAACTGTTTTAATTTAAGTGTCACTTAAATGTCATCTGGATTAAATTTGTATTAATGAGACACAAATATCACTTCACGCTGTACTAAGTCCACTGCTGATTGAAGCTGCCCATGATAACACAGATATTACATAGATGGTCCCCATGACCCTACTGAGTTGGGACATCTCAGCAGTCTTGTCAGACCCACAACCTACTCCTGGGATCTGTCAGAGGGGAAGAGAGACTTTTCCAGTTTTCCCCAAATATTAAGCTAATGTAACCTGACCTTAGTTTAACAATTACAGCAGATCAATCCTTAAATCAAAGCTTTAAGGTGGCTGAAAGTCACACCTCAAATCTAGTGAGGAACCTGGAATAGTTATAGGCAAAGTCGCAACAGCTTAAATACCAGTTTAGCAAGTGTGGGGAAATACAGTAATTTATTCTCAAGCTTGTAGTCCAGGTGAAATTCCATTTCCAGGGCAGCCAAAAAAGTAGAAACCACATATTTGGCCATGACATTAAGAAGAGAGGCTTCTTACCCATATCCTGTATGTAAATGAAGTCTGGGCTCCTTAGAGAATCAGTTCAGCAGCAAACACTGCAGGGCCTAAAGGAAACCCTTAACATTTAGGTAGAGAAGTTGAGCTCCCTCTTGAAATATAGGGAATAATTAAGCTCAAAGCTGGACAATGATTCACCATAGGCAGCTGAAGCAAATGCCTAGAAGGTTCAATCTCAAATTCTGCTCCCCTTTAGAAACTTCCAGCCTAGCAGTTTTGCTGTAGCAGTGCAGACCCCTCCATGCAACAAGGGTAGGACAACTGTGTGATACTTGCTTTGCTCAATTATCTTCCATTGACCCTTTAGAAACAGTCTGTGGCTCCTGATACAGCTGTGAGCAAGAAAAAAAAAAATATATCTGGAAGGCAGAAGCAGGTGACTGAAATCAAACCAGGCTGGGGAACCAGCTAATTGAGAGTTTGGTTTGGGAATTGCAGAGGCAACTGTAAAACCAAGATGTAATAAACAGAGGAGATCAAAAAAGAAGGGAAGTACATGCAGAGAGACCCGAACACCCAGTTCCCACCCCAACTTTCCCTGTACCTTCTGTATGACCTTAAGTGTGTTGTTTTATTTCTGCACTTCCATTTCCTGTGCAGTCAGACACAAACTGCCTTAAGGCAGAGATAGTTTCCTCCTATAGGTCTATACAGGCCCCAGCACAGTGACTATAACTGAGACCTATGGCCTCTGATGTAATACAGTTACTAATGTGCTAAGAACGTACTCAAAATATGTGCTCAAGTACAGGACTAATGCTGCAAAAAGCTAAGTATTCATCATGGAACTGCATTAATGGCTGGTGTAAAAGCAGCCAAGCTGAGGAAAGTGTCGGTGGGGAGAGTAAGAGAAAATAAAGCCACCTTTCTCTTAGGTCTGCCCAAGGTTGGTACACAGCCTGTGCTGACCATGGACATGTCTGAGACGCTGCACAGTGCATCCCCCACACATCCCACTGCAAAGAGACTCTCTGTGAGGAACAGCTGGGCAAAAGGAAAGAGAGGACAGGGGCCCTCACTTGGGAGGAAGAATGAAGCCCTGGCATCCTGGATTCACAACTAAGCCTGCAAAATTGGCAGGGAAAAGGATGGGAATAGGATCTTTGTATGTGAAGCATGAACCTTTCCATGGTAGGAGTCTGAGAAATACCTAATCCTCCTTTTAAAAGGAAAGTCTTACAGAAAATCTGGTCATGTCTGAGAAGAGAACCACATTCAGACACATCATTCATAACTCTTCCCAGTTTCCTGCCACCAGCTATTGGTCTACCTGAACAGGCAGAAACATACCATGCAGGCAACGTTAACACCATAACACCACAGTCAGACATGATGGTCTGCAACACCCCCTGGTTCCTTCACTAGCTTCGCTGAATGAGAAACAGTACTGCATCTCATCCTTGTATGGAGTTTGCTTCTAAGTTACAGTTTGTGCCTTGTTCAGAAAATTTTCATGATGTTAATAAAGCCAGAAGAATAACTGAGATCACTTCACTTGTTATTCCCCATGAGGAAGCATTGCAAATTCAGAGGCATAATTTCAATGGGCAGTCTGTCATTCTAGACCGGAAAAGAGCAATTGCTACTGATCCCTTAAGGACAGAGGATAATCCAGCATCCATCCACCACCCTCCCTCCAAGACATGTGATGTCCGACAAAAGCATTGCAGCATCACCAGTGGCCCTCTCTCCGGGACAGGGAAGGAAAGCACAATGCAAAGACCCTGGCTATCACACCACCTGTTAATTCTCTTCTGGTGAGATGTACAAATAAAAGAAACAAACACCATTTCCATTTCTAGTCCAGTGCCTGTACACAGTGGTTTAGCACCTTCAAAAAGCTAGAGCCATATTCCACAGGAGGGGCTTGGAACACTCAGTGTGGCTCTGCAGACAGCCCAGACCCTCCTGGAGAGCATCGCCTCTGGATTCAGGGGCAGGTTTGGAGACCTGCTCTCAGGCAGTTCCCGTGCCATATCAAACCCCAGGTCCTCCCTGCCTTCCTACAGCCCCCGTGAGAGCATAGCAAGTGCAGGTACCTATTGCAAGTTAGGATTAGTCTGGAGGGCATGAAGGACTGTTGGGTTTTTGTTGTTGTTAGTTTCATGCAGGTGATAGAGATTTCTTCTGCACTCTGAAATAGACACTGTGCCAATCGACTTCAAAAGCCCTTAGTCGTCCTCACATTCATGTCCTTTAGGTCACAGAAATCACTTTAAAGTCAGTAAGGAAAAAAATCCTGCTGTCTTTCGACAACTAAATGGGGCGTACCCTCGTGCTGACAGCAAGATTGAATGTAGCCTCTGTGCACTGAGACACGATAAATCCCTTTATTGGCACAGATTACCAACCGGATTGCTTGCATACAGATTAATGCAACAGCATGAGTCCTCTGGGTGACTGCAGAGCAGGGAAAGCAGGAGGGATGAATTTATTTTCTCAGATGCTTGTGATATTTACCTATCAATCACCAAGGAAAAAAAAAAAAACACTTTGTGAGCTTAATTACAAAAATATCTTTGCATACAGAGAACAGAGCTGTGGAAATCACCCAAATTATAAAAGGAAAGGAAGCAGCCCCAAGGTTGCATACATGAAAGCCCAAAGTTGGTGCCACCTGCACCAGGGTCAGTGCGCCCTGACACCACACCTGGGGTCACCCCTCCAGCTGCAGAGATTTCCTACCCTACCCAACTCAAGTAGCACATTGCTGTAACACCAAAAGCATTACTGAAAGAGGAGACCTAACAAGTGAAGCAAATCATTCATCTTCTTGAGAGCCTTGGCAAATTTTTTCCATTTCCATTTTTAATTCACTACCAAATATGGTGAATTAAAGAGAGATTGTGAAACCTTTCTTATAGCGGGGAAGATGAAGGAACAGACCCTTCACATTTTTAATTACCTCTGCATTGAATGATGACAATTGATAATTTATCGCTGTTATTTCATGCCCCTTATCTAGTCCCTGTCTTTCTGACTGCGATCAGGCATAGGTGGCATGGTGTGAGTAACAGACCCTCACCCCAGGGAGGGGTCCATCCTCCCTGGCCCACTGCCTGCCAAACTCCAGTGATGTTGCTGCCATCAATGATGGATCACTCACATACGGCCATTGTACTCCCAAGGGGAGCTGGGTCCTAGCCCCACGACACACTGCACCCATAATGAAGGTTCACCAGGACCCCGTGAGGACCAAGCCTGGAGGCTTGAAAGATTTCTCCTCCTCCAAGGGGCTGCCAGGAACTAGAGACCTATTGCTTAACCAACTAACCTAATTTAAAGACCTGTCTAATTAGTGAAATATTGCTCTAATGCCTGAAAGCAGGTAGGTGCCTGGCTGGCACCCAAGTCATTTTGGGGTACTGGTATGCCCAATGCCAACATTTTTTGGCAGCCGGGTGTACCAGCTTGGCAGCCCTGGGAAACTCAGTCCCCGTGTTTGAAAACTGGCCTTGGACATAAAAATACTACTTAGAACACAGACACAAACTGTGCTAAACTAAGACAGCAGCACATTCTCATTGTTTTTCTTTTTTAATTTTCCTGAGCTCGACTATCCCTGAAATCTTTTACTAATGAAATTACTTGAGAAAATTTCTCAGGAGACAATAAAAATCACAGCCTCATTTGGCATAAGGGAATTCTTCTAAGCTGAATTGACTCTCCCCCATTAAAACTAAGATCTGCTTCTAAATACTCTGTCTCCCCCAAAGAGCAGACTATAAATCCAATAATAAACACAACGATATATTTACCAAGGAACTAGAGGGCAAAAATAATTGAAATGATATGTTCCTAAATATATTCCAGTGTTGGGAAAGCAGAGTCTGCTCCCATTTCTGATGGAAATACTTTTTTCCCAGTCCTAGTATCCTTTAGGGACCACTTCACCATGTGCTGGGAAAAACAAGTATTACCCTGCAAGTGACAAACTTATGGGTGCTCCTCACCAGCTCTCTGTGTGTTTGGGGAGAGGCAGCACCCAGACCACCCATAACCACCAGGAAAGCTGGCAGCAGGCATGGGGCACGCTCATCCCAGGGGCCAGGGTGCCTCCCATGCAGGTGCTAGAATGCTTTGCATCACTTCCCAGCTTCCTCCCCACTCCTCCCCTGCTTGCATTTTCTCTATACTGACCTAGATCCTCTCATCTTTACTGTCCTTTCATCCTTGTAAACCAGCAAATGAAGCGAGTTAAACTGGAAGTTCATCAACTCTTGTGGGGTCAGTGGGCACCTCCAAGCCTCCAGGAGGCTGGAGTTACACTGCTGCTTGCACAGCCTGTGTTTTGCCCAGTTTGATGTGGATAACTCACTGTTTCAGTTTTCTGAACACAACTAGAGCAGTAACAACATATAAAAAATATCAATATCACAGCAATCAGCACAAAAGCATTCCAGCTGTCCACTTGATTAATTTTTTTTTAATTATTCATAGGACTACAGACAGTATTTGTTTTCTGTCTTCCTACAAATACTTTGTGTGGGTCATAAAAGTGTCTTTACTCAGAGGGGAAGAAAATACTATCTATGGCAAGTGTTGCTGCCAAAAGCAAAAAAAAAAATCTTCAGAAGTCATTTCAAAAGATTTGGGTTCAGGCAACAGGGCAACATTTTTAAGTAATTTAATTTAAAAAGTAAAAGTAACAAGACCACAACAGCATTATCTGGACACAATCCAGTCAAGTGGATGTCATTCAGGACTTGAATATAAAATTAGGTGGAAAGCTTGAAAGGGAAAGTCGGTATTGACTCGCAGTATTTGCAATTATTTTACTGATTAATTTTTTTAAATTACATGCTGAGAATTGGTTAGCAGAACCTAATGGCACTGCACCAGGGCCCCACATTGATTTACAGCAAAAACTGGGAGCCCATGTTCTTCTGAGAGCATCCAACCATCCACACTGATCCCTACCAGGGAAATGGGTCAGAAATTGGTACCAAATGAAAACAAGTGAGAAATTAAGAGCAGTAACAGGGCTGTACCTGAGCATTTGGGAAAACAAGTGGACCAGCCCCTTCTCTATTTCCCCTCTTTTCCCAGGAGAGCAGGGGAAGTAATAGCATGTCTGAGGGTGGCATTGCAGCTCCTCCAATCCTGCTTAGCTGGAGGAGACAGCAAGGAAGCTGCCAAGGGCAAGGTTAAGAAGGCAAAGCAGAGGTTCAGCTGGAAGCCAAGTGCAGAGCCCTGCACAGTCAGTCAGGCTTTCCTTATTGCCTGCACAGCCCTCAGGATGCCCTTTCCTGGCTGTTTTTCCCTGGAGAGCTGACACTTGGTAATGGTGTAATGGGTAGAGCCAGACCTCTGCTACGGAGAGCTCAGGGAGAAGAGAAGGGAGGAAGACGGTGAAAACTGCAGGCACACAGCATCTCTCTTCTAACCCAAGGATAAAACTGTAGCCAGTTTAAGAGATAAGAATTAAAAGTCAAATTGAAGTGTTTTAAAGGAAGAAAGTTAGGGCATGATGCTACTTCTGCCCTGCAGTCCATGCTGGATACTTCACAGGTGGGCTGGGGCAACACTGCTGGGATGCTGCATGGCCCTTCTCTGGAGCCAGAGTGTACAAGGCTAGGACAATAAAAGGGGAGAATCTGTTTGGAATGACTCCACAGACCCGTCACACTCCAAATGCTGCCCCCTGCTACCACACACAGCCAGGTCACATGCCTTCATGACAGAAAGTAACAAATAATTCCATGCTAAGAACAAGCTGGCGCATAATGCAGCATTTGTGTAACACAGCAAAGCACGCTGAGAGTGGGAAGAGAGTCCTCTGCATTTATGATCTATGCTCATACTCCCCAACTGGTATATAAAAAAACACACTGAAAAAAGTCAGGATGCGTTAAAAGCAAATCAGGTTCCCTGGCAGGTTTCTCGAATTCAGGGAATTTAATCTTTTCTTTCTCTTGCTCTAGATTTTCCTTAAAATAAAAATAACCCTTAAAAATACCTCAGTTCAACACACAAGTGTATCATTAAAAGCTGTGTTAATTTTTATAGACAATAAATGGACATACTTAGAGATATGCATTTCCTCTTAATTTTTCCGTTCCCAGCCATAAACATCGAGCGTGACCAAAGCTCTCCCTGGCCCCTCTCTGCAGGTACAGGGAGGTCAGCCCTGAAGTTCTCCAGCAGCCACGTGCTGCTCTTTCCCAGTGTCACAAACAAGTGGGGCACTTGGACATTTCACAAGCAGCAAATGAACCCATTAACTCTGGCTCAAAAGTTTGTGTTTTCAGCCCTCGCATGCACTGAAGCACTAGGAGCACCACACCTGCAAAGGCTGCCACAGACCCCTAATCCTCTCAAATCTGGTATTTCTTGCAAATTTACTTGGTCTGTGCCCTGTGCTGACAGCAGACAGGGCAGCTCCCGCACACAGATGCATTTATTTGCTTCCAATATAATTTCATGAGTGGCTTATGTTGACATAAAGTACCATCTAAAGGAAAGAACTGGTTCCTCTTTGCTTCCACCTTCACCTCCTGCACTCTCCAAAAAGCAGTATCGAAGGACTGATTTGGATCAAACCCATTATTTAACTGCAGGCTGGTTTTTCTCTAGACTGTTAGCCCAGTGCTGCCCCCTGCACAACCTCCCTAACACCCCTGCCAGTGCTGATGGGCCCTGGGGGTCACGGGGCAGGAATGAGCAACACAGATGGTGGAAGAAGGACTCTGCAGCATTCCAGCATTGAGTTTTGACATTGGTTTCAGCTGCCCTTGGCTGCCCTTGCTACCAGAACAGGTAACCCAGTGATTTGCATCTCCCTACCCCAGCCCATGCTTTCATCACTTCTTGTGCCAGCAGTAGACTGGTTGAAAAATAAACTGACAAAATGCTTTTCCCTCTTTTTATCTTTTGCACAACTTAGAGACACGTGTTTATCCCCAACTAAAGTGGTAATTAAAACACAACATTAGGCTCAAAAATCAAGCACATTATTTCAGCTAAGGTACTGCAAGTGTAAAAGCTCAAAGCACCCCAGGGTACAGGTCAACACCACGTTTGTCTCCTGGCACTAATTTATGTCATAATACACCATCAGGGTAGAGCATCCCTTGGGTCCCCCTGTATTTGCTGCTTGCTCAGTTTTCCCATTTGAGCTGCTTTACTTCATCTGCATGCAATACATCAATGGATCCTTCATTTTATTTACTCTTGTTTCTCACATAAAGCCTTGGCCACCAACACCCCTCAAGCAGGGAGAGGGCTCAGGCTTCGGGACTGAAGCAAGCCAGCATCTCAAGGTGTCAGTGAGAGCCCAGTGTTGTTCTTAGCAGAGCCAGCAGATCTGGCCCAGAACAGTTCAGGGCCTTTCAGTATCACACAGGTCTTATCTGTGCTCTCAGAGAAAACAAAAAAGAAATGGGCTAGCCTTGGCCAACAACTTCGCCAAGGAGCATTAATAAAATGTTACCAAAGAAAGCCTTCTAATTCATGCTAGTTTGATGGACACCACAATGTTATCAGCAGAGAGCTGCCCTCCAGGCGTGCTGCCAGTAGATGTACTTTGAGGCATGGAAGTGCCCTGGTAGCACACCCTGCACCCCAAATGGGTGAGGACAACCATCACACACTTGTCATGACACAAGAGCCCAGAGACCGTGTAACAGCAAAGAACAGTCTGAAGACAATCTCTGTGGAAGAACACCGAGGCAGATGTAGTTAATTAGCCAGAAGGAAAGCAGACTGAGTAAGAAGTAACAAAGCTGTGACAGCTCACACATCACAGCTAACACCAACAGGAGAACAGTGTAAAAAGCAGTTGTTCAGTTCTGTCCCCCAGATCACGTCCTTCACTAAATAGTTCAAGACACCCTCCTCCAGTTTCTGCCCAGCAAAACCAAATGTAGCGGGAGATGTCTGCAAATACCTATGTCATTATCTGCTGTCCCACAGACTTCACGTGATCCCAGTGGCACCCCTAAGCAGGAAAGTGAGCTCAGCCACGAGGGCAGAGGGCGAGGAACTGCCCCTGCCCAGCCCTGGCCTGAGGGGAACAGTCAAAGGGGAAGGGAAGAAAATGCAGCAGAATTAATGAAGAGTGAAATACTGGTTTCACGTACAGTTACATTTTTTTTCCTATCAGCAAAAAAAAATTTTGTGCTTTTTGGGGGGTTTGTTCCCAAGTAGATAATTTTTACTTTAAGAAATGTTCCTATAATATTGACTTTTAGGGTCTGTCTAGACTTAGAAGCGTTTCAACTTGTTTTACAGCCAGTTCTGCCTAAATGATTTCTTAATCGGTTAAAGTCATCATATAGATTTCAGATAGTCTAAAGCAAGCAGACATTTTTTTCCTCGCACTAAATTCGAGGTAACTTTGAAAGTCCATTAAAGCTAATGCAATAAAAATGTTCAGATCACCTGTAGTCCTGGACACACAGCTTAGTGCTGTGGCTTTGGCACCAATTTAGATTACAGTTTTAAGCCTTGTAGAGGGTTCTCCTCAGTTAAGGGAAATAAGCAGGTGATTTCCTTTCATGTTCAACCTACAGCCTCATGTACATCACATTTTCAAAATGTAAAGCAAGAAATGAACATAATGTAGCTTCTAATTTCATGTTATTTACTAAAAATTTAACACTATAACAGAAATTACTAAAAGTTTCAGGTAATTCTTACCACCAGAAGGCAGAGGCATGTCAGATTCCTGTTGATTTTTCCTTTAGGTGACCTAAAACCAGGTTGTACATCAACCTTCAAAAATTTCCTCTAGGTTTATTCAAACACAGAAAGACTTAAGAGGTCTTTACCCAACCAACTTTGAAAACATTTCAAATAAACACTTTGGAAAAGTTTTGGATGGCCAAAACCAAGATCCAAGTAGGTACTGAGTTAACTGGTGAGGAATCATCATGTTCCTTCTTTTAAAGTAAACTACACAAGGTAACAGTTAGTGCCAGGAAAGATGGGCCAGCTGGGAACTGACTAGTGCTTGAAAGATGGACTGAACAGCCTATCAAAAGAGGGGCTTGGTTTTTAAACCAGCCTTGATCAAATAAAGAGCCATCCAAATCAGTGTCCTGAGTCTAGCCAATCCAGATGGTGAGTGTCTGTCAGTGATGGAGGGACTCACACGTGTCAGGAAATACTTGACACTCCAGATGTCATTCCTGCTACCCAGTTTTAGTGTATTGCCACTGGCCAAAGGCTAAGCTGACCCACCTGCTTCACCTTCCAGTCCCCCTGACAATTTCTTCCCCAGTGCAACCCCACACATTCCTATTCCAAGTTATAGGTCAGTCTCCTACAACAGATCTGAGATGGATTTGCTGCAGGACTGCTTACCTGGCCCATGGGCATTCTTAGTTCATCAGGTCTTAGGGTCCCTCTTTACAACATCTGCTTCTACCTCAGGGCAGGAGCAAGGGTGGGTTGAAACTAGATCTTCACCTTCCAACCATGCTCTCATCTCATGATGGCTCTCATCCCTGGATTAGTTTTTTGCTTCATTAATTGGTCCAAAGGTATAGTCTAAAAGCCAGACATGACAAGTACTCCTTCACCCCACCACTTTTTCTTCAAAATCCCAGGCTTATGCAGTTGGGATATAAACTAATTCCTGATCATGACATTGCAAGAGAACACGTGCCTTAAAATGCAAGTTCAGACTGGCTTGATTTCACACAACCTGCTTTTTACTCAATCATTGTCGGATTCCTTGCTGTAGAATGAATTTGTCTTTCTTGACTCCAAATTTCTTGGCCTTTTCCAGTTTATTTAAGTGTGATAGAGAAGAGGGCACAAGTCTGCTCCACTAACAAATACAGTATCAAATTAATATTTACTCTTCTCGGGCTGAACTTAAGTAATTGTTATTTTTAAGCATTCTATGCTTTCCCAGAGCCCCTGTTTTCGCAATCCTAAATCTCAATCCTGGTTCACAAAGTTAGGAGACCAGTTGTATTTGTTTTTCTTTTGCCTAAATGGATGTAGAAGTCATGGAAATAAACAAGCAACAGCTAGTCAGTAATTAATGACGAAAGGTCATCTTGCTGGTTCCAAGAGTATCTCACAATAATCCTTCATAATTTCAGGAAAATTCAGAAAAATCCTTCACATGAAATTTGAGAGTTAGAGCTTAGAAGTCTGAATGTCACTGAGAAAGGCACTGAAATCTCATAGGCCATGAAAGTACTGAAAACTGGGAAATTACTTGACAGTAAGTCATTACTCACTATTTTCTAAATCATCCACAAAACAAGTCGCAGCCTAAGTATTGTTCATATGACCATCAGTAGGAAGCATTTCAATTGGAAGAGGGGAGATTTAGATTAGACACCAGAAAGAAATTATTTACAGTGAGGGTGGTGAGGCACTGGAACAGGCTGCCCAGAGAAGTTGTGGATGCCCCATCCCTGGAGGTGTTCAAGGCCAGGCTGGATGGGGCTTT